>JAQHUG010000010.1:13789065-13831950 GCA_028555095.1 Dicrostonyx torquatus
GGAACCAGCAAGAGGCCTCTGTACTATACCTTCCCACCTTCTTCTATGAGGGAATGTTAAGAGGGCCAATCTTGTAGGTCTTTTGCAGTAGTCACAGCCACTCTGATGAAGATGATGATGGCTATTATGCTTGGGGACAGTGTTCCACAACAATCTTTATTTTCATTCTTTGAAGGTTGAGGGAACACTTTTTTTTTTTTAATAAGTGATCTCTGACTTAAAGTTTTTCCTTGTATGGCGCACCCAGGCTCGACATAAAGATCCAATCTGAGAAAGTAGATATTTTCCCGACCCCTACTGCCTACAGTTCTACCATCCCAGGAGAGCTGAGCTCATTATGTTTGGAACCAGCATCCTCTCACTCTGAATTTCCAACTGACTGAGACAAGCTCTGGCTGTCAGAAACTGACATATGGGTCATGCCTCTGATTTTTCTAGCCCAGCCTTCTGATTGCAGCACTGAAGCTTCTGTACAGAGGAAAACAGTGTCCCGACTCAAGATGTGTCTAACACACCTGAGTGTTCTGAGAGTGTACCCAAGCGTGCACAAAGAATGGTCATGCAAGTGTAATTTAAGTCAGATAAAGACAGGAGGAAAGAGATGTATTCTTTGGTGGATTAATGAAAATCCTGTAAACAGGTAGAATTTGAGCTACATCTTCAACTATGACTGATATTTTAGTAAACAAAGAATAGGAGTGACATCTTTCCATAAGGATCTGTGCAAAGGCAGTGGTGTAGAAAATAATTGTCATATCCCAGGGCCAATGTGTGATCACATAATGTTGAAGTGTGTTGTATCACAGTATGAAAGGAAATGTTTGAGAGTGGGTGGAATCCCTTTGGAAACAAGCGATGTTACTTGAGCTGGCACTAGGACAGTTCGTAAAATTTATGACTCCAGAATCTCCCATTGTGGACTGAACAGGGATCATTGTAGGAGATCATGTTCTACACAGGAGCTGTAAGATCAGACCCTCAATTTGAGACACAGTGTTTCTCAGTTGAAGGAATGACTCAAGAGAGACATGCAGTTGGGTGGTCACAATAGATACCCCAAAAGGGATTGCAAAGAGAGAGTAAGGTCATGGCAGTTAGAGAAACTGGAGATGAGAAAATGACTATCAGAGCTATTTCAATCACTGTTTCCGTGCCTTCCTCTGATTTGCTCCCAGGTTTTAGTCTTGATATCTTAAGATAGTCTCATAGTGATGAACTCTTCTCCTCTCCATTCCTTCCAGATCATTCATTCCTTTGTATCCTAATAAACAACAGGGACCTATGTAGTGCATCAAGAGCGAAGACCTCCTGGTGTGCCCACTTGGCTTTTCTCACAAGACTCTTTGCTCTTGCTTCTCCCGTGCTTATTGTGTTGCTCATCCTTCCCTGGAACCCCAACCTGATTTTTGTCATTCACCAGCTTCTTTTCCCTATGAAACAAGGTCTCTAAGTCCTATAAAATGTTAGGTCAGTATCCCGTTTCTTTTATAAATACCTAGGATTGTGTTTCCCTTGAATGCTTTCCAGAATGTAACTTTGTCAAAATGTGTGCACAGCATGTCTTCTCTCTGATTGTGTTTCATGGTGGTTTCTATAATTAATTGGTTCAGCCTAACATTTTACAACTTGGGAACTCTTTATGTTCATGCATTCTTCCAAACAAGGTTTTGAAACATAGCAAAGGGTATTTTACCATAAGCTAGGGAATTGTTGTATCTAGGAGCATATGTATATCTCTTGCTCTCTGCGTACTTTTCTTTGTTCTCAAAAAACCAAAAAAGAAAAAAGAAAATAATAACTATATAAAGGACACTCTCTGTCACTTATAAAGGCTATTTTCATGTTCTGTCAGTATCCAAATCTTGAGAGCATCATACAAATAGTCTGATTATGATACACCAACACTTTTCAGACTTGAGAAACCATCTTTCTCCTATTTATCTTTCAATAAATACTTAAATGTTTTAAAACACTTGGCTATGTTTCATATGTGTAACCATAAAAGTGGATACCAGCCACGACCTCTACTTCTCACATCTAGCATAAACACTTGTGTGGGATGCAGGACATGGTAGAGCGATGCTCATTCCAGATTGGATTGTAATGTAGCTGAAAGCATGTTGTTAACATTCAAGCTTGTCTCCCATTCCAGTTTAGTAAGACTTCCCACTTCGGTATTGAGCAAAACTATTACTTTCAGAGCATTAAGACTAATGATTTGAAATTGTTCTAACTTGGACCTCTCCTTTCTTCTTTCCTTCCTTTCTTTGTTCCTTCCTTCCTTCGGTTGACAAGGAAAAATAAGGTATAGGCTAGGTAACATGATTTGCTTATTTTCCATTTCCTGTCTCAGGACAGGACCATCTGATTTGACTAACCATCTGGAACAAGTGTCTCCTGAGACACAGACGAATATCAGCTGAGGATTTGACTGCCCTGTAGCCATTCTCTTTCTCCTCACACACACATGGTTCTTCCTTAGCTTCAGCCTGGGAAAAGTTTGCAGAACTTATGGATTCGAGAGCTCATGTAATTCTATAGTTGTCTCTTCTCCCAGTGATCAAAAGGGGGCTCTTTCTGGTACTTTCTCTTACCGAGAATGGCAGGTTTTGTTATAGTTTAAATTGCCCTCTGTAGTCCTTATCAAGTTCACACATAAATCATGTTTATCTCTGCTTTCAAACGCTAGCTTAGTATTTTTTGATTGAAAGGTCTGCTTTGTTTTTCTGACCTTCTCCTACATTTTACAAAATCAAGCTGTGAAGATTCTTATAAGTTCCTCCCAGGGTCTTTTTTCAAGTTGCCAATGTGTGAAGATCTATTTGTTTTTCTCCTTTGGAATCTAGTCATGATTTTCAGTTCATATTTTTTTTATGGTTCTCAACAGTTAGTTAGAAAAGGTTATGCACTTCTGCTTTTACCAGAGGATTTGGTCCTTATGAGAATAATGACTTTTGACAAACCTAAATTACGTGAGGAGTGCAAACACTAACCTCTGTGTGCTCTTGAAAGCTGCTCGTCATCTCTGCAACTCTTTAGTCTGAAGGAGTCTTCAAAGATTAAATGTTCTTGAGTCTTTTTTGTCTTAAGTCATTACCTTATTGTGTAAGAAGCTGGGGTCAAGTCATACAGTTTGACCAGATTATGTTTTATGTGTGTGCAAACATGTGAATGTATGGGGCCAGTGCGTACGTGTGTGTGTGTGTGTGTCTGTGTGTGTGTGTGTGCTTGCATGCATGTGTGCATGTGCATATAAACCATACATGTGCATGTGAAGTCTACTGGACAACCTTAGGTGTCATCCTCAGGAACCCTGCTTACTTTCTTTGATACCTTCCCCTAACTCTGAGATACTATCTGTCAGTGCCAGCAACTAAACCAGAATGCTGACTGAGTTTCAGGGACCCTTGGGTCTCTGCTTCTCCAGAGCTTGGATTACAAGCACCATGGCACTCGTTCTTCTATGTGAGTTAGAGTCAAACTTGGGCTTCTGTACTCACAAGACAAGCAGCTTGCTGACTGAGTTAACTCCCAATCCCACAGTCTTTCTTGCTCCCTCCATGCCAAGAGGGTCCCCTTGCTTATGTTAGAAACCCTTAGAGAGGTCTTGGAGATTTTCAAGGCTGCTTTCTTAGCCAGTTACTTTCTCAGCACCCTGCTCTGTGAAGCTCTGAGAGAGTGGCTGACTGATCTTGAGAAATCTTGAATTTCAGACTTGCAATGCAGCAGAGGGGCTTCCTGGTCCGACTCCCTCATTCTATGTAGAAAAGAACTTGAGGCAGGAAAATAAAGTCCCATGCCCAACGTCATACTAAAGAGAGTAGAGGTGACAATGGACAAGAGACACACACAGACCCTGTTGCTACACTGCATTCTTGAGAAGGCATATCTTTTCAGTAATGAAATCCTTTATATTCTTTTATGAATACACATATTTTGGACATTAGCTAGTGAAGATTAATATATCTGTTTTAATATATGCAAATAAGGCATTTTAATACACACTACTACTGTTGTCAATGATAAATTATTAGAGATGTTTGGATAGATTTGATCTGTAACACTAAATAGAGCCCTGAGATTTTTTCCCCTAAGGCTACAATTACAGGAATTTCAACCTTAGTATTTATTGTTAGTGCTTTACCTAGATTATATTTACTATTTATTTGTTTGTTTGTGTATATGTGTGTGTAAGTTTGTGTCATATGTATGCAAGTTCCCACAGAGGCTGGAAGAGGGTGTCAGATGGAGTTGAGTTACAGGTGGTTATGAACCACCCAAAAATGTAGGTGCAAGGGACTGAACTTTGATCCTTTGCAAGAGCAGCAAGTACTCTTAACAATAAGCTACCTCTCCAACCCTGATAATCATTATTGATAAGTACTTTGTGTCCTGTGATAGTACAGTACTTGCTGGTTTCTAGTTTAACCAAAGTAACTCATTGCTCAGACATCCTGAGTAATATTTGTATTTCTGGGAGGAATGAAATCATGTTTAAGGAGATTTAATAAATAATTGTTACCTCGTCCTGATTCACACTAGCCTTACCCTCCAATCCCGTTGGTGCTCTAGACACATGTCTCAGCCATAGATTAGCTGTAGAAAGAATTCCCCCTCAGCCTAACTAGTTGACATTGTATGTGTATGTCTGTGTGTGTATATAAAGGAATAAAAATTGTATGATTCTGGGTATGGGCACCAACATAATGGGTATTGTTCATAGAATTCTGAAAAAAATTCATCTTCTTACCAGTTAAAAATTGTATTATCCTTGCAGAAATTCACACTAGAAAAATCAAACCCAAATGACAGTGCATGTCAGGTAGCAAGCTCAGGGGACAGAGGAACACAGAAGTCTAACAGTGCTCTTGCTGAGCATCCCTTAGTGGTGACGAAGCATCGGGTTCCTAATTTAATTGTTGACATCCCTGTAAGGTTTTGTTTTTCACACCAAAAGCAAAGTAAGCCCAGAGTCTAACCCAGGGTGCACACTCAAGAGATACTGCCGCTTGATTATCTTAGGAGATACTCTTTAAAGTATGGGCAGTATGTACACAGCTCTTTAGAAGATAATGCTGTCCTGATCTGACATCTGTCCAGAGACAAGCCACGCTGTGAACTGAATTTGGAGTCTGTCCAGATGACATTTTCTGTGCTTGCAGAGCTGTTGGTGGCACTTAAATTTCCCTTATGAGTTGTGCTTCCTTCTGATTTAAAATATATTTACATGCATTTGTTAAGAGCTCATACAGCTCTTGCAGAGTACCAGCATTCAAATCCAAGCACCCATGGCTGTCATCTTAAAAATCCCTGTAACTCCAGCTCTGGGAGAGCTGATGTCTTCTTCCAGGCTCTAAGGGCACCTACCCTCAGGTAGCATACCTTCACACATAACATAATTATAAATGATACAAATAAAATACATGAATGCTGTTTTCTCTGTGACCTGCCAGGATTGCATCAACATTTACTTCTGTCTGAATTTGATGTCATTTTTCTTTCTTTTGTGTCTCTTGTAAGACATTGTTTAGTGTATTTTTTACTGCTTCCATTGGAGCAGGAAGAGGTAGAGAATCCCAAGAAGAAAGTGATCAGATCTTGCCAGGAGATTTGGACTGGAGATTTTGTTTGTTTTCTCTTCTCTTCTCTTCTCTTCTCTTCTCTTCTCTTCTCTTCTCTTCTCTTCTCTTCTCTTCTCTTCTCTTCTCTTCTCTTCTCCTCTCCTCTCCTTGCCTCTCCTCTCCTTTCCTCTCCTCTTCTTTTTTCTTCTCTTTCTTAAATTCTTTTTCTTTCCTTTCTTTTTTCTTTCTCTCTTTTGTTTCTTTGGCCTGATTTCTAGAACTTGTGTATCATATGTGTGCTTTTCTTTTATGAGTTATTTGCCTTTAAATATTGCCTTTATTTACAAAGAGGTTGTACATATGAATGGGATCTCTATGCTTTTTTAAGGTTTTATATTTATTGGGGAGTGTAGCCTACATGGAAGTGCAGTGCTCAAGGGGGCCAAAAGAAGGAGACAGATTTCCAGGAGCTGGAGTTACAGGCAGTTGTGCACTGCCTAACTTGGATGCTGGGAACTGAACACAGACAGGTCCTTACGAGAACAGTGAAAACTCTTGACCAATGAATCATCTCCCCAATCCTGGTATCTCTTTTTAAATCAGTCATAATTCATGATATTAGAATAACTTCTTGTGCATATTTTATTCACTTCACAAATTACATGGATTTTTTTCAATTAAAGCACATAGCAAGAAAAATATAATTAGAAATAGTTAACTTTACAGAATTAAATTTAAAAATAGATGATCACAATATTTTAGAATGTGGAGAATATTTTAGACATAGTCTTCATAGAACCATTGGTTTTCAAGTAGGAAGAAGAACACCTTCACTGATGGACCGGAACTGAAATAGATTGACACGGTGGGTGCTGGACACAAGCGTTCTCCTGTGAGACTTTATGCACAGTGAACGATTACCCCTAAGTCATGGGGAGGGGTTGTTTCTTCTGAAAATTCCCTTCATTATGCATTTTACCTATAGCAGAAGGTCATGGGTTCTTACCAAACCCTCTGCTTGGTCAGGGTTCCTTAGCTGAGATACCAGGTGCTATTTGTGGAGAGAATGGAGGCTGTCTATCCTCTCACCCAGGATGGGAGTGTATCTCCTGAAACTGTTCTAGCTAGGAGGGGTATGAATGTGTGATGTTATTCCCCTGGGTTCATACATTTGAACCTTGGTAGCCAGCTTATCAGAAGCTATGGAGTCTTCATTACATGGGGTCAGTCTGGCAGAAGTGAGTCCCTGAAAATGGGTCTTTGAGGGCTTTTCCTAGCACCAGTTTTGGCCTAGCCTTCTTGGCTTCTTTTCTGTAAGCAGAACAGGAAGAGAACCAACCAAACACCCTGGGTACCCTTGAGTTTCTCTGCATCACCTTCCTCGTGACTGAGAAACCCTGAGATCATGAGCTAGAATCAAACTCTCCTCTTTGAAATGTTTCTGTATTTGGTCACAGTGATAGGAAAGGCAACCAATACTCTAGGCATAGCTGCCTTTGACATTAAGTACTTTTCTACAAATGGCAAAAAAGGGGGTGGGAGTTTCTAGAAAATAACAGAAGCCAGAATAGAGAACAGAGGTGTGTTGAGGATGCCACTTGGAATTATGGGGCCATGTCACCACATAATTTAAACAGTAACATCTTCCATAGAGTCTTCCTCATAAAATGTTTGGGATATCATTTTAAACTACTGGATGTGAGGGCTGGAGAGATGGGTTAGGCTATAAAGTGCTTGCTGTGGAAGTATGAGGACCCAAGTTCAGCCTGCAGCACCCACAAAAAAGTTGGGTGTGGCTCAAAAGAGAAGGTGGAGAGCAGTTGAGGAAAACCTGACGTCAACCTCTGGTCTCCACAGGTATATGTATGCATGTGACTATGAACCTGAATAATCTGTACCACACACACACACACACACACACACACACACACAGAGAGAGAGAGAGAGAGAGAGAGAGGGAGAGAGAGAGAGAGGAGAAGAGGAGAGAGAGATACTGACTTTCCATTGTCTTTGCCTGAACTGTTCATTTCTTAGAACCCAGAATTAAACTCATTAGACCTACTTACTGTACTTGCACACATTCATGTAGAGAACGCAGACTCCTCTCTCTGTCTATTGACTAGAGATATTGGAACGATATTCAGGGCACCAGCCTTTTGGCTGCCAATATTTTGAAGTGTGCGGTGAGTAAAGAGAACAGCCTTCCACTCACCAGTGGACGAAGCAGACTTCATCTTTTAGTGGAGATAGATAAGAGCATGTCTTTTGGGGCCCCAACCCTCCAGATGCAGGGCAGCTTCACCATCCACTCTAGAGGAAACAAGCCGCTGATGTGAAGCTGAAGATGGGTTTTGCTTCTGTTTGCACTGTTATTGATGTCAAAAGCGCCTCTCCGCCCAGCTCGGAAAAGCACCTTCAAAAACTAGTGAAAACACCCAAGAACTTTAGTGATGAGCTACAAATGGACTGTGGTATTGATAAGGAAGAGTCGATATGTATAGTGAAAGGATGGCTACTGTGATAAATGGGTCCTCCATCAGTAAAGATCAAATTATTGACTATCTAGGGCAAGGAAAAAAATCTGTCTATAGCTAACGTCTACAGGTGAGAAGAATTAGCCAACAGCAGCAATTCAGAGACAGCTTCAAGAGACAAACAAGGAGAATTCATTAAAAACATCCCAGGTGGACAGTCACATTAGCAAACACATCTGTGGCATGAGGTATTCAGCAATTCTTTGACCATACCTGTGCCTGGGCCTTTTTCTTTGGTGTGAATGGCTCCGTTTTGTTTTCCCATATTCCCATTCAAACTTCACCCCCTTAGTACTTTTAGCAGAGGACTTCTCTGCCCTCCTGAGAGGCATGTCACCCTGAGACTGTGGACTCTAGAGATCCTGACTAATGTTTTTAATTGTGCATCAACGAGATCACAGGTTGCATGACGGTGCATTAAAAGGACCCACACTCCTTTGCCCCTTGGGGTCCAGCAAAGAGCAAGGCCCAAATAAACACTGAACCAGTGTGTGCTCATTTTACCAGTTTTGAAATGGTTCATCGCAGGGACTTCACTCATCACATCAGAGTTTAGTGAGGAAACACCACAGGAGGTACCCCAAAGGACAATCACAAGGATTAGCCTATCAAAGAAACAAACAAACAAAAGGTAGATTGTCAGTAATTAACCTCTCTGAAGCCTGCTGCTCCCAGTTGACACAGTAGAGTCCTTTCTGGCACAGTAGGCTTAATTGGATGCTCTGTGAAGCTCCCAGGGAAGAATGGCAAATCACGGACCACTTTAGATGGGAAAATTCACCTGTAGTGAATGACAGGCTTGAATAACCGCCCTTTAATAACAACACTCAGCCTCACGAGAACCAGCTTCTTAAAAAGCAGAAGTCAAGGCAGTAGCTACATGGTACCTGCTGGACTCAGTTCCAGAAAGACCAAGGGCTGGTCCTAATTTGTAGCTTTTTGAAAACATTAGGTGTTATCTTCTCATCTTGTATCTAGTCTATTGCCACTCATAATAGTTGTAGGGGCTTCTTTCTTCTAACGCCACACCCTCTTCCTTTTGAGGTCCTTAGTTAATAGTAATATGTTTTGTTGCTTAAATGTGTTCTTTGACAATTTCACGAATGTGTGTAGTATACCGATATCACTCCCCAAACCCTCTGTAATCCCTTACCCTCCTCTATCTACCGCCTATCTTCCCTATTAATCTCTTCCTCACACCCGTACATTTTTGTTTGGTTTGTGACCCCCTGAGTTTAACTAACTAGGGTCTTTTAGTGGCCATGAATCAGAGCTATCCATTGGAGTCTGCCGGAATCACCAGTGGGCACACAACTGAAAACAATGGCGTCCTTTTCCCCATAGTCTACCAGGAGCCAACAGTTCAGTGCTAAGGAATAGGGAGCCACTAGAGTAGCAGTTGTAATATTGGTTGTTTGGTAAAGATATGTTGGAGACATGAATAAATGGACAAATGATAAAAGGTGTTCGATCATGAAAGAACAATATGTTGGATGAGAAGAACAACACATTTGCGCAAACAAAGAGAGATGCAACCTTGTTGGTGTTTAGCAAAAGATTAATCTATGTCATTTACTCCTTATTGTAAACACACAATCACTACTTCAGAGTTAACAAATAAGATACATGGAGAAACGATCCATTTAAAAAGACTATGAATGTTGACTGGTATAACAATTTCCTGTAGCTTTGCTGCATTTAACTACCCCACTTAGACAACTCACAAAAATCTGTGAATTCAAAAATCCACACGATTTAAAGTGAGGATAGCAAAGGAAGCCACATCAGTGATAATCAGGACACATAGGTGTTTCATTGCAGATCAAAGACTTGGCCACATGGTATGAAGTGGTAGTCTCCTCATGGATCTAACCGAACACACATCCTTGAGAGCACACAGACTGTTGATTTACGGGACAGCTAGTCTGACTTCTCTGCTTCAGTCCCTGGCATTCATTCGTTTCAGTATGATATGTATATGCATATACATGTATTTAAGAGTTCGTGTATATATTGTCAGTAGTGTGTATCTGTATGTATATAGATAAATGTTTGTATATACATGAGTTATGTGTACATTTAAAAGTGTATATAGATATATATTTATATGTATATAAGTTATATGTATATTTGACAGTATATATATATATATATTACTATAGAGAAATGCTCAATAGTGTATAAATGCATATATAGATGTGAGTTATATATGCAATAAGTAGTGTGTACATGTATATACACTTTGTAATGTATGTGAGTATACATGTGAGTATGTATATATATATACACACATTCTGTGTGTATCTCTCTCTCTCTCTCTATATATATATATATATACAGCAGTATATGTGTGTATAGATGTATGAATATATAGAGAGAAGTAGTGGTACATGTACATCTCTGCATGTCTGAATGAGTGTGTATATGCTCAAGCATGTGTGTACATATGCACAGTGGTGTGTGTACATTTTTACATGTCTGAATGAGTCTTTATTTTCTATATATATATACACACATATACGTACATGTACACATATACATGTACGTATATGTGTGTATACATTTAGAAAAGAGTATGTGTGGATATTTATATGTCTGTTTGAGTATATATATATATTTGATAGCATATGTTTATGCATATATATACAAGTATATATAGGTACATATATGAATGGTGATATGTACATGTTTACATGTCTGTATATTCAATATATACACATGTATATATATGTATGCCTATATGAGGGCATATATGGACAGTTGTACGTACATGTTTATATTTCACAGGAATGCATATACTCTACAATGTGTGTATATTTGACTTCAGATCAGTGGGTGTGACCTGATCTGTGTGATCGGCACTCATTTTGTTCCATCTACTGAATATCTTTATGCTGAGCAGACCCACTTTTCCTGGTAGATATTGACTAGTGAGGAGGTACTATGAATCGTGTTGCTTGTGGATGTCATTTACAGCCAATGTTTCAACCTGCAGAAAATCAGAGATATTTGTGTCTGTTTGCTAAAGAGCTGGTGTTGATAACGTTCTTATAGAAAATTTTATACCTGGGTGCCAGCTTCCATGTCTGGTCCCTGCTGCTACCTACGAAATGATCTTGTGAAAAGTCATTGGGTGACCTGCTGTTCAAAACACCAGCCCTTCTTCTCCTCATGTTGAGTGCATTCTTTCTCTACTTGAAGATCTTCGTTTGAGATGTTTGGTGTGCATGTGTTTGGGGCCATGGGTTTCGAGGTGATGAAAAGACAGCCAAAGTGCAAACAAAGAGTCCACTCCTGTGATTTGTGCCCCAGAAGGAGCCACACCATGGGGGCAGAGCTGGGCTTTCTAATTGAGTTGGCTGATGGTCTTTGCTCTGTGCCCATGTGCTCTTAATTGACTACATTGTTTTAGATTTATGCATTAAAAATACGATTCCAACTTCGAAAGCATCACTTTGTCACTTTGTAGCTGTGTAGCTTTTAAGCTGATGCCAGAAGCTTATTTTTCTTCTGAGATAAAGTCCCATCTATGGATTTTTCAACTAATTATGTGTCTGCCAATAAATACTTAGAGGATACGCTTTATTTCAATTTATTATTTGTGTTTCCATAGTGTGCCCCCACACTTTCTGTGGGACTGAAATGGTCTAATGGTGTTCACTGCTACTTTTTCATGGCTGTCTTTCTCTTTCTCTCTCTTTAACAGCTTCAGTCAGTCTGGTCAAGCATAGCAACGACTTGAAGTCGGCAAACTTCCAAGATACCGAGGACATTCTTGACAGATGTGTCTTGGAAGAGTCAGCGAGTGCAGGTGGAAGCCATTTAAACATAGTCAAGTATAAAATGATAAATTTGACACAGCTTTGGGGTCCTCGGGAGTGTGTGGGGGAGGACAGTGGAAGGCTGCTGGCTCTTAGCAGCTGCACTCTCAAATTAACGCCCCCCCCAGGAGGTCACGGTGTGGGGCTGTTATCTTTTCCTCTTTCATCAAGAATTCAGCTGGACAAAGTACAAAGACGTTATGACGGAGAAGGGAAGCCAACACCATTAGTTCATTATCAATTCCAAGCGAAACTGCTTAATCCACACGGAAGCTGGAAACTAGAGAAATGTTGACATTTCGAATATTTTCAAATAATGAGATCTAACCCGAGAAAGGCCGAAATGCAGAGCTGAGCAGAGAGGAACAAATTGCCACCACTAGAATCTCTTTACCTTTCCCTGTACAAACAGAACTCTGACTGGGAGGAAAGTGCTTTAGCAAAACAAGGGTGGAGGTGGTCAAACAATGGGAAAGAGTGTCGGAACCCTCTATCAGGGAGGAAGATTGACTCTGTGTCACATTTGCTTGCATTGATATTGTCTCTGTGAAAAGGAAAGGTAGGAGAATGTACCAGGAAAAAACAATTAGCTACAACCGCTTAGCTGGAATCTGTTGATTCTGCTTTCGGATTGAAGGACGCCCAATTTTAATTATTAATAAATTACAAGAAAAAAGAATTGTTACTAAAAATTGGGCCACTACAAGTCTCGAGCTGCTAGTACCCACCTCATTACCATGATTGAAAGAGTTAGCTCTCTTTCTGGGCTGGACAGACATTGCTTTCCCGTTTTGTCTGGCTACGCTGTCTCCTCCACCGTCTCACATCTTTGTGTGCTGATCTTTGTATCATATTTTTGATTCATCCTCTCTGTAGGCTGTCAGCTTAGTTAAGAGATTTCCAAATTGTGTCGCCTTCCCTGACAGGGGGCCAGCTGCAAACAGTCCCCTGATCCTTCCCGGAGGAGAGATACTGAGATTTAATTTCCAGGGAAAGGTGCAGTCTGCAATCTATGTCAGGCCCCCTAAGTCATCTCAGAACCCCAATAGGCCCAGTGGTGATGGCAAGCGCAGATCAGCCCCCTCCACTGCACTAGGATCCCTTAAAAGAGGAGCTACAGCTGCAGGTCCGATCCCAGCAACGCTTTTTCTTCTGCATCTGCGGGCTCAGGGAGACAGAGTCTTTTTACAATGACAGAAATTGCTAAAGAACAAATTAACCCTGATCCCTGGTATAATACCCCAAAGAAAATGTCGATTTGTTTCATTTTAAAAAGGAGACGGTGATGGTAGTGCTAACTGTCCCTACTGAAGATTATTCCTAGATTACATTTAGTTAGGATTGAAGGTGTCTAGTTCTGACAAGGTTTTTACAGTTCTCCACGAACTGTTTCCCATCGAACGTTTTGTCAGGAAGTTAAATCTAGGAATCAGGGGTTTCCTGAAGCGCGTGTTGTTTTTGACACGATGCATCAGCATAATGTCACCCACCATTCCTTAATATAAGTGGACTGAGAGTGAAATTCAGATGGCTTTTACCATTGACAGCTGTGAACAAAAGAACATGTCCAAAAGAAAGAAAACAGAGTAATTAGAAAATGCAGGAGCTGGGGAAGAGTGCTGTAGAGGGAGCACTGTCCCATACATCGGACGTCATTAAACCAGTAATAAAGAATGAATTGCTCTGGCTTCTTCCTCTGTCCACCCTTGCATTTTAAGACATCTTACCCTTATAGGCCTAGAAACCTCTGGAGGGTTTGCTACTGGTCTCACTGCCTTCCACTGAGAATTTGTGGCTTGGTTGTCATGGAGACATCGTATTTCTCCAAGAATTGCTCATATTGATCCGTAGCCAGGCGTAAATGGCCAAGCGAGTGTGAGGAAGAAAGGGGGCTGGGCAGTCCTGTAAAATGACCAGGGCTTGCGGGTCGGAAAGCAGCTCGTAGCAAACACTTAGGGGAAAAGAAAGAAGCTGTTTCGTTTTGGTTCGGGATTTCTTTCTGCACTTTGGGCTGTTGTCTTCTTTTGGGACAAACTGAAAGGAACTTGTTAGTTGCTTGTCATGTCAGATCTTGGGTGCCTGGTCCTGACACAGCTGTCAGCTTCCCAGCTCTGTGCAGTTCAGGGATACACAACAAAGAGGTAGTAGCATGAATTATTTATTACTCTTCGTGTGGATAAAATTCTGTAATAAGAAATTAAGACACTTCTGACAGAGGTGCTTGTTTGCTGAAAAAAGATTTTGATAAGACATTAAATTTCCTCGGAGCAGAAACATCTGATAGATGAAATTCCTATAACTGAACAAGGGAAGAGAACAAGTTCTGTGTTTCTCATGGGAATTTGGTGGCATAGAGGGACTTTTCCGAAGCTGGGAAATTATGACAACCCATTTTTCAGAGATAAACTTCAGAGTCTAAGTGACTCGAAGTGTAGGGGCCCTACAATGATGAGCATCATCCTAGAGAAGTACACATTGCTGTTTACTGCGTAAGGGTGGTGTACACACACACACACACACAGAACCAGTGTAGGAGGTTTGAAGTGGTGATATTTGAGACCCTAACTAAGGGCAGTGTGTCAGCATCTAAACTTACGATGCCATCATTGTGAAGGGGTATGCTTAAGTCTGGAGCCATCATTCTTCCTGTTTTCCCCTGGAATGTCATCACTCCATCTGAAATTCCCTTTAACATCTTCATGGGTGTGCAAAATCCCCCTGTTACAAAGCAGAGCGCGCTCGGCCTTCTAGCTGTAATGGATATTGACCTTTTGTAGTTTAATGTAATGCTAACTGACTAATATATTTATTACCTCATTTTAAATGAATAGACTAAATGTTTAAAGAGTATTTAGAAAAGGAAAACAGAAATGATTTTCCCATACCAAGAGTAACATTTTCTCTATTCTTCTATCCAAATATTGTCTTTGTTTTTAAATCTTTTCAAGCTAACCCTTCATTCTGGCTTCTGTAGCTACATAACACTGACTCCAGCCCTCGTTAATGGGCAGAAAGTAGTAAGGACAAGGTAGCATAGCGAAGGCTGAAATATATTTTTGAAAAGACATGAAGTTGCTATCTTAAGTGCTGCTAGTTTTTAGACGCCATTAATAAAATGGAATTTTTAGATTTTGCGTAAAATGTTACAGATGACTTACTGAGTGGCCTTTGGAGACAGTGGGTTAATTTCCGCCCTCACAGTACTGTCCAGCCCGGAGCTGGCCAGGGGGAGCTGTTCGTAAATGGGCCACTCTGCATATGGGTCACAGCTCAGAGGCCAGGCTGAGTGTGCTCCCCTCTTCTCTGGAGGGCTGTACCTTACTCAGCTTGCCATTCTGATATTTATTGGTTCAAGCCTTATACCCAGGTGAGTGCCTGGAGTCCATTAAGGTTGGCAAAGCACCTGTCAGCCAGGGTATTCTTGCTATCTCGACCTTGCTGGTGAACCTAGAGGTCTGGTGTGATGGGGAAAGTAACCCTTGGACATGTCTTTTCTTTGAAATAATTCATCAGCAGTGAGTTTTGGCTCACAGGTGAATCCCAACTAGGAGCTGGTGCCTCTGACTTTGTAATGTCTACCTACTTCTTCCCCAGCATTTATATGTTCCTGAAGCCTGTGGGGATAAGGCTGATGTCTAGTAATAGAAGCTCCAAGGCAGCATCATGAACATGCAGCTCCCTATTTGTGATTTTAGGGCCAGTAGATCTTCCTTCCTTGGCTTTTTAAGGCCTGGATGCTTCTGATTTTGAAAGCTGCCTTTGCAAAAATAATTTGATATTTTCTAGTTAACGTCTGGATAAAGCTCAGCCTTACCTTCCAGGCTTTTTAGAACGCACCCCTTGACGCTCATCGTCACACTCATGATGATAAAAATTACAGGGCAATGTTTGCAATTTTTAGGCTAGTGTTAATGAGAGACATTAGAACATTGGCATAGAAAATTAAGAATTTTACCTCCTAACGTTCTTGGGACAGTGTACGTAAAAATAACTTCAGGGGCAGGATAGGTGGCTCAGTCAGTAAAATGCTTTCCACGCAAGCACAGTAACATGACTCTTATCTTCAGCACCTCTGGAAAAACCCAGGTGTAATCCACATGCTGGGGAGGTAGAGACAGGGGCTCCCTAGAACTCACTGGCCTGCCAGTCTAACTGAATCAGAGAGCTCCAGGTTCAGTGAGCTGAAAGAGTAACATGGAGAATAATAACAGCATTAATCTCTGGCCTACACATACATGCATACACATGAATGCACACACATATATACACACGGGTAGTGCCAGCTGAAAATAGTGGAGAAGAAAGAGTTTGAAAGTACAAAAAAAATGCACTAAGTTTCCACATCAATTTCCAAGTAGTTTCTAAGCATGTGTGTTCTGCCATTAATAGAACATTTTAGTGGTTTCTATGTAGCACATTGTGTATGTGGATCTATATACATCACTGTCAATCAATATTACATTTGCATAAATCTGATGAACAAAACTAGAATTCTCACAGAGGATGATACATTGTGAAAAGCCAAGGTGAGATTTTTTTCTTTTACTATTCTGTCTCATGAATCACTGGCAAAAGCCAGGAATCAGAAAGTAGGACAGCTCCAGGACGGCAGTGTTGGAGGGGCCTGATGATGATGCATGGGGTGGAAAATGTGGACAGTGTGAGCCGAGCATCAATCATGGCCGCCAAACACGGGCTTATGGCTGAGCTGAAACTTGCTCTAGAAAAAGGAAGAACAATGTCAATAATAAAGTAATAAGTTCCTACTGGCTTTGTTTAGCAACACCAATGTTTTAATTAATTTCTCCAAAGAGAAAACATAAACACCAGCATAATAATTTTTAAAGCAGTGTAAAGCCATAGGCTGATTCACAGGAATATATACATGTAATTATATATGGTACCGTACTTATGTGATATGATATTAAATAAAATTAAAAGTCCACTTTTGAATTTTGCCAGGAGGAATGAATTGCAAAAAAACCCCACAGTTAATGAAAGCACAAGGCTCCATTTCTTTGAGTAGTAAAATCAATTTATATCATATCTGCTCCCCCCCCATTTTGTTACCCTACACAGATAACTACCCAAATGCATGAGAGATACATGTTTTGATTCTTCACCTTAATCCATACTTCAGCAAATATTTATAAAGTCTGGTACTCAAACCATGGTTGTAGGTTGCTCTGAGAACAAATGAGTCACTTAAAATTTAGGAGAATTTACCTATTTCAAGCCAAGTTCATTATTTTGAAAGATTTTGTTGTTGACTTATTTAAAGCTATTGGTAATGTGTGGGATTAAAATGTAGGTTCCTGCCTTGTAAGATGGGATATCAGCAGGGTAGGAAAGGGATGCTGAAATCACAGGCAATGTTCCCCTTCCTTTTCTGCTCCTCTCACTTCCCCTTCAGGCATCTCTCCTCCTTCTGTCTTTCCTCTTGTTTCTATACTGCACTGTGTAACTCAGATATCTGCTTTCTTTCCAGGTCAGCCTCGGCATCGTCCATGGATAGCAAAGGTGTGCTCCTGCAGGATGTGCTAGACAGAGTCTTGAAAACGGAATCGAATCTGAACTAACAGAGAAGCACAAACACACTATTTCTCTTCCACCAAACAAAAGACAGTGTTGTCATTGGTCTCTAGTGGCTTCACTAGTATGTTAGCCAAAGTGTATTAAAAATTCTATCACTGATTGAGGACACACAAATTCTAATTCTAGAATTTGATTGTCTAAGTGAGTCTCCTTATTCCTCCTTATGTTTTTGTCACTGTTTGTAAAAAGAATGCCAGCCCCCAGGTAGAGATTTAACACTGCTTCAGCTGGTCACTTCTCAGCGCCTGAATATCAGAAGCCAAAGGAATGCACAAGACTCTCAACTAATTCTTGTTTCGAGGTATTTAAACCACAACTTTATCAACTTTGCCATGTTGAGCCTGGACATACTGTTTCAGTGGGCACTTCAATTACAACCAACCTTTGCACATCTCATCCTTAAACATGAAATGGCCTTTAGTCAATCTGTGACATACAAGAGCGTCTAGTTTTGCAAGGTCCAATCAGTACAGAGCTCTAATGACACCGTGGCGAATGTCTTTAATTAAAGGTTGATGTTATTAGCCTTGTAACCTGAACTGGGGGAGGGGATTCTACTTACAACATGCCACAGCTCATTCTTTGTTAGTATAAACATCCACAATCTTTTCCCAGAAAGAAGCTGGACTAGCAGAAATTCTAAAACTAAAAAACGCAAAGCAGTGTCAACAGAAATGGGTGTGAAGTGCCCATCTATGAAGCCGATCTGAATTATGGGATGACTTTTATTGGATGATTTTTTAATTTATAGAAATCATCAAAGATTATCAATATATAGCTAAATGAATAGAAATATGGCCTAATCCATAGTAAGATGGAAATAAATATATATGATATATATGTATTTTGTCTGTGTGTGTGCATGCATGGTGTGTGTGTGTGTGTGTGTGTGTTTCATACAATTTTAATTCAATTTTCTGAGGACCAGCCTCAGATCCTGTGTTGGGATGTAGCAGTCAGGGGAAAGGAAAGATTCAAAAAGGGAAATACAACATTGAGCTGCCTTGCTCTATATCCTTTGAGATTTACAATTAATTATTGAACTAGATGAATATATCTAATAAGAATATCAAAAAACTGCAATGCCATCAAAGTGATGAAAATCCTTGTTTCATGGTTCCTAAAATATGTCTCTGCATGAAGTTAATTTTGACTTGTACTTACACTGTAACATAATGTCAATAGTAATAGCCACAGAAACCATTCTCTTCTGAGCATTTTATGCCTTTGGATAGAGCCATGAGGAATCTGAAACAAGCTACCAACAAGCTAGGCAGTGGGGCAGATTGTGCGTTCAAAGGCATCGCAGGCATTTTGGATGATGAAACACCAAAGATGTCTCCAAAAGGAGAAACTGTAATAGCTAAAATCAAGTACATGCTGAAACTCTGGTATGTTTATTAAACGTGAGTTTTATTATTTTCATAAATATGTCCTTTGCACAATGACTGACAATACATTGAAATCATTGCTGTACTTAGCATATGTTCAGGTCTGAAGAAAACAATATTGAATCCTTGATAAATATTTCATGGTGTCAGCAGTGGTGGGAGATCAGACACGGGGAAAACCCTGACTTCACTAAACAGAACGTGAGATTCTTCAGCACCATAAGCTTGAGTCACTTCAAATTCATATTAAATGACTTCATCACGATTTTTTTTATCAATTTCTAAAAGCCACCACTCCAAAATGAAAACTTTTAAATCCTAAACTGAATTTGGATTAGAACTGAATATGTTAGAACTGAAATGCTCCTCATGGCAGTCCTGTTTAGGATGCAAATCCCTGGGTCTGTTTGAAAATGCTCCCCCTATGAACACTGTCTCATGTCCATGTTTTCAGTGATTTCTATTTTAGGAAAACTTGAAGTAGCAAGTAGCCCTATGACTAGT
The DNA here is from genome assembly GCA_028555095.1 of Dicrostonyx torquatus. Classification (NCBI taxonomy): domain Eukaryota; kingdom Metazoa; phylum Chordata; class Mammalia; order Rodentia; family Cricetidae; genus Dicrostonyx; species Dicrostonyx torquatus. The sequence goes on from JAQHUG010000010.1 coordinate 13,808,472, forward strand.
TAGGATCCTGACCACTTGGCCCCTCAGCTCCCAAGTTAAAACTAGATTCTTGATTGGGGCAGGGTGTCTTTCTTAGGTCTGTCTCTTGGATTTGGAGTCCTCGTGTGACTGTATGGAATTGTTGGTTTAAGAGAATCTTGCATTTCTTTTCGGCAGTGATCTGGTAGTATCTATGCCTGTCTACACCTCCCTAATCTAATTCAGAGTGATGCCGCGTCTTCAGACATGAATGTCACTGCCCTTCGAGCACTTTGTGGAGCTGTTCCTGGTCTTTGCTGGCAGTGCAAAGGATGGAGCCTAGGAAGTTCTTTGGCGCTAAGAGGCTACCCTAGTGTGCGTTGGTAATGTGGGCTTCTTGGAGCCTCATTTCTTTGACTTGTTGCCAAGCTTCCAGGCACTTTTCACCCTAAGAGGGCTGCACATGAGAGCTTGAGGATGGAAAACACCCAAGTAAAGTCACCCAATCTCAACTCTTCCCTTGCTATATTAGAAACTAAGCTTAGACTTCCTAGAACATGTCAATATTAGGAAATGACAAGAAAACCGTACAGTAGGTAGGCTGTCTTCAGGGGCTGGCATCTGTGCTCATCTTTATCTCCTTTGTGTGTCCAATTTCCTACAATTTTAAAATCCCTTTAGAGATGTTCAAATCAATGTTTTTAGAAACTATACTGGTTTTCCTTGATCTTTCAAAGGCAAATCATGATAATCTAGTTTTTAAAAAATGACATATATGCTGTGCGTTTAAACTGGAGTGTCAGAATATTTTAATCCCAATTGAGTTCAGTCTTCATTTCACAGAATGGACTCTTGTAATTTTTTTTTAAGTTTAATTTACACACAGTTCATGTGATCAGTTATTTTAAGGCGTTGTCAGAACTTTTCGTTCTCTACGAAATGGATTCCAATATATATCCGATGTGCCAAAGTTGCCATTAATTTCATAGTCTCTACTGTGTAAACATCTGCGCAATGCTTAGCATTTGTTAAAGATTTTCTAAATTAGCAGCAGTCAAATTTAAATTCGTGAAGAGTCTCGACTGTTGTCTTCCACACACATTTAAATGCCACCCCACCACCACCACGTGCAGTGGCTCTTTGCCTGGGTCACTCTGGTCAGCAAGGAAGGATCCTTCAGAGAGCATGTGGAGAAACAGTACAGATAAAAATAGCCAATCTCCTAAGGGAACCTATTGGATTCTCTTCAGCCTTAGGTCCAATGGAGAACGGCCGGTGTTAGGTCAGCTCATGACTGGAGCAGAGACCAGGGTGAGCCTGCCCGGCCACAGCGCTCCCACTCTCTTTACATGCGTTCTGACTTCCCCAGATCTCATCATCAAACTTAGGATATCATACTTTTCTTTTTCAGTTAGGGATTGATAAATATTGCACTAAAAATGTTTGCCTTGATTAATTCGATTTTTTAAAAAAAAAATCATTCCTTAGCTTTGGTCCTGCTCATTTACTCTTTAATAAATACCTGTTTACCTCCCCCCAAAGCAATTTGCATACAAACAGACTGCGATGATTGATTGCATTATTGTTGGCATGATTATAATGATGCAGAAAATAAACAGGTAAGTGAATACTACGTAAAACTGGCATTCATAGACCACCTGAACATGTTTACTTTGTTTTTCTGAAATAAGAGAGAAAAATTTCTTGGTGTCTCGGACTCTGCCTTTGAATAATTTCAAACACCTTTACCCATTGCCACAGCACATTTCTGTCACCAGTTGTAAAGATCCTTCTTGTCTTCAGTAGCCCGACCCTTTGAAATGTGGTGGGGATTTTTATTCAAGGATACAAGATCTTTAACAGCAATGATGAACAGTCCATATTTAGTACATGCCCAGCCTGAATCTGTAAAGCACCAAATGCCAGCAACATGCCAATATTCATAACATTATGAAAGAGCAATAATTAGTTGGCACGTGCCTCCTAAACCCATCATTTACTCACTTAGCAATCATTTTAATTGTAATTATCCGCAGAGTCATCAATTGCCTTTTAGATCCTGCCTGTGCAGATTCTAAGGGGAAGGTGTTTGCACAATTTCTTCTAAGATAAAAGGAGCATCTATGCTCCCTGTTCTTGACACACCACATGCTTCTGTAGATTTTTTTTAAAAAGGAATTTCCTGTTAATGCTTCAGGGTCAGCTGCATTGCTTATTAAAAATAGCTTGTCTCCTCTGTCATCAGAACCATGCTATTTTGTATTTCTAGTTGTAGCCTATGTGGTTTCGGCTTCCCTTTTATATTCTGAGGTTGGGCAATGGGAGTCGGGGACATACAGAACCAGGTCAAGATCATTTCTTCTTCCCCTGAGAAGGAACCTGGAGATAAAGTTGTCTGTGAGGTGGTCTTTATGATAAAGAAGATTCCCTGAGATCAGCCCTTAATTCAAATAACCAGTGCTGCTCTCCCCACCCCCAATCTAAGTGAAGAATTTCAACTTTGATAATTCAAGGTAATGGAGTAGAAATAAATAGTCCTTTGTTTGGGATACTGGAGTGGAGAAATAAATGGGAGGTCTCAAGGCTATGTTTTCACAGACAGTGTGCTGTCTCAGGTACCCTCTGAGAAGAGCTGATTTGTGTGTTGTCTTCCTGCCATGTAGGTGGCAGCAACACCCAAGATTAGAAACTACCAGTTCCCTGGCTCTGGTCCAAAATGTATTCTAACTAAAAAAAAAAAAAAAAAAAAAAAAAAAAAAAAAAAAAAAAAAAAACTCCTTGTGGAAGAGAAAGGGCTTAAAGCACAAAGACAAATTCTTCTCTGTCTCCCCATATCTCTAAAGCACTATTTTAAGGTTATGCCTAAACCCTTGCCCATAACATAGGGACATCTGTCACTTCCCTCAATACTGAAGTCATATTCTTCTGCTCCTGTTCGGACTGGTAGAATTTGCTTCTGTTTCTTCCCTTACTAGGGTCTGATTTCCTTAGCTTCTCCTGGTTGCAGTCGTTCTCTGCTGGGAAAGAAAGGAAACTGCTTTCATCCCCGACCACCAAAGCCTCTGGTGAAATAGAGAAAGGCCATCTATGTAAATGTCTCAAAAAAAAAATCTTGAGTAAATGTGGAGAGACAAATTCATTTCTCCTGATGTCCCTAAACAGAAGTGACTGCACTCATTAGCAAATGAAGTGCACACCCAATCCAGAGACCCCACAGGAGCCATGCGGTCAAGGATAAGGTGTGGTCATGGGTCAAGTCTCTGAGGGAGCTGTTCATTCAAACGTCCACAAAGATTTAGGACTGGTATGCACACCATTATGCAATAAGCTTGCTTTCCCTTGTACTAGAAACCTGGTGAAAAGCAGGCTGTTCTTCAATTCCAGGTAATTTGCTGCAACTCGTCCATGTTAGACCAAACAGTTTTCATGAAGGAAGCTTAAGAACATTCTTGTTACATACATTCAGTACGTCACAATATCCAGAAAATGCTCACAGTTCCAGGCAGGTGACACACGGCAACTGACTCCCCAGGCAAGGAAGGTAAGAAAGCAAGAAGGCTACCCATCCACTCTTGCAGTTTGCTGAAACTCCCTTCTCTTGTTCCCTCACTCAGTGGTTCTCAGCCTCCCTGATTCTGCAACCCTTCATACAGTTCCTCAAACTGTAGTTATCCCAACCATAAAACTATTTTCATTGTTACTTTATAACTGAAGTTTGCAACTGTTATGAATCATAACGTGAATATCTTTTTTTTTCTGGAGGTCTTAGGTGACCCCTGTGGACAGGTCATCTGACCCTGCAAAAGGGTCTTGAGCTACAGATTGAGAGCTGCTGCTTCACATACTTAATCTCTTCTTTCAACCTGTGTAGTTTAATAGAAATATTTTAAGAAATAGCAGGCATTGAACGTGGGGTAAATGCTGAGCATCCAAGCTACTTGGCCTTTCTTTTCTTCTTAAAGACTTTTCCAAAATGTGTGTGTGTGTGTGTGTGTGTGTGTGCGCGCGCGCGCATGCAAATGTCCCCAGAGGCCAAAAGAGAGACTGGATTTTCAGGAGCTATAGTTACAGGTGGTTGTCAGCTGCAGTGCTGACATGGGTAATGGGAACATCTCTCCAGTCCTCTGTTTAGTGTGTGTGTGCGTGTGTGCGTGTGTGTGTGTGTGTGTGTGCTCACGTGTGTGCGCATGTGCATGCATGTGACTATGGCATGCACATGCTGTGGTACATGAGGTCAGAGGTGTCTGACTTCCACTGAAGCAGGGCCTCTTGTGCACCACCACATGTGGAAGTCTAGCTGGCCACAAGTGTGCAAAGAGTTTCCATTTTTATCTTCTGTGGAAGCACTTCTGTTACAACCTTGTGCTACTACATATAACTTTACACGGGTTGTTGGGGGTTCAACCTTAGGTCTTCATGCTTGTATGGAAAGTACTCTAGCCTCTGAGCCATATTGTCAGCCTCCCACTCTCTTTCTTACTAGAACATGGTAGGAAAATGTTGTGGGAAAGGAGCCGCTTGTTGCTTCCCGGCTGCTTACCCCGAAATAATCACAAAGAAACTGTTTTAATTAAATCACTGTTTGGCCCTTTAGCTTCTTATTGGCTAACTCTTACATATTAATTTAACCCATTTCTGTTAATCTGTGTATGGCCACATGGCTGTGACTTACTGGGTAAAGTTCCGGCATCTGTCTCTGGCAGGGACTACATGGCCTCTCTCTGACTCCACCTTTCTGTCTCCCAGAATTCCTTTTAGTTTTCCCTGTCTAGCTTTGTTCCCCTATAGATCTGCTATAGGACCAAAGCAGTTCCTGTATTAACCAATGATATTAATAGCATACAGAGGGGACTCCCACATCAGGAAAATGGTGTCACACACTGTCCTGAGCCTTATTCTCTTCATATGCAATGTGGAGTAAAAAATTACAATTTTAAGCACCATTTGCAAATACTGTTATTAATAAATATGATTTTATAATCAATTAAAATCAGTATGCATACTAAAAATGCCTGGCTATCATCATCTCTGTAGACAACTAGAATGATACTCTGGCCCTTGAGCAGGCTCATTCCTCAGACTGGGTGGAAGATTTGGCATACATTAGGTACGTAGGTAATTTTAATAAAACTCTTTTAAAAAGAGTTTGATGTTAACTGGATCAACGATCAAGGGTTGTGTGGTCAAGTTTCAACAGCTGATTTAAAGGCCAATGACTTCCACAGCATAGTGAAGAACAGAAAATAAACAGCATGTTCTGTATTATAAAAGATAATCTTCCAGGAACGCTTGCATCTGAGTAGGACAGGTAAGGTTCATCTAAGGTTGTGCAGGGAAAGCAATTTCCCTGTTGTCCTTGTCCCCTGTCAATGTTAACATCCTGAAGGTATTGTGCATGTTTGAGTGGCTTTCTGTGAGTGTCTTGGAAGACCAAAATAAAACATGTACACACCTCCAAACAGGCACTGAGAACTTAGAAAGCCAGAGAGCTCCCGAAAGATATTATACAAAGCATGGTGATGGGATATGCTGAGTTCTGCCTTCCTACAAAGAGGCACATGTGTAGGAATTGCTTCCTGTTAAGATGAACTTCTGGGAGAAGCTCAGCTGAAAACCCAACTCTAGGCAGGACCGACATGGAGCCCTGATGTCCTTCAAAGACATCACACACCAACAGAGCAAGCCTGGGGATGGAAGCTGGTTCTTGGGGATCTTCAGGAAAGAGTGATGAGATGTCTCATCACAGTTTGGCCTCTTCTATTCACCTCTTCCCTCCTCTATTTAAGTGAAAAAATAGAAGAGGCAATATAAACAGTTAAAGACATTTCTGTTGGAAAAGCCCCAATGCTAATACTAATAAGAGGTATAAAGAGGGCAAACAGGGAAGTTAATAAAAGTGAAGACAATTCCAACAACAATAAAAACAAATATCACATTGAAGCAAAATCATGATGCCCAATGAAACTACTGAAAAGTACCTACATCAATCTATAATCTAGTGAGACTCAGAATTTCAGAGACAAAGAGCTGCTCTTAGAACGACGGAGAATCAAATGGCATCAGAACTCCAAGGTTCATAGGCTGCATGGAGCTCAGAGGTAGAATTATCAGTTTCCATTCAGGGTTCTAGAAGCAAGAGGGGCCCTGACCTGCACTGACTGTCACAGAACTCACTATGTGGAGACGACTGGCCTTGAGCTCACAGAGTTCCACCTGCCTCTGCCTCCCAAATGCTGGGATTAAAGGTGTGCACCACCACACCCAGCTCAATAAGAATTTAATGAAAACCATTTCCACACTGAACTTATATACCTAGCTAATCTACTTCTTCCATGAGCCTTTAGCATGCGTTGGAAGATACAGCACACCTTCAAAGTCGAGTAAATCAGAAAAGGACATCAGTGAAACCTAGGACAAAAGAAAATCCCCCAGAGGACAAAGCTGTTACTCATGTCTACTGCTGTGAACAAGCCCAGGAAGCAACCAGTTCAGACTATAACAAGAAGTAGGTGACTCCAGTCAGGATGCCTGTAGGATAAAGGAGCTAGTAGGTTACCTGCTGGAGCTGGGCTAATTTCAGAATATCTTTGGATGGAGTTGGTGATGAATTTTTGTCAGGTATTGGTGCTCTGGCTTGACTGTAATATGTCTCCCCACAGGTTCCCATGTTTGAACAGCCTCAGCTAGGAGAGCTGTTTATGAAGGCTGTGAAACCTCTAAGAAGTGAAGCCTTGCTGGAGGAAGTACATCATGGGGATGAGCCTTGAGGCTTTATAGCCAACCCCACTTCCTGTCCAGTTTCTGCTTGTTGTTTGCAGGTGCCAGATGCTTCCTGCTCCATCTGTGGTACCCTGTCAGCAGCTTCTGTCCATTCACCATCAGGGTGAACCAATTCCTCTCGAACTCTATGGCAGAAGAAACCCTTCCCACTTTGAATTGCTTCTTGTTACATTTTAGGTCACACTATATGACAGAATACTATGCAAATGAAAACCCAGAAAATAAAAGCAATCAGTGATTTGTGTGGTCCAGTTCTGGACCATATAGTAATACTTAGAAGCAATTACTACTAATAAAAATTACCCTACTTAAGGGGCCCGGGATCCAGTCCCCTTTCCTTGTCTGGTCACCTGTCATTCATCCTTCCCACTATACAGATTCTGGTCTGCGTGGAGTCTGAGCTCAGAGTTCCAACCAGTACATTTAGCTCCTCATTGCACCAGTCTGAGGCCAGTAAGCATCTGAACTCCAGAACCCAGATGGATGCCTCACTCAGTTGATCCATAAACTGCAAGGTTGGGATAGCAACAAATGGAGACCCAAACCCCACTGAATAAGGGTAGAATCAAGTATGCATAGCAGAAAGCATCCCAGAATTGTAGCTCCAGATGTCTAGATCCCATTACAAAAACACAAGCATGACCAACTGAGACCTCCTCCAGATACCACCCCCACCACACTGTGATATCCCCTGAGAAAAGCAACTTAGCAGAAGCACAAGAGGACTTCAGACATCATATTATGAATATGTCCAGGGACTTTAAGGATCAGAATGAGGGAATTTCATAAAGAGAATAGAGGCAAAGAACGCTAAATTCCCAATATTCTGGTGAATAATTGGTCAAGCCATTCTGTATGTTCTTTCTATTTAGAAAAGTGAAGATAAAACAGGACTGCACTTGGTTGAAAGATCATTAAAAGTGAAGACAGGTTCATCTAAATGTGGATTTTAAAAAAACACACTTTACAGCATTTTGACGTTAAAAAAATGTTGGGATTTTGCATTACAGAGTGACATGGAATCCCCACTGACATACCGATAGGCCCACCTGATCTAGACAAACTCACTAAGAGTCTTTTCCCAAGTGACTCTAGATTGTGCTGGGTTGACAATGTTCAACATTCCTGCATTCGTATGTAACATTGCAATAGCCGAGTTTCATAGTCGTGTCCATGCCTCCAGCTTTAGTTGTTCCCCGTGACTTTTGTGTTTCTATCTAGTTTCTATCTATATCTGTCGGTAGTATTGAACGTGTCTTTCCACCCGTGGCTATCCTCCACATTGGGTTCACTGGATCAGTGTGTGACATGTTCTTGAAGCCCTCAATGTGCCTCTGTGTGCATAAGGGCTTTTGGCCAGATAAGTGGCCTTTTGAACGAGAAAAACTAACTGGAATAGACTTCCCAGCCAGCATACCAAGGTCCTCCCCTACATTACTTCAAGGTCCTTCTGTGGTGTTTCTTGATGAGAAAAGCAATTTAAGGATGATTTCAGCTCTTTCAACAAAATTGCCAGCTCAATTGTCAAAGCAGGAATCTCTCACCCTCAGTTCCATTAACATCTTCAGTCAGGTGATTGTTCCCCTGTATGTTGAGGGACATTAGCAGCACCTCTGGCCTCTCCTGCCAGAAGCCCCATGTTAGTTACAGCAATCAAAAATGTCCCAAGACAGTGTCAAATGCACCTTAGGGAGACAGAATGGCACCTGGTTGAAAAAGAGAAGTCAAAGGTAAAATTCTCCCAACAGAAATCTCCAGGCAAACATTTGTAATGTGTTTATTTTCACTCACGTTGGGCTTATATGCTCTCTCCTGGCTTTGACAAAAAGCGAATCTTTTGCTATCTCACTGTTTTCTGAGCTAAGCTGTTGCTACCTTCATGAGTTTAGCTATGCCTGCTTATGAAAAATCATCACAGCAGGTCCTGTCTACAGTTGACGTTCCCTCATAGAAGGAGGGCAAGGCAGCACGTGGGACCCTCATCTGGGTATTTAGCTTCCCTTTCAAACCAGTTCTGCCCTAAATGGACACAGCTTCAGGGAGGGACTCAAATAAACTGGGGAAGACAGGAGAAAGGAGCCTCCACCTATGGGACTATGGAAAAGCCATATGCTGGGTGCAGACCTTACAGTGTGGCTGCTTGGGGATTATCCACACTTTAATGAGCAAACCTTCATCCATATCTCCTCATTGGATAAATTCATTGGGTTTGCTTCAGGGGAATCAAACTTTGGTTTGTCACTGGGGCCTTAGAAGGAGGGTAGACATTGTTTAGTCCCAACCCCAGGGAGAAAATCCTCACAAATAGATTTCCTGAAGAACAAGAAAGTAATTTCCATACTTTTCTTCCCTTTTGTCCACATTTCTTCCTTCCTCTACTCCTTATGCCTGATCCATCAGAGCACATGGCCCTCGGACACGGCTTCAGGCACTCTGCACTCATCTCTTGAACTCCAGAGCCTCACAGTGATCTCTTTTTTATTATAAAATATCTTTCTCTTCTTCCCTCCCTCCAAGCATGAACTCCTTTCAATTATATTCTATAGGATTCTCTAAATAGTTCATAGCTATGTCGTCCCTGTGTCCCCAAGGCAACTGCCTCTGTTCAGCATGTCTAAGTTGGCCTAGGAACCTCATCATGGTTCTTCGCTGTCATCTCTTCCTGTATGCTGCTACCCAAACTCACTCTCTGAGATACAAATTTAGCATCCCACTCCTCTAAATGCATTCTCCATCTCCTTAGCAGGGCTTAGGAGACCCTCTATAAAATAAAACACCCTTTACCTCTTACCATCTTCTAATAATAAACTAGTGGAGATTGTATTTCCTTCTAGAATAAAGGTACAGTAAGAATTTGAAACAGAAGTTATAGACATAATTGTATAGATCCTGTTATATTCAAGTAATGGGTTGTGAATCTGTAATAGAGTTGAGAACTCAATGTTCTTAGATTTTGTAAGTTAGGAGAGAGAAAAAAAATCTCAGTACATATTTCGGCTATGCCAAAAGTCAGATATTTTTTTTAATAAATGAATATAATTTGTAGGATCTTTTTTTCTTAAATAGTAAAATTCTCACTCTTTTGGTTGTGTTATGTCAGCGTGATAGGACTTGGGTATCTAACTGTAGATTTTACTAAAACAAGACAATTTACAGAGCAAGAGAGGCTACCATTTAGCAACTTTGTATGAAGCTACTGATACAAATGAAGATTAACAGAATTCGTTCTGAAAGTTTAAGAGCATAAGGTGCCTCTTTGGTTTTTTTTGTTTGTTTCTTTTTTCATCTTGTTGTGGTAAAAATATTGTCAAAATCAACTAAAGGGGCAAAGGGTTCATTCTGGCTCCTAGTTCAAGAGTATACTCCATTTATACAAGGAAGCCTTAATAGTCTGTCAGGGTGGGATGACATGGTAGCAAGCAGCAGGCATGGCAGTCAGTGCAGGAAGGTGAGAGCTCACATCCTCAGTCCCAAATTTGAAAAAGAGAAAGTGAACTAGCAGGAGGTTTTAAACTCTCAAGTCCCACCTTCAATGGCATACTCCCTCCAGCAATGCACAACTTCCTAGAACTTTCCAAACTTTCCACTTGGGCACAAAGTGTTCAAATACTAGAGCCAACAAGGGAAATTTCTCATCCAAACCATGATATGTACCTTTGAACTATCTGCCTGGTCTTACTTAATCCCAAATGAGATAAGAAAGGAGCCAAATTTCCAGTAGCTCATTGAACTGGATCACACGTCCTTAGATATTCACAGAACCACTTCTGTGCTGTCTAGACAAAGAATCCAAAGGGGATTTAGTGTTCCTTTTGTCCCTTCAAAAATCCAAACAGGGCAGGTACTATAGAGCAGCTGGTAGGGTGCTTGCCTGGCACTCACGAGGCCCTAGGTTCAGTCTTTACCACTGTAACACGAGGGCTGGCTTGCTGGGGTTTCTGTCCCGCCCAGTACCTCACAGCCAGCAAGCCCCAAAGAAAATCACACAGAGAGTCTACATTAGGTTATACACTGATTGGCCCATTAGCTCAGTCTTCCTACCAGCTCCCATAACTTATATTAGCCCATTGTCAGCCACATGGCCAGTACCTTCTCTCAGCTGGGCTGCTACATGTTGCCTTGTTGGAGATCTGTGCAGGAATGCCAGGGTAGCTTCCTGCTTTCCAAATCTCCTGTTCTCGAGTCTACTTCCTGTCTGGTTTTCCCGCCTATACTTCCTGCCTGGCCAATCGGCATTTATTTAAAACATGATTGACAGGATACAGAATTGTCCTGCAACCATACCACCACATACACTGATGTAGTGTGAGTGGCACATACTGGTGATCCCTGCACCTGGGGTGAAGACAGGAGGGTTAGGAGTTTAAGGTGGTTTTCTGCTACACAGAGAACTTGAAGCCAGCTGGGCTTATGTTGTAGAATATTAGTTAAAGATATGTCACATTTGTTTGTGCTGTGGAATATTTGTTTTAATGATGCAAAGATATACTGCATTCTTTTATGTTGCCTTTGTTTAACTCTGTGAAGCTGTGTTACTTTGCCTGTCTAAAACACCTGATTGGTCTAATAAAGAGCTGAATGGCAAATAGCAAGGCAGGAAAAAGGATAGGCGGAGCTGGCAGGCAGAGAGAATAAATAGGAGGAGAAGTCTTGGAGGAAATCTAGGAGCAAAAGAAGGAGAAGGTGAGAAGGACTTGAGGGGCCAGTCACCCAGCTACACAGCAAGACACAGAGTAAGAAATAAAGAAAGGTACACAGAAACAGAGAAAGGTAAAAGCCCAGAGGCAAAAGATAGACAGAATCATTTAAGTTAAGAAAAGTTGAAAGGTGGTGGCACACGCCTTTAATCCCAGCACTCGGGAGGCAGAGGCAGGCAGATCTCTGTGAGTTTGAGACCAGCCTGGGCTACAAGAGATAGTTCCGGGACAGGCTCCAAAGCTACAGAGAAACCCTGTCTTGAAAAATCAAAAAAAAAAAAAAGAAAAAAAGAAAAAAGAGAAAAGTTGAAGAAATAAGCCAAGCTAAGGATGGGCATTCATAAGTAATAAGTCTCCATATGTATTTATTTGGGAGTTTGGTGGTGGGCCCCCAAAGAGTAAAGAGTAAAAAGATTAAAGAAAAGCCTATAGGCTATTTGAAACCTTCAAATTCCATAGAAAAAAAGAAAAATCATATTTCTTTATCCCAACATTTCTCTAACACTACAACAAATTTAAGTTGTAGCCAAACCAGAAGATGAAGAGGACAGACACCCGCTTCTCAAAGAAGCACCATTACTTGTGTGAGCAACAGTGTGAACATTACTGAGTGTGAAGTTCAGTGACTCAAGTGTCACATGAAGGGCATCTCTCTAGTGTTCTATTACATAATTCTGAAGAACATATAAGAGCCAGAGGACTCAGGTGGGTGGTAAAACTTACTGAAAAGAATTATTCGGGAACCAGACAATTGTCCTAAAAGAAGATTGCATTAGACTGAGAACTATAGAGTTTCCTTCCAACACACTGTGCACATCTCAAAACACAATGGCTGCATCATCACACTGTGATGTAGGAGAGATCTTCTGTATTTCTTTGCTTTCATTGGTTAAATAAAGACTCTGCCTGGCCTGTAAGATAGGACACAGCCCTTAGGTGGGCGGAGTAGACAGAACAGAGTTCGGGGAAGAAAGGAAGTGAGAGAGCCACCATGAAGCCACCAGGGTCAGACATGCTGGATCTTCCCAGTAAGCCCACTATCTCGTGGTGACTTACAGACTATTTAAGAATGGGTTGAAATAAGATGCAAGAGCTAGCCAAGCAAAGGCTAGAGATAATGGACCAGGCAGTATTTAAATGAATATAATTGTCATGTGGTTATTTTGGGCATAAGCTAGCTGGCGGCTGGGAGCCAGGCACTGGGAAAACGGCCCCACTTCTCAGTGGTGGGACACAGCCGTCTGCCTTTTACAACAACACTGTGTGAATAAATTCACAAAACAAATGTATCCTAGTCTAGACATTAAAAAGAAAATTTTGGCTGGGCGATGGTGGCACACACCTTTAATCCCAGCACTCGGGAGCCAGAGGCAGGTGAATGTCTATGAGTTTGTGGCCAGCCTGGTCTACAAGAGCTAGTTTCAGGGCAGGTTTCAAAGCTACAGAGAAACCCTGTGTCAAAAAAAAAGACAAAAATAGAAAATTCTGATTTTTTTCTTTATGGCACACTCATGTAAATTCCTTCTTGATGTATATCTCAGTCACAATGGGTGCAGTATCTTTCTATTTTTAAGCCTTATAAGCAAACATTTTCTTCTCTTCTGGGCTATCTTGGATTATAGGGAAGGGGAAAAAAACAACAGTAAAATATTGGGCAAAGAACAGGGAAAAAAAGGCCATTTACTGTGCTATTCTGACTGCTATTACCAGGAGGGGCTATCATCTCTGAACTACTCAATGGAGAATCCATACCAGTAAGTGGGAACGTTTTTTACAAGAGCTGTATAACAACATCTGACATTTGTACAACACCTTCCATCTGTGGGAACTCGAGAGTCATAGACAGGATCCTGGGGTCACTTCATCTATCAAATGCTACAGTCTTGTAGAACACAGTGGTGACCCTTCTCTGCAAGACAAGTTTCTAGCATATTCACCTGTGGGATCTGAAGCTGACTGACCATGTTCTACCCTCAGGGGTACAAACTGCAAACCCCAAAGGTGAGCTCTACTTAGCTTGTGTCCATTTAACTGTGGGGCAGATTTTTGCAAGGCTGCAGATTTCTCCTGCTTTCTCATTATTTGGCGAATTGTTCCTAAGAATAAATTCTTAAATGATGACAGAAGCAAGAAATATTGCTGATACCTAGTGCTACCATTCTCACACTGTAGATTTGAGGCAGGTGCATGTTTGTGCATGTGTGTGCTCTCACTTGTGCTTATGTTGTATGCACACGTGCGTAGGTATGTGTGGAGGCGAGAGGTTGATATCAAGTATCTTCTTCACTTGTTTTCCTCTCTTGGTTCTGTTAGTAGCCCTCAAGTTCACGTACGCAGCTGTAATGGCTAATCAGCAAGCCCTAGAGATCCTCCTGCATGAATTTTGCCTGTGTTGGAATATAACTGTGCGCCCCTGTGTCTAGCTTTTTGCGAAGGTACTGAGGATCGAACCCAGGTTCTTGTGCTTGTATGGCAGTTGCTTTACCAACTGACCCGTATCCCAAGTTTCAGGGATTTCCAATTTCATCTTTAATGAAGATTCATCTTTAAATATTATCTTAGGGTTTTTTTTATTGCTATGAAGAGACACCATGACCATGGCAACTCTTATAAAAGAAAAGCATTTAATTGGGGTGATTTGTTTACAGTTCATCATGGTGGGGAACATGGCAGCATGCAGGCAGATGTGGTGCTGGAGCTGAGAGTGTTACTTCTTGATCAGAAGGCAGCAGGAAGTCAATTGAAAGTCACACTGAGGGAAGCTTGAGCAAAAGAGACCTCAAAGTCCATCCCCACAGTGACACACTTCCTTCAGTAAGGCCACACCTCCTAACAGTGCCACTCTCTTTGGGGAACATTTTCTCTTAAACGACCCCAAAATGGCTGAGACATACTGGGAAGTCACAATACACATCTAAAAGTTACCAATAGGATAATTGGAATCACATGGGCACAAAATGCCCACGCTTTTCTTTCCCTGGCACTGAGTATGTCTACAGAAAACATCCTGTGCCTGCTGCTCACACTGGATAGGCAGCACATGAGAACAGAGTTGTGTTCTTATTTAAGAGAGAGGTTCACTTTCATCGTGGTGATGGTATAGATTAGGAGTCAGGGCTTTGATTTAATAATCTTTGGGTGTGTCGGATATTTGATGCCTCCAATTAACCCTGTCTACTGAAAGGAACAAATAACTTCCTGCAGTTTCTCTCACTGCGGACTTAGAGTGTGTGCTGAGCAGCATGGTAATAGCTGCTTCTGCATCCCGTGACGATCATCCAGCATCGGCCTGGGTGAGACTGTGCAGGAGGACCAGAGGCGGAAGGAAATGACAGAGGAGAATTCGGAAAGCTTAGATGAGGGTGAACAGATGGTAAGGAAGACAAATACTGCCACAAACAACCTACTGTGCCATTTCTAGATCAGGGAGAGGTGGGAAGTGAGCCACATGACCTTTTCAGATTAGAATTATCTATAGATAGATAGATAGATAGACTGATCTGTTTAACCTGTAGTCACCAAGCACATGAAGTGCTACATCAGGAACCCTTCATTCTCAGATCAAATTAAAAGGTACTATTCACCATGTACTTTTTAAGTGTCTGCTATGGACAAAGTACGAAGCTGTGGCTCAATAGTGAAATGCTGGAATGGTAAGATAACAGCTCTGTCTCTTAAGCAAGGAGCTCAAGCGGACACAGGATGTATGGTGGATGACCAGATGAAAAAACATGCCCAAACTCTGGGAAAACGAGCTTTGGAATCAGCTGAATTTATTGCAAGTAACTTCATTTAACATTTTTTCATATTAAATTCATGATATTTTAAGCATGCATTTATTTTATGCATCGAAAGTATTTAAAACATCTGACCTGTCATATTCATTCAATTATATTAGTTTTAAAAATAATATTGGGGCTGGAGAGACGGCTCAGTGGCCAAGAGTGCTGGCTGCTCTCTTCAAGATGACCCAAATTAAGTTTCCAGAATCCATGTTGAACAGTTCACAGCTACCTATAGCTCCAGCTCCAGGGGATCTAATGACACCCTCTTCTGGGCTCTGTAGAAACCTGCACTCGCACGTGTACACATACTCCCACATGATGTGCATACATATACACACAATTAAAAATATTTTTTTTTAAAAAAAAATGTGATTCTAGTATGACTTCACTGTGTCCTGAATCAGATAAACTGATTCCAGTTTTGTTAGGTTGGTTGAGAAAACAAACCAAACCATGTCTTTCAAATGACTCTCTAAGTAGATTTGAAATCTAGGAGTTAACAGCAGAGAAGAGGGTCCAGAAAATCCCTCAGTAGCATAGTCTTGGTGATCAGGAATTAAGGGCCTCTGTTATCAAGACAACATAGACATCAGGACATGGCTGTTGGCAAGCACAAGTTAGTGCGACACTGCCTACCCTGCCACTGGAAGGAGAGCAACCAAAGAATAAAGGAAGTCAGAACTGAGGCTCCCAAGGCCAGAGAAATGTTTGTACAGCGGTGTGTGTGAACCCCAGCCTCAGCACCTTGCTGCCCCCCTGAAGGGAAAATGAGAAACGCTGAAGTGCTATAGAAAGAATCTCCAGTCTGTCTCTTAGGGAATAGACTTTCTATTCAAGTAGATAACTCTTTTATGATATAGCAAGTGAGAAAAGGGGAGATGTAACAATACAGCCAGTCTCCCGGGGCACAGGGAAGTAGAGTGATACTGAGATGACTGTTCTTGGGAGCCAATGGCATCCCTGCTGTTCTCCTAACTCTTCCCCTGAGGCCCCAGAGAAGCCTCCAGGAGCCAGAGGGAGAGCAATGCCGTCCTCACTCGCTGAAACGAGTGAGTGGCAGCAGAAGAGAGCACCTGTAGACTGTGTTGTACATCACGGCAAAGAGTCACAGAGGAAGGAAACCTCTCTGTGATAAAGAAGACAGTAGGAATAAGACCCAACTCAGTTAGTGCAGAGGGGCCCCAATTGCAGTTGCAGTATATGTGCATCCCACCTAAGACAACTGTCTGAAAAGCTCAGGCTGGAGGCTTTTAGCACTCATTCACAGGATCTCTGCAACAGTTGGCAATCAGGCTTCCTGAACTCAATTATATTGCCCGTTGATAGTCACCTTTCCTAAGAACACTCAAATGTAACAGTGTTGAGTCTCTGCTATGAGCTGATGTTGTTCCCAGTGCTTAGGGAACATCCACTATGGGTACAACAGGGTAGGATACAATGTTGTACAGTGGAGAGAGACACAAATAACTCACTAAACTATAAATTACAGTAAAACTGTGGTATAAATAAGGTTCTTTGTATCTACATGGGAAGGAAAAATTTTAAATGACTAAGAAAATTGAAAGGGTCACAAAGTACGTGACATTCGACCTATATCTTCAAACTCCTATGAATAAAGATGCTGTATTAGTCCTGGTTCTCTAGAAGATCAGAACTGGCAGAATGAAGTATAGAGATGATAGATAGATAGATAGATAGATAGATAGATAGATAGATAGATAGATAGACGGACGGATAGATAGATAGACAAATATAAAGATAATGGATTGCTTTCATAGAGATGTGATTTATGATTTTGAGTGGGTATTTCAACCCTGGAAGGCTTACATTTGAATATTGAGAATCTAATATTTGCTTAGCACTTAAGGCAGGATGTCTCAGTATTTCCAGCCCAGGACTGAAGGCCTGGAATATTCCAGAGGATTTTCTGGTCTTCAGGCTACATTGGAATCCTGAAGAAGCTGCATCAGGGAAGGGATGCTAGAGCAACAGGCTAGATAAAAGTGCCACGAGCATGTAGGCAAGCAGGCAAAGAGCTATGTGCCTTTTATCTTATCTTTTTGTCTGAGTTGCCACCAGAAGGTGCTGCCCACATTTAAGATGTGTCTTGCCACGTCAACTAATATGACCAAGAAAGTTCCTCACAAGGAGGGCACAGTGGCTTGCATTTTAGTTGACTCCATCTAGTTCCAGTCAGATTGACAACCAAGATTAGCTGTCACAGAGGCTAGTTAACCGGTAAACCTATTTCTCACCACAACTTACTCCATACACTTTAACCAGTTAGTGAACTGAAAAGCTGGAACCTGAAAAGAAGAGAAAGCAGAAAAAGGAATGTTCTCTCTGTATAGAGTAAGGTGCCCACTTCTGGGCAAGTAAAGTTGGAAACTGTTCATCTAGAGGGAAGATGGGAGGGGCAGGACTCATGAGGGTTGATACAGAACCAGGACCAGAACAGGGAATGAAGGGCAATCAGGGAAGGATGAATTGCTTTCCCCAAGCATCCAAGCATCTCTCTGTCCTCCTAGCTCCTAGGAGGGAGGCTGGCTGCATAGAGGCCTCCTACCAGCAGAGCAGGGGAGAGAGCTTCCCTAAGCAGCACAGAAATCCAAGGCTAGCCCCCTGCAGACTATTTCATTCCTTTACCAAATTATGTGGTTGCAAAGCTTGGCTAGAAATACTTTTTACTTCATGTATATGCGTATGGTGCACATAACACACAGGGAATTTATCAGCTACCTGTTGCCGTGACAAAGTACATGAGGTAACTTAAAAAGCAGAAAGGTTCACTTTGGCCCATGGGTTTGATAGTTGCTATCCATAAGCAGTGGCAAGTTGCTTTTATATTCCTGTAAGTGGCTGGCCTGTGCATATAACAGAGAAAACTGTTCGCCTCACAGCCAGGAAGCAAAGAGAGAGGGAACAAGGCCGCTACTCCACGATCCCCTTTGAAGTTATGACCAAAATGAACTAAGACTTCCCACCAGCCCCCATATTTTAAAGTTCCTACCACCTTTTTCAAAAATCATACTGTATAGCAGCCGTGAAGATCTGGGTTTGGGAAAACATTCCAGATTTAGATTACTAAGCAGCCTCTAGATTCTTTTAAAAGATAAGTATTTGAAATCAGAAATAGTCACATCTGAGGGTTTTCTACAATAATTGTCAAACCAGAGGTCAAGAGTGGGGGAAGGTATATACTACTATAGAAAACATATCCATACATGCCCGTTTCTCTTGGCAGAACCTGCCTGATTACCAGCTCTTGGCATTAATCACCTGTCAGGAATTGCCTCTCCCACACCTCACTCTGGTACCCTGACAGCTTTTGCCTCCTTGCTCATGAGTGATGGGATGATGGTTAGGCCCTTTCCATCATACATTTTGATTATCCTGTCATCCCGAGGTGACACACATCTCCTGTCTGGGACTTGGCCCCAAACATGTCAGCCCCAATGTGATATCCTATGATGGTTGGCTTGAAGATTCCAAAGACAGATTGATGGCCATCAGGATTTACCAGGTGTCAGCACCAGGTCACCTGCTGGCACACACAGGCAATAGGCTCACACAGAAGTACAGCGGGCAGATGAGACTGGCTGCACTGGCCTCTTCAGCATAAGACTGGGACTAATTACAAAGGTGCTCAGCTGTGTCTCTTCCAGGGTCAAAGGCAGGTCAGATCAGCCAGAATCCTAAACCGGGGCGGGGGGGATTTCTATCTTGGCACAAATGATTTAGAAAAGTCCTTGATACCATTCTTGACAAGGAAAGAACTAGAGGTATGAAAAAAAGGTTCCTATGCTGGAAACCAAATATTCCAAGAAAAAAACAGGACAGTTGAGCCCTGCAGGTCTAAATGTGGAGCCCACGTGCGAAGGGAGCATGCTCGCAGTCAGCATCATGCTCCTGAAATAATTTTCCCAATCAAAGTCAGTAAAAATCGCCCCCGGCCCTGCCCCCGGCAGGGAAACCAAGCCCTGTCTCACAGCACCCTGACCTTGTCTTGGCATTTCTTGCATTTTTCTGCCTTCTATTCATTTAAAAAATATTTATATTAGTTCTTTGAGATGTCATACACTGTATTGTGATCATATCCATCCCCCTCCCCTTTCTTTTTCCAGATTTACTCTTATTCCATATCCAGCCAACTTTGTGCTCTCACTTTTTTAACCTACTGAGTTCCATTAGTGCTTCCATACACTCTTGGATTGGGGACATCCATGAGAGCATGGTTGTCTTATCTTACCAGGGGCCATGCCCTTAAAGAAAACCGGCTCTCCCTTCCCCAAAGCTCTCAGTTACACTATAGATCCTCAGCTAGGCACGGTACTTGGTGCCCATCTCTGAGGTTTTGCAGCAGGTAGGTCTTGTGGCTGCTGTCACAGCCTCTAGGCGTTCATACATGCAGCCACCCTGCTGTGTTTGAAAACACTATTTCCTTGTGGTCACCCACTGCCTCTTGCTCTTAAAGACTTTCTGACTCCCCTTTTTATTCTGCAGCTTCTATTTTAGATTAGCACATATTCCTTACAGCGTCCAGATCCAGTCAGATGTGAGCATGGTATAAGTAGTTTCTTTTCTTGCTACTGTGACAAAATGCCTGAGAAGAGCAACTTCATTATTTTGGCTCATGGTCTGAGGATGCAGTCTGTCAAGAAAGGGAAGTAATAATGTGCAGTTGGTCACATTGTATCCACAGTAGACAGCAGAGAGATGAAGGCTGGCCCTCAGCTTGCTTTCTCCCTTGTATACAATCCAGGATGCCAGCCCAGGGTATGGTGTTTCCCAGTTATGCTGGGTCCTCTCACCTCAACTAACATAATTTAGAAAGTCTCTCATAGATTTGTCTCCTCGATAATGCCAAGTTTGGTCAAGTTGGCAGTCAAGACGAACCGTTGCACTTGTCCCCCGAGGTTGACTGAAAGGCTGTCCTATAAGTCTGTTTCCTACTTACAGCTGAGTCTGTGCTGTCTTCAGGACCATTGTTTAGAAAGACTTTGGGATCTGAATGCATCTCTTGTCTGTTTCATACCTGTTAAAATTCTAGTATTGCTTCTGAATGATTGGTGGGAGTGCATTGTCAGCTGACACCTGAGGACTAGTCTGGGGACTAGTCACAGGCTAGCAAGTCCTCAGACTGCAACAACCGGCACCTTCAGAAGTCCACCACGGAGCCCTCTGCAGACATGTTCTGTACTCCTTCCTTAGGCACACAGACTCCGCTTTTTATTCTGAAGGTCACAGTCTCCAGGAAACTCAAAGCATTTCTTGAGTTCTCTCAGGAAACTCTACAGTTGAAATGGCAGCTATTTTCAAATGCCACTGGCAAGATCCGATAATGATGGAAGGGCTCGGTCCTGATCACAGAAGAGGGTGCTGACCTTCTCCAGATAGTGTATTTTGCTGTCACCTTGAGTAAATTTCACTCTTTCTTTACTGCAGAGTCTCATTTGAAGGGTAATTGCTTTGGAAGACTGTCCAGGTTACCAAGCGGACCCCTTTCCCACCCTCAGAGTTGTTCTTTACTAAATAATCTCTTCTCGTCTTATAATGGCTTATGCTATGTCCTTTCTCACACCTTCACTCAAGTATTCATTAATCTCCAGTGACTGTCGCTAACGTTCCTTTCCCCACTTCCTGTTGATACGATGTTAGTGTTCTTTGGGACCCAATTTTCTCATCCTTAAAATGGAGCTGTTGGCATTGCTTAGGAAGGCTACTGCAAAGACATAATTGTGTGTGCATATTTGTTTGGTCACGCTTGAGAACCATGACATGCATTGTAAGGATTTGTTCTTGGTATCTTCAGGGGAAATACACTGTTTCCCCTCCTCCAATCTGGGTTGTGTAATAACAGCATTTTACTTGTCTTCAAATACAAATTTGATTGGGAAGCTTCCCGCCTAGCTGAGGGGAGAGAAAATCACGGAAAGAAAGTTCTATGACAGGGCTGCCTGATGAGAAGAAGCCAGCCCTGTCCCGGCCCATCCTTGGTTTCCACAGATTCCCCCACTTATTGATCTGCTAAACTGTTCGTCATTAGAACATTTATAAGTTCCCGTGTTTGTGTTTATGATCTCCTTCTGAGCTGCAGGGGTAGAGAATTAAAGACGTCCAAGGCTGTCAGGAGACAAAATTAAAACATCCTGAAAATGAGTTTTAGTGTGGAGCCAGCATTTCCCAACCTGGCTCCTGCAGAATTCTTGGAATATTAAACAAGGAAAGAGAAAGCTCCGGGGCGACAGTAAAACTTGAACTGAGTGGGCTAGCATTGCCTAGTGCTGCCTTCCTGATCCAGAGTGTAAATCACGTCTCCCAGGTTGCCTCTCTAACTGCCTGCTTGGATTTTCGGCCTCTCCTCGCCTTCCCTCTTTGTGTGTAACCTTTCTATTCTCCCTGGAAGAGTTCTTGTTACTTCTCACCGTCAACAGCATGAAGCATGGTTTTGTTTTCTTTCACTTTACCACATCTTCAAAATCCTTCAGCCTCTGAGCCACAAACCTTGTTTCCAATGCCCTTTTCAAATGCACCCCACACTCTGTCACCCCAGAGGCTTGCTCTTTCTTGAATCTGCTCAGATCCTCTGAGTTTGCTGGTACGTTCTCTTCTGTCTAGATGACCTTTTCCTGTTCATACATACTCCTTTCATTATCACACCAACACTGGAAGGAATATACTATCATTATCCCACTTTACAGCTGGGTAAACTGAGGTAAAGAGGTGTTAAGTGATTTTACAGCAACTACAAGTGTCCTGATAAAGCAACTGACCTGAGCCCAGAAAGTGCAAGTCTGGTGACTTTGTCCCTACACCTTGGGTATTTCTTCTCCAGAGAGTTTGATCAAGAGACTGATGACACACTGTACATGTCCAAGCATCTATTTGACAAATTTATATTCATGCTTCCTCCTCCCAGAAGAATAAATAAAACATCCTATGTTGGGGGAGACTGCTTGTTTATTTCCCGGCCACCCAGACTCCCGAAATAATCACACAGAAATCTGTATTAATTGCAATACTGTTTGGCCAATAGCTTAAGCATATATCTGGCTAACTCATATCTTAAATTAGTCCATTTCTATTAATCTACTGCCATGTAGCTGTGGGTTACCAACAAGATTCTGATGTGTCTGTCTCCAGCAGGCAGCTACATGGCTTCTCACTGACTCCACCTACTCTTTCTATAGATCTTTTCTAGCCTGGCTATATTCCATTAAGCCATTTGCCAAAAGTAGCTTTTTTATTAACCAATGGCAATAAAACATATTCATAGCATACAGAGGGGAATCCCACATCAGTCCTATACATTTGTCCTACTGGGTACTTACACACAATGCAATATACCCATCAGCAGTTATATAAACATGTGCTTAGCTGTCTCTCATACAGGACTGTGAAACTTTGGAAATATTCTCACCTCTATCCATATCCTGCCAACCAGGCTCAATGCCTGGTGCATGTTGGGTACCTAATCATTATGGAGCTGAATTAAAATGTTTCCTTAAATGACATGGGGAAGCAGTGGTGACAGCTTGGTTATGACTCCATCCAGCAGTTCCTAGACACACACTGATACACGTAAACTCCTTGTCAAAAATGATGGCATCTGCCAAGTTATGTGTTACAATTCTTTCTGACCTGCAATTGTCCCAGCAGGTCTGAAAATAGAACTTGAAGTGTTTTTGAGAGCATCTACCCTTGCTCAAGAACTTCTGAAATGGCTTTGGAAGGATCAATTTGGCTTTCTGTCAGATTTCTTAGCCAATTCTAACAGATATAGGTATCCTTGGCAAATGCTAGCTCTTCCACGGCCCTTTCAATATCAGTTGTGATGGTTATTGGACTTTGAAGGACCCTCAAAGAAGTCAGAGGGCACACTTCACTGGCACACGTGAGTCCTGAGCTCTGGGCTAGGTTGAGGGTAGAAAAATGGACAACATACTGTCTCCATGGTGTAAATCGTCACAGTCTTACAGAACATAGACATTACACCAGAACTGTGGTGTGCTGTATTGTAGACACCTAGCATAAGTGGCTCAGAGAACCCTAGAGACTCAGTTCAAAGTAGCTTTGCAGGAGAGAAAACTCTTTGGCTAAGCCATCAAAACAGCAGGAAATGGGCAGAAGGAGAAGCCTGGATTCCTTCATTAATTCTACTTCTAAGCACATCCTGAATCTGTACATTAGCATTAGCGTGCTATCTCTGGTCTTCCAGAGTCCCTGGCAACTGCGCTGCCCAGCTGCCCAGTCTCTCTC
>JAQHUG010000010.1:13842502-13855406 GCA_028555095.1 Dicrostonyx torquatus
ACACATACACACACACTTAAAATTGAGAAAAATAACCCTTTAATAAAGAGTAGGAAAATGGAAAGACTACTCAAAGTCTTTATGTAATGCTTCCCTGCTGGGACAGTTAGAGAAAAGCTGTTGTCTACTCTTGAGGAAAGGGGACAGTGACATTCATGGAAATCAATGACTTCCATAAGAACTAACCATCTGAGGTTGAGGCTCACTTACTTTTTAGTAATTTCACAAATACCCCGGAGCATCTACAGTGTCCTGAAGATGGGATGAAGGTACATAGACATGCTCCTCAATGCACTTACGGAAGAACTCACCACACATTACTCTGGTCACCTGTGACTTGGAATTAAACACATCTTACTAGGTCATTGCTGAGATCAACTTTTGTCCTAAGTTTGAACTCCCCAAGTTGAGGGGAACTTCTCGATTAAGAGTAGGAAGGGCCTGGGAATCATGGGAAGCAAAGATGAGCTGTTAAAGTTTTGGTAGACGATCTGGGTTCACCAATCAAAGACAGCGCCTGGGGTATCAACTCACTGTGTTACTAGCACCCAAAGGAAAACATTCCCTTGTTCAAACACAAGCTGTTGAATCTGTCTCCCGGTTTGATTTACAATTCTCACTGAGCTGTTGGTACACAAGACCTGTGGGATGGAATATCTCCAGTATTCCCTTCCTTTTGTTGTCTGAAGTTCGAGTTCCTTTTCAGGTATTCAAACCTCAAACAGCACTCCCTTTAGAGACCATACTGGAGGCTGGCAAAATGAAAGGACGCTTAAATGAATGAAGTCAGTCGGCAGACACCTTTGCCCCATTTTAGCCACAGCCGCCTATCTTCGTAAGACTGTCCTGTACCCTGTCATAGCAAAATCATGCACAATTTTCTCTGTGACTTCATGATGTCAGAAACATAGCAGACTATACAGCTATGAAGATAGGGGTGGGGAAGTCGCATTTCCCCATATAGAGCCCATATTTTCATTACCTGAAAAAAACGCATTATCTCTGTCTTGGGAAATTTCCAGTCACTTTTTTTTTAACTCTGAAAACTATCATTTTTTAAAAGAACTTTTAGAAAAACTAGTAAAAGTATGTTTCTTAAACCAACTTAGAAAAGTTCTCTACCTGCACCCCTATCTCCAAAGCCTTCTCCAGATTGTGTTCCCTGGTCAGGCCTTGTTCTTGAGCATACACACCCCCCACAGACCCCCAAAACTCTCATAACCCCTCTTCTTTCTGGGAGTCACAGATCTCCCAGAGTTAGCCAGACTCTAAACTCAACACTTTTAACTTTGGGGGCTCTGCAGCATGGATTTTAGACGTGGTTTTCATACAAAAGTCACCAATAGCCGGGTGGTGGTGGCGCACGCCTTTAATCCCAGCACTCGGGAGGCAGAGGCAGGTAGATCTTTGTGAGTTCGAGACCAGCATGGTCTACAAGAGCTAGTTCCAGGACAGGCTCCAAAGCCACAGAGGAAACCCTGTCTCGAAAAACCAAAAAAAAAAAAAAAACCAAAAAAAAAAAAAAAAACAAAAAAAAAAAAAAAAACAAAAAAAAAAACCCTGTCTCGAAAAACCAAAAAAAAAAAAAAAAAAAAAAAAACAAAAAAAAAAAAACAAAACCAAAACCAAAAACAAAAAAAAAAAACAAAAAAAACCCCACAAAAGTCACCAATAATCAAGAGTTACTTGAAAATGGCACATTTGACTTATGTGAGCTCCCCTACCTCATGAGCATATCCTCTTGGCACACACACACAGCTTGGAATTGTTCCTCTCAACTCTCGCAAACAGTTTCAGTAGCGCAGGGTGTCACTCAATATAGACTAGATGGACACACCTTGGTTTCCTCATTTGCCAAAGTAGGTTCACTAGAGTCAGGGTCAGTTGATATTTCAGCACTTTGGAAGCTGAGACTTTGAGATCATGAACTGGACACTAGCCTGGGCTGCATAATAGGACCCTATCTCAATAATGGTGGTGACGATGATGATAGATAACATAAAAGGTCCAGTGGGAAACTAGGACCCCTGAGTGAATGTCCCAAAGCTGAAATGGTCAGTGACTCAGTGCAGTCTGGTTTTGAGTGTCAAAAAACAGTATCTCAGCAAAGCGAGATTTGAAGATCTAATTATCGCATCCTCACTACTGAGGAACTGGGAAGACCTAAGCGCATAGAACAGATATGATTTCTAGCAGGTGTTGGCAAAGCCATCATTTTTAAGGCCTGGAAGACTAAAAGGAATGGGCAGCGTGCAAAGAGCAGATCTGTTAATGTCAGGTTGCTTCCTGTAACTTTCCCAGTAAAAGTGGGAGAGGGGGGAGGCCCCAGGGGACCAGGATTTTATTTAGATGCTTTGAGGGGAATATTCTTACAAGGAACAGGCTTATTTGGAGCTTTGGTCACTGTACTAATGTACTGATTTCTTAGCGCTCACAAGTAAGCAGTTATGCTTTGATTTGTGACATAGAACCTTAGTATCTGTGGTCCTATTTTTATGGTCATCTATTGGGAAACAGTGAAGAAACTCAAGTAAACAATATCTATTCATAAATTTTATTTGACATGTGTTTTCTACCTACCTCATCTCCCACTAAGTAAGGCATTATCTTCTCTAATGGCAGTTAGAGCCTGGCAGTGAGTAATTACCTGGCAAGGAGCTGCAGAATATTCTAGATTTTATTATCTAAAAGCCCTGGAGAATACTACACAGGCCTCGGTCATTTGTCCAATACGTGGACACCACTAGGAAATGGAGACAACGGAGCATCCTCTGAGGAAGAAGCCACCTTCCTTTGCCTGCTTCACTTTTTGTTAGGTCCCTCTTGATCTCTCATGCCTTGAGAGATGTGTTTTCAGGAGACTCACACCTGTTGCTGCACAGCAGCCGGTAAGCTGTGGCCTTCCCTAGAAGGATCTCTCGTGGCGCCTCCCCATGGAGCCCCGTGAATCTGTCCTGCAAAGGAAATTTAGCAGAAAAGCAATCTTAGTGTGAAAGCTCACCAAGAAGCAAGTTTTGGGGCAAAAGAGGCCCAGCAAGTAGAAAGAATCATTAAAAACTAAACTAAACAAACAAAAACTCAGTGTGAGTGGTGCACATCCTCAAGCAGAAGATTCCATTTTCCCATGAGCCGAGCCACATAGCCCAGTGGCTTAGGCGGACATTTGTTCCCATGCCCTTAAGGCCCTGGTACTTAAGGGGTTGGGAAGGTGGAGGTGGAAAAATGAATCTTGAAATTGGCTAACTTGAGGTCATTGTTGGTTAATGTCAATGCATTTGTTTGAGGAGCCAGGAAAGGATTTAACCCTGCACTTGATCTGTGGATGTGCCTGAGGGGCAGTGAAGTCTTGAGATGGTGGGGGAGAAAGTTGTGTTGCGCTCCATCGGTTTGGCCCTGAGAGTCTGAACAGACGCTCCCAGCCCTGTGTTCTTCCTTAGTAGATTTTCTGCCTTGAATCATCACACATGTAAAGTCTCGATACCTTGGATATCTTGAGGGGGTGAAGCAAGAGAGAAGGATGTAATTGTGCCAATTCATCTGGCCAGGAGACTCCGGGCACAATGTCCTTTGGGCAGAATAAATTGTTATTTGGGGTCCTTGTGTTGATCATTTTGGCAGTGGTATCCTGGAGGGACACATACACAGTTGCAGAAAGATGTTTGAGTGCCCGGGGCAGGAAGTCAATTAGTTATAAGACTCTCCGTGTTCTTACTCGTATTTATACAGAGCAAATTGCCATTAACTCTGCAGTGTGATGAATGGCAAATGGCTTGTATTTTATAGCCTGGTTTTAAAGCTTATGGTGTTCTATATTTTACTATTTTTTCATACATATATAAATAAAAATAATTGCCCATCATGACCTTCAGTATTAAAGACATATCAGAATGCTAAAACAGTATTAGGTAGGGAGATAGGTAAAAATAGACAGATGGATAGATAGATAGATAGATAGATAGATAGATAGATAGATAGATAGATAGAGATAGATAGAGATAGATAGATAGTTCCTGGTTCTTTCTAGTTCTAAATTTCCCATAATTTAAAAGAATTTAACAAATTATAATTTTAGAAAGAAAATGTTTGTTAGAGTTCTTTAAGACCATCTATCCTTATCGTTAATGATCCTTGCAAATTTGAATTTTTAACTGTGGTACATCTTCACTGTAGACTCAAAGAGTTCTCAGATTGAAGGGCTAAGAAACAAACAGTGTAAACACTCTGAAAATATATGTACTCCTGTATACACTTACATATATATTTGCATATGTATATATATGTATGTATGTATGTATGCCCTATCAACATACTTTACTTTTAAATAGCTTTTTTATTATGGAAATTTATATTTCTTTGTCCTCAACATGTCAGACCACTATAACCATGTCTTACCATCCAGTTAAACCCACTCAAATCCTGACAAGTTCTGCCCCTCAGATTTGGCCCAAAGAGTGTGAAGAGACAGCTTCATGCAGGATGCCTCCTGGCCATTTAAGTTTAACAGATCAAAGTAATTGTTGGGGTGTGGGGGCTGTGGGGCTCTTCTTTGTCTGCTTAATTCCTTCAATTTCTGCTCCTTAAGGTTGGAACTTCTATCTTAGTCTTCTTCCATCTTTCTCAGATATTTGCTTGTTTGTTTGTTTGTTTGTTTGTTTGTTTCATTTTGGCCATGTCTAATAAGAGAGGACCCACTGTGAGGGAGCTGGTCATGGAGACTCTTAATGGAGTGAGTCCTCCATAGAGACAAACTGTCCAGACCATGAAGGGAGAAAAATAAATAAGTTTCTGTTCCTGTGGAATTGAGAGAAATGTCTCCAGTGGCTACACAAAAGAGAATGGAGTTGCCTATAGAAGTTGGGCCATTGTGTGTGTGAGAGAGACTATATGTTTTCCATATGCAATCAATGTAAATAAATGGTATTTGCTTCACATTTCTAATATATGCTGTCATTAGAAAAAGTATGTCCTTCCTACCTGGCATAGGCAGCCTGTGCAGTCCGGGGTATGTCCTGTGCCGATCCTGACCTTTCACCTGAGATACCGTCTCTCTCCTGTGACCCAGTCCACCTGTCACTAGAGCATCACTGTAGTTAAATTTTTACAGGGTGAAGAATACATCATTGCAAAGCAAACATTTCTGAGATTTTTTTGCATCTGTGTTAAAATGCAGCTTGGATATTATCAGATCCGTGTGTTTACCCTGTGCTGTGTCCCACACAGCTTGTAAATATTTGATAAGTGTTGCCTTCTAATTCCTGATAACATTATGAAAGTGCTAAGAAATGTTATGGCCGATAACCCCTTTCTGAGCCTGAGATTCACATTGACCATGTAGGGTTATTGATTGACTAGAGCAAAATGATTTCATTTTCAGGGAAACAAAGTCTCTCAGAGGCCACATTCGAACTTTCCCTTCGTTCAATTATACATTTTCCAAGGACAGAGATAAGGTATTTTTTCCCTTCTGTCTCACGAGGAGGTCAAGCTAGGTCTACATAGACCAAATATTTATGACATGCCTGAGTGTGTGGCTCCTTAATGACAAATGTGTGATGATGTGACACAAGGAGAGCTTTTTGCGACAGTAATGTTGACTGTCTGAGTTGGGCATTTACTTAAGCTGTGTTGCTGGGAAGCAAGTACCTGGTTCTTCAGGAAGGGACACATTTCCCAGGGAGTGAGGTCACATTCTCATGAATACCCTTCAAGCTTGACACAGCCAGGTACGAAGGCACCGGAGCATCACAGGGAAAGGACCAGCAAACCCTGTACAAGCCTGAGAGAGCTTCATTCCAGGTCTTTGTTCGCATCAAACCATGTTTGCTCATTTAGTTTGTTGAGTAAAGCATCAGACAATTGGCCTGTAGGTGGGACTCAACTGATAGAATGCTTGCCCCACATGCATTCAAACCTGGGTTCCATTCTCAGCACCAAGGTCATAAACCAGGTATGGAGGTGCACGTCTGTAACCCCAGCATTCAGGAGATGAAGACAGTATCCAGATTCAAAGCCATCTTCAGCTGCATAGGGAGTTAGAGACCAACTTGGGCTACATAAGACTCTAACTGAAAGAAAAATTAGAAAAAAAATCAAACAATGAGCTGAAATTTGACAGAAGGATCTTTCAAAATCTGCATACTATCCCCATTTTTATTTTGTTTGAAGAAAAAAAATGCATGTTAATAAATTGCAAGAATATCAGTTATCCTAAGCAGCCGCAACTAACAGAACCATGAGGGAGACCGGGAAATCTGTGTGGTATTCTTCTCAATCCCTGTACTGTTTACAGCAAGTGTGTCCAACTAGTAAAAGTTCAAAGACTTGTAGACAGTCAGGAGACTTAGAGGTGTTAGCATACATATTTGACAAAAATTTTCATTTTCAAGTTTCACATAACATGTAGTAAAGATTTTCTACATGTAAACAAGTATTTGCCTGTTTCCTAAAGCTTTTGTTTCCATTTTTTTAAAATAAAGGTGCGTTTGTCTTTCTCCTGACTTCAAAGACTTTTAAGGAGCAAAAGCTGCCTTTATTTGATTTGAGGTACTCTATAATGATATCCTGTAGTGGTTTTTTGAGTAACCAGAAACCAGTCCTTGCTACAATCCCATGCTCTCAGCCCCCTGCAGCAGGCAAGAATCATGCATGCCCCAGGTGTGTGGGAGGCCTTCAACAATTACTGAAACATTCAACAGACCAGGTAATGCAGGATTCCCTATGGTCCCCAGATAAGACTACCACTACCCCAAGTCCCTTTGATCTCTCCCGATTTGATAGTTCATGGCACTGTGGTAAAGGAGTTGAAATATGACTGCTTCAGGACTCACTGGGTTGGATGATGTGGGGGTATGTAACCCCAAGTCAGGAGAGATTGCACAAGAACCAGGAAGATGCCAAGGACACAAACTGAGTCACCTCGTCAGTGTTGGGCAAACAGCAGCTGGCACAATAGCAATGCTAAACAGAACAATCTCAAAGTGCAGAGTCACAGCCAGATGTCTCCTCTACCAGGGGGTGGGCATGGGGGCCCTCTAGACTCAACATTACCAAAATGATTATAGTGAATATTTGCTAGGCAAAAAATGGCCTGTATCCTTTGTTATATGTTCTCATTTTTAATTTCTGGAAGCTTTGCAGTGGATGTAGTATTACAGTTTTATAGATGATGTCACTGAAGCACAAGGAGTTACACAATTCATTATCTGTCACCCAGTAAATAACAAGCAGCATTGCAGTTTAAATAAAGATTTTTCAGGTCTTCAATAAATGCAGGTGTTATCTCTCAGAGAGCAGTTTCCTCATCTATGAGATCTGGCTAAAACTGAAAGTGTCTCGATCCCTTCACAAAATCCAGGGCCAGGTCAGCAAGATGGCTCAGTGGGTAAAGCTGTTTGCTGCCACGCTTGACAACTTGGATGTCACACAGAGGCTCTACGTGGTGGAAGGAGAAAGCCAGCTTTTGAAGGTTGTCCTTGAACCTCCACACATGCATGTGCCACGTGCATATCACACACACATATGCACAGATAAATAAATAGAAATAATTTAGAGCTCAATGACAAGTTCAGACCCTGAAAGAAAGTAAAATTTATTTATTGTAGGGGCTTCGCCTCTAAGAATAGCTAATCTATTCAAGAAGTAGTAACAAAAGGGAAAACTAGAGATTATAACACCAATAAACATTTGTAAGATGAGCATGGGGAAAATCTTTCTTAAATGAAATAATTAGAGCTGGATGATCAGTTAGAATGTAGTTTCGAAAGGAAGAGAAAGACTTTCCAACACACAGCAAGAGAGAGGCGGTAGTACCCCAGAGTTCAGGAGCACAGTCCACTGAGATCTACAGAACCGTACAGCAAATTCTCACTATGACATTCCCTAATGCCAATTTTTAAGCAATTTCAAACTTCTTCATTCTGTAGAAAAAAAATTATAACACTGGTCTCTCAAAGGACTGCTAGATTGGACAATGGCAGATCATACACATTTTAGGTTAGTTTCGAGTAAGGATGAAACTGAGAGTATGGAATGCAAGGAGAGAGCCAACCTGACAGAGAAGAGGGCTTTCCAGATGTGAAACCATTGCCTCACTTGCTTACCCTCATCCTGGGCTTAGGACAAAGAGGGGGCAAGTCGGTTTCCATAGTGACCTAACAAAGAGAATGCTTCTGATAACACAGGAAGGCACAAAGCAGTGAGTTTGGAGCCAGTGAGATGTCAGGTTTTGAAGAAGGGCTAGTCTCACAACTTGAACATATAATGTAGCATTTGACTGGGTTCTAGAACACAAGACAGCCAGGATACCGAAGTTGAAATTGCTGTATTTCATTTAGTATTTGGATAGAAATAATGATGTATATAACCAAATATTGTGTAAGTTTTCTCTTGCTGTGATAGAAGACCCTAGCCAAAGGGGAAAAAAACCTTTAGGAAGAGAGCACAGATAGAGATGCAGACCCACAGCCAAACCCAAGGTGAACCTCAGGGAGTCCTGTACAAGAAAAGGAGGAAGGATTGGGAGGAGGCATCTCTTCTGTTTTGTTGTTGTTGTTTTATCATGTATCTGTACTTGCATTTTGGTCCATGGGAAAATTGTGACATCTTAGAGGAGCATTTTCATTCAAGGTAGTCTATGCTAGTGTAAATCATGTCCTTTTCTAGTCCATTCTATCAGAAATGCAGCCTAACTAAGAGAATTTTGCTGAATCCGAAGCAGATTCCTAGAAAACAAGCTGCCATTGATCTATTTTTATTGACATGCTTTTACTAACCGACAGGAAGTGCTCTTTGAACACCTCTCCCACCCATTCCACTCCAATAAGCCTCCGAGTTTGATCATTCTCAACACGTGATCCCTGCAGCTGTCGGGTCAGTGTGAGCATCACAGCTACAGGGCTAAGTGGGTGGGTACAGCTACCAAAGTCTCCACCATGAGCAAGCAGTGTTCTCCTGGCTTGGATTTATAGCCTGACCTGGTTCAAGCCCTTGCTGTGGAAAGGATGGATGGGAAATTGTCCAGAAAAAGAATTTCTTAGACTACTCTTTCTTCTTTTCTTTGTTGTTTTTATTGAGCTATATATTTTTCTCCGCTCCCCTCCCTTTCTTCCCTTCCCCTTCTACCCTCTCCTATTAACCCCGTGCTCCCAATTTACTCAGGATATCTTGTCTTTTTCTACTTCCCATGTAGATTAGATCCATGTAAGTCTCTCTTAGGGTCCTCTTTGTTGTCTAGGTTCTCTGAGGTTGTGAATTGTAGGCTGTTTTTTCTTTGCTTTCTTTGCTTTATGTCTAAAACTCACTTATGAGTAATATTATATTTGTCTTTCTAGGTCTGGATTACCTTACTCAATATGATGTTTTCTAGATCCATTCATTTGCCTGCAGATTTTAAGATGTCATTATTTTTTTCTGCTGTCTAGTACTCCATTGTATAAATGTACTACATTTTTTTATCCATTCTTTGGTATAGGGGCATTTAGGTTGCTTCCAGATTCTGGTTATTACAAAAAATGCTGCAGTGAACATAGCTGAGCACATTTCCTTGTGGTCTGATATGCCCAGCACTTGACAACTTGACATTCGATTTATTTCTCTCTCTCTCTCTCTCTCTCTCTCTCTCTCTCTCTCTCTCTCGTGTGTGTGTGAGACAGACAGAGACAGACAGAGACAGAGACAGAGACAGAGACAGAGACCGGGACCGAGAGACAGAGTACATGTGGAGTTTAAAAGACAACTTTGCTGTCCAACTCTAGCCTTTCATCCTTGCATAGGTTCCAGGGACGGAAGTCAGGTTGCAAGGCATGCAAAGCAAGCACCTTCACCTGCTAAGCCATCTTGCTCACCTTATTTTTAAATCAATATAACATCCAAATCATTACCAGTGTAAATACAAAGAAAAACATATTTTACCTGTGACATCATTGTGCCAACACAAGCATACCATTCCAGTTAATCTCATTTGGAATATTTTCATGAACATGCAATTTCCTACAAGTTATTTATCATCATCATCATCAACAACAACAACAATAAGAGCACTACAATGAACATCTCATACATGATCATACTTATGAGAATTACTTGATTTCTTTGGTTAGTTTCTCCTCTCATTCATGTATGCACTCTCCTTCCCAAGGAAGTAGATGTATTGTATATTGTTTACAAATGGTTGAATCTTTTAAAATATTTGAAATTGTGCCAGAATCCTGTCTGCTGCTTCCTGAGATATAACCTTGGCGTGAATGAACACAGCTCTAGTTTCCCACATTCTCGTGTGAGAATAAACACTCTCGGAAAAGGGAAGATAGTATAGGGTCCCCAACAACTTGAAGACAACACTCCTTTGTATTGAGTGACCATGGTAGAGACGTTGCTGAGAGGCTTGCCTGAAATGAAAATGGCACTTTTACAGCTCTGGATGTGTTTGTCCAAAGAACACTTAATCACTCTGAAGGTTCCCACCCCCCCTTGTCTGAAGTAAGCAGCATTTTGTAACTGTAGAGTTCGGCTAATGTACACTTCTGCCGGGAAGCTTCCCGGGGTGGGGCACAAAGGATGCTAAGTGGCAGGGGGGAGATGGGGAGAGAGCCATTAACACTCCAGCAGTGAGGTCAGATGGGAGGCTGCTTTTTGTTTGCAGGATCCAAATTAAGACTCAGGCTTCTCCACTTTCCCTTCTGCCTCCCACCTAAACACACTCTTGGGTCATCTCAGGCTGGTCACATCTTTTGACAATTAGCCACCCATTAACAGGATGATTGAAAAGGAGCCAGCGTGGTTTACACATAAAGTGCTTACTCTTTTCCAGGAAGGACACGTGTCTACAGTTTTCATTAATGCTTCAGCAGATTCGTCCACAAAATAAAATACTTATACTCCTGCAAAGGGAAGCGAGTGGGGAGGGGAGAAAGAAAAATGAAAGGACAAAACTAACCCATGGGGGGGGTTTAATCTTCTTTCCTTTTAGCAAGCATGACTTAAAAGGGGGGGGTGTCTAGTTTCTGTCTTCTTCACCTCTGTAGCTGGTATTACCAGCCGTTTGACTTGTACTTTGCCGTTATTATCTGGGTGATGGCCATGACATGTTGATCATATACAGCAGTGAGAGAATTGATTTCCCTCAACAGAAATGCTTCCAATTTTCCCAGGGCCATAATTTTATGTCCACAACAAAATAAAAGGGTCATTTTCCTCAAGATGAGGGGAATTGAAATCTTTGATAAAAGCTATGGTAAATGTTGTTCCTTTGATTGTGCAAACGGCAGTTTTCACAAACATCTGGCCTGTCTGATTTGGGGGCGTGTGCTGGGGGGCAGGAGAAAGGATTTTGAAGGCTAAGAAATGTTATTCTTTTTTTCTCTTTAAGGAGTTGAATCTGCTTTAAGAAAGCACTGAGCCCTACAGCTTCCCTCCCTCTAGGGACTCCTATTCCCATCCAAAGGCAGCCATAGGGGGCCCCTTTGAGCTGCCTTCCAGGCAGCAAGGCTAAAAGGAGCCAAATGACCTAGATGGTGAAGGGACAAACACCTGTGCAGGACATCAGGGCACAGTGAGCCAGTCACACAGCTCAGTCACAAGCTTACCAATGTCACTGAGCAACCTAAGATATACCACAGAAGGGTGACAACAGGAAGGAAGATGGCTAGGGACAAGCTAGCTTTGCTCAAAGGTCCAAAGAAAGTAAAAATGCAGGCTGCTTCCTGAACAGGGGCCTCAAGGCTGCACTGTTTAATTAGCAGACTTTGCTCAACCTGTTGGAACCAATTTCCCAGTAGCTGATGGAGCAACATTTTCCAGCAAATATTTAGAATCTGAGAACTTTGATTCACCCCAAATCTACACAGGAGGTTCAACTCAGAGTTCTGTAGCCAAAGAGCTGAGGCTTAAGTTTACCTTGGATTGAGTAGCAGAAGACTTTATGGAATGGCTAAGGCACACACAAAAAAGGCAAAAGGATAACTGCTCTTGATTTTAAATTTTTAAATGTTTTTCCCATTTGTGTGAATGAATGCATATGCACAACAGGTGTGCAGGTGCCCACAGAGACTAGACTACAACATCGGGTCCCCCAGAGCTAGAGTTACAGGCAGGTTTGAGCCACCTGACTTGGGTCCTCTGGAAAGGCAGTATTTGCTCTTGCCCTGGGCCTTCTCTCTAGTCCCTATGCCCTGCTTCTAAATGGCACATCCCTGAACTAAATGAAATAGATGTCACCACACTTTTTCCCTCATAGACTAAATTAAACACAGCATACAGAAGTGATGAGTTTTATTTCAGCTTTCTAACTCAAAGGAGGGATTGTCTGTTAGAAAACAAATTCCACAATCAGGAAGTTGAGACTATTTTCCTAGAAGGAAAAAGGAAAACAAAACAAACAAACAAACAAAAAAAACTTTAAAGTTTGAGTAAAGCGGAGTAGATTTTCTCAAAGCTCATTCATTCTCAAAAGGAAATGCAATGGTTTCTTGTTCTTCCCCCATTTTCATCTACCTATAAAAGTAGAGTTTGTGCGAAGGTGTCTGCAACAGTACAGCACTCAGTCTATCTTCGTTGTTCTGTGTGGGCCTCGTGGTTCCATTGATCCCATCCATTCAAATAGGAAGACCTCATGTCAATAATGAACTCCAAAGTTAAATGAGAATGAAGAGGTCATATGTGTGTTTGCCAAAGCTATAAGTTAAAAGTGGGGATCAGTAAACTGTGAGCTTGGGGCCAAAATCCAGCTTATTCCATGTGTTAGTATGACCTAGCCATGGATGAATGAATTTTTGCATTTTTTAATTTGTCGAAAGAAATCAGTAGAAGACATTTTGTTATACAAAAAAAAATATTTGAGATTCAAATTTCAGTGTGGCCCTTCAGTTGGTGACATAAGTCAGTGCTCACTCAGTTTCATCGTCTCCGG
>JAQHUG010000010.1:13857926-13886716 GCA_028555095.1 Dicrostonyx torquatus
AGACTTTTTCATCTGAACCTGTTTTACTGTGTATGTGTAACCCTTTCTGTCTGCATGAACAAAACCTTAAACATACCAAGCAGCTTAGCTCCTGGTGCACTAACAGCTCAAACACATATGCAGCTTCCTGGAGAGATGTCTCTGTGCTATGACCAGTATAAGAGACCTGAAACTAGGAAGCTGCATTTGGCTCCTTTTTGTGTGTTTAGAATCTCTTTTAAGGCTTTCACAGGTCTTACATAGACATATGTGGCTGGACGTTGGTGCCACTTGTAAGCAGATTTTTCTCTTGTGCCTGTCAGCTCCCAAATATCTGACACAGTCATTAATTGTGAAATCATGGTCAATAGCTTAGGCTTGTTTCTAACTAGCTCATATAACTTAAATTGGCCCATATCTTTTAAGCTATGTTCCTTTTTGTGACTCAGCTACCTTTACTTTGTAATGCCATGCTGTTTGCTTTGTGTCCTGGAGTCTCCACCCTTTTGCTTCCCAGCATTCTCTCTGCTCCAAAAATCCTACCTAACTTTTGGCCATTTAGCTTTTCATTAAGCCAATCATAGTGACATATCTTCACACAGTGTAAAGGAATGTTCCACAACAAAATATGGATCTGTGGAGCCACCTCCCTAGATCCCTGGCCCAGCTTCTTAGGTGGTTCTGGGATCTAAACGTAAGCTTCCATGCTAGCGCAGCAAACACTTTACTGACTGAGCTAACTCCCAAGACCCCTTAACATCTTTATTTTCTGCTTCTTCATTTACTCTTACCTGTGGGAGAAGTGTATTATATGACTTCTACAACAGGTTTTGTGTGAGAGATATCCTATAAACATACCTGTACTCTCCTTTGATAAGGGGATAAACTTTACCTCTTGATAAACCTAATGAGAATCTTAGCTTCCCAAGTCACAGTTTGGAAGAAGTGAAGCCAGGAGGCCATGCATCTGTGGTACAAAAATGTTTCATGATCTCTGAAGACTCAAGCTTGAAAAGTGAGAAGCATTTTCAAGGGCACCCTTCAAATAATAGAAATTCTTACACTTAGAAATGTCTGAACCCAAAAGAAATATAAGCACTTTCACTTGACCAGCCAAGAGCATTTGTGTGCATCTCTTCAGGGGTTTGGGGAACAGAAGAAGAACACACCCTCAATTCCTTGACAGATGTGCTCTTCAGGCTTTGTTTGGATAGCAGCAGTTAAAAGGCACTCTGAGGACACTGGACCCAGCCGGGTAAGTGACAAGCCACTTCAATGACACTCATGTGAATGGGCCCGCCTCTTCCATGTTCAAACCCTTGCGTTTAGAATAGTGACCATGAATTAGAGTAACTTGGCTGCCTCATTAACATGTGGTCTGATCTAGGTAAATCAATTTGGAGGATGTCAGCATATTTAATCTTTCCCAAGAGTCAGTTGTGGCTTTTTCCAATTTGTTGACCTCACAGCTATGCCTAGAAGAGCCTCCACATGTCATCTACACGTCCCCACTGAGCCTGTCATGTGCACTGGCATGTCTACTGCACACCAGCGGCAAGACTGCACCACTTTACAGTTAGGCTGACAAACACAGTAGGGAAGCATGTACTGGAGCACCAAGGAAGGAGGAGTCTGCTTAGGCAGCACAGCAAACCACACCGGCAGCTCCCATCATTGGATGAGTGGTGCTGCTTATTGCTGGTGTTAGACGGGTAGGCCTTCCTACCCAAATGGTGATTCCTCTGAGTCAGCCTCTCTGGAGAGAAGTCTCCACAGATGAGAGTGCTTGTTGCTCTTGGAGAGGATCTGAGTTCAGTCCCTCATGGCAGCTCACAAAGTTCTGTAACTCCAGTTTCGGGAGATCTGATGTCCTCTTCTGGCCTCTACAGGTACCTTCCCTCACGTGCACATACTCATACACAGAGACATACACACATACATGCAACTAAGAACAATAAAATAAATCTTAAAAAAAAGAGCCAGCCTCTAAGAAATTGGAGAGCATGGTGTAGCTATAGGACAAAAAAAAAAAACTATAAATAACCGTAATTTGGGAGAGCAAATGGGTCTTTCAGGATTGCTACCCTGTACTGAGTTTGGTTTTGGAAGCATTGGATTTGCCTGGGGGGCCACTTCCATCCAGACTTCCATGCAGTTTCTCAGCTTTGGTACCTGCAGTAGCCAGAGGGAGGCGGCCCTCTCAGCCTCCTCTCTCCTTGGAGTTAGTATTCATCATGGGTTGATAAGTGCTCCACACAGGAAAGAGTTCTTTTATGGACAAAGAAGTTAGAAGGAAATTATAGATTGAAGAATATTGAGCAAATTTCTTTACTATTTCTTAGAATTTTTGCTATTGTGGGATATTTTACTCTTTTGGCTTTTGGGGGTGCACCACCCAGCTCCCAAATTAATCACACATGGAGTCTTATTCTTAGTTATGAATGCCCAGGCTTGGCTTGTTGCTAGCCGGCTGTTCTTAAATTATCCCAACTACCTTTAGTCTCTGGACTTTTATCTTTCTCTATTTCTGTATGCCTTTCTTTACTTTTTTCTCTGTGGCTTGCTGTGTAGCTGGGTGGCTGGCCCTGATGTCCTTCTCTCCTCGTTCTCTTGTTCTTGTTCTCTCCCCTCCCAGATTTCTCCTTCTATTTACACTCTCTCACCCTGCTAGCCCTGCCTATTCTTGCTCCCACCCTTGCTATTAGCCGTTTATCTCTTTATTAGGACCATCAGGTGTTTTAGACAGGCACAGTAACACAGCTTCACAGAGTTAAACAAATGCAGTGTAAATTAAAGTCACACACCTGAAAATAATATTCCCCAACACTTTGCTTTGGACATACGCACCAAACCTTTCTAGGAGCACAATGTCATGAATATTTCTGAGTATTATATGGACAGGAACAATGCTTCCAATGAGAAATCAGAGTTTCATTGTCTGTAATTTAGAAAATATTGAATTAAACTTTCCAACAACCAGCAAGATAAGACTCTTTCATCCGTGTTGGACGTTGTGAAGTTAATGGACTGGGGCAGTGTTAGAAGTAGCACCAGTCAGGACTGAGGAGTGGCTCATTTGGTAAACTGATTGCTGTGCAGGCATGAATGCCCAAGTTGGGACCCCAGAATCCACATAAAAATCCAGGTACGATCTCAAGTGCCTATAATGTTATCTCTGAAGAGGGGGAGATGGGAGAATCCCATGCTTTGCTATCCAGCTGGTCTAGTTATCAGTGAGTTATGGGTTTATTGGAAAGACCCTGTCTCAAAAATTAGATGAAGCATGAATGAAGAAATGCAAAGTTGATCTCAAGCCTCCATACGCACACTAAAGTGCACATACTTTAGCTCACACCTGCACACACACACATACACACATGTGCGTGGGCACACACACGCACATGAGGCAGAATGTTGGGACTAGAGAGATGGCTCATTTGTTAAGAGTACTTCTTTCTCTTTCAAAGGACCCAAGTTTGACATCAGCACACATATTACTGGATTCACAAGTACTTGTAACTACAGCTCTAGGGGATCCCACTCCTCTGGCCTCTGTGGGTACTGCACACATGTGTGGGCACACACACAATTAAAATTAAAATAAAAAATGATAAAGAGTCAGCACATGTCTTCATTTTCTAACTAAAGTATTTTCAAAATATGACCAGGTCTGGCCTGCCAAGATGGCTCATAGCTAAAGGCATTTGCTGACTCAAGACCAGAGTTCAATAAATAGGACTCACAGTGGAAGGAGAGAACTGTCGGGAAAGCTGTTCTCTGAGCTTCACACGCATGCAGTAGCATATACCTCCCACCCTGCCATATGATAGATAGATAGATAGATAGATAGATAGATAGATAGATAGATAGACAGACAGATGTAGTGATTTATTTTTGTATGGACAGTCCTAAAATCTTAGAAAAGTCATTATGTTTGAAGTTTCATGTGCTCATGTATCTTATACATATGTAGTTTAAAAAACTATAAATTGATCCACATACATATTGGGGAATATTATTTTAAGGTGTTTTACTCTTCTATGCTCTGGAACATTTGTTTAATGATGTAAATAAGTGTTACTTTTGTTTCTGCTGTATTTGTTTAACTCTGTAAAGATGTGTGACTTTGCCTGTCTAAAACACCTGATGGTCTAATAAAGAGCTGAACTGTCAATAGTGAGGCAGGAGCAAGGATAGGAGGGCTGGCAGACAGGATAAATAGGAGGAGAAACGAGGAAGAGGAGGGGCAGCAAGAGAACAAGGGAAGGAGGACTTCATGGACTCCTGTAACATGAGGGGCCTGCTCATTGGGGTTTCTGTCCTGCCCGGTACCCCACCGCCGGCAAGCCCCAAAGAAATCACACAGAGAGTCTCCATTAGGTTATTAACTGATTGGCCCATTATCTCAGTCTTCTTACTAGCTCTGTAACTTATATTAACCCATTGTTCCCATCCATGCCAGGCACATGGCCGGTACCTTTTCTCAGCTGGACAGGGACACATCCTGCTTCCTTGGTGGTCTGTGCAGGAATGCCAAGGGAGCTTCCTGCTTCCCACACGTTCTCCTCGCCCTGTCTCTGCTTCCTGTCTGGTTGACCCGCCTATACTTCCTACCTGGCCAATCAGCATTTATTTAAAACATGATTGACAGAATACAGACAAGTCTTTTGCACCAGACTCCCATGTCACCCAGTCACCCAGTGACCCAGCTAGCCATGGAGTAACACCAAAGTAAGAAAAGCAAAAAGCTCAGAGGCAAAAGGCAGATGGTAATTTAAGTTAAGAAAAGTTGGCGAGAAACAACCCAAGGTAAGGCCGGGCATTAATAAGTAATAATAAGTCTCTGTGTGCGATTTATTTGGGAACCGGGTGGCGGGCCCCCCAAAAAGCCAAAAAGAGTGAAACATCGCACGACACACACATACACAAACAAGTGCTAATGATCATATATCATTTTTTCTGTCATCTTTCAAACACATAGCATATATTCTGTGAGACGAGAGGATACTTTTCTGAGGTTTAGGGAATTTTTCCACTGCTCATTCTTTGTACAAATGACACATGAACTGATATCAATCTCACTATTAGTGTAAGCAGAAGGGCTCTCTTGAAATGTCTTAGAAACTTCTGTTCCTTTGGTGGTTGGATAAGAAGATTAGCATCAGCGTTTTCCAGAACAATTCGGGGCAGAGTGGTGTATGGAAGAGGCTTCCACCGCTCTCCAGAAAGCCTAAGGTTTCACATCTGACCACAGAGTGAACTGTGAGTGGGTTCCTTGCCTCTTCGGTGATGGTGATGCTGAGGTGTTCCAGGAAGCATGCACATCTATGTGATCTCAACAACTGGAGCCAGAATAGAATGCCTGGGAAGTACAAAGGAGGCTGAAAAATGGTTTAAAACAAAAGTGATGATAGATTGGAGCATCTTGTCCATAAGCCCTGGAGAGCCAAACACAGGTTGTCAATCTAAATAGAAAATAAGAACCACCCAACAAATGTGCATGAAAATGTTATTAATTCAAGCTATCAATGTCTAGTTCCAGGTAAGATTCACGAGGATCCCTCAAATTGGTAATGATAAAAATGGAGAAATGGTATTTAGAAATAGAGTTCTCTATTTAGTTCATTCTGCAAAAATGTCTGGGACTTCAAGAGTAAAATAGAACT
The DNA here is from genome assembly GCA_028555095.1 of Dicrostonyx torquatus. Classification (NCBI taxonomy): domain Eukaryota; kingdom Metazoa; phylum Chordata; class Mammalia; order Rodentia; family Cricetidae; genus Dicrostonyx; species Dicrostonyx torquatus. The sequence continues at coordinate 13,863,572 of JAQHUG010000010.1, forward strand.
TTAAAAGTTCACAAACTGGTTGTCAAAAAGTAACTAGAGACAACTGAGTAGCTTGTGACCAGAGAAAGAACAGACATAACTGCAGCTGCCTCACAAAAGAGGAGCGCCTCTTGAGTGGAGACCAGGTGGCAGGATGAGAAATAGAGAGAGACTGTCCAGGAAAGTAATGGCGGAGATTACATCTGAAGGGCACACAGGGTCATCAGATAAAAAGGAAGGTGAGAGATGGAGTTATTGCGCAGTAGAAAGACACATAAAAACCATGGAGTGAGTGACACTCATGTTAAAATTCATCTGGAAAACCAAAAGCAGTTCAGTACAACTTTGGGAAGTATGCTATTGGGGAGAAGGATGGGGCTGTGTCAGGTAAGTTGGGGACACTGCCTGGGTGAGAATAGCTTGTCATTAAAGCTATGGATGGACAAACTACAAACAGTGAGGAACACCAGGACTTTTTTTTTTTAAACCACACAGTCCTGTATTTCAGAATGATCAACCTCACCCTTGGGTTTATTGGGTTTGAGGACCAGTTAGAGACAGAATGATTGGAAATGAACACAAAAATCCAAAAGAAGGTTCCTTAGGGTAGTGATGACGGGGCTGGAGAGACATGAATGGGTTTCAGATATGTTAGAAAGTAAACTTAAAAGGAAACAGAGAGTGATGGGATAGACAAGAGTAAAGGATGAGAAGTGGAGCCCCATGGATGGAAAACAATGAAAGCTATTTTCCCCCCACTTTCAAGGGTATCAGTGCCCCTGGGAAGAGTATTACAGCCAGCTGTGATGGGACACATTAGCAGGGTTAGTGGCATTGCACTGGGTGCAGAGTCTGAGAACACAGCAGGTATTGCAATATGTCAGAATGCCTTAGTAAGCACATGGCACTCTGCAGACAAGCTGGGAGAGATGGATGAGCAGAGCACTGAGTCTCAGGCCAGGATCAGGGATGACGCACTGGAAGAGATGTTTGGCTTAGATGATTATTAGGTTTTAATAGATGCTTTAATACTTGGAGGATCAAAACAATCTAAATTTATTGCCTTATACTGATAGATGTCACAAGGCCAAAAAAAAAATTGGAGCTCAAAAGAACAAAATCAATGTGTTGACAGGGTTGTATTTTTTTTTCTGGAAGCTCCAAGGGAGATTCAAGATCATTGCCTTTTCCAGATTCTAGATGCTTGCCTTGTTCCTTAGCATGTGGCCCTGTTCCAACAATGGCATCACGCCAACCTCTGATTCCATCATCTATTCTCATCTCGTCTCATCTAACTTTCTTGCCTCTTTTTCCCCCTTATAAGTATACTTACGCTTACATTGGGCCCACTGGTTAATCTCATCTATCTTTAAGTAGTTCTGTGGCAATTATTCTTCATGTTACTGAGACCAAACATCTAACAAGATCAGCTAAGGAAGGGAGGATTTATCAGGGGTCACAGTCTGAGCGTATAATACATCATGGTGAGAAAGGCATAGTGACAGGAACATGGGGAATCTAGGCACACTAGGTTCGCAATCGAGAAGCAGAAAAGTGAATGCTGGTACTCAATGCCCTTTAGCTTTTTGTTCACTCTAGGACCCCAGCTTATGAGATAGTGCTACCGTAATTCAGGGTGGGTCTTCTTTACCCAGTTAAACCATTCTAGAAAAACCATCTCAGGCATGTCTTGAAGTATGTATCTCCAAGATGATTCTACATCCTGTCAAATTGACAGTGAACCCTGACAATGAAAACAGACCTTCACAGCTCACATCTGCAATGTGGTTTTTGTAATGTGACTCAACATAGTCACAGATTGCAGGGATGAGAAGCAGATATCTTTCTGAGAGACAGAACATTATCCTCTCATCTTTAGAGAACATTGGAAGCCCTGTTAAGGAGTAGAGTTGCACACAGTAGGAGAGTTACAGATCTCCCAGTTTACAAGGGACTCCTAAGGAAGGTCAGGTGAAGCAGGCAGATGAATTTTAGATTCCCACCACAAATCATAAAGAACAGCCTCCAAAAGCTATGAGGGAGCCTTGAGTTAAGCAAAGATTCAAAGCTGCTGGTAAACCCAGGAGGTTGCTCATTTGTTCCCAGCTGCCCCAGCCCAAAATAGTTTCACTCAGAAACTATATTATTTGCAATAGCTTAAGCATATTTCTAACTAGCTCTTACATCTTAAATGAACCCATTTCTATTATTTTATATTTTACCACGAGACTTGTGGCCTACTGGCAACGTTCTGGCTGGTGGCTCATGTCTTTCTCCTCTGGCGGCTATGTGGTATCTCACTGACACCCCCTTCTTTCTCCCAGCCTACAGTTAAGTTTTCCCAAATGACTCTATTCTGACCTGTCATAGGCCGAAGAAGCTTCTTTACTAACCAATGGCAGTCACAGCATCCAGAGGGGAATCCACATCAAGGTCACATCCATCTTCCTAGGAAAGTTTAAAATGGGTTCTATTCATTGTATTTACTCATTTGTTTGACAAATACTAGTTGAGCCCATAACTATGTTGAACTAGATAGAGCTGGATAGAGACTAAATGATCCTATAAGAAAAGGTAACAAAGAGCAGAGGTAACATATAGCCTGCTGCAGGGAAACTGGAGAGACTCTTCTTGGTAAGTGTGCCTTAGATCATTCTTTACATCTCAAGACCCTTACTCTTGAATTTACTCTTTAAAGAGTTCTAGAAGGCTCTTTCTTCTTATGTTGGACCACCTGTCCATAAAATTTCCTTCTAAAAAATGGGACAGAATATATTTGGGAGAGAGCTCAGGAGTTACATTTGGTAAATATGGATCTTAGAAGCTTAAATAGTAGCACAAGAAGGGGAAAAAGCTAGAGGTGTGGACACAGCTTCAAGTCTACAGCATAATGATAGTATTGAAACCAAGAGAGGCAGATACTCTCACATGTAGTAATGAGGGGTGCGGGCTGTATCCCGCCGCCGCTCAGCTCCCAGCTGCCAGTGAGCTTATGCCCAAAATAACCACATGAAAATTATATTAATTTAAATACTGCCTGGCCCATTATCTCTAGCCTTTTCTTGGCTAACTCTCACATCTTATTTCAATCCATTTTTAATAGTCTATAAGTCACCACAAGGTAGTGGGCTTACCAGGAAGATTCAGCATGTCTGACCCTGGCGGCTTCATGGCAGCTCTCTCTCTGAGCCAGTCTTCTTCCCAGCATACTATTCTCTTTTCCTTGCCTATCTAAGTCCTGCCCAATCAAAAGGCCAAGGCAGCTTCTTTATTAACCAATGAAAGCAACACAAAATACAGAAGAACCCTCCTACACCACTCACAGACAAATTTTGCACAATAAAGCTTATGGTTGAAGACTCTCTGTAGGGAAGCAGAGTCAGAGGGTGGGAGAGAGCTAGAGAAGGGAGGCCCCAAAGTGACAGCTGGTGGGAAGTGTCTTCAAAGATTCAGATGAAAGGTAGTCATAGTGAAGCTAGAGTCTTTGGACCTTCGGTTGAACCAATAACCAGGGGGAAAGTTACTACACTAGAAAGTGTGGTACAGATGAGAGACACTTAAGCATATCCCTTTATGAAGGTATTGTTCACAGACACTATAGACCGTAGACATCTTTGAAGACCGTGGTGGTATCAGATAGACTATTCTAGATTATCTTGCTCTGTGCTCTTGAGATTGTGTGACATCTTTGTGGGCTGGACACGTAATGTTCCCTGAAAGTCCCATGTGTTGAGATATTCCCAAAAGGGGCTTTTAGGAGCTGGGATATACAGGCAGACTACTAATCATTTCTCTTGTGTGAACCCCAAAGGGAAGGTAGAGCCTTGGTCTCTTCTTTGTTACCATCCCAACTATGAGATAAGCGGTTTGCTTTACCACACTCTCTGTAGTATGCTGCCTTACCACAGGCCCTAAACAATAGGACCTCCTGCTCACTGGCTGCATTTCCTTACCTTTCTGTTGTTGTGATAAAACACATGACCAAAAGCAACTTATGGAAGGAGGAGTGCATTTGGGCTCATGATTCCAGAGGGTTAAGGGTCCATAATGGAAGGGAGGTGAGGCAGCAAGCAGCAGGCATGGAGGCAGGAGCAGGAAGCCAGCCAAAGGCTCATGTCTCAACCACAAGCATAAAGGAGAACTAGTGGACTGAAAGTAATAGGAAGCTTTTAATCTCAACACCCGCCCACCATGATGTATTTCCTTCAGCAAGGCTGCACCACCTAAACCTCCCCAAACAAAGACATTATTTGGGAACTGAGTGTTCAAAGACTCAAGACTCTGGGGAACACTTCTTATTCAAACCACCATTTGACTCTTAGATCAGGTTAGCTTACATGTAACTGACTGAACCTTGCAAACTTTTGATGAGAAACTCAACCTTTTAACTGTCTAAGTTAATCTTATCAGCTATGTATTATAGTAACAAAACAGTAACACAGTGTGACTACACATGCCACAAAACTGCAGAGGTTAGGGGTTGCAGGACTTTTCAGTTGAAGTAGAAGGTTATTAGGGGAATTTCCAGCTAATTGCCCTAATATTTAGAAAGGCTCACTTCAAGAAGGAACAAGTCTTAAGAGTAAGAAAAGAAATAGAAGCTTCTGGGCTAGGTTGTGCCTTTGCTTTCAGAAAGGAAAGGAAGAGGGGCATTTTGCCCATAGATTTGTTATGCAAACCAGCAGTGTGATGCTTACCCTTTTATTTAGAAAATCAGTCAACAGTCACACCCTGGGAACTGGGACAGAAAGACAAAAGTGCCATATATGACAGAACTGGAGAATGTGGCCTTGCTGTGCTCAATTTTACATACAATGACTTCACAGAGCCCAGGACAGAGTTAAGTTTCTGCCTTAGCCAAGGTCACTGCCTTCAACACAGGTGAAGGCCTGCTCAGGAAGACTTCCTGAATTCCTGTACCACTGCCTCTGGCACTGGAGAGATCAGATTAGGTGATGCAAAGTCTTCTCCATGGCCCTGGGGAACTGGCAGCATGGAGAGGAGAAAGCACCCATTAAAGAGACGCCTAATTACTCCACAGACAGGATGATGAATAAGGAAGTGGGTAGCAAGATGCACAGTGCCTCTCACAAAGGAGTCTGATACATTAATAGCGGTAACCAGGACACTGGAAGTGGGGCTTGCACAGGTGGGCCAAACCAAGTTCAGTGATATCCTTGAATGCACAGACACAGCAGTGCTCCTAGGATATGGCTAGAGATCAGTGCTAAGTGAACGGGGCATGAAAATGATCTATTCCATCCCACCTCAGAGCACATCTCTTGGTTTCTGACCTCGTGGGCTGAAGCAATTCAAAGCAGAGAAAGAGGAGAGACTTAACTCAGAGGGGCAAGAGTTTCATCACATAATGGTAAATTTTAAAAAAATAGAACAGCTAGGGTTAAACTTTTTTTTAATAAATGAACACAATTTATTTTGTGGATAATGATTATAGATTACAATTATAGATGACCAAGATAGTTAATAAATGATTTTCCTTCAATAAAGCGTGTGTTATGGTGTATGACTACCCCCCCCCCCCGCAACGGCCATCTTATTCCATCCTGGGCAATTCCAGGCAGATTGTCCATTTACCATGTTAAAAGTGATAGAAAAAACATTTGAAACACATGTGTCAAATTGTTCTGAGACGCCGTCACCATTGCGGAGATGTGAGAGACCATTTAATCATACTCTTAGCCCTGCTTTAGACTTTTATCTTTATCATTTCATCAGCTCATTGAGACTTTCTTATAAAGTAGTTTTGATCATATTCAACCCCTACTTCTTCCCCAGCTTCTCCCAGACCTAACCCTCTGCTCCCTACTACTTCAATTTCATATCCTCTATTTTTTTAATGACCTGCAGAGTTCAGTTTATACTTCTCATACACTTCTGGGTACAGAGCCATCCACTGGAGCATATCAACTACCAGGAGCCATACTCTTGGAGAAAACTGGCTCCAGAAGTCCTTAACTGCCCCTAAGCTCTTTAAAAAATATATTTATTTTATTATTTAATTTTAATTATGCACGTGTGTGTGCATGTGTTTGTATGTGTGTGTGTGAGAGAGACAGAGAGACGAGGAGAGAGTACAAGTCCACTGGAAGGCAAGAAGAGGGCATCAAATCCCCTGGAGCTGGAGTTGCAGGCTCCTGTGAGTCACCTGATGTGGGTTGCTGGGAACGGAACCCAGGTCTTTTCTAAGAGCAGTGTGCACGCCTAACCACAAAACCATCTCTACTTCTTCAAACTACTGTTTATTACTGTTTACACTTTATATGTGTGGTTTCTGGGTTGGGGGTTGCATGCCACACTGCATTTGTGAAGGTCAGAGGAAAACTGCCTGGGTCTTTGGGTCTCTCATCTTACCATGTGGGCCCGAAGTCTCGGCGTCAAGGGCCCTAACTGGCTGAGCTATTTTACAGGCCCCTAATATTTTTGATAGCTGAAACACGTTTTTAATATTTGTTAATGCTATTTTAGACTAAAAGTGAGCTTTATACACTTCTTTAACTCATCATCTTTGCCATTTCTTTCTGTTTTCTTCAGGCTTAGACCCAGCACTGTGGCTAAACACCTTTTCGGGATTCCGCAATCCATCTTTTCTTACTCTTCTTTAGAACTTCACTGCAAACAGCTCAGCTCCCTGAGTCTGGATTTTTTCACCTGTAGAAATAACACTGACCGTGGGTCTTCCTCAAGAGTAGTATGAAGATTAAGTGAGACAATGGAGCAGAGTACTTAGTGCAAGGCCTGAGACACAATGCCTATTCAATAAATCACAACAATAGTAACCATTATTGCTATTTTATTAGCTAATATTACAGTGCAATAGAAAGAAAACGGAGCCAGAGAATGGACCGAGGCTCCAAATCCCAATGGCACACCTCTACTCTGTTAACTCTTATTATTTTTGGATAGATCTAATGATATGCATACCAACAGACTCCCCTGAGCTTAATGTATAAATAGATAATATGAATAACTCTATAAAACATTCAGCTGTGTTATATGCAAAGGGAATTAATACTGTGCTCCTAGTTCCTTTTTTACAACCAGTATAGAAACAAATAAAACATATCAGTTAACCCCCACCTACCTGCTCTAATTTACAAACCCTCAAACCAATTGAATGATTCTGTCTTAAATCAGTCTTGAAATTTTTTAAGATTTTTTTTAAAAAAATGCTTTCAAGTTGCATTTCATTTAATTGCCTATTGATAATATAATAAAGCTCATTGGCTCTTCTTCAGTACCTACTACGCTCCATGCATAATCTAGTAGTCTGTGTTAGCTGTGGAGAGTGAGGACCCTTGAAGTACAGCTCTTGTAATAATTCGCAGTGACATTGACCTTGTAATGAATGTGCTTCCGTGGAGTCGTCTATTAAAAGACTATTATGATACTTATCTCCTATGCAAAGGAACTATAAATTGGTTTGAATGCTCAGCTTCACTCAGAAAAAAACACAATCTAAGCAAAAGCCTGGGCATTGTGTCATTTCTGCGTCTGGTGCCATGCTTAATAGATGCAAAGTACAAACCCCTGAATTATGCATTTGCCAGCAGTGCTGCCCCAGAGCAAGGTACTGTTGGAAGCTAGCCCAGCGAAGGGCAGCAGAAAAAGTGCCTGGTATTGAAAACCCATGAGAAGAGGACAACCAGGAGGCCCAGAGCAGCACTGGTGACAACCCAATACTATAACCAAATGGATGGATGCACAGAGAAAGAATGCTAAGAAAGAGCCTCACAAGAAACACACAGACAAAGACTTTATGAAAAGATGATCTCACCAAATGTAAGCAATGGGTGTGTGGGATAGAGCAAGATGGACTCTACTCTGTTTAGCAAGGTCTCAGCTTAGGTCAACAGTACTGGTAACTGCTCTACAGTTTGCAAAGCTCCTTCCCAACAAACCATCACATTTACCTCCTGTGGGTGCAAAGGCTCCTCGGTCTTTGAATATGTCTACATTTGGGGCCTTTTCTTCCCATTCTCTGGTTTGAAACTGCTATAAATTCTTATATTTGCCCCTATTCCTCCCTCATCAGGTTGGTATATGGTCTGCCTTCTGGCTAGAGTCACGGGATTTTGCTCATGTTAGCAGGCAAAAATCGCAGTGCATGAACAGAGGCCATCCCAGGGCTTCAATATTAGCATCTGCTCTCCTTCTTGTGCCACAAAGTAAAATAATCCAGCTTGCTCATGTCTTCCAAATTCCTGGGTTCAACTGATCTTTCCATTGCCTCGTGAACTCTCAGAACCCCCCCTCCATGATGCTACTGATTGGTCTGTCAGCCTCACTGTGAATAATCTCTGTTGCAAGTAAGGAGGTGGGTTGTGATCCCAGCACCTGAGTGGAGTGCGGCCATTTTTTTTCCTGTGCCTGGCTCCCCGCCATGGCTGCTAGTTTATGCCTGAAATAACCACAAGACAATTATATTAATTTAAATTCTGCCTGGGCCATTATCACTAGCCTCCTTTAGGCTAACCCTTGCATCTGATTCATCCCATTCCTAAAAGTCTGTGTGGCACCACAAGGTGGTGGCTTACCGGATGATTCTAAGATACGTCCATCTCAGGTGGGAGAATCATGGCATCTGCCCACTTCCTTCTCTCTCACCACCTTCTGTTCTGTCTACTCTGCCCACCTAAGGGCTGACCTATCTTATAGGCCAGGCAGCTTCTTTATTAACCAATGAAAGCAACAGAAATAAAGAAGGACCCTCCTACAACAATCTCAACCAAGGTTCGCTGGTCTCCAAAGGAAACCCAATCCAGCAGACATCATCTTCCTGATGGATCACAGTGATTCTTCTCATCTGCCCTGTTCTTATTGTAGTGGACACTGTGGGCAGAGCTAGGGCTCTCCCCTTCACCTGAATCTAGACAGTTCACAACTCCAAACAGTAGAGTATAGAGCAGTGTGAACACTACATGGTTCAACCCACAAATAGCTGTAGCTTCCATCCATAGTACAATTTCAGATGCTTACTACAGAGGTAGCCACTATTGTGCTGTCTGGATGCGCATCACACAACTCATCACACAGAGGCCACATGGAAACATTCACTTAGAGTAAAATTGAATACTGGTGGAAGTGCAAGCTGGTACAGCCCCTTGGGATATCAGTGTGGAATTTTCTCAGAAAATTAAGAAACAACCTTCCTCAAGACCCAGCAATACCACTTTTGGGTATATACCCAAAGGATGTTCAATCGTGCCACAAGGACATGGGCTCAGGTATGTTCATAGCAGCATTGTTTGCCATAGTCAGAATCTGGAAACAACCTAAATTCCCCTCTACTGCAGAATGGATAAGGAAAATGAGGACTATTTATACAATGGAGTACTACACAGCAGAAAAAAATAATGACATCTTGAATTTTTCAGGAAAATGGATGGAGGTAGAAAACATCATTTTGAGTGAGGCAACCCAGACACAGAAAGACAATTGCCACATGTACTCACTCATAGGTGGTTTTTAAATATAAAGCAAAGAAAACCAACGTACAAACCACAATTCCAGAGAACTTAGACAACAATGAGGACACTGAGAGAGACTTACATAGATCTAAACTACATGGGAAGTAGAAAAAGATAAGATTTCATGAGTAAATTGGGAGCATGGGGACCTTGGGGGATGGTTGAAGCCAGGAGGGGAGAAACAGGGAGGAGAATAAAGAAAAATGTAGAACTCAATAAAAATCAATTAAAAAATAGAGTGAAATTGAGTCTTCTAGACATGTAGGACAATTCAAGTCTTCTTAACAAGATCTCATCAGACATGAGAGTAACTTAAACTTTAGAGGACTTCAGTTCCTGGCCTTGAAGCCACCCTATTAATGCCAAGGAAGCTGAGGTAAGGTATCCACGTATCCATGTAGAGCCAAAGGGCTCTGTAGGAATAAGGCCAGATTCTACAGGATGGAGTTGAGGGACCACAAGAAACGAGCATCTTTCCCATCAGGACCTGATGTATGTGATGACTTATGTTTCAAGCAGATGCTTCAATGAGATGAGATGAGATGAGATGAGATGAGATGAGATGAGATGAGATGAGATGAGATGAGATGTAGAACCTTAGAGGAAAGTCATGAGCTAAGGTCAGAAGGCAAGTTATGTAGCAAGTTTGTATTCTATTTGGTCCTCCTACAGTTTGACACCAAAGTTCTTCCATGGAAAAGAGTTGTACATTCTCTCCTCTTGAATCTGGCTGTGGTTGCATCATGTAAACAGAGTAAGGTATGGATATGCTATGTGCCTTCCAAGACTCATCTCTTCCAAGGACAAGATGGCATGTTCATCTAGAGCATGTGGTACCATGCTGCAAGGAAACCCAAATAACCAGTTGAAGAACACAAAGAGAGTTCCCCATAGGAGGGAGTTAAGATAGCCCAAGATGGCCCAGTTAAAGCCATGTGCAACAGATATGAGTTGCCTACTTACACTTTGCCCAGACCCAAGAATCACATTACGAATTTATCCTGCTAGCATTCTGAGCCACTAATTTCAAAGAGTAACTTTCAGGTATCTTTAAGTCACCAGAAGAGACAAACAATCTTCTATACAGTGAAGGGGCAGAGTCCTACATCAGGAGCAGATCAAGCCTGGAACATTTGCAAAAAATGTTGGCATGGGAAACAGGCCTGCATTTGTGGGTGGAATCCTGTATGGAGCCTTAGCATATGATGTCACCTTGGGTCAGAGACAAGAATCCAGTGCTTTAGTTAACTGTAGACCACAGGATCTTAGTTGATGCATTTGAGACACTGAGATCATGATTTTACTCAGCTCAGAGGAAACACTCCTGGGGTTAGAATCTTGCTCTCGATTTTATGCTGCTAAATTGCTAACTGCACCCAAATACCCATTGCAACATGTCATTGTGACCAGACATGGAGTTTATGTCTACACTGCAAGTCCTGTGTCTACTCTGATAAGGGGAAAAGTCATTGTTCAGCCTTTCATTTCTTTGGCATCATTCCCTCACCAGATTGCTGTTGATATTGAGACCTTACACCAAGGTGAGTGCCATAGGATAAGAGCAGACGAACTTCTCAAGATACCCCAGAAAAACATAGAAGAATTGTTTGTGCATTTTCACGCCTAAATAAAGTTGTGGGAAAATAAAAGATTTTCTCTTCTTTGCAAGAATCTCCCAAGTTGAGCAAACATCCAAATTTTCCAGAATTCTTTCAGACCTCATCTGAAAGACCTACATTTGCAAATGTGAAGCAATATCTTCGACAAGCTCATCTTCTGCCTGGAAGGTTAACCTCATCACGGTGCCCTGGAAATTCGTGAAATGATAGAAAGCTAGGAGGCTGGCTGAGGGTTTGTCAAGAATGAAACAGAAGTTCTGAGCATCGCCACTGGGGTGGGGAAAGTCCTCCCAGCCTTGTATTGGGATAAGAAGTTGAGATAGGCATATGCTTTATCTTGTATGGGATTTACTCTCCAAATAAAACAAACCTGACTTCTCCAGACTCTGTGGCCTCAACTGATAAACAGAAGGCAGCACCCACATTCCAGGGTTTCATTTCTTTCCTCCTGTCCCAACCCTCTTAGCCCCTTATCTTATTATTATGAAGTTATTCTTTTGTACATGCTAGACCTTCTCCCTAAAAGACAGATCTTTGTGATTTTCCCCCCTCGAAATTGATCATTTTGATGTCAGCTCATTTTGGAACTCGTGATTAGTAAATATAATAAATCACCAGTCGTGAGCTTGCTTTCATAGACTTGAAGTTTTGATGCATTAGTTATTCCTACTTGGGTAAATTATGACTCTGATCAGCGCTAGATTCTAAATCTCCGTGGGAAACTGGTCTGTTGAGAATCTCGCTCTGTGTTTGGGCATGTAGGTCCTGTATGCTGAGAAGGCTTGATCAGACCTGCTAACTTTTAAAGCACACACTCAAAACATTGCCTTCCTCGCCTGTCTTGCTGGGCTCAGAGATATGTTTCTCACAGTTTATATCAGGTTGGTTTTGACCATTCACTGCCTCATGAAAATTTCAGGGCACAAGCCCAGGAGATTCTCTTTGTTTGAAGCTTGTGGATGGCCGGAATCATTTCCTAGAGGTGCGCCCTAGGATTGGCAGGTCATCTGTCTCTTTGTCCTCATCTATCTATCTTCCCCCAAAAGGGTCTTTTGGCAAACAGAGTTAACAAACTGCACATGAAGCAAAAGGCTGAGATGTTCATGCATTCTGTTGTTTACACAATATTTTTTTAGCATCTATGATGAGGAAGTGTCATCTTGGAGGTGTGAGAGGTGGGCGCAGGCTTGTTGACATGACTTGCTCTCTGGGCTCACATGTGGGCTCACATTAGAAGCGGCAGGAGGGTGTTCAGGGGAGAGAATTTCAGGACACTATATGGAATCCGAGCCAGGGGTCATGACCTTGCCTATTGATTCAGTCTCTCTAATTTCCACAGCTTGCTGAGGCTTGTTCTTCCAGCCTGCTGGTGTACATTAGAACAGAAATCCATAACGTGGCCATGTTCATCCAAGCACAGGAAGAAACTAAATTAAATGTTAAAAAACAATCTGAGGCTGGGCTTGGAGACAATTCATCATGGTCCTAGACGCCAGGCAGGTGGGATGGCCAAGGATGCCTTGGCCGCCAGACCCCCACTTGGGACATGGAAGGCCTGGGTGACTCATTTGTCAGGTGTAGCTCGGAGAGTCAGGAAACACACAGCAGTCAGCTCTTTTGGATGCAACCTATTTTTTTCTCTCCAAAATGAGATATTACATATCTGAGTAGGGTAGCTGGACCAGAAGGCATAAAGAGAAAAGAATAGAATTCCTAGCAAAAAGCATATTAGAGGCAGCAACTGGCAGATTCCTCAGAGCCAGTAAGGGCATGTTCTGGGGCTGGCTAGTCAGATCTGTGTCAAAGGAAGGCCAATGTCTACTGAGAATCCTAGGTTTGCTCCTGAGTGAGAGAGGAGACCAGGACAACAGCGCCTCTGACATCCCAGAACGGAGTCTGTGTATAAAGGTGAAGGAAACCTGACACACTGATGATCTAGACACTGAAAGGCCCCTCATTGTTATCATCCCCTCTGATGACATCACCCAAACAGACAGAGCTGGAGGCAGCACGTCTCAAGGTGCACCGGATGGTACCCAAAGTGCCCTTTCTTGCCTCTGCAGTTGCTCTCGTTTATATCAGGCATGATGCCCCTGCCGTTTATTTGCCATTTAATTATTGATTAGTCTAAAACGTTTAACCTGAAGGAAACATCACTAACGGCAGGTTGTTCTGCTGGGAGCTGTGGCAAATTTGGGAAAGCGTTCCTCAAGAGGAAGTATCGCAGAAAATCTCATGTGAATGCAGCAAGTGGGGCCTCCTCCGAGGAAGCCAGCCCCTGCGTTATGGTGGCCTGAAGCAGTGATGGTTTAGAATTTGATAGACCTGCATCTTGCAAGAGCAGCAGCTACCTTCTCTCAGAACAGATAGGTAGGCCGCAGGAGTTCTGCTCCCCTGGATAAGGCTCAGCTCTACCTACTTATAAAAGAAGAGGGCCAAAGAGTCTACAAGTGAACTCCAGGCCAAGGTCCTATTTCTATGCTGATGTCTTCCTGGGCTGATTCTGGAGAGTTTCTGAGAGGGGGAGAGTGAAAGCAATGGGCAAGAACACAAATCTGTAAACAAAACCAGGTTAATCTAGAATATGAGAGCTAAAAAATAGGAGCAGGAAATTAGATCTGTAGGCTCAGCCCCAAGACAACAGGGTTCAGTGGAGCAGACAGCTTTCTGCAGATTAGAGCATGCGCTGTTATTTAAAGGGCTGCGTTTTGTGTGACCTGACTCTTTGGGTTACTAGCACAGATTATAATAACTTTCTAGCAATGCTATGATGAGCATTAAATGAGATGATGTAGCCATAAGCCTCTCAATAGAACCTGGCGCATGGTAATCATTCGGCAGATAATGTTGTTCTGTACGGCCTTCCGTGAGTGACTCTAGACCCATACACCTTGCATTTGCATACCTTTTAATTACCATAAACAAATTCATACAGGAAAGTGTTCAAATAATAAATATACTGTGTGACAAATTTTAATGAAGGGAACACAACCACAGCCACCACTCAGATAGGACACAGATTTTACCAAAACCCCAGAATCCGTGCTTCTGCTCTCCTCAGGCTAAAATCCAGCAAATCATCAGGTCAGCTGCTTTGATCCTACACTAATTTTGTTCATTTGCAAACAGTAAAGGAATAGAATCATCACTGATTTGGTTTTTTATATCATTTTTGCAACATTGCTGGTTAAATTAATTAATTGTCATAAGAGCGATTTCTTAACTCCTATTGCTGAGCTGCTGGGTCTTAGACCCAAAGCAGGCCCCAAGATGTCAGTGCTGCTGACAATGTCCCAAATGACAGCCTGGGCCCAACCCAGGCAGGGCTCTGACCAGTGAACAGAAACCTATACTCACTATTTCTCAGGAATCTCATAAGGCACGCTTCTGTTTATCAGGAAAGTCACTACTTCCCTTATCTATACCCAATGACCTCAGCGAAAGGACATCTAGTTCCTGATTAACCCAAATGTCCTGCAACAGATCAAAGTTCCCAAGCCAGTTCCCAGGCTCTTCTGTCCTCCTCTTCTGGCTTCTGTCTCCTCCATTCAGACCGACAGGGCTTTTCCTGCCAGCTGCTGCTCTCCATTGTGCAGCTTGCATCCCACAATGAACTGTCTTGTTGCACACAGAGTGGTCTCTTTTAGGGGTTACCTTGCTTACGCTACATTTCCTTACTATAGGTACAAGAGACATGTGTGTCTTCTACAGTTAACAAGAAATGTCAGAAATTCAAAAGCAACAAATGTTAACAGGCATTATTTAAAATGTACTAAAACTAGAGATTTTCAAAGTTCCATCCAAAGAGCCAAGTATGCTTTTCATCTCAGAACTCAGGAGGCAGAGGTAGGAGGATCTCTGTGAGTTAAAGCCTTGACAACTAGGGCTGTTACAAAAAGAAGTTTTGTCTTAAAAAAAAAACAAAAAATAAACAAACAAAAACCCAAAAAAATTTCCTAGTCATTTACATAGAGACATTTACATAGGCTTTATTGGATAGGAAGAAAGTAGATTTTCTAGCTAGAACCTTGACTTCTCCATAGCTAACCATGTATGCCCATCATTGATTCACCACCCTAGAGCAGCAGATGGATTGCTTTTATCCTCTGAGTTTTGTTAAATTTGAACACAGAGAAGAGCTGGTAGCAATGCTGTTAACTGTGATAGTCAATGTTGTCAAATTGGCAGCATGTAGAATTCTTTGGGAAATGGGACTTTGGGCATTCCTCTAAGGGATTATTTTGATTGTAGTAAAGGAGTAGGAAGTCTTTACCTGTTGGCAGTACCATTCCCAAGTCTTGAAGCCCTGGACTGATGAAATAGAGAATAGGAGTTGAGTACAAACATCCAGGCTCTTTGCTTTCCAATTGTGGATGTGTTCCTGCTGCCTTGACTTCACTGCTGTGATGGGCTGTGCCTTGAAGGACTGTGAGCTGAAATAAACACTTTTATCAGGGTGTTTAAGGACAGTGATAGAAGAGGGAACTAGGGCATCCATTAAAGGCATGCTATCTGAAAGAATTGTAAGCCTCACCTCCTAACTGTCCAGATGGTGAAAGTGAGTCCCAGAGAAAATTGTACTCCTAGGATCTTAGAGACAGATGAGTTTGAAAGTTTAGACTGAATGGAAGGAGTGAAAGTTCTGTTGTGTTATACATCTGTGGCTAACCCCACCTCTCTTGTTCTGCATGAAGACAGGTCACCTTACAGTCCAGACCATCCCTTCCAGGACGTGGTAACATATCCAAGAGTCCTCTGATACCTACTTAAAAAGCACAGCAAAACAGTTTTTGAACATACAAATATTCTGCATTCCAAAGACTTCGTGTCAGTTGCTACTTAAATATAATTTGACTTCTAAATGGAGACTGCACATTGATTTTCTGGCTGCCCAGACCCAAATAATCACACAAAACTCTATTAATTACAACACTGTTTGGCCAATGACTTAGGCATATTCCTAGCTAGCTCTTACATACTAAATCAACCCATTTCTATCAATCTACGTATGAGGCTGTGGCTTACCGATAACATCCTGGCATCTATCTCCTCCAGCAGCTACATGGTGTCTCCCTGATTCAACTTTCTTTCTCCCTGCATTCAGTTTAATTTTTCTGCCTTGTTCTATTCTGCCGTGCTGTAGGCAAAAGGAGCTTCTTTATTAAACAATGGTAATAAAACATATTCATAGCATACAGAGGGGAATCCTACATCATTGACTAGACAACAGAAAATTTGGTGGCTGGTAAACAAAAGAGTCATCCCTCTGCTAGAGAAATAACCACCAAGCTGTTACCTCTCCTCATAAGGTGTTTAAAATTTCAGTAAGTATCTGAATTTGACATGTAGGGTCAAGTTTAATTCACTGGGCTCATTAGAGATTGGAAGGCAATTTGACAGGTAATTTTAATTACAGAATTTTATACAGATCCTATGTAGCCCTGGTACTTGTTATTCTGTTGCAATGAATCTAGGTGATGCTATCTCTAGTCTATCCCTAGTAAAGGTAAGAGAAGAGAACTGAAGAAGTCATTTCCCCAACCCTCACCAAAAAGTAAAGAATGCAAGAACAGTCATGAATGAGGAAAATCCTGCACCTTCTTCAACTGAGCAGAAATTAACTCCCTCCCATAGAGAGAGATGTTCCCTGTTCAAAGTCAAGAGAAAGAAACGCATAGAGCCCACTAGCCTTGGGATAAGCTTGGCTCTGAATTTGGACATATCAATGGCATGTCCTCTAGTGAGTTGGGCTCCTTCACTTCTGCTTTTCTACCCCATTTAATCCAATTGATTGAAAATGCCTGTACCCTAACACACAGTGGGAAAAGTTTATCCTTTGGTTTTGGTTTTTTGGGAAGATATGCCTGTCATTGATGTAATAATTTGGTTTTATTTTTCAGGTAGAGAAATGTTTTTCAGGTATTTGTATTTTAGGGCCTTGAGTGGCTCTGACCAGCACACTCTGCTCTCACACTTTTCTTACTGTGTACCCATTGTCTATAAAAATGGTCTCTTTTTCTTTGAAACTATCTTGAGGTTTGGCAAGAGACTTGCTCCCATATTTTTATAAAATTTACTACTTCAATGCAACTTTTATCTTTGTAACTTTTGGTTCTTAAGAATATTAATTCAGCTGGTGGGAATGCAAACTTGTGCAACCACTTTAGAAATCAGTGTGGCGGTTTCTCAGGAAACTGGGAATCAATCTACCTCAGGATCCAGCAATACCACTCTTGGGAATATACCCAAGAGATGCCCAACCATACTACAAAAGCATTTGTGCAACTATGTTCATAGCAGCATTATTTGTAATAGCCAGAACCTGGAAACAACCTAGGTGCCCCTCAATGGAAGAATGGATCAAGAACGTGTGGAATATATACACATTAGAATACTATTCAGCGGTAAAAAAACAACGACATCTTGAATTTTGCAGGCAAATGGATAGAAATAGAAAACACTATCCTTAGTGAAATATCCCAATCCCAAAAAGATGAGTACGGTATATACTCACTCATTAGTGGACCCTAGCCATAAACAAAGGACATTAAGCTTATAGCTCACAAGACTAGAGAAGCCAAATAGCATGGTGAACCCAGAGAAAAACATATATAGATCCTCCTGGAAATCAGAAGCAAACAAGTTTGCCAGGCAAAAGTTGGAAGCACGGGTGTGGGGATGGGGGTGGAGGTAGGGGTTGGGGGTGGGGGTGGGGGTAGGCAAAAGGGAAGGGGTAGAAGGGAGAAGAGAAGAACAAGGGAGAGCTTGGGGGTGGGGGAGGGTGAAGATGGAGGAAGGGTGGATATTGGAGAAGAGAATAAGATATCCACATTAAGGGAGTCATTGTAGGTTCGGCAAGAGACTTGTCTCTAGAGGGGATCCCGGGGGTCCACAGGGATATCCCCAGCTAGGTATTTGGACAGCAGAGGAGAGGGTCCCTGAACTAGCCTTGTCCCATAGTAACATTGGTGTATATCTTGATCATCACCAGAGAAATTTCACTTGATGGATGGAGATAGAGTCAGAGACCCACATCCACATCAGAACAAAGGACTGAGCTCCCAAGGTCCAGTTGAAGAGCAGAAGGCGGGAGAAGATGAGCAAGGAAGTCAGGACCGTGAGGGATTGGCCCATCAACTGAGACAGTGTGCCTGACCTATTGGGAGCTCATCAAATACAGCTGGACCAGGACTGAATGAGCATATGACCAAACCGGAGTCTCTGAATATGGCTGCCAATGGGGACTGACTGAGAAACCAACAATAATGGAACAGGGACCTATATCTTCTGCATGCAGTGGCTTCTTGGGAACCTAGTCTATATGGTTGCACACCTAATTAGGCTAGGATGGAGTGGGAAGGGCCTTGGGCTTCCCACAGGGCAGGGTACCCTGCCCCCTAGTAAGGAAGCAGGGGGAGGGAGGAGAGATATGGGGGGGAGGGTGAGCGGGAGGGCAGGGGACAAGGGGAGTAAATGTAAATTTCTCTTTTAACAATAAAAAAAGAAAAAAAGAACAGTCACAAGAGACACTTTGGAAGAATACACCACAGAGAGCAAAGCATGCCATAGAATATTCAAATAAGATTTTAACAATACAATATAAACCAATATAATTAATTTTATGTTGAACATTTTATTTATACTGTCTAAAAAATTCTATGAAGTTTTAAGAGTAAACACAGAATATACTGTGCCTCATATATCTCCAATCTAACATATTTAGAACTCCTGATTTTTAAAATTTTTAATAATTCTTTGAAAATTTTATTTTTTTTCTTTTTTCTTTTTGGTTTTTCGAGGCAGGGTTTCTCAGTCTGTCCTGGAACTAGCTCTTGTAGACCAGGCTGGTCTCGAACTCACAGAGATCTGCCTGCTTCTGCCTCCCAAGTGCTTTCTTTGACAATTTTATACAATATGTTTTGATTTCGATCATCCTAACAACCTCTCCCAATTCTTCCCATATTCATACTCAAATAAATCCCCATTCATACAAATTTTTGTCATCATTCCCTACCAATAAAGACCAATACACATTGCTCAAAAAAAGAATATTAATTCAGTCACTTTTTAAAAAATAATATATTTTGAGGTGGACAGTGGTGGTGCATGCCTTTAATACTAGCACTCAGAAGGTGAGGCAGGTGGGTCTCTGAGTTCAATGCCAGTTTAGTCTACAGAGTGAGTTTCAGGAAAACCACAGCTACACAGAGAAACCCTGTCTGGAAAAACAAACGAGCAAGCAAGCAAACCACCACAATAATAATAGCATTGTATTTTGAAACATTTATGTAAAACATTTTCTCCCTTTGAATAAGTAGTGAACTATACTTGTTCACATCTAATTAAGCAACACATAACCAAGAAAACAGAATCACTAAAGTACACACTCACATTTTTTAATATATTTATGTTCATACATGTGTGTGATATACCTTGTATGAATGAACAGGTAGGTTCAGAATCAACCTTTGAAGCAAAATCAGAGCAAAAGCATTATGTACAGTCAAATTGTGTTGGCATAATTCATGTGCAGCCAACTCCACACAGTTTTAAAACTTTTTGGACTATTCCACATTGTAGTGACAACTTACCTGGGTTAGAAGAAACAAGTGAACCCCTATACAAAATTCAGTAGCTACCATGACTCACAGCACTTGCAAAATTAAAAATAGGACGATCCCTTTGTCTGTAGTCAAAAAAAGACCTTTATTAAAGACCTTTATATAGAGAAAGTTTGCCCTAAATTATGACACCCTCTACTCTTCTCTCCTCATCTTGTACTTCTGCCATGTTTTCATTATTATTCCAGCCAGAAAGACTTATTCTTTGGAATTAAGAAATGACAAGGTCCCCAGAGATCCACTCAGACCACATCTATAAGGCATAGTCGTGGCTTTATTGATAATTTCCCAATCAAATAAGGAGTTTTTTGGTCATCATAAGAGCTGATTGCCATACATGGCAAAGCAATCAATGAGACGAATGTTATTTCAAGCACCTTCACAACTGAATTGGATCAACCATGCATGTGACCTTAGATAGCTCATTGATTGGCTCTTATTGTGACTGATAAAACCAAGTCAACTGGAAAAGAGCTCTTTCAAGCTGGCCTTGGAGACAAGCTTTAAACTTCACTACGGAGCCAGCCAATATGATTGGCCCTGTGAAGTGGTAACTGGCAATGGCCTAATGCAAGTAGGACCAAGGTTCAAGTTAAAGAAAGCTCTGGTTTTTGTAAACACAACTTCAAAAGTATCTGATAAAGGTTTAGGAGATGGCTTAAGTAGTGAGTCAAGTGCTTGCCACACCAGCATGAGGACTTGAGTTCAATTCCCAACATCCACATAAAAACCCAGGCATAGCTTGTAATCCTAGTGCCAAGGAGGAGATGAGTAGATTCTGGGGGAATCAATGACCAGTCAGTTAAATGAAATCAACAATCCCCAGGTACAAGTGAGAGACCGTGACTCAAAAAGCAAGACAAATGATTACTGAGAATGCACTTAAGGCTGACCTCTGGCCTCCACACCCATGAACACACACATACACACACACACACACACACACACACACACACACACACACACTATGAATGTTACAGCCCAACTAATTAGTAATATGTATTTTAATACTCATCTAGTGGGTTGATAATCAAAGACAGATGTTTCAGCCTGCAGGGAAGGAAATACATTGATGAAACAATTAGAAACACAAGTTAATGAGAGAAATTGCACTAATGCACGGCCCAATTCTTGTCCTACTATAAAAGTTTGTGGTGGGGCTATAGATAAGAAGAAATTATTTATTTAACTTGGTAGAAATGAAGCACACTATACCTACCCCAAGGCTGCCAGACCACTTAGGTAGACGAGACCTTTGAAGATGAGTGTAGACAAGGCTACTGAACACAAGCTCTAGATCTTGGGAATAGACTTGTCTATAAAAGTAGCTATATATATCACAGTTGTCCAAGCAGAGAGGTTGTCCTTTTTGTCCTAAGGCACCTCTGTGTCTATTAAAGTTTCCACTAGATTATGTCAGAAACTAGGAGATTCAATCTGAAAAGGTCAAGGAAGGATTTTAAACTGAAGTTCTTGCGAGGCTCAGGCACTCTGACTTTCATAGGTTATGTTGGTTATACCTACTGCCCTAGAAAATAGCTCACTATTTCTAGATGATATTAATATCTCAAAACTAGACGACACCACAGCCCAGTGCTAGTGTTCTCCAGAAATCATGAATTAAAGCATAGCTGACCCCACTTAGAGGGAGGAAAATGTGGGGGGGATATGAACACAAAAGCATTCAGTGGCTAAGTGTGCTTCTATAAACCTGACTGACCAGCATGCTTTCAGATGCCTCCGGGGTCTGAAATCAGTGCTCTAACAAGGCATTGTTCTTTGTATACAGTTAACGGATCTTGTCATGTTCTTTCTTCTGAAAATAATGAAATTAAACTGAGGCAAGTGATCAACCTCTTCAGACTCAGAAAATACAATGCTGGGCTCTGCTCCCGCCGGTTTCTGTCACGCCTCACCAGGGCATGCTGAAAGATTGCACACCCTTTAGGGTCCTCTTTGACTTAATGGTGGCTAGATTCTGCTCCTTTACATATAAGGTGAGTGTTTTCCTAGCTTGGTCCTTCCAGCTACTGAACAGAGTGAGGGATCTGAATTGAGAGAACCACCTTTAACATAGCTAACTTTTAGAATACATCGCTTTATCGTCATTCCAGAATCCCCAAATTTATGGTGTGTTAAGTAAAAGAAAAACAAAATTAAAACCCCAATCTTCTAACATGAACGTGCTGTGTTATGTGATAAGGCAACATTCTACTGCCTCTCCCTATCATCCAGCTCCAACAGTCTTTCTGTGCATCGTCCTCATGTTCACTAATCCTTGGAGGGGTGGTATGGTCATCCTCTTTACTACTGAGCACTCAGCCTTCACTTGTTCTCAGCCCCTTTGACCAGCCATGTTCGTCCCTGCCCTAACATCCATTCAATATACGGAGTTTCTTTGGTGACCACTAGAGACAGAACTGGTATATGGACCTAAATACAAATATTTAAGAGACATTCTGACAACATGTCTGTTTAGTAAAACAGGAGTAGTGTGTTCACACCCCTTTCTATTGTTGATGATCTCTCCAGCTGTAAACTATTGAGCAGGTCCACAGATACTGGGCAGGAGCTCTACCCTATGGAGGGCCTCCCATCCAATGGTAACTCCTGTAACAGTTGTTCTACTATCATATCAATAAGCACCTCTTCCTGGTTCGCTGGTATTATAACATAGAAGATCTATAGCTAGGGGAGACTAGTGTTGTTTTCCTTATATACCTGGTTGACTGGGTAAGAACCTTCCAGCACCATCAGGACTAGAGCAAGGAGGAATGGTCCAGCTCAGTTCTATGATTTCTCTGTATTCTGCAACCAGATGTGTGGTGTCTTCACTGAAAGAGTCTTACTGCCCAGCTCTGGTAAACCCAGTCCTGAGTAAACCGAGTGGGTGACAAAGCAAAAGCAAAACTGAAACAAAAGTGAGACAGGGTTTGTTTTTTGTTTTTGTTTTTGTTTTTGTGGGAGGAAGCAGGATATGGGAGAGAGAAGTAACAGAAAGATGAAAACAGGTAGAAGATTTAGTGTGACCAGAATGTCTCATACACACACACAAAATCGTCACTTCTTCAAAGTCATGATGTTACCCAGAGCTGAGTTCTCATTTTCACTGCCTAGTTGAGAAAAAGAAAAGACGTGTGTTCAGTCTTGTATAATTTATAAGAACTGCTCGTCTCTGCTCTGAAACTCATTTGGAGAAGTTGTATCTTTATTAAGTTGCTATGTGACCTTGAGTAAATCAGCTAACCTCTCTGGGACTCTTGGTGAAGTCCAAATTACACAGAATTTCCTCTACCTTCCTGTTGTGAAGCTTCCCTAAGAAAGTATTTAGTGAGTGACAGACTACAGAGGCAAATCCAGAGTTTCTTAGGCACTTAGCCAATACAGCTTTGAAGGCTCTTTTAAGAAAACTGTTTGTTGTGATTCTGGCACTTTAAG
>JAQHUG010000010.1:13899221-13911793 GCA_028555095.1 Dicrostonyx torquatus
AAAATAAAAAAAGAAAGGAAATTTATTATGCTGAATTAGATGATGGGGCTGGGGAGTCCAGCAATAGCTGACTGGGCTCCGGAAAGTCAAAGAACTTGGTAGCTACTAAATTGATGCCTCAGCAGCCTCAAAGCCCTGTTGGAGGTATTCAGTTCCTGTTGGAAGGCTGAAGAAGCTCATGGCAGCAGAGGAGCAGCTGTAGATGCCCTCTCTCTGGGACAAGCAAAGGGAGGAAAGCATCAATCTTTATACCAGGCTGCTCACTTAGAAGATGCTATGCCCTTTGAGGGCAGGTCCTCACTGCTCAATTAATCGTCTCTGAAAATGCCTTCTGAATTCTGTTAAGTTGACCACACCAAACCATCACACTGACCTAGCCATGGGCTGTGTGCCATAGTTGCCTGGCATCTATGTATGAATGGGAAACTAATTTTCATGAATGTAACATAACCAAAAGAGGTCTGTGTCCCCTCTTGATCCAACTGGATAATAAGATATGCATATTTCTTGTTCTATTTACCTTCTGTCTCTGAAGATGCTGTGGCCCTCAAAGAGGAAGAAGCCACAAGGTAGAAGGAATCAAAAGCCATGAATGATTGTGTGGTGAGAAGTCGCCCTCCAGCTATGAACATCTGCACCAGACTTTTGGATGTATGTTGAAAACTTTATGTTAAGATGTGGGGCTGAGAAACCTTTGGAGCCACTAATGCTGGGAGGAAGCAGGTCGTGCAGGGCTTCCTTCAGTCTCACTTTTAAGTTTGGAGGAAAAGAGCTCTGGAAACTGAACATCCCCCACACATAAAGATACAGGTGCATCCATTAGCCATTCATTCCCTGGTCCTCTGGGCCAGGAAAGTGTCCACATCTTCACACTTGCCATATTGGCTGATGCAAAGACAGGAAGACGAAAGACTTCACACAGGAAAAGTCCAGAAACATCTAGAACCTTCTTAATGAGCAGCACTCAGTTGGGCTGGGGAGTATGTGCTCCTGGGAAGCCAGGATTGTCTGGCCCTTGTGGAGAAAAGCCTGGGTAGAGAAGGCATCCGACTGAGGAATGTTCAGTTTCGCTTCACATGGGTTTTAAGGCTTTGCGTTTTGACTCATCTAAAGTGCAATAAGTTTAATTTGTCTTTACTGACTTGAATAAAAATGAACTTTAGCTAGATGAGTGTCTAGCAGAGCGAATAGGGTGGCATTTCTTTGTAGTCACTTTGGTTTTGCCAAAATGTCCTGGAGGCAAACTGCCTAAGCATTTAACTTGTTTAACCTCCATACTCTGTGGAGTCCAAAAGTGACTGCTCTCCTACCCCCTTCTTTTGGCACGGCCTCTGCAGAGCACTCCAGGTCAGGGGCACCTGCCAAGGCCAGCACCAGCTGTGTGTGTCCAGGTGTGTGCTGTGGCCTCTCATCACAGCTGCTCGCAATGCCCAGGGAAGAGCAGCTGCCTGCCTTTTTCTTGCTAATTTCTCTTCCCCACTGAGCTACACAGGGGAGAATAATTGCCTTTACGCTAAGCTCTGACATTCCCACATCCCAGCACCTGCTCTACCACTGTCCTCCCAACAGGAAGACAATTTCTGCCACCCTCGGTGACTTCTTCATAGCCAACCTGCTATGAAAAGAGAACCACTTTTCAAAGAGGCAGTTGGAATACGAATGTGGACAGAGCATTTTGAAAGGCTGATCATCATTTTTCCCTCCTGTAACAGAAACTACGGGTGGGAACTTGGTAGGATGGCTGGACAAAGAGCCTCAGCCTCAACCATGCTCCCAGTCCTGTCAGCAGAAACAAATAGAAAAAGCCCAAACACAGAGAAAAGATGATCTGGGCATGATCATCTAATGGGCACGACCATGTTATTTAGGAAACACTTTTGAGAAACCCAGAGTTACCTGTGGCTGATAGAAAGCTAGAATCAATTGACTCAGGATTGACATTCATATTCCAAATTTTAAATTTGATTCTATAACAGTCATTCACTTTGGCAAGGTCAAAGGGCCAGTGATGGAAGGGCAGAATAACCTGAGACTGTAAGCCCCTCACAGGAGCCCGCCAGGAACAAGGACAGGAACAGCTCCACAACCCCTGTTTATCACCCCTTAAAGGGCCAACCCTTAACACTTCATTAAAATCATAACACTTCCTAAATTTTAAAAAATTTTCTGTACTGTGAAAGCAACCTTAGATTTATTTATATTAGCAAAAAGAATAATGTATAGATGAATGCATATTAATAAGAATAAATCAGAATGGCAGTATTTTATGTTTTAGACACTTTATTATTACAAAGTCTTTTAATACATATTTTTATTTCTTAGTCATTAAAGTAATAAATGCAGAACATAGAGACACACGGGGGTATGTTTCTTCATTGACTCCAAATCAAGCTGACAATGGAGATCAACTATCACAGGAGGAACTAGACCTTAGATGTCCTTAAATGTTGTCTGACTTTTCTGTCCTGCCAACCAGCTCCCAAATAACCACACAGAGACTCATTATTAATTATAAATGCTCAGTAGATAGCTTGGGATTGTTACTAGCTAGCACTTACATCTTAAACTAACCCATGTTTCTTATCTACATTCTACCCCATGGCAGTACCTTTCTTCAGCCCAGCACGTTCATCCACGTTCAACTTGCTTCTCCCCGAGTCTCCTGCCAACTCCACCCTTCTTTCCAGTGCGATCTCAGTCTGGCTCTCCCAGCGAGCCTCTTCCTGCCTAGCTATTGGCCAGTTAGCTTTTTATTAAACCAATGAGAGCAACACATTTTCACAGTATACTAAAAGATTGTTTCACAACACTTTGACCGTCTTGTAGAGTTCTCTTTTGCTTTCCGGGAGTCCTGGTTCCTAACAAGAGCTAGGTAGTCTTGCCTGTTGGGATGGAGCAGCCTGAAGAACTGCTGGGCTTCACGTTGTTGTGGGTCCTCAAGCTCCTTGCTGTCTTCACCTATTTCACAGGTGCTCTGCTCTGCCTGAGACAGAGTCTGCTCAAGAAAGAGCTGAGCAGAAGATTGAAGTGGGATGGAAAGAAACAGGGCTCTGCACTATGTGACAGAGTCTTTGCTTATATTTAAGATTCATTTTATTTTCATTTATGTGTTTGTGTGCGGGTGGCACATGTGTGCACAGTTACCTGCAGAGGCCAGAAGATGGCAATACATAGCCTGAGACTGGAGCTACAGGTAGATGTGGGCTGTCCAAAGTGAATGCTGAGAACTAAACTGGGTCTTCTGCAAGAGCAACAAGTTCTCTTAGTTTCTTATCTGGTGAGTCATGGCTACAGCCCCTATACACTTTAAATGTTATGCTTCATACTGTGGAAAATCTCAGACAGACACAAAACCAGAGACTCTAGGATGAAAAATCCCATGCAGTCATTTAGCACACAAGAAACACAGCTGCTGTTCGATATGGTATCATGACCTCTGCAACTCCGTAAGGATGTGTATTCTCATCCCTGTCGAGCAGGGTTACAGTCTTTGATCACTGCCTAAAGACACCATGCTAGTGGTTCATGGCAGACAAAATGGTAGTTCTGGCTTTAACTTCCATGCTGTTTCTAAGAAAACTTTGCAATGTTTTAAGTAAATATGTATCCATTTTTTAAAAATTGGTTATATGCTTATTTACCCTAAATATGCCTGAACTTTTATTACATATAAGAGAAAACGTTCAACAAACATTCTTTTGTCGTCTGAATTCTATGATGCACTGCATGGGACATGATTCCCAGGTCTGTATTAAAAAAAAAAAAAAACCCTCTCAGATCCGGTTGTGAAATGCTGACTTCTGGTGATTTCTGGTGATGACATGGCTATTACACACATTGAGTCACGGCAACTGTAGTTGTCCACACAAGACCTTCACACGATCAAGAATCGAGATGGTCAAAATTCTTGCATGGATGGGGTGGGATAAGGGCTAAGGTCCTACCTTATAGAAGGTGGTATTGGCAGTAGATGACTGATGAGCTGGGAAAGTCACTCTCTGTGAGGGATGTGCTCACTGGTAAGTTGCTCATGTCCCAGTGCATGGACACACACCTATGTGCAAATGGGCAGCACTATTTGGATGCAGGGGATTACTAATAACAGTTTGAAAGATTGGTTTGAAGAGCTGATTCAAGGGTTAGGGCTCTTTTGGAAGGAACTGGGTTTAATTCCCATCTCTCACATGGCAGTCGATCCTGCTTTGAGGGCATTGACACCCTCTTCTGACCTCCATGCGCACTACACACATGTGATATATATGCAAACATACAGCAGGTAAACACACTCATACACATGAAATAAAAATAAATGTTTTAAAAAATAAAATATGTGCCAATATATTGGTAAATATCAATAATATATTAAAACAGTGCTTTTTAAAGATATTATTTATTTTTATTATTTTATGTGCATTGGTGTTTTGTGTGCATGAGGATGTCAGATCTCGGAGTTACAGACAGTTGTGAGCTGCTCTGTGGGTTCTGTCTGAGATTTGAACCAAGGTCCTCTGGAAGAGCAGCCAGTGCTTTTTAACCACTGAGCCATTTCTACATCCCCCAAAGCACATACTCCTTAATGCAGTTGTGTTTAGGAATTAACGCTAAGAATAAAATCAGACATGCATGTTAAGATGCTTATGAATGGGCTGGAGAGATGGCTCTGTGGGTAAGGCGCCTGATGAATAAGTGTGAGGGTTTGAGTTCAAATCCCCAGAAGCCACACAAAGCCTGATGTTGCAGGACATTCTTGTAACAACAGTATTCGACAATGAGATAGAAGCTATCTTAGGAAGCTTTGCTTTCTATTGTGTGATGAACACTGTTACCAAAAGTAACAGTGGAAAGGAAAGGAAAGAGTTTATTTGACTTACATATCCCAATCATAGTCCATCACTGAGGGAAGTCAGAGCAGGAACTCAAGCAGGGCAGCAACATGGAGGCAGAAACTAAAACCGGAGCCATGGGGAGATTCTGCTTACTGGCTTAATTGGCCTACTTTCTTATACAGCCCAATACCACCTGACCAGGGGTGACACTACCCATAATGAACTGCCCTCCCCCATCAATCACTAATCAGGAAAATGTCCCATAGAGTTGCCCATAAACCAATGTGATGGAGGCAGTTCCTCAATTGAGATTCCCTCTTACCAGATATGTCAAATTTGTGTCAAGCTAGCAAAATCCAACCAACATAGAAGCAGAGACAGGTGACTCACCCAGAAGCTTGCAGTACAGCTTTCCTGGAATAAACCCCAGTAAACAACAAAAGGTTCTGCCTCAAACAATTCGAAGGTCAGGACTGCCATCTGAGGTTGCTCTCTGACTTCCACGTGTGCCATGACACTACCATGCCCCCCCACATATGTACAACACTGTACACATATAAACACACATATACAGACACACACATATACACACACATACACCCCATGCACACATACATACACAAGCACACATACACATACATATACACAAACACACATACACACACAAACATATATACATATGCACATACATATACATATATTATATATATACACAGACATACACACATAAAGGTTTTAAAATTTTATATATAGAGGCTCAGCAGCACTAATGGGGCAAAATAATAATGTATAATAACAGAAACAAGATAGTGTACATTATAATTATTTTATATTTTACCAGATATTGCAATAATATTATTCTATATTTATAGAAACAAATGTATATCAGTAAGGGATTATTTAGATAATGTATGATTTAAGCCAGTAATGTGGGACAAGAACATAAAGCTACATTATGGAACACTATAATAAAAGTACATTATAGAGTAGGTAAGTGATGTGTGTTTAAGTGAAGAATAAAAAGCTCCTTTTGAAAAGGAGGCACAGGATAGCACACTTCATGTTTTCTGTAGGTGGTAGAACATTAGCTCCAGTGAGCATAGTGCTATGTGTCCTTGGTGGTGGAGGTGTCATCTTTCTCTTCTTTATAACGATACTAATTCGCAGGTTGGCTTCTTTATGATTCATTATTCAGTGCATTTACTGAGAAGTTCCCACATAGTAAACACTGCTCCAGACCCTTGGGACATAGCACTGTGGAAGCTCACTGTCTTCAAAGCATTTCTTCTCATTGCAGGGAAAAGAGAGAAGAAAGAACGTCAATGCAAACCAAATATGATTCAGGATAGTATGTGCCCAGAAGGAATGAGTGTTGTTTATACAGTGCAATGAATAGGATACGGGGGGCATCACTGCTGCCTCCACCTTTCTTGCTCTAGATTCATCATGTGGTATGGCAGAGTAGGGCTTCATAAATTTTACGAAATGGTTTTAAGAAATATACTCTACCCAGTGAACTTCTTGTCCAGCCTGCGATGCTGGGAGCAGGCTGCAAGACCTTCCGCCTGGGTTCTCATCTCTTGGATACAGAGAAGGATTCTCTCTCTACCTTCTTTTCCCACACATGTGCTTCTGTCCAGTTCCAAGGCTGTGCACTGAGTACTCTCTCATCTGCTTCAATCACATTCTAGTCTTGCTTTGGGGAGCACTTTCAAGTTTCTCCTTGTAACAGCCACAAATCAAAACATACCTATCGATGACAAGCATGTTCTCACTGGGTGACCTTCTTTGTTCCTCCTTTTAGTATGTGCTTCTTAGGATTCTGCTCTTGTTAGTGCTTTGTGACTCTTTGTCACAGGGGAAAAAAAATAGATTACAGAGAGAGGATGTGGAAGTTACGCAGAGAGAAGGAAAGATAACTGAGTGTCCTCCCATACATCATGTCAGCTGTTGACAAAAATGCTCTCCTCTGCCCTGTGCCCAGTGCTAAGGGCAAATGAGATCTTTAAGAATGACAAAGACGTTTATCATGTAAAGGACAAATGAATGTATATGCAGTAATTGCTGCCCATCTTCACAGATGAAGGACGTAACAAGAGATTCGACTGCTCCAAATAGCAGTGAAGGATTAGCACACACATAGACCAGTATAAAAAATGGCCATGATAAACTTAAAATATGATTAATGAATGTAGAATAATGGATATTGCTAGGTACAGGATCACACTATGTAGCTCTAACTTGAGTCACATTTTTCCATCAAGTGCTAACCAAAGCTGGATAGCTCTGCTCCCAGAAAGGCTAGAGTTGAGATCCTCCCAGTATACCCCACTGTGTGAGTGTGCGTGTGTGTGCGTATGCATGCATGTGTGTGTGTGAGTGTGTGTGTCCTGGCTGGTTGCTCCATTCTTTGTCTGATGGTGGGCTCTCTTATTTTGCACACACCCAGGAAAGATTATCTTCACCGTATTCCTCTAATAGTTGTCACCTTCAACACTACATTTCAATCTTATTGTAAACTCAATCAGATTTAGCATCCCAGTGGAATGGAAACACACATCTGATAGTGTACATGAGGGTGTTTTCAGAGAAATTTAACCGAGGATGGAAGATTCGCCATCGATGTGCATAGCAACTCCCTGTTGCTGGACTGGGGTCCTGGACTGAGTGAGAAGGCAGCGTGCTGAGCACCAGAGCTCTTGGCTTCCTAACTGTGAACAGGATGTGATCAGCTGCCTCAAATTCCTGTTGTCATATTTTCCCTGCCTGAATGGACTGTGTCCTCTTCAACCCTTCCTCTCTTAAGCTGCTTCTCTTTGGGTGTTTGGTCACTAAGATAGCTACCCAATTCAGGTTTTTCTTTGTTCTTTCATTTCAAATTTCTGGGAACCTGGTTTACTTGCTTCATCTGTGCAAGACAGGGTACTTGGTCCTCAGTAGCTTACCAGATTTATGGAGGGTTGTTTGGGGAGCTTTGCATTCCCCTGAGTGTCTACTGTAAGGTGGTTACCGGCTTCCTTACTGGTGTAGGAGGGTCCTTCTTTATTTCTGTTGCTTTCATTGGTCAATAAAGAAGCTGCCTGGCCTATAAGATAGGCCAGCCCTTAGGTGGGCGGAGTAGACAGAACAGAAGTTCTGAGAAGAAAGGATATATGCTAGATACCATGATGCTCCGGCCAGAGATGGATGCAGGTTAGACTTTTCCGGTAAGTCACCACCTTGTGGTGACACACAGATTATTAGGAATGGGTTAGTTTATGATGTGAGGGCTAGCCAAGAAGAGGCTAATGATAATGGGCCAGACAGAATTTAAATGAATCCAGTCTGTGTGTAATTTGTGTATTCTGGGTATAGCCATGCAGACGTATGGCCTGGAGCTGGGTGGGACACAGCCCGCTACTTCTGCCTATTACAACACCTTACTTCCCACTCACTCTTCACGGTGGGACAGACACCAAGGTCTCTGTCCAATGCCCACACTTTCAAGTCCATGTCTCCCTCTTCATGAGGCATTTTGCCTTCTCCTCTTTCCTCAGCATGCTATCTAACTGGATTCCAGTCTCCTGTGAGGGTGGAAAATGAGGAGATGGACACTAAGGGCTAAACTCACAAATTAAAGAGATTGTAAAGCCTGGCCCATGATCTCAGCTTTCAGCCGTGCTCCAGCCAAGAAAGTTCAAGCTGCATCATCACAGAGCAGCTCATCTGAGTGAGTGGAGGCAATTTGGAGCCTCCAGATGTCTCGGGCTGAGCTCAAGAAATGGATTCAGTAAAGAAAATGCCAGAAAAAATGCTAGTGCCCTCCTAAGATTTGGGGTGATTTTAGCAGCTGAACTTGATGATCAAAGTGCTTATCTGTTACTGTTTTAGGGCCTCTTTAAAGACACTGAATTGGCTCCTGCCACTTTAACCACTAAATACCTTTTCAATACAACAGCAGAGCAGACTGGACTAACCGGGCTACTCTAGCCCGAAGCACATGCTGCCGATTCTTTTCAATATTCACTTTGCAACCCTGTTACTAATAGTCTCTGGCAGCAGGTAGGATACAGCTTTATAGGCAGTCCTTTCATTTTATGGAGCCTTCCATCTGAAATATTAGAGAGCTGGGATTAGCGATTTCACAGACATGATTTCCATCATTCATAAATCTTTTATCTTAAAATTGAAGGCATTATCTTTAAATGTGCTCCACAAATCTTCCATGGGAATAGAAGGTCTGCTATGTACTCTATTTGAGGTGACTGGATGTAGGAGACTTTATGAAGTTGTTGGACCATTAACTCTAGATTTTGATTTTTTTTCTTCATTAAAGTAAAAATGATGCAATGAATGTTTTGAAAATGTGATGGGGAAATTGGCCTCACCAAGGTAATCCAGGTCTCCCGGCAGACTCCTAAATATTTAAAAGCCAAAACTATGAAGGGTTTGCCAAATGAGTAGTGCTCTAATTTGTATTTACATTCTGCTTTCGGGGTGGCTGTGATGACAGCCTCACCAAGACGAGTGATCGGTAAAGAAGGTATCCCGTCAGCAGATCCCTCCAGGGCTCTGATTCAATCTTTGAGTTATGAGATGAGGACAAAATGAACTATTTTTCAAGCTTGTAAATACGTGACAAATGGCAGTGCAGGAACTATTGATTCCAATCATGATGATACAATGCTTCATAGTCAAGCCCGGCTCTGCCGTTACAGATGGCATGCGAGTTGAGCAGCGAACCCCTGCATGACAGGTTTCCGACTGCATCAGCCTCTGCGAAGATTCCTGGCCATGTTTACCTTTAACCTAAGTAAATTCTAAAATACAAATGGACTTAATTTTATTTTTACAGTGAAAGAATGTTGTTGAGTGACCGTCGATATAGAACAAAACAGAGAAGCAGAAGCCTTCCAAGATCGCAACGCTTGTGTGCCCATTCATCTACTTTTTAGTTTCATCGCCATGTAACAGATAGCACTGAGAAATACCACTCAGGCATATGAAGTCTGAAACAGCAGATGATCTGTAGGTATGGTCTAGTTCACAGACAAAGCCTATTGAAACGTATCTGGAGAGAAAAAAAAGCTCAGTAGGATAGAATTTGAGACAGTTCAGTGTTGATGCATTCCTGCTCTGAGCAAGTAGAAGTAGAAGTTGTTAATTGGGGGAGAACTCCCTCACATGACAGGTTTTACAAGGAAAGATAAACTCTCTTCTTTTCCTTAAAGAATTTTTAAAATATGTATGCTTTTGTTTTTATCATATGTATGAGTGGTTTGTTCACATGTATGTACCTGTACTATGTGAATGTGAATGCCTGGTGCCCGTAAAGGGCAGAAAAAGGCATTGGATCCCGTGGAGTTGGTGGGAGAGGTTACTGTGAGACCCCCTGTGGGTTTTGGGAATCAAATCAGGGTCCTCTGCAAGAGCAGCAAGTGTTCTTAACTGTTGAATCATTGCTCCAGCCCCAAGACGCTCTCTCTTAACCTGCTCACTGGTGTCCCAAACCTTCCCTGTGGATAGGAAACATCACCGAATCCTAACTACCAACCTGGTGACATACACTTTGGGAGAACAAAGGTTGGTTTGAGTTTGCAGGAACTGTGAGAAGGCAGCATCACATGGCAGCATCCTGACCACGGAGAGCCCTCTATCCAGCTTATCCTTGGGTTGCCAAGGAATAGGTTATGCAGGACCAACCTCTGTAGAAATGCTGCATGCTGGTGTGTTATTGGCCCCCTTCCCCACTGCTAACTCAAACAGGCCATCTAGATGCCAAAAGGGCATAGGGAGTAGTTCCAACTTAGCAGATGACAAAGTAAACGGAGTGTGGTGGGGATAGGCAGGAGAGGGAGGAAGGCCCTTTTGATTGCTCTGTGGCTTCCTCTAGAGAGACATAACTAGTATGGAAATAGGCAAGGCAGAGTGACATTCTTAGTGTGAGACCCTGGGCTCCAGCCCTTCCTCACGTTGCTTATCCCAATCAAATTGCGATAAGCTATCAGTCAAGAAAGGAAAGCAGAGATTTATAAGGATCCACTAGCCCTTCATTATAGAGTCAGGCTTCTATAAAAGGTGGAATTATCCAGGGTGTGTGTGTGTGTGTGTGTGTGTGTGTGTGTGTGCTTTAGTACTGTATGTGGCCAGGGAGCAGTGTAGCTCCAACCCTGACCCAGTACATACTGGTATTGCCTGCCCTTTACCCAGCCTGCACTCTCCTTGGGTGTTACACACTGAGAGGGCTAGGGTATCATGGCTGGGAGCTTATCTGGCCCCAGCTCTCACCTAGTTGGATCACAAAGAACCCAGCATTGCCCAGATAAGCCAGGCACATCGACTATTTCCCTGGTAAATTTTTCTCAGGCTGGAATCCATTTTTAGCAGCTTCACTTGGTTGATCAATGGCTTCTATTCAATGTGGTTATTGACTGAGGAAACCGGCTCAGAATGCCAGATGCAGTTCAAACTACATAGCTCTCCAGGCCCCCCAGAAAATGGTGGGATCTCAGCCTCCATGCTATTTAAAGAGCTCTGCCTAGCTTCTTCTGGAGCAAAGCATTGTTTCTTCACAATTAAATTGTGAAGAGCAAAAGATACTTTAAAAAAATATTCACTTTTTATTGGATGTAGTAGCCAGCTTGGACTACATAGCAAAAAATAAGTCCGAAAAAACAGTATATAGGTGCATATGCATACACACATATATTAAAATTGTTCCCAGCATTTTTATTTTGTGAGTGTATGTACACACAGACACACACACACGCACACACACACACACACACACACACTTACCAGCCATCAGGTAAATGTGGAGGTCTGAGGATAACTTGCAGGAGTCAGTTCTCTCTTTCCTCCACATTCAAGTTATAGGCTTGGCAGCAAATATCTTTATCCACTCAACCATGTTTCTGGTCTACCATATATATTTTAAATACTTTGTTTTTTTAAAACGCCTTTTGTACAAAATATCCAACAGCTTTTATATAGTACTAAAAAATAATGTGTAGATATTAGTTAAGGATGATGGCAGCTTCTACAAAATTTGTCTCTCTCAACATACTCTATATTCACTCCTTTGTTTTCCATGACACTATGGGTTCTGTGCTACTGTCCTCTAGGAAGAATCATGGTTCATCTTTGTCCACCCTCTTAAAGTATGAATGGGCAGGGCTGGGCTTTAATAAAGATCTAAACCAATAATTACTTGCTGAATGAATAATGGATCATAGTTACTTGCTCTTTAGGACTCACAATGCACCGGCTGTTTCTTTGGTCACATATGTCTGAGGCAGTAGATAGCACTCCCATTTCCATGATGCAGATTAGAAAATTGAGGCCAGGAAGGGTGGGTAACAGATAGGAGTATATGAGCCGGGAGTTTACTCATAGAATCTATTACAAAGCCTGAGTTCCTGCTCTACTATAATATATAATGTGCTGTCAGAGGCTCTTAGTTCATTCCTGGCTGCTTAGCCCTGAAATAATCACACAGAAACTATATTATCTGCAATACTGTTTGGATAATAGCTTAAGCATATTTCTGGATAACTCTTATATCCTAAACTAACCCATCTCCATTAATCTGTGTATTGCCACATGGATGTGGCTTACAGGTAAAGTTCTCTCCCTGGTGTCTATCTCTGGCAGGGCTATATGGCTTCTCCTGATTCTGCCGTCTTTCTCCCAGCACTTAGTTTAGTTTTCCCTGCCTAGCTCTATTCTACCCTATTGCAGGCTAAAGCAGTTTCTTTATTCATTAAC
>JAQHUG010000010.1:13912808-13934328 GCA_028555095.1 Dicrostonyx torquatus
GCCTTCTTTCTCCCAGAATTCAGTTTAGTTTTCCCCACCTAGCTCTATTCTACCTTATCACAGGCTAAAGTGGCTTCTCTATTCAATAACCAATAAAAGCAACACATAGACAGAAGGACTTCCCACACCAATAAGGCATATGTAATATATAACTATAATACATACTATGTAACAATATATTATATAATGGTTTATTAGAAAATAGTAGACAATAATATAATATACAATAATATGTGATCATGTCATACAAGGTAACAATTATAGAAAAATATCCAAATTTGCATCTTTGTGTACAATGGAAACCACACATTTCCTTTTTCAGGCTATGTAGGAGTTAATCTGCCTCCTGTCCCTATCACTGGGTAAGGTGGGTTATGGAAGTTATTTAGATCGCTGAACAGGCCACCACTTATAGAACAATTCTGGTTCTATTGGCTCAGGCCTTTGCACACAGGGAGAGTGCAGGGTGTAAGCACAGACAGGTTTGATGGATTCCTATCACCAGCAGCATGACCTTGTCTATACCACAGAAGCATGGGTGTTGCTGTTTCAGTGCACAGATGCTGCCCTAGACAAGCTTCTCCTGAGACTGGCCTCCCTCTGTCAGGACTGTGGCTTGGAGCTAGTGACATACCCCGGCTCTCAGTTTTCTCATCTGTGATTGGGACAGATAAGTGTCTCCTCACTCACTGGGCTGCTGTACGGAGAAGTTAAGTAGAAACATGCGATAACTGATCACAGTAACTGTTGTGTGTTGGGTGTTGGAGAGACGTTTCCGTTATTAAGAACAAATATTGCTCTTCAAGAGGCCAAAGTTTGGTTCCCATGTCAGGCAGCTCCCAAATGCCTACCCCTCCCACTCCTGAGGACCATCCTTTTCTGGTCTCCAGGGGATTCCTGTGCTCACATTCACAAACAGCCACACAGACATATGCATATAAACATAATTTAAAATAAAACATAAGGGTAGCATGATATCAACATATCTAATCTCTTTAGATATCAATTCAAAGTAAAGAAACATTGCCAGGATGACATGGGTAACAGAGTACCCCA
The DNA here is from genome assembly GCA_028555095.1 of Dicrostonyx torquatus. NCBI lineage: Eukaryota > Metazoa > Chordata > Mammalia > Rodentia > Cricetidae > Dicrostonyx > Dicrostonyx torquatus. The sequence continues at coordinate 13,913,865 of JAQHUG010000010.1, forward strand.
AATATAACAGAAACCAAAAGAGCTAATGCTCCTGAACTGTGAGCTACTGAAAATGGTACATTTTATGTCACACATACTTTACCTTGGTAAAAATGCCTGAGAGTTACAAAGAAGTAGGCAGGATACACACACACACACACACACACACACACATACACACACACATACACACAAACACACACACACACACACACACACACACACACGGGACTTGCATGCGAGTGTTTTTGTGAAACTCAGTGCCATGTACAACAAACACACAAGGATTGTGGATAGGTCTGCATAAAAAGAAATGGAAACAATGTATCCAACATCAGAACTAAAACTGACCCCACAGTTTCTCATTGACATGGAAATTTCTACACCTCTTAGGAAGATGTGTGTTGTTTACTGTTTTAAATTTGAAACCACTGGGACTGGTGAGAAGGCTCAGCAGATAAAGGTGCCTGATACCAGGTCAGTGACCTGAGTTCAAACCCCCACATCTATGTGGTTGAAGGAAAGACCTGACTTCTGTAAGTTGTTCTCTGACTTACACATGTGAGCAAGACATGCGCATGGACACAACAGATAAATAAATGAATGTAAAAATTAAATCAAAACTGCTGAAAGTTTTTAATTAGACCATTTCTATTTGAATGGTAATGATGGCACTTCCCTATGATTTGTTATTGTTCTGTGTTGAGGCAGGGGCTCTGCACACAGACCAGAATGAACTTGATCCTGCTTGGGGCTCCCACTCACTGATGCTACAGGCATATGCCATGCCCAGATAACCACAATTTATTAAAAGTATTCCTACTGTCTTTACTTTGCTAAGAGCTCAAAGAGGCCTTCGAAACAGTTTTCACTGTGTTTTAAACAAGTGGTAGCAGCAAAAGCATAAGTCTTATCAAATGTTCTTTGCAACTGAGGGGTGGTGTTTTTCTAGGAACAGACATGGGTTTGGAGTCTTTGATTCCTGAGATCTTTGCTAGCAGTCTGCTGTGCCTGGCTCCATGGATTGGGAAGATGAGAACTGCTCAGGAGCCCTGCCAGGGAAATGCATAGGTGGGCTCTACCCTGTGACTGTAGGGGTCTTGGTTCACATCCCCTACCTGCTTGGCCTTGCTCGAACTGAGCTGTGTCACTCTCGGTTGGCATTTGACATTCTGAGAGCTCTGAGAGCGGAAGTTGGCCGGAAAGTTCTGACAGTGGTTTGGTGAGCACCATCTCTTCACCTGGCAGCTAGTGAGACCTGAGAGAGCTTCCAATACTCTGGAGGTTAAGATCATGAAATTTTGTGTTGAAAGAGCATGGGAAGAGAGGTGGCGTGCTGGCCTTGGATCAAACGGGAAGCTCTGCCCATATCCAAGAGCATTCCAGGCCTTAGACAGGAAAAGAGAAATCAGAGCTAATCATGACTGGCAGGTTTCAGCAATACACTGGCCTTCTGCTGAATGATAAGGTAAGGATCTAGAATGTTGATTCATTGAACTTTGTGATCAAAGCCACACTACTGGTAGGGTTTAGCAGGGGAATTGCATGTCTGTATTTAAAAGAAACTCAGCCAGCAACTGGAGAGATATCTCTGTTGGTAAAAATAATTGTCAGGAAAGCCCAGGACCAAACGTCCAAACCCCAGCACCCACACAGAGGCCAGGTACATATCCGTAATTCCAGGGAGAGTGAAACAGGCTGATCCCTGGCACTTATTGGTCAGATGGTCTAGCCAAATTGGGGAACTCTTGGTGAGTGAAAGACCTAGTCTCAAGAATTAAGGTTGGAGACCAGTGAGATGGTTCTGTAGACAGAGGTTCCCAAGTTGAGTCTTAGAACACACATAGTAAAGGAGAAAACTGTTATACTCTTTTATACATACTCAAACACACACACACACACACACACCACACACACATACACATACACACTTGCAACCTTTACTTGTACCAGCACATACATACATACACATACATACACACATACACACATACATGCATGCATGCGTGCATTACTATCTACATTCTGCTTTCCACAGCCCTGATTTTATAGTTTCTGTCCAGGCTAGGCTCTGCCTCATCTGTGTCCCTTTTTCATCCACCTGATCCTGGCAAAGGCCACTGACCTCTGAATTCCAGATTTCAGAGCAACCACTACTTGTTTCTATCCTGTGTGTCCCCATCTGTCCAGCTGCCACTTGCATTGTCATCTCTTTTCACTGTTTAATTTTAACAGTGTCATCAGCAGCATGTACACGCCTCCCTCCATCTGCCTATTGGCTTCACCGTTCTCCCAGTCGGTTCCCCTCAGAGAGCCAAGCCATGCCCCAACTATTTGGCTTCCACTAGACTTCATGTGCTGTTAAGAAACCTTATGTGGTTCACAGGCTTGGTGATATTGTTCAGAAGATTCACAACAGAGAAAATTGCAAGCCAAAATTAACCATCTTTGAGCATTCTTACAAACCCTCAGGTCCTCTCCACAATATATTCAAGATGGTTATCCATGTCATTCAACATTTTAATTCAAGATTTTATGACACCCTTAAGATATACCAACGTGGGACTGGAGAAGTGGCTTAGTGGTTAAGAGCACTAATTACTGTTGCAGAGGACCTGGGTTCAATTCTTAGCACCCACGTGAAGGTTTATTACTACCCTAACTTCAATCCCAGGAAATCTAATGCTCTTATCTGGCATATAGTTCACATTCATGCAGACAAAACACACACATGTAAGAGTGTGTAAAAGTCCTAATACAGGTAAGAGGCTAATACAGGAGAATGTCCTCCAATGAGGAAACACTGAAATTGTTTTGTTTTTCCGCTTAGTAAAATACTGCTAACTGCAGTAAACAGGACTTTTTACAAGGAGGTTTCGCACAAGGAAGCAGAGAGACTCTGCACGGGAGGGTAGTTTACACAGATTCTGAAGAGCATGAGGCATGCCGCTATTTCTGACAACATACTTTTTCAAACGTAGCTCTATTGTGGGTGCCTCTGGTTGGTTAAAAGGGTGCCATGTCTCCATGTTAACGAAACAGTAAAATTTCCAATCAGATGAACCTGCCGTAAATCCCCAGTTCTAACTGATAGGGTTTTTACACCATCCTTGATGTTAAGGGGTGGTTTCCTGAGTCAATGAAAAAACTCTAGCTGCTTCTTAGAAGAGCTGGGAGGGAACAGCACATAAAAGAAAGATGGATTGCGGAGGATAGCAAAGCTATGCAACGTCCACATTTTTCTTCGATGCACAGGACAGGGCCCCAGTAGGAAGCCCTCTGGGAAGTAATTTACAGCGGGTGAAACTGGGGCTCAGAGAAGTTAATTGAACTTGCCCCGAGTCACACTGCAGATTTGTGATGGGAATGGGATTTGAACCCAGAGCCACTGAGTTATGATGTTCACCCTGGGAGAGTCCGAGTTATATAGAATTATTGGGTGTGTTTTATTGTCCAAGTATCAGACGACCTGGCTGCAAAAGTTGAATTCTACTGGGCCATAATACACAGCATCTGGATATACTGAGTTCTAACTACTGACTGGCCAAGAGTCATTCTGTTAGATGGATTTTAAAAAAAAAAAAAAAAAAAACGATTTCAAGTACCATTAAATGTTTCTAATTTAAGCTCTACTAAGTTCAGGGTCTGTAGTGATTTTCCTGAAAGTCTGGGTAGAGATTTTTGTTTTGTTTTTGCTGTCTTTGGAGAAAAAAAATCATAAGCTATGATAACAATAGCACCAATGAGAGACATATTTAAATATGACCACAGTAGGCTTGGTGGCATGCAGCTGTAGTCACAAAGCTTTGAATGATAAGGCAGGATGACCTTAAATTCCAGGTCGGGTTGGGCTACACAGTAAAACCTTGCCTCCAAAAACCGAACCAGTCAACCAATCAAATAATAACCATGTGTTTGTTTTAAAGGTGTTGGCAGGAGAGATAACATGGCATTTCACCAGCTCCATCCCTGTGATAAGTCTACAGATGGCCCAGCGACCAGCTAAGAAAAGAATCAGGAAGCTATTATCTTCTGGCAGGCCCAGGTCCAACACCACAAGCTCCAAACTCTTGCTTTCTGTTTGTGCTGTCTTGCAGTCATCCCTGGACTGCTGGGTGGCCTGGCTCTCTACCACAATCTGATGAGAGGTGGGACACTCACACACCTACAATGTCACTGTTCAGTGTTCATCAACAGCTTGACAGAATCTAGACCATCCTGGGAGGTGGGCTAGGGGGCATACCTGTGGGACGTCATCTTGATGGTGTTATTAAGGTGAGAAGATCTCTTTCTAGAGGATAGAACTGTTCCCAGGGATCCTGGGTCGTTTAAGAGGAGAGAAGGAGCCTGGCTGAAGCAAGCCTCCCTTTGCTCTCTCAGACAGACAGTGGATACAATGTGACCAGCTGCCTCAAGATCCTGCTCTTTGGACTTCCCTATCATGGGTAATTGCACCTTCATCTGTGAGACAAAAAAAAAAACAAAAAAAGTTTTCTTCCTTAAGTTGCTTTTTTATCATAACATCAGGAAAAGTAATCAATATGGCTGCATATGATGTCAAGAGGCTATTTCCCATGAAAGAGCCTCTCCTCACCAAATGTCTTTTTATATAATAAACTTTTTCCCATCTTTTGACAATAACAGCTTGACCATACATGTGCTAGAGAACTTCAGATAAGAAAGTAACACATACTGCGTTTTACAAACATGTAGATGAATGCTGCCTTTTAGTGACTCCCTTCTGCACTGATATTAGTTGTATTCAGACAGGCACTTGAGTACATCCTTGATGACAACCCACAGTTGACCGAGTTGATTGGTTCTTGAATTGAACCAACGTGAGACTGGACGGTCCAGCAGCACTGAAGCTAGACAATACTGTGAGCAAGGCTAGATCACGAGAAGCTAACATGCACTAGTCTCCAGAGGAGGAAGAAAACAGTGTGCTGCGGAGTTCTGTTAGAACTGAGAGAAACGAAAATGTTAGTGATGTAGATCCTGTCTTCACTGAATAGTTTCATTGCTTGGATACATGCATGTATGTACATGTGTATACAAGTGTGTAAGCCAGAGGTTGATAACAGGTGTAATTATCAAACATACTGTGATATGATATGATACGATACAATATGATATGATATGGTATGATACAATAGTTATCACATCTCACTGTTCTTTGAGTCAGGATCTCTTACTAAACCAGTCTGTCTAAACTCGCTGGCCAGTAAGCTCCAGGGATCCACCTGTCTTCACCTTTCTAGTTCTGGGATTGCAGACACATACCATCATACCGAACTCTGTCACATGGGTGCTGGGGATCCAAACTCAGGTCCTCATACTTGCCCAACATGCATTTTATTGACTGAACTATCTTTCCAATCCCATACTTTGACAACAATTTTTTTATATTTTAAAACAAGTGTTTAGGAACTGTAGCTTAGTTGATAGAGTGCCTCCTTAGTATCCAGGAAGCCCTGAGTTTGAGACCCAGCATTGTATAAACTAGGCTTATTAGTGCATGCCTGCCCCAGCACAGGGAAGGTAGAGGCAGGAGGATCAGAAGTTCAATGTCATGCTCCGCTATGGGGAGTTCCAAGACAACCTGGGACAAATGAGACCCAGTCTCAGAGACAGACATGGGGGTGGGGGCAGAAATAGAGAGTGAGAATATGAAATTGTGTTATGATATTACTTATCTTGACCCTAAAATATTGGGCCACTGTCTAAAAGTTAAGAACTGTGACAAGTACCTGACTTACCTCACCCCTAATCCCAGCTCTGGATAAAAGGCTGAATCTGGCCAGCAGCGTGTTCATTAAAAAGAAATATTTAAGTACTTCTGACACCTCCCCCAAGAAATTACAATATCTGGCAACATGGTGAAATTACTACCCTCATGTGAAAAAAAAATCTGTTCTTCTGAATAGCAGGCTCCTCCAGAGTGGGTGGGGAGGGTGCCCACTTACTCTCTGCAGCCCTTCCGCTTTGTGAATGAGTCAGCTTCTGAGCTCTGTCGACCTCTGAGCCTTGTGCAGGGAGAGCAAGTGTAAGACTAGCTGTGCTGCTTAGCCTGAGGCTTTGTTGGTGGGGCGTTGTCTTAGATTTTAGTTACTGTAGGACAACCCAGTCTACTGCAGGAGGCACCATTCCCCAGGCTGGGCCCTGAACTGTTTGAGCTAGTGAGCAAGGGTCTATGTATGCATTTATTCTCTCTCTCTGCCCTTAACTGTGGACATGACTCTTTACATTCCTGCCTCAGCTTCACCGGAATTATGGCCAGTAATTTAGAGTTAAAGTTACATAGATCCTTTCCCTCCTTGGTTGCTTTTTGTTGAGAATTCTATCATGCCAACGGAGTGAAACTTGAACACTGTCCATGCGGCTAGCATTTTATAGGTGCATGGAATCTGTTCACATCTCTGCAGCAGCCTCCCTGTTCTACTAAATTCACTGTAATAGCCTGTCTTCCTTATTTTGTGCCTTTTTTTCAAAATACCAGATTAATTTCTCAAAGGTTAATCACATGGCGCTTATTTTAATTATGCCTTTCTAGTTACGACAAATGACAGCATTTGACTTCTTGTTGCCTTCCTTTGTATTGTGTGACCAATGAGATTATTAATAAATGCCTTTTCATTATGTATCCAGGCTGTAGGTGCCCACGGGGTTCGGGGCAACCTCCTGTATTTTATTCTGGGTGGAGTGTCAGCAGGGCCTTGTGGATTTGCTAATGAGCTAAATCCGGTTAGTGCCACACGCCCTGGATGGTCAAAGAGCTTTTAAATACGTCATTGCTCACAGAGACTCAGCTGGACTCAGGCTGAGAGAGATTAACTTCTCATCCCAATTAGCAAAGAGTCCGACTGTTGCATGCAGCCTGCTTCAGTAGCCCCAAACCCGGGACCCGCTGACTGACAACACTAGCTACCAGCCAGATGACAACAAACCCCGGCTTAGAAAATGATGGCCTCAAGAAAGGATTTCTTGTATTATCATTATTTGTTTTGTGTGTGCCTCAGAGGCCAGCATCTCTGTTAATAGGGTGGGCAGCTGGGGGAGGCAGGGGCTGTCCTGTTTCCCATGTGGGCGACAACTGTGCCAATGAAATATGTTGACTTCTTCCTAGAATAATAGAAAGCAAAGAACCAAGGAGTGGGACTCTGAAAATGAGCCTCAAATAACCTGAGGAGATTCCGCATTTCAAAGCATTCAGTGCCCATGGTATTTTCTATTCAGTATTTGATTTGTTTTGGATAATAATCATAATGTTTTGTAATTATAGAATGTGGCAATTTTTATTCACTAGCCGCATATTAATTAATAGTCCTCTCACAAGGACTCTAGGGTAGTCCCAACTCCTCCAAACAAAATTGATGGGTGACATCTGTCCCATTCTGCGTTTTTATCTCTCTCCCCTCTTACTGTCTTTGAGATGAGTTCATGTTTTAGTTACTCATATTGTGATTTCATGTTTCCATGGAGTGGTTTTATTTTTGTTAAGAATATTTACTTTTAAGTGCAATGTGCATTTGAGGGTATTCAATGCAAAGCTGAAATTAGGCATCTGTAAGGAAACATAGAGGAGATCCTCACAGTAATAAAGAATAGGAGATTTTTTTACAGAAGTAAAGATGGCAAAACTACATTTTTTCTTGAATATTGTTTCTAATAAGAAAACATATACAAAATAAAATATTTGTCCCAGAAATCAAGAGTAGAAATGCATATTTTCTTTACTTCACTTAATAGTAAAAATGAGTCACAAAAACGTTTAATAATAAAGTGTGTTCCATAGTAAGGTAAAATTACCCTGTTCAGATTCATGGCTGTACTCTATCAAATTCAGTGCACCCTGGCCCATCCATAGGACTCCAGAGGTTTCCCTGAACAGAAATTAATGTATACAACCTAACCATAAGTCCATCTAAAAATCAGCAAGGCCCAAAAACAAGGGGAAGGAAGAAAAAAAGAAAGAAAGAAAGAGAAAATTAAAAAACAACTTGTTTTACAAGGAAATATAATCTTTGCAAGCTACAAAGTAGATCCAATTGAGGGAGCTGATAAATGGTTCTTTGTTTTCAAAAAGTAATGCTGTATACTTAAAAAAATCAAAGGTCATAATCCTTTCCTGTTATAACAGAAAGCAAAAATAAGACAGGATTAGACATACATAAATGCTTTCTGAAGATCCAGTTGTGTGCACACACACAGAGGGAAAAGGGGAGAGAGAGAGAGAAGGGGGCACATGCTCACACATGCCTGTGTGCATGCACACACACACAGAGATAGAAATATATATAGGGAGCCGGGCGGTGGTGGCGCACGCCTTTAATCCCAGCACTCGGGAGGCTGAGGCAGGAGGATCTCTGTGAGTTCGAGACCAGCCTGGTCTACAAGAGCTAGTTCCAGGACAGGCTCCAAAGTCACAGATAAACCCTGTCTCGAAAAAAAAAAAAAAAAAAAATATATAGGGGACACGCGCACACATGCGCGTGTGCACGCGCACACATACAGAGATAGAAGCAAAAATATATGTATATATGTATGCATGTGTATATTAATGTATATTTATACACACATATATAAAGGGGGCACAAGCACACACATGCCTATGTGCAAGCAAACACGCAATGGCTTTAAAAAGACTCTCCTATCTAGAACAGCCGAAGGCAAAGCTTGCCAGGGTCAAAGGTTGACTGGATGTGTAAAGTGTCCACAATGGGCTTTTTCAAGAGGGTAACAGCTTCCTTACTCTTTGTGTCTACAGAGAGGCTAAAGCTGGGACATTGGGTAGAGCAACAAAGGACCCACTTGAAAAAAATGATGGGAGTCTTGATGAGTTTATGTTTGCACATGTGTGGAGAGAAGAGAAGGGAGTAGAGGAATACAAACATCAGTGGTAGGTTTACAAAGAGTCCATTTCCTGAACAAGACCTGCTCTTTATTTGGTCCTAAAGCATGCCCTTTTCTTGCAGCATTAGCTCACCGTGTTCACCCGATGGAGAAGAAGGCTGTCTCCAATCCTGTTCAGCTGTCTTTGGTACTACTCCCCTGGGTACCACTCCACCCTGCTTCACCTTCATGCTGCTCCACCATCACCTCCACCCTGCCAAACCACTCTCCTGTCTAGGGGTCTTCTGGGACTCTGGGAAGGGGGATGCAGGCAGGCTGGATTTTGCTTATCTGTGTATTCCTTGACCTGAGGCTGTGCTGATGACGAGCGGATGACACGTGGTCACTAACGAGTTTAAATGAAGGAAGATTATGGCTAACCTAAAAATATGTTTATTGCCCCTTTAAAAAAAAGAGGAAATCTGAAATAATTACTCCAACTGCTAGTCTGGGGAATTGTATTCTCTAAATCGATAAAAAAAATTAGTTCAAACTAACTCATTCTATGATTTAAAAAAATCTAAACATGAACAAACTGCCTGAAATAATTAGCAGAAGTGTGCTGAAAACTATCTTTGAGGTTTACAAAATAGAAATTACAGTGCGCTTGATGGAAACATAATAATTGAGGTTTCAGGCTGAGACGTTTGAGGATGTGAGTAAAAGTTGTGGGAGGCATGGCAGCTCCAGACCTCATCTTATAATGGGCCTGTAGTCTAGAAACTGCAGGGCGGGGCTTGCCAAACAGTAACTGAGCTCCAGAATTCATGTCTGGATATATCAAATTCATCCAACACTTAAACAAAAAGCAAATACACAGATGGTCACAGACCTCCTCTGAGACCACAACTCATGACAGTTCCTAGTGGGAGAGAGAAAAGCATTTGCCTTGGATTCTCAAGTTATAGCCCCCAGACATTTGTACCCGCATCACCCCTGGCCTTTTAGCAGCCAGTTCTTATCCTGGCTCTGCTGGGTTGGAAATGCAAGGCTTGGTGGCTGTGAGGGGGCATGAACTACTGAGATAGCAAGTCAGTAAAGTGCTTGCTACGGTAACTTTGAGGGCTTGAGTTCAAACCCCCAGGTTTGACACAAACACACACAAAAACAAGTATGATGGTGCATGCCTGTAATCCCAGTTTTGGGGGAGAAGATATAGGAACCCTGAGGTTTGCTGTCCAGCCGACCTAGCCAAATGGATAAACTGTATATTCAGTGGCAAATGCTGTGTCAAAAAATAAGGCAGAGAGAGCAAAAGACACCCAGTGTTGTCCTCTGGCCTTGACATGCGTAAGCACACATGTCCACACACATGGACATATAAGCACACACAGGAACTGCAGACATTGGAACACAAAGATTTGTCTTAACTCTCCCATGCGTTCCTGATGTGCATGTCCAATATCTCACCCTGGCTCTCAAACATTTCATATTTAACCACTATTACCCATGAGTGCCCTCTGACAGCATGGAGCAGAATTCCCACTTCACGGCATTATTCTTTTCATCTTCTCTCTCTCTACCATCTCACCAAGGTCTAAGCCAAAGAAGTCACTGTCAACAGTGACAGTATCCATCAACTTTGCTGAGGTTTCCCAAATGCATCTTCTTAGACACTCTTTGTGAGCTTGTGGGCTAATAGAGAATATAACTTAATAGAGATTAGCTTAGATGCCTAAAAATGTCTGGTGTTCCGTAGGATCTTTCCGCAGCAAATGTCAGATGTTCTCATTTCAGCTGTCTCTTCAACTTGGAGTCTCACTCCTACCCCGATGCCTGTTTGGTTGAATATTGTCTTCTTGGGATATTGTCTGTCTCTAAAGAGAAGACAATATTCAGTATTTGCAATTTTTAAGACTTATTTTATTTGTAACTGTGGGCATAAGTATGTGTCTGTGTGTAGTTTTGTTCCTGTGAGCACAGTGTCTGGACAAATTAGAAGAGGTTGTTAATCGCCCTCAGGAGAGGTCATCCAATACCCTGATGCTGAGTTACATGCAGTTGTGAGCCATCTGACATGGGTTCTGGAAACTGAGTTCGGGTCCTCTGCCACAGTAACAAGTGTTCTTAACCACCGGGCCACCTTTCCAGCCCTGGTAGTTACAAACTATGAGGCAAGACTGTAATAGAAGAAGGCTGATGACAATTTAAGTTTCTTTGCTTTGGACAGAAATAGTGATACCAATTAAGCTTTGGTAAGCCTGGTTACTTCAGTGCAACAAAATCCAAATATCATTTGAGTATATATTTGACAAATAAAAAAATCCAAAGCAGGGTGAGTGATAGACCTCAGCTGATGCAAATACCTCAAAACATTTCTACTGTAGAGAGGGAGGGGATCGTGTCCTTATTGCTAAGAAGTTGAAAAGCACTATGGTCATCAGACCCAAGAGTAGGCTGGAGGCTTTGCTGTTGTTTTCCTTCCTACTATCTAACCTGTGGCTTGAACCCTGGCCTTATGCATGCTAAGCAAGTGATCTATCGCTTAATTATATCCCATACTCAAAGACCAGCTGGAGCAAAGCAGACAAAGCAAAGGGAAAATGTATTATTTAAATACTAAGCTAGAAGGAAGAGAAAGATTCTGGCCTGACAGGCAAGGGAGGCTGGGGTTTCTGTGAACCTGACCAGAGCCAAGTTCCTGAGCTCTAGTCCTGTGTGGGCAGCCAGTTTCTGGGGATTTTAAAGACAGGTTCGAGAGAAGAGTTAATACAACTGCAGCATTATGGGAGTGTGGGGCCAGAACTAGAAACAGAGAAAGAAAATCAGAGCAAGTGAAAGGTTTGCTTTGATCCTGAAACAGCAGAGCAAACGGCCCACTAAGGAAAAGAGGTATAGGAATGCTTTAGTCTTAAGTGAATTTCTGATTTCCGTTCTGAGTCAAGCTGAATGCTTAAGTCAGAAACCTTGAGATAGTTGGGCCTGGTAATAAACACATACCTACAACCCTAGTTTGAGGCGACAAAGTTAGGAGGCTCAGGAGTCCACCCTCATCTCAACAAATAAGCAAAGAGAAAGTGGAAAGCAAAGTCAGAAAAGTCTTAACTTGGAAGATTCCCTTCATTCCAGAGAAAACAAACTATGCTCCTTTTGGGAAGCTGAGAAGAAATGTACCAGAAAGCATGCTTTGCCTCTGGATAGATACTTGCCAGTTAGAGACCTTGCTTGAACGAGCAGTTCCATTTTGCTTGGATTTGCAAGAGCAATGATGGCATTATAAATACCACTCAGAGAACAGCTACCCACATCTGATTCATTTATGACATATACTTATGCACTGTGGTTGCCGACATCTCATTACTTAGACCATCTAAGGTTAATTCTCACAGCCTAAATTAAATCAGAAAAAAAATGCATTTACAGCCAATTCATGTATGAGAATATTATCCACCATCCTTTCTGTACTTAGCTGTTTACGTATACTTGCTCTACTTTCCAAATCTCTCTCCTCCCCAACCATCCAGTTTCCCCAAGTTTATCATGGTTTCAGAACATCCTGAGTCCAGGGAATACTGCTGGACCATGTAAGGAGTGAAGGGAGCAGCAATCTGCAGTGAACTGGAGATACTGCCTTAGTTATTGTGTGCAGGGCAGAATAATGTCCTGCTTATCAGTTCTAATGCCAAGGGTACACAACCTAGCTTTTCCGCACTTCAACATCTTCATCTATAAAGTAGAAGCCAACACTGCTGCCCTATGTATCTCACAGGCAGGTCACAGGTTAAGAGTTGTCACAGCCCTGCCATGTTCCACATAATGGATCATCTGCATGGACTCCAAGAATGTCCTTGGCCTAAAGGATTTCCAAATGTTCTTTTCAATGCTGTATGAGAGAATGCTGGATGCATTTGAGACATCTGGTCAATGATGTTTGCAGTCTTTCAGGTTAGAGATGAAGGAACACTCACTGCCTTTGCAGAATGTTGGACCAGAAGAAAGCATGGAGTTCCCAGGAAGTGAACCCAGATTTCATGACTAAGTCTAAGAAAATGTAAAATTAATGTAGAAGAACTAAAAATATGTTAGCATGGGCAAGACTGTGTGCAATCTTTGGGACAAAAAAGATGGTTATTTTGTTTTTGTTTGTTTGGTTTTGGTTTTTCAAAACAGGGTTTCTCTGTGTGTAACTTTGGCTATCCTGGAACTTACTCTGTAGACAAGACTGGCCTCAAACTCTAAGAGGTGCACCCTTTTCTGACTCTCAAGTGCTGGGATTAAAGGAGTGTGCCCTACTACCCAGCTAGGATAGTTCTTTTTATAGAAATGACCTCCACTCCCTGCCCACTCACCACGTGACATCTATTTAATACTTCAATTATTAATAGTCACAGCAGGAAGTGTAGGAATTCCATTTTTATTATCTACTTATTTCAAGTGTATTAGTATTTGCTCATTTTTTTATGTGGGTTACGTATTGTATTGAGGCCTTAAGAGGAAATTGTATCCCCTGGAACTAGTGTTACAGTTTTGAGCTATCATGCATGGGGGGAGCCAAACCTGTGTCTTCTGAAAGAACAGCCAGTGCTCTTAACTGGTGAGCCATCTCTCTAGCTCTGAGATGCCTACTTTAAAGATGAGAAAAGCAAGGCTAACTAAGGCCAAGTAGCTCCCCCAAGGCTGATTTAAAGCCATCTGTCAGAATTCAGCTCTAGAATGTATTAAACTAGGCATCCAAGAAGCCTTCTTTCTGCAAACCCATTAGTGCTATGGTGTATAGACTGCAGCATACAGACAGGTGCATTACTGGACTTCCCACAAAGGAAGCAAATCCCCAAAGTGAGTTCAGAAGAAAAGTTAAGTGAACAGATGTAAGGATTATGTGGCGGGAAATGCCTTTAACCAAACCTCAAACGTAGAAGACACTCAAGTATAGAAATCAACCTGGGCAGATGGGAGATGAACCTGAAAATTCCACAGAAAGGTCACATTCATGAAGACACTATGGATGCAATGATGACTAGATAAATCTGTCTGGACAATGCAATCCAACAAGGATGCATGTCTTCACACACACACATACAAACACACACGCACACTCATACATACAGATTCACTACACAACGCGCACACTATTATGATTTCAAATAAAATCTTTAAAATAAAAGAAGTGACTACACAGCATTACATCAACGATACAAATAAATTTCCAGAATATATATGCTGTTCATGTTAGAAATAACATATTCTAAATGTTGTTTTATTTCTAGTTGTGACAGAATGGTAAAGATCCTAGCAAAAAACACATTAAAAGAAGTTCAAATCCTTTATTAAAGTCAATAAAAGAATTCAGCTCAAAGATGTTAGCATGACAACTATGCTTTTATAATTGGTCCTTGGTGTATCCTTTATGGAAATTAAAATAAATCAACACTTTCATGAAAATAAAAGAATGTTTGAACATACTGTTTCATAAATTTTGCTATTTTGGTGACATGTTTTATAGCTTGAATTTGAAATATCCCCAACAGGCTCATGTGTTTGAATACGTGGTCCCCAGTCAATGGTGCAGTTCCTGTCGGAGGTGGAGCCTTGTTGGAGGAAGTGAGTCACTAGGGAGAAAGGCCTTCCCCTTCCTACAACTCTGTTTCCTGACTGCGGATGGAAACAACTCAAGCTCCTGCCCTGCCATCCCCATCATGAGGGACCATATCTCCTAAATATGTCAATCAAAATTAACTCTTTCTGCCTTTAGCTGATTCTTGTCAGGTATTCATTCATGGTAATAAAGAAATAATTAGCATAATATGTATTTTCATTGCTCATGTATTTTAAAGGCTGGAAAAGTGTAAAGTTATGTGCTCAATAAATTTAGAGTTGTCCAGGAGTATGCCCATTCTGGCTTTTTTCTTTTCTTTAGAATTCGCAGGCTCTCCTCTGAGATTGTTGTTGTATCTCAAAGGAGTTCTTTTTGTGTCTCCTCTCTTTTAAGATCAGCTCTACTGAGGAAGACCATTTCTCCAGCGCTTGGCATCCTAAGGTTGAGGACTCCAAGCTCTTCTCCTATCCACATTAGCATGTCTATTGGAGCCTTCCTTATTCAGGTCATATTTAGGCAGCTATGCTGGCTGAGCCATGCTGGTTGAGACTTCATGGGTGTAACTTCTGATATTCCCAGAAGACACAATCTCACAGCAAACTCCCTGTTCCTTTGGGTCTTACAATCTTTCTGCTCTCTCTTCTACAAAGATCTCTGAGATATGGGAGTTGTACTGTAGACGTAACATTTGGGACTGGGTTCACAACTCAGCATTTTGATTGGTTGCCAAATGGTCATCCCTAAAAACATATATACAAGTACATTATATAGACTGAGCAGGTTTTTTGCAATAGACTGTATTGCATTTTTGTATTTTGGAACACATACACACACAGGTGCATGAATGAATGTAGTGTTATCTAATTATTATTTATCAATAAAAACTTAGGATTAAGATGTTAGAGTAAAAACCTGATTGATCAGAGAAGTGGACAAGAAGTGACCGGTGACCTCCTATCTCTCTCTCTCTCCTTCCTAGATCCAAAGGGCTGGAAATCTTTCTAAGTCCCTCCTACTACTTCCTGTGTCTTTCTATATGTCATCATTCCTCTAAAAAACTTCTAGGGCTATTTTGATTAGTTAGCAACTAGCTCTGTCCTCTGATTCAAAATAAACTTCATTGGCAGTCTTGGGAGTGTCAGAGTGTGATCAAAATATATCCCACAACACATGAAGAATTAAAGAAAAAGAGGCCATAAATTTGAAAGAAATAAGAAGTGACACATTATATAATAATCTCAAAAAATAAAAAAGATTTTCTTTACTAATACATGATCTATAATTTAGATTGGCAGCTGCCTTCAGAGCTTTAAACTTACTCTTCTTTCCTTAGTTTCTCTTGAGAAGTCAGCTGTCAGTTCTCTTGTTGCTCCTTGACTGTGGTATGTGAGTGTGTGTATGTGTGTGTGTGTGTGTATGTGTGAGTGTGTGTATGTGTGAGTGTGTGTGTGTGTGCAGCAACAGATTTATCTTTTTGCATTCTTTTTCAGTAGTTTTGCTATTGGGTATCTCAGAGTGTTTTTCTTGTTGTTAATACTTTTTGGAATGTGTAGGACCTCTCATATCTGAGGATTGATGTCTTGGATGCTATGTACAATTCATGGCTAATATCTCTACCAATATTGTTTCTGCATCATTGATCTTCCCTATTTACCATGAAGCTTCAATTACATATGTGTTACTCTGTGGTATGTCTCTTGTACTCTTCTGTTTTTCCATTTTTCCTGTCTGTACCTAAGGCTGGGTATGTTATGTTTTTGTACGTTGTGATCTCATAATCAAATTCCTTGTTACACTTACCTACTGGGTCCTTGTTTTCAATTGTTATATTTTTAATTCTGTGACTTTTATTGTTCACAGAATCAAGTTCTCTGGAGAATTTATCTTGTTGTTTCCTTTCATTATTATTTGTAGCAGTTCCATGCTTCTGTCTAAACTTGCCAATCTTTCTATCATATGCAGGTCCATTTCCTTCTTTTGGTATTTTGTCCCTTAGGCTTTGTTCTGTTCATTTTTGCTCATTATGATGATGTAAGGTTATGGTCAGTGTTTCTCAGAAGATCTTTACCTTTGGAGCAGAAATGAAATAAGAACATCTTACCTTAGTCTTACTGGGGATAAATCTAAAGCTTGGCTGTGGTGTTTTCTGAGTGCTGGCTCACCCTCATTCTTTTTTTTGTCTTTTTTTTTATTGTTAAAAGAAAAATTTACATTTACTCCCCTTGTTCCCGGCCCTTCCACTCCCCCACTCCCCCACCGCCCTCCCCCTGCTTCCTTAAGATGGTGCAGGATACCCTGTCCTATGGGAAGCCCAAGGCCCTCCCCCCTCCATCTCGGTCTAAGAAGATGTGCATCCATATAGAATAAGTTCCCAAATAGTCAATACATGCAGAAGAGATAGGTCCCAGTGCCATTATCGTTGGCTTCTCAGTCAGTCCCCACTGGCAGTCACATTCATAGAGTCCAGTTAGGTCATATGCTCATTCAGTCTTGGTCCAGCTGGATTTGATGAGCTCCCAATAGATTGAGCACACTGTCTCTGTTGGTGGGCCAGTCTCTCATGGTACTGACTTCCTTGCTCATTTTCTCCCTCCTTCTGCTCTTCCACTGGACCTTGGTAGCTTGATCCCTTGTTCTGATGTGAATGTGGGTCTCTGGCTCTATCTCCATCCATCATGCGAAATTTCTATGGTGACGATTAAGATATTCAACAAAGTAACTATGGGACAAGTTCAGTTCAGGCACCCACTCCTCTGCTGCCCAAGTACCTAGCTGGGACATCCCTATGAATGCCTGGGATCCCCTCAAGAGACAAGTCCCTTGCAAATCTTAAAAAGACTCCCGTTAATGTAGATAATCTTATTCCCTTCCCCAATAACCATCCTTCCTGCATCTCCACCCTCCCACAACCCCAGGCTCTCTGTGGTTCTTCCTTTCTCCCTTCTACCCCCTCCCTTTCACCTACCCCCTTCCCCCATCCTAATCCCCACCCCCATTCCCACACCCACACTTCCAACTTTTGTCTGACGATTTTGTTTGCTTCCGACTTCCAGGAAAATCTTTATATGTTTTTCTTTGGGTTCACCTTGCTATTTCGCTTCTTCGGGCTTGTGAGCTGTAAGCTTAATGTCCTTTGTTAATGGCTAAGGTCCACTAATGAGTGAGTACATACCACACTCTTCTTTGTCTTACCCTCATTCTTTGAGTATAGCTAGATCTCTGTGAATTAACAGCACAGTGCCTCCTTGTTCCATCTTCCCCTCCAGTTTATGTTTCTCTAGGACATGCTATAAAATCCACCTCTGATTCTCAGTTTCTGAGTCACCTTTTTTTTCTTGTGCTGTCTCTCACACCCCCACCCACTGCACATCAGCAGTCACGAGAAGAACAACACTATCAAGTTTCTCATGCACAGAGTTTTATACTATACTAAATTTTTCCCACTTAAGTCCTACAAACTTGAAGGTTCAAATGGTGGCCTTGGAGTTTTCTCAACTTTTCCAGATGTTATTGATAAGAATACTGCTGTATTTGATGGCTCAAGTATTTAATACCAGCACTTGGGAGACTGTGGCAGAAAGATTTCCCTGAGTTTGAGGCCAGCTTTGGCAACATAGTGAGCTCCAACTGAAGGCTACAGTATGAGAGCTCATCTCAAAGTACAGAGAAAGAGAAGGCAGCGAAAGAAAGAGACAGTGGAAGAGAATAAAAAGAGATGAATGAATAAATGAATGAATTTCAGCCCATGGAAAATCAATCCACCATTAGTGGGATCCATTTATAAATGTGTACACATTTTAAAAGGTGAAACACACCACAAACTCATGCTGACACCTCTAATTCAATTTCAAGAATGCAGTATTTAATTTCATTTATATTATCTCTGTACCACTGTCCTCAGTGTCCAAAACTACACTTGTCCATGATACAAAGACACTCGCCAAATGTGCTGACCCCACAGCACAAGTTTCCCATGAGGCAGTCAAATATCAAAAGCACAAATGGCATCCACACAGTGTTGATTACTGAATAGTTTTAATTTTTTAAAAAGCAAAATACTTGCAAAGTGTATTTTCTAATATGTAAGCTCTTTGCTGGGTTAAAAGTTAAATCCTAAAGCAAGGGTGATATTTAAAAGTCTATTTTCTATTCCTGTTTGCTTCATTGAAACCCATGTTTCTCAATGGTCAGTGGATCTTGCTTTCATGGTTATACATATTTAATGAAGTACAGAGTACATACATATATTTATAAATTCTTTACTAAATAACTGGTGTCATGCTATTTACACACCTTTACCTTGATTTGCTTTGCATACCAGTATATCTTAAAGAACATTCATGGTTTTTTAATGGAACTCTAAAGTAATTTAACATTTGTATATAACTCTTGTTTATTCCCCATTGTTTGCAAGTTAATTTTTTTACCTTACTGTTATATCTTTATCTTATTAAACATTTATTATTTCCTTTCTTCCTACATTGCTCTTTACTTGGATACCTGAAGTATAACTTTGTGTCATTGATTCCAGAAGTTTCTTGAAGTCTTAGGTAGACTAGCATGCTGGAGAATGCTTACCATGTAAGAAGTTCACTCCCCACCCTCTCACTGCCCTTCATAAGTTCCAGAATGCACTTTCTCCCCTAATTTGAGGACAGCATCCATGAAAAACACAAGTATCTTTGAAGACTTCTGCTGTGTTGCGTGTAGGAGCCATGGTGGGATGTTCAATCTTGAGGCTGAAATCCCAAATGAAAGGAGACAGTGGATGTCTAGGCAACAGGCTACTGGTGTGTTTAACCAACAAATATCAGGAAAACATAGTTCTTCAAAGGTCAATAGAGTTGAACGGGAGCTGTAGAATGGCCAGAGATCAGTGCTGGAGAGCTGGGCTCAGTACCCTAGAAGGAAACAATATTAAGTAACTGAAGTCCACTGACTTGGTTTCCATGTAATAACTTAAATTCTAATTTGAATTGTCAATATGGAGGATCATGGTTTTGGAAAGAGACAGCTTCCAGACCCAAATGCCTTGACTGAGCGGAAGACCAGACCCTACTGAGAAGGTACCTCTCCAACAGACCTGCTACCACCCAGAGCACGCATGAACACCCATGGAAAGCTTGCTAATTGGCAGGGATTCCCTTTCAGGGAGCAAAGCAAAAGGGGCATAAATCTCAGCAACAGGCAGAGCTGCACCAGCACTTCCCCATCACACCATCATGAGGATACTAGAAGACACCAAAGACAGGACACAGGCTCAAGCTGCTCTGTGAAATCTACCATGAGGCAAAGCCTGCTCCTTCCCCTTCCCTAACTACAGAACCTCTGCCCTCAACAGGAGTCATTTCCAACAATGCTGCTCCGGATACCAGAGGTGAGGAAAGCACTGTTGGGAACGTGAGCTTCCTACCTCAGGTGTTTCTTTCTAGGATAATTACCCTCATTGAAATTTGCCAAGCTGCTTGCACTTCAGGCTGATTCTCTCACACCTCACCCAAATCCAGCACCCAACACTTAACAAAAGGTATCACTGGCTGGGTGTGGTAATACACACTTTTAATCTCAGCATTTGGGTGCCAGAGACAAATGGATCTCTGGGAATTTGAGGCCACCCTGTTCTAAACAGTGAGTTTCAGGCCAGCCAAGGATATTGGTACCCTTTTCAAAATGAATAAATGAATGAATTAATTAATAAATCCATATCTAGGAGATAAACAATATGTTATCCTTAGCTGCAACTCAGGAAAACCTGAATCCATGTGCTTTTCATGGTTAACTGTATAACCTGAGGAGTCTTTGCTATATCTCATGAAAGAAAGATGCATCCTCTGAGCCAAACAAGATGAGATTTAGCCTTCATCTCAAGCTTTTGAATCCATAACATGCAACACAGGATGAGAGTCTCACCCTAGTTGTCCAAGAGTGACTTCTTCTTATAAAAGATCATCAGCCTCATGGTAAGTTAGTGAAGGAGGGTTCATCTGTATTTCTGTGCTTTGATTGGTTAAATAAAAAAGCTGCCTGGGCCATTTGATAGGGCAGGACTTAGATAGG
>JAQHUG010000010.1:13936780-13954066 GCA_028555095.1 Dicrostonyx torquatus
TCCGGTAAGTCACCCACCTAGTGCTGACATACAGACTTTTATAATGGGTTAGTTTATGAGGTGAGAGCTAGCCGGGAAGAGGCTAGAGATAATGGGCAAGGCAGTATTTGAATTAATACAGTTCTCCTGTGGTTATTTCGGGCATAAGCAAGCAACCAGTGGCTGAACGGGCCAGCAGCGGCTTGTGGCTGGGGAACACAACCCACACCTCTCCCCCATTTACAACAAGTTAGAAGAAAAAAAAGCAAATTCTAAAGTCTTGTTTTGATTTCACTTTGAAACCAGTTTGGAAATAAATGAATCCAAGGTTTGGGGTTTTGGGTAAATTATCTCCAAGCACCTGTGCTCACAGGTCTTCCATCCCTGATCTTCTGTGGGTCTGGAAGTGACATTAACACCACCTATCCCTCCCCATGTCACAGACCCTCTTATGTCAATCCCAGGAGCAGATGCAAGTGCACTGTAGCCTCATGAGAATGCAGACAGCAGGGTTCAGCCTAGAACACTGGTCAGCACACAGTTTCCTTCATAGCAATGGGGTTTTTCATCTGAAGGGCAGCCCTGTTTTGGCTTAGCTTCCCATTTCCCACAGAGCTCTGTAAAACCCCCTCCCATCTCCAAGGCTCAACTGGAATACGACTCACCCAGAAAAGTGTTCCCGTTTCCCTGGTTACACTCCTACATTCCATTCTGTGCTTTTTGCCCCAATCCGACCATCTCTACTCAAATACTTAGCTCCTTGCATGTCTTACCACAACCAGCGAGCATGCTGGAGCAAGCATGAGCGCCTTGAGAACAGGAACAAGGGGTCCTGTTAGTCCTGAATTACCTCAGTTCCTACAACAGCCTCCACCATAACAATGATTACTCCACTTGACCCAATCCCTTCACTCTTGAATGTGCGTCCTTCACTTGTGTTTCATTTGCCAGTGGGACGATTCAGCCCGCTTGGGTTAGCCAGGGTTCCCTAGAGGAATAGAGCTCATGGAACAAATATATTTTACAAGGGGATTTATTAGATTGACTTGCATGCTCTTGTCTAGATTGTCTCAGTTGATGCTAAATCCACAAGGCTGGATGTCTCCACAGTCCTAGTCTGGTGCTGTAGGCCTGGAGGATTCCAGAGAGCTGCTATTTTTTCATCTCAGGACAGGTGACTTGCTAGCAAGAGTGAGGGCAAACAGGCAAGCAAAGGTTCCTTTTTCTTTCTCCTTTTATCTGGTTGTCACCAGAAGCGGCCACCTATATTTTGGGTGGGTCTTCACCAATAGTGTGATCAAGAAAGTCTCTCAGGGGAGGGCCTGGTGGCTGATTAGCTGACTCCAGATCCAGTCAGGTTGACAGCTGAGATTTATCATACATACACCACTGCTGATTTGTTAGGAAAGGTCTCAGAAATGAGGAAAAGTCAAAATATTGAAGCAAGGTCTTGTTCACTGTTCGACAGTGTGGCATAGGTGCTCTTCATTCACGCCCACAGGTGCCACTTAGTATTTTTTCTGCCGCGTGGCAAATGACCAAAGTTTGAAGGAAACAAAACAGTACAAGGTAAGGCTCCATTGCAGAAATACCTGTTTACCTGTGTGTGAGCGACTAGACTAGGCTGGTGATCTTGAAACAAAGACAGAATGGATGCATTGTGTTCTAAAGCCCAGGAGTGCTGAGCTCACAAGGGAGCCCTTAGTCTCCTCCTCTGGCTGGATTTTGTTCCCCAACAATGTCCTCACATCTGGATGCTCCTTGATAGCCAAGCACAGCTGGAAAATTAAGGCTGTTGGCAGCTTTTCCTCAAAACCCTTTAAAGAGCTGTTCCCTAGTGAACCAGGCAAATGTCACCGATAGCCAATCAGGGGATGGGTTACCACTTCTTCCTCAATTAGACACAGTCAACCCTCCCTCCAATGCCAGCTTCACGGTGCACCCTGGGTAGGGTAGAAAGCCCAGGTCACCCAGGACAAGGACCAAATAAATACCACACCTCACTCCCCAAGAAAACTTGCAGTACATTCATTGGATTTCTTTACCTCTGTAAAAAATGTCAGCAGCTACTGATATTGTTTCTATTTTCAGGATTATTGATTGTAACCTTAAAAATAAAGCTGTTACTAGCTCAAACAAATGGACAAATGAGATAAAATAGTGGAAGAAGAAAGAAAAAGGGGGGATAATGCCAACAGGCAGGATGACTACTCTTGCTCTTTTCCTAAATAGTGTTGCAGAAGACAACTGATGTCCTGACTTTCCCATCTGTGAGCCTGCACAGCTTGAGTCCAGTTAAGGCTCACCCCCTTTATCTAAGTGTACAGTACATCCGAGGAAGACTCTTTTGTCCATCCACCGAATGAACAGCTCTTTGGATACTGTTATGTTCCTTCTCCATTTAACTGTTGAGTCTTTGACACATTACATATAAAATGGAATCTCTGTTACAGTATAGCCTGGACCTTTAAAATGAACCACAAGTTTGGAATTAGAAGATTTAAGTATGGGATCAGTTACAACTATGTGGATATTGGGTTGGATTTGAGCACTACCACACTGGGTTATTTATAGGGTGGAATTATAACAATATTGCAGATAGAATACAGGTGTGGTAATACATGCTGAAGATCAGTGCCCTGTTGAAAGGTTTCTTAGTATTTTATCACTATTCAATATTATTTCAAGTGCAACTAATATCGATAATTCCTAGTATGATCTTCAAGTTCCCGCTTGAAACGAGTGAAATCTCAAAAGTCTGATATTTTGTAATGTGATAGATAAGACTCAGAGAAGGAAGGTTTTCCACCTGCAAAGAAAAGAAATCATAAAACTTACAGGTGAATATATGGAATTAGAAAAATGTATACTGAGTGAGGTTGCCCCAGACCAGAATGACAAACACCACATACTCTTTCCTATATGGATCCTAGCTTCAGATCTTTCATTTTATATATTAAACCTTGAGTACACATGAAGCCAGGGACACAGTAAAATAGAGTTAAAATAAAAGTAGAAAAGGAAAAGTGGGGACAGAAAAAAAATCAAGTGTGAAGAGGTATGGAGAAAAGGAAGTGACTGGGTAGAGGAAGAAAGATCTTAAACTAGGCTTTTAGAAGTCAGACTGAATTAAGGGAAAACTGATCCTAGAGAGGCAACTGGAATCCTGCAGGAGTGTCCAGGGGAGAGGCCTGATCACAGCTGAATGAGGGGAATGCCAGTGGAGATGGAGAACCGAAAGGGCATGAGATGTTAGAAAAGAGGGTACAGTCAGCAGAAGTTAGTGGTTAAACTGATGTGAGCATTGAGAGGAAGAAACAGGTCCTGTTTAAGGCCGAGTTCACGCCACCTTCAGACACCCAAACTCTAACTCTTGATGTGGTGGTATCAGAAGCTGGGGCTGTGGAGTAAATTAGGTCAGGAGAGTACAACCCTCAAAACTGGGATTAATGCCCTTACTAAAGAGGCCCTAGAGAATTTCTGTCCTTTTTCTGACTTCAGATGGCACAGCAAGAAGACAGCCACCTGGAAGCCAGGACAAGAACTCCTAGTTGGCATGAAGCTATTAGAACTGTGTGCTTGTCTTCTTGTCCTGCAAAACCTTGTGAACTAAGTCTGTGTTTTCCATAAGCTACCCACTTTGTGAGGTCTCATTATAGCACCCAATTAGACTCAAGCTATAGATAAGTGTAATATGCAGGTTAAGTCGAATGGCCCACTTACCACTGAGCAGGACCTACTTCAGATATCCCCTGGAAACCTGTCTACCCTTGGGAAGTTAAGCAGGGACTGTGCCTTCTTCAAAACCTCAGGCTTTGGCATGGAAGGGGGATGAAAAGCATGTTTAGCTAGAAGACCAAATGCGTTTGTTGATCAGAATTCCTGAGGTCATGGTAGAAAGAATGGGATAAAGGAAGAGTGGGTGCGGAAGAAGCATGGAAGGTGCCAGAGAAGGTGGGTGGTTGCAGGATCCATGTCCAAATAGACCCAGGAATCTAAAAATGAGGTAGGCTGTAGTCTAGCCACGTCTGCAAACTGACTGCACCCAGGGCTTCTCTACGGGACACCAAGTCACCCAGAAATCATACACATACCAATGAACTGGTTTTCAGTCATTCGCATAGAGCTCTAGATGGTGACAAGGTCCAGGAACCAAGGAAGGACACTGTCCAGGTAGTTGTAAGACCCACTTGCCTATAAGCTACCATAAGAGAAACTTTTCTCTAAATTATGAGGGACTTTGTTGGTTAATTTTTGTCAATTTGACACAAGCGGGACCTGGAAAGACTATCGAACCTCAACCGAGTAATTAGCTCCTTCAGATTAGCTTTGTGTGTGTGCCTGTGTGTGTATGCTCAATGTTGATGGAGGAGGGTGCATCCCACTGTGGGCAGCACTACCCCTGGCTATATAAGAAAACAAGCCAGAGAGCAGCATTCTTATGGTGTCTCCTCCAGCTTCTGCCCTGGCTTCCCTCAGTGACAGGGAATAAGTTGTGAGCTAAAGAAACCCCTTTTTCCCCACATTGCTCGTGGTCAGAATTTCTTCACAGCAGACCAAGACAAGCCAGGACAGAAGCAGAAGCAAAACCTTCCAAATTGACCCACTCAAAATTTACCCATGAAGACAAACAGAGTCAGGCAGGAGGAACACAGTAGAATCTGATGGCCAAGTCTGATCTTAACTGCTCTGTTCTCAGTATGGACTTGGGAGGCATTTAGGTGACCCCAGCTTGGCCAACTGTCTCTTAATGCCACCTCAGTACGATGTAGAAACACTATCTAGAAATCAGAGGCGATAAGGTCTTCCAAACCCGAGGTGCTCACATCAGCCTGCAGGGCCGAGCTCTCCCTGTGAACACGGCGGGGCCTGAAGTAAGCCTCATTCTTGCTGGAAACAATGCAGGGAAGAAAGTTCAGATAAAACTGTAAAAGGCATTCCAGTTCATATTGAACATAACTAGGAATAGATGAATGGATGAATTAAATGTAAGTCAATCGATGATCAATCAGAACGAAAATGATGTCACAGCTCAAGTCGAAGGGAAATGGGATTTATCACATTCCATCACTGCAAAGTTGCGCATTATTCTCAAATTTTAATATCCTGATATTAAACTGCCCCTTAGAATCAATGAGATCTTGTGATAGCTGTCAGCGCAGCAGCAAGTGGGCTGAGATCATGCAAGCCAATGATTTCAAAAGTTGTTCCTTCTCTCCCACCCTGGCTGCAGCGGTACAACCAGGAATTCCCTCTAAAATGCCAGTGTCTGAGACCCACCCCACACTTACCCTAACAGGAAATCTAATCCAATTGTCTGTGGTTTAATAAGCCCTCCAGGTTGTTCTTGGTACAGTCATATTCCAGAAAGACTGGATTCTTCTTTTTTTAAAAATATTTTATTGTTTTTAATTGAACTATTCAGTTTTCCCCAAGATGGCTTGTGTCTTTAATCCCAGCACTCGGGAGGCAGAGGCAGGTGGATCTCTGTGAGTTTAAGGCCAGCCTGGTCTAGAGTGAGTTCCAGGACAGGCTCCAAAGCCAATCAGAGAAACCCGGTCTCAAAAAACAAAAACAAACAAACAAAAAAGAGTCTTTTAAAAGAAATACTGGGCTCTAAGGGGAGAGAAAGACAGTCAGACAGACAGACAGACGACTCTGAAGGTGATGCACTTCAGCTCCAACTGCCCAAGGCTTTCATCACTGAGTGAAAGCTCCTGGAGACGACGATACTGAGTGAGCAGCTGACTTATGTCACCAACTGAAGGGCCACACTGAAATTTGAAGGTCTATCTGAGGGACACCTAACAGTGGAATCAGGACCTGTTCCTAACATCGGGCTGGCTTTTGAGAATCTATTCTTCATACTGGGTTGCCTTGCCCAGTCTCAAAACAAAGGGAGGAACTTAGTCCTACCTCAACTTGATATGCCCTGCCTTGTTAACACCCATGAAAGGCCTGCCCCTTTCTGAACAGAAACCAAACAGAGGAGGAGTAGATGGGGGAGGGCAGAGGGGAGGAAGAGGGATGGAAGGAGAGGAGACAGTGGAAACTGACTGCAGTTGGAATGTAAAATAAATGAAAGAAAATTACTAAAAACAAACAACAACAACAACAAAAAACCTGTACTCTTCCATGCCCCTCCTTCCAAGGAGACGTTAGGAAGACACAGGACTGAGAAGAATTTTTAGGTCTCTAAGTGCTCTTGCCTTCTTGAGTACATTGGAAGTGGGCATATCATTTTAACCAACAATATATATTTCAGATTCAAATCCTGGCTTTATTAAGTAGCTATGAGACTTTGCACAAACTGCTCACCCTCGCGGAGACTCGTTTTCCTCTCCTGTTCAGTGGGAGTAATGTTCACGGGGGATTGCAATCTCTGACAGGTGGTTTGTGTGTGTAGTACTTATAGAATGCCCAGAGCCTAAGTAACACACAGGGCTGGGAACTCATAACCACGGTGGTCTGTAACCCAGGACATCGGATTCTGCCCGTTATGCCCACAGTCATAGCAAACACTGGTCGGAAAGACTTGATGACCTGAACTGAACCTGAACCAGCCCAGGCAGGGACCACACCACTTCACTCTGATGAACTGATCTATTCTCTCTAGAAAAAAAAAAACCAAAAGAAACTCAAAATCTTTTTAAACCCCAGAAAGCAAGTCAATTAAAGAGCCTTTCTAATCACATGCTACATTATCAAAATGAAAATAGCGTTTCATTAGAGCAAGCGTCTCAGAGGTTATAATTCTTACTGAGAGTGAGGATCTCTCAGGAAAATGACTATGAATGAGAGACAAACATATTTCAAAGTCCTTATCTATTCTCAGTTGACTCAACAGGAAATTCATTTCCTTTTCCGAGCCACTGTCCAGTTCGTCCCCCAAAACGCTTCCATCAACGCCTCAGAGAGTCTCTTTCCTGATAAATAATGTAGGTGCTGAAGGATGGAGAGGCTCTCAGGAAGGAGGGGTGCCACACCGTCAGGGTTTAGGTTTCCTCTGTAGAAAGCTAAGCTTTGCTGTGAGGTGAGAAGCTCGGAGCTGCAGCCTCAGATCCAGACGGGACACGCATGTCGCGTTTCCCTGGCTGCTTTGTGGGTCTGCAAAACCTTTGGACTTTCATCTGAAATCTAGTCTAGAAAGAAACTGTGGAAATAATATATAGTATACACATACTATATATTTCATATAGACATATATGAAAGAGAGAGAGAGGGATAGATGGGTGGGCAGATAGGTGGTCCCCTCACTGGATTCTGTGAGAAATTCTGATTTCATGCCTATGTCCTCTGATCTCACCAGTTCCTGTCTTGATTCTTCATTCTCCCTTGATTAGTAATCAATAATAGTCATTATGGATAAATATTTTCACTATAAATTTAGACCATGATGGAAAGTTCACCCTCTAAAAAATGTTAATTTGTGCTGAAGTCAAAGACATAGTGGAATGAGACAATGTTTGGATCTTAAGGACACCACAAAAATGAAGCTAAGCAGAGAGCAAGCCATGTAGAGAAGGGTTCACCAATCCACTGGACATAACTTTCATAAGGTCAATGAGGGGCTAAGGCTTACCTCGGCTTCTAAACTTTCAAAACCTAATCTGTCTCATGAGGGAATGACTGTCTCCTCAGTGCCAGGATAACCAATAATCACCTTGATAACTAAAAATTTGACCTATCTAGAAGCCTAAATTATCTATAATGTGGGATATCCTGAGACCAGAGCTTCAGTGGTATTTCTCCACAGTATCCATACTATCTAGGTTGGTGAATCTAATAGCAAAAGAGCTCATCAGTGTATTGTTTCTGTATGATAGAACTAGACGAAGTACATCTAGATGACATGAAGGAATCTTTGATTTAGATTTTTATTTGTATTTTTATTTATAAATATGTGTGTGATGTGTTTGTATAAATGAATGCTATATGTGTGTAGATGCCTTTAAAGGTCAGAAGATGGTGTCACATTCACTGGAGCTACAATTATAGGTGGTGGTAAGATGCCTGACATGGGTGTTGGGAATTGAACTCAAGTCCTTCGCAGGAAAAGCACATGCTCTTAACCATTGAGCCATCTCTTCAGGCTCAGCAAATGCTCTTTCTGAAAAAGTCAGCCCTTGAGTTTGAACTGTCATTGACTCCAACCGTCAGGGGTCTTAAGTGTGGATTAAAGATAAACCACGCAGGTGAACTTGGGGTTTAGCCTCGTGGACAGCAAGAAAACTAATCTCTTGCAAACAGAGAGCCCTGGAGCGTACTGCTTAAAGGCTCACCCGAGAGATCTGGGAGTCGGAGCAGCATGTGAGGAATTGCTTAGATGCTGGGCATATGGATTCTTTAGAAGTACTTTGACTTCTTAGATTGACACACTGCTGTAGAAGGTAGAAGGAAGTGCTGATGAAAAGATAGCTGTAAGTGTCAAAATCAGAAGCTCACTGGCTAGCAGGAGACAAAGATGGGTTTTAGGACAGAGAAATATGTTGCAAGAGGGGACGGCTGCTGTTCCCAGCATCTGAGAGGAATGCGGGCCCTTTTGTTCCTTCCCGCCCAGCTCTAGGCCGCCAGCAAGCTTATGCCCAAAATAACCACCTGACAATTATATTAATTTAAATTCTGCCTGGCCCATTATCATTAGCCTCTTCTTGGCTAACTCTCACATCTTATTTATCTCACAACCCATTCTTTATAGTCTGTAAGTCACCACGAGGTAGTGGGCTTACCGGGAAGATTCAGCATGTCTGACCCTGGCAGCTTCATGGCAGCTCTCTCCCTGACCCAGTCTTCTTCCCAGCATACTGTTCTCTTTCCCCCACCTATCTAAGTCCTGCCCTATCAAATGGCCAAGGTAGCTTCTTTATTAACCAATGAAAGCAAAATAAAATACAGAAGAACCCTCCTACATCAGAAATACATTTGCTTGCTGTCTCTTCTCCCAGGTCTACAAAAGAAAGTCAATTGCAGGGCTCAAGGAAGGCTCATACATTTTTAACACATACTTCACTCTTTCATGTACCAACATCTGACCAGGGGAAGGTAAGCTACAGGAAGACTACACATTGGCTACTATCTGACAGAGAGCTCCAGTTTAACATGTGCACCGTGCACAACTGACATCAACACCAACTCTTCTATGTACTGAAGGGAGAGGCGCTGGAGAGATGGCTCCATGGTTAAGAGCATATACAGAACCCCAGTTAGGTTCCCAGCACCTATACTGGGCAGCTCACAACTGCTTGTAACTCAAGGGGCAAGAACTGAATGCCTCTGGCCTCTGTGGATGCCTGCACATGTGTGTGTGCATGCGTGTGTGTGTACATGTGTATATGTGTGTGTGTGTGTGCGTGTGTGTAGTTGCACATCTGTATGTGTACATGTAGAGGCCAGAAGAAAACCTTGGCTGTTTAGGCACTGTCCTCCATGGCATTTTGAGACAAGGTCTCTCACTGGCCTGGGACTCCTCAAGTAAGTCAACTAGTGAGCCTGAGTGATCCATCTGCCTCCACCTCCCCAGGATTAGCATTGCAAATAAACACCATATTGTCCAACATCCTGGGGAATCAAACTCAGGTTGTTAGCCTTCCAAGACATGTATATGACTTATTGAAATGTCCCCCACTTTGGAGCAGAAATAGCTTTATAAATTATGTCTTCAACATCAGAAAACAATCTCTTTCCCCCAATGTATTTGTCTACCCCTTAATTTATATCGGAATGAATCTGTGGATGTTTAGTACTTTGAATTTTCATCCAAAACTACTTTGTTCAATTTTTGGGTTGTTTTGCTTTTGATGCATACACTGCTCTAGCCACTAGATTTTCTTTCAGTTGGCTTCTTCTCCCTCTTGCCTTCTCTCATTGTGCCAGCTGCATTCTCTCTCTCTCTCTCTCTCTCTCTCTCTCTCTCTCTCTCTCTCTCTCTCTCTCGTGGCAATTCTCCTGCTCTCCCTCCATCTTCTGAAATAAGCGTGGTCAGTTTTTTTCTGCAACTTGTTTTGAAGATGGGACACGGTCCCTGCATGAATGATCTACTAAAGCATCATTTGTGCACAATGCTGATTTAATATTTGTCAGGACTAGAGAGATGGCTCAGAAGTTAAGAGCATTACCTGTTCTTCCAAAGGGCCTGAGTTCAATTCCCAGCAACCACATGGTGGCTCACAACCATCTGTAATGGGGTCTGGTGCCCTCTTCTGGCCTGCAGGCATACACACAGACAGAATATTATATACATAATAAATAAATAAATATTTTTAAAAATATTTGTCTATGTGTAGGGTATGCTGAGGTGCACAGGAAACACTGAGTACTGCTGAACTGAGCAGAATAAAAGATAACTGAAATAACCTGTGAATTCTCAGAGGGTCTCAGCGCTTCAGTTCACTGTAACTGTACAAGCCCACACCAGGGGCTAGAACTTCCAGACTGATCTGATAAGACCCTCCTCTACCACTTCACAATCTGTCCTAGGCTCTACTTTACCCTGTCTGCTTCTAGAAGCTCTTTGTCAAGGTCAGGACCATATTTAACGTAGCACTCATTCTCTCTAATACTTCTCAATATGTCAGACTGTCATTGCTTGTATTAGGATCTGCTTTAATTGTTAGGGCTTTTTGGAACCTTTGAACTCTTTATGCCTAATGTTGGGAGACTCTAAAATACTAGATCCAGGCTGTGGGACAGATGGGTCACATCTCACCCAAGCTCATCACCTAGGCAAAGTGAGCTTCCCTCAATACAAAAATGATAGGAAAAACCAGGTATACATTCACATGTGTATGTGCATGTGTGCACGTGCAGGTATGTGTGCATGCATACGGAGGCCTGGGTGGATGTCAGGCTTTGCTCGGTTGCTTTCCACTTTATTGAGACAGGATCTCTTACTGAAATCTGAACTCACCAAGTCTACCTACTCAAGTATTTCAGTTTGTCCAAGTCTCTGCTTTCTAAACTCTGGGATTACAGGCCATCACCATCACCATGGCTTTTATATTGATCCTGGGGATGCACACTCGTGTCCTCATGCTTGTGGGGCAGATGCTTAACCCACTGATCCACCTCACTAGCTCCAGTGTGACATTTCAGTACATGCATGCTTGTTATGTGCTGGGCTAGTCAGGTGACCGTGCTTCCTTTCCCATATCATTGTTTTGTGGTTGGAACTATCCAGCTCCACTATCCTAACTAGTCACAAAGTTAACATTTTCTCATGAGTTATCATCCTCATATAGTTATGTAAAACACTAGAATGATTTTTCTGTGTTTGATATATAGTACTCAACCTCATAGACGACCTTCCTCCTTAGCCTCAAGGAAGCTTGACGAATTCCAAGTAACTTTTAAAAGTGGGAAAGAACTTGCAGTACATGTTACATAAAAGTAGTCGATGTTTGCAAAGACAAAATGACCCCTAGTAATTACATACTATATTTTGAGTTATTATATCATGTGCCTCATCCGAACAACTAAAATGCACACAAATTTAATGCATGATTATTTATTTTCTAAAGAAGGAACAGTCATCATCACCATCTCCACAACACACAGAGTGAAGCAGGCCACCCTGGGTGTCTCCTTCAGACTCTAGCTCCATCTGCAGGAGCAGGGAACAGAGTGTTAATGCTCAGTGCTGGGGAGGAAAGGAGGTCACTTCAATGCCCAGGGCTAGGCCAACAGTGGGAAGACAGTGGGTGGCACTGAACAGTCAGCCTACTATAATGTGCTTTGGGGTGTTCTGCTTCCAGATTTGGGACTATGTTAGAAAGTTAATGACACTAGGACTTATAACCTAATGCATTATAAAATCAGGACCCTATTTGGGCTTCATCCGGGAATGGAGGTAAGTCAGTTCACATTAAATGAATGGTAAATAGAACAGTAAGAAAAGAAGACAGTAAATGAAATGCAACCTCGGTTGATCCCCAGCTTTGCTCTTCCTTCTTTTTTTTGA
Source organism: Dicrostonyx torquatus (assembly GCA_028555095.1). Taxonomy (NCBI): domain Eukaryota; kingdom Metazoa; phylum Chordata; class Mammalia; order Rodentia; family Cricetidae; genus Dicrostonyx; species Dicrostonyx torquatus. The sequence goes on from JAQHUG010000010.1 coordinate 13,948,716, forward strand.
AGCAGAGTCTCTTCACTGCCCTCAAATTCACTCATTAGGCCAAGCTGGCTGGCCAGGGACCAGTCGGTCTTTGCATCCTCAGTGCTGGGATTTTAAACATGCACTATGGCAGCCTGTTACAAAAATAAAAACAAATGGGGCCTGGGACAGGGAGTAGTGGTGGTTACGAGAATTAAACCCAGGTCCTCATCCTTGCTTGGCGAGTATGGCTGAGACACTGCCCCAACTACAGTGAAGATAAATTTGGGTGGCAACAGTAATTGGACTTAGTTAGCACCCTTGTTACAAGAACTTGTGAAATGCTCAATCTTATTTCACTTGACAAATACATAAAAAAGAAAGTCCTCAGTAGTTAAACCAAATGAAGTGCAGAGGTTTTCCTAGTGTGCCTTTTGTTTGCATTGGATACCACAGTTGGGTGCTTACTATACATAAGGCCTCTTCAGATCTCGGCATTCAGGAAAATCTGGGTGCGGAAACACCTTCTCTTGACAGATAGTTTCTTCCTGTATCAGCAAGTCCTTCCTGTCACCCTCCTCCTAATCCTTCTCTGGCACCCACTCTGCCTCTTGTTCTTTCTCCAAGGCTTGTTATAAGCACCCCCTCCACTCCTGGAAACTGGGTAGTCATAGCACTTGGAACCTTCACTGATCAAACTTTGTATGACATGGTCTTCCAACTACCCATCTTCGTGTCTGCCAGAAACTGCCTCAACAGGCAGAGACAGTATTTTGCTCAGTGATACAACCTAGCATGGCGTCTGACCTAGTGGATGTACTTGACATTTATTTAAATTAAATATTGCTTAATTAACTAATTCACTGTCAAGTAAGTTATAATTAGGTATAGCCTCTAGCTTACCTCACAAGGTCCCTGACACTGAGACTACACATAATGCAGTCCAAGGGGTGAGAGTTGAGGGTGCCAGGGTGGAGACATGTCAGAAAGGCTCGTTAGAAACCTCCCTCAATTGTCACAGTGGTGACCAGTGGATCCTTATGCTTCATGGTGTTGGACTATCCAGGTGCCTTTTCCTCCTTAGCTACTTCTGTGTTTCCAAAGTGGAGCTGGTACAGGGACTTCTCTGCATGCCTCTGAGCGGCCTTAATTGATGTGGGTCACCGAGCGATTGATGTGGTGGGGCAATCGCTATCAATTGGAAGGCCGCTGAGCTAAGAGGATCAGCCAGCCCACAGTCTACTCTGCCAGCTCCAGAGAGCGCGAGCCTGGACAATTGATCTCTGCAGCTTTCAATGATCAAACTGCAATGGATTCGAGACATGTGCTGTTTCAAAGGCTCCCAAATGCTGATGTCGGACCCTGCTAAAAGGGGCATAATGAGCCAAGCACCATTAAAGTTAGAGTCAATTAGCAGAGTCAGGAGACTGACATTGTGTGTTTCTAAGAATTTCCATCCTTTGTATCTATAATAAAACCTTAGCGATTTTCCTGTAGGGTGACTGCTCCCTGGGGAGCTGCTTGTGTGGCAAGGAGGAGGAGTGTATGAGGTGATACTACCAGAAAACTTCTGTCCCCAGGGGATTATTAATGTCATCTCTAAACTTTACCAGTAAGTAATCCAACCAAGCTTTTGCCGAGCAGACTTGAAGACTTGCAGCTTCATAGGAAGCCGTATGCTATCTGGGGAATGAAATGGTCACCATCTGGGAACTCTGGTGTTAGCGAAGGGACATGTTGCTTTTCGGCATTTTCAGAGCTGTGTGTCACACACTATGCCTCATATCCGTGTCAGGGATTTCTAGGGGGTAAAAATCCACCCAAGCATCTCACCCCTGATTCTATCACAAAGCATGACCTCCCCGCACTGTGTGCACGCTGTGACCGGAGAAAAACATATAGACTTTTAGAAATGCACTTTGAGTTAATAGTCGAGGAGTAACTCTACAATGAGCCCCCAATTTTTACCGTGAACAGCTTTGCTAGGGAGTTCCCCTCTGTGATTCATATTGATCAAAATAACCAGACAGAGAAAGACAAGCACTGCATGTTTTCTTTCATATTCAGAGTCTAGACTTCTAAAAAGTCATAACCCTTTGGTGCACAGAGGTGTCTACTCAGAGAGGGAAGTGTTTCCTGGAGGAGAAAGGACACAGGAGAGGGGACTGGGGGTGTGGCTCATTTGTCTTGCTGTGACAATCACTTTGACCAAAAGCAACTTGAGGGGAGAAGTCATTTATTCAGCTTACAATTTCAAGTCACAGCCCATCACTAAGGGAAGCCAAGGCAGGAACTCAAGGCAACAACTTGAAAAATGGCCTCCTTGCCCTGCTTTATCTCTGACCAATGAACTCTCCATTTCAAAGCTGAAGAAGTGAGACAGGGACCATGGAGACTGCTGCTCTCTCTCGCTGACTAGCTTTCTCACAGGCCTACCTACACTCAACTAGGTTCCTCATATAGCCCAGTACCACCTGCCTAAGGAGTGATGCCACCCACAGTGTGTGGGGCTGGCGACTATTATCTCAGCAGTCAAGGCCATCTCATCCTCCACAGCTGCCAGCATTGCCTGCTGGTATATTGTTGCAATATATTTGTCACAAGTAAAAACCAGCACCAACAGGGTACTAGCAAACATGGTCCTCTATTAAAGCCTCACGAGTTTCCCAAAAGGTCCCTATCCTGTGTCCCATGAAGGTTATCTTTTACATTTCACCGTCTGTGAAAGTCTGGCCACATCTTCCTATCTGCAGCAGGTTCTTAGAAGTCCATCTTTTATTATTTTGGGGTGGGGATTTGATAGTTGATGGGAGAGGGGGGGACAAGCAAATACAATGAAATCAGAAATCCTGTATGATAAAAAGGGATGAAAGAAGTTTGAAAGGGCAGAAAATAGCAAAAAAATGAAAAGTCAGGAGACAAAGTGTATCGACTCTTCAGTTTTACCAGATCAGCCCTGTCCATAAACTGATTTGGTTGAATATATATGGCAAAGATAGATGCAAATCATATTTTAAAAATTTGTAACATTCATATATCAAATCATATCATTCCTCCCTAAAATGTTGCTAGGTATAGTTCAAAAGATAAATAAAAGGCAAATATCAAACACAAAGAAATTAATAAAATTTAGGGTTAAGAGAGGCAAGGCAGGCTAGAAATGGGATGAAGAAGAGTCTGAGGCTGTAAGTTCTAATGATTTTTCCCATCGGGATGGCAGACCTTTGACTCAAGCTGGTGGCTTTTAAAGCACTGCAGTTTGTTCTTAGAAGCAGGTGCTTTTGAACGAGAAAAACAGGAAAATTCTTGGAAGGCCTGACTTTGCTGCCTGGGCTTGGCCTGAGTACAGAAAGCAAAGTCTTCTTGTGACTACATTCCCTTTCCATGTCCAAGATAGTCCATTTTCCTCCTGTGCCGAACAGACACTGGGAAGGCCCTCCGGAGATATGTGGGTACCTGCCAAACCGAATGTTATCACCTACACCCAGAACCAGAATGACCAGGATGCCCAGAGAGACCATGATGGGGGCCAAAAGCAGTAGTTTCCTACAACACTGAATGGCCTGGGATTTGGGGTAGAGACTCTTAGTTGATGGGGTGGTTAAGAAACAGCAAGACTCCTGTAATGACACAGGAAATGTAGTGACCCACCCAAAATAGAAATGATGTGTTTTTCTTTCTCATATGATAAACCCAAAGGTTGGAGAAGCTATTGAAATGGTTGATGATTCTACCATTTTCAACACCAAAACCAAGATAGGTGTCTCCGTTCTTTCCAACCTCAGCAAACAGGAAGAGAGTTAGAAAGCCAGGTGGGTACAGATCAGATTCAAGTTAGCCAAATCCCTTCAGTCTGGGCACAGCCTGACCATGCTAGCAAGGCTTATTCCAATTATTTAGCATGAAATGGAGCTGTGACAGTTGAAGTTGTTGCTATCAAGCTGTGTCTAGGAGGACAGGTCAAGAGGTGACAGGCGTATCTCTCCTGACCTCATTGATCCTGTAGACCGATACCAACACCTACCAACTTAGAATTTACCATACTCCCCACTGCCCTCCCGACTCAACTTTCCTTTGGCAAATATTCTGTTGCTGGAAGCTAGATGATAGGGTTGATGCACATAAAGTCGACACATACAAAAAGAAAGAGACCCTGAGAGCTAGTCGATAAGGGACAGCTCAGCCTCAGAGAAGACTGAATAAGGAGTGACCCTGTCTGGCACTGGCCACATCCAAGAATGAGAAAGACCAGATTAAAGATGGTCACAGAGAGCTGTGGGGGACACCTCAGAGCAGTTGAGGCACCATCTCAGATGACACTAGGCTGTGTTAGGCTGACATTAAGGCTGACTAGGACACCCTCCCCTAGAAGATAATTTTGAACAGACCCCACATTTCCTCAGGAGGGTGTCAAGTGGGTATTTGACTCTGCGCCTTGAAATTGTCACAGTGGATATTACATTTGGAAAAAAGTCACGGCCTCCCCTAGTTTTCCTTACCTCACTCGTGCATCCTTTTTAAAGGCCTTGGTCTTCTTTCTATCCCCATATCCTTTCCCTGCTCAGCTTTTGTGGGTTCAGAAGCAGAGAGAATCTGAGCTAGGATTACTGATTTGCCTCAGCTTTGCTGTGTACAGCTGTGTGTGCCCGAGCAGGGCATTTCATGGCTTGAGCCTGGCTCCTCACCTGCAAAGTGAAGCCTCTTATACTGAGCAACTGGCTCAATTACCCACACAGGATCACAGTGGTAAGGCCACAATGGAAATTTCTCAGCTCCCCATTCATGTGTTCTCCATCCTGCCTTGATGCTTTTTAGTGCCTCCTGGAGTGGGTTACTATGATTACCTTGATGGCGAGTTGCCATCTGCTTTGGCTGGTGAGAAATACACTCTCTCAGGTCAACCTCTCATCGTAGAGAAGTCCAGAGCTGCAGTAAGGAGAGTGGTGGGAACGGGAGACGCACCAGTGAAGGAGCCAGCATGGCAACCCACAGGCTTCTCTGTCCCCATCATGTTTTCCTAGCTCTTTTGCCTTGTCCCATTCTACAGTATGATGGTGGCACTGCAAAATCCCAGACCTTATTGCCAGTGCTGCCACCGACCAGTCTCTGTTTACAGTGTTCCTAAGGCTTCAGAGGCCTGGGTGTGTGTGAATTATGTGGGTAAATAATTAAACTTTTTCCATCCTAAGTCCTTCTGTATGGACAGGGAGGTACCAAAGCCCAGGGTGACGTTGCAGATAAACTGTTCAAGGCAAGCCTGGTAGTTGCTTTCCGAAGGGGGAGTACTTACTAAGACCACAGTCCACCATGACCTTGCTTGTCACGTAAGCCAAGAGTCAGTTGAGCTCTCCATTTTTCTCTGCTCCCCTCCCTGCCTCTCCCCTCCCATTCAA
>JAQHUG010000010.1:13955786-13967143 GCA_028555095.1 Dicrostonyx torquatus
ATTGAAATCTCAGATACAAGGGATAAAAGGAATACAGCAGAATTATTTTACTTTATGAATAAAAAAAGACATATTTCTACTGACCTAATTTTGGACATTAGTCAATTTTATTCTTTTTTAAATTATATTAGCATGTAAATGAAATGATTTTACTTAAATTTGACTTTTTTTCCTCTCTCAACACATTTAATGTGATAATTTCATTACCTATGCAGCCGTTAATGTCTACAATGATGTAGTAATTATGTAAAACCATTTCATGATGATCAGAAGAGAGGTGAGAACTTTATCTGAGGTCATCTACATTCCTGTGAAGGTTCCATTAGTGTTTCATTCCTGTACCAAATGTACTGCTTTCAAATTTTAAAATCACAAGAAATTTGGGGGAAGGTGCAATGAATTGGGAAAAAGTGATGTGTTCTACGCGCAACAGTTTAAAAGACTCTATTTCTAAATGTGAACACTAGTCAACTTTTAATCTGTGTAATATTGTTTTTTGTGTATGAGTGCCTGCCAACATATATGTATGCATGTGCATCCCGTGTGTACAGTGTCCACAGAGACCAGAAGAGGGCATCAGATCTCTTTGGAACTGGAGTTATGGGTGATTGTAACCCACCATATGTGGGTGCTAGTAACTGAACTCGGATCCTCTCCAAGGTCAGCAAATGATCTTAACCACTGAGCAATCTCCCCAGTTTCTGTATACACCTATAAATAATAGGTTCTCTTGCTAATACTGTCCCCTCCTTCTCAGGATCCAATAATGTTTATGGTTAAAGTAAATTTATAAAACACTTCTCTGAGAGTCGAGAACATTCTGAAGAGGGGTTGGTAAGGGTATAAGAGCTGGAGGGTGGGAAGGAGTGCTAAGAAATGCTGCCTTCCTGACATGACATGACCATTGTGGTCATAAACTCACAGCGGCAGAGGGGTAAGTTCCATACGCAAGATAGGTACAAGACTGGACCCATCACAGATGAGGGAGGGGCTCACGAGGCTTCCATACCCTAAGGATCTTGAGGCTGTTAAAGGTTGTTTGGAGAATAAAGTCATAGTCTTCTGTTGCACAGCCACTGGTAAGTTGTTGCCCTTACCGGTTAATCACCCCCAACCTTGCTCATGCAAGCAACCCTAAATAAGTGCAGCAGACCACAGAGAGAAAGAAGATATAGAGGGAGCGAAAGAGGGAGGAAGGGAGGAAAGGAGGGAGGGGAGGAAGGAAGGAAGGAAGGAAAAGACACGAAAACAGACAAGAGATTTTTGGGAATACGGGTTCAGAAGGACAGGATAGAGACAACAATAGGAAGAAAATGACCAAAGAACATTATATGTGTATGAAATTGCAAAAGAATAAATAAAAATGTTTAAAAATAAATCAATAAAAAAGTTGTAGCCAAAACGAAAACGCAAAGCAAATCAAAGTTCAGCATTCTGCAGCGAATTAGGAGAACAGATAAAAACATCTCCTAACTGTAGCGATAATGTGCCCTGAGCTCCAAATGTTTATGGGTAGCTTTCATTCCACCTTCTCAACCAGCCTGCACTGTGCCATGAGAGCATTTCCTTATTTTAGAGTTCAGAGTACTGAGGCTGACAGGGAGGTAACATGGTCTGCCCCTCTCTAGCAAGTGGTTAAGTGTGTAAACACAAAGGCAACACAGCCTTCTGAGTCTGTGGGATCCTCTGTAAAACTAGGTGCTTTCATTCACTGGGCACAGACTCTATACAGAACTGCCTCTGCTCTTAGCTGTGTGGTGTGTGATACCATTTAAATGCACATTTTGCATACCCTCAAGCACCTGAGGATTTGTAGCTTCTCCTTGGCTAGAGATCTCCTGGAGTGGCTGTAATGACTCCAGTCTTTGATGCAAGGGTTGAGAGATGAACGCTCCACGGCCTGACTTCACTGGTGTCTTGTGCTATCTTTGTCCTTGAAAGTGTGGTTGGTTCTTCATGTGAGACAGTTTCGTCAGAACTTCCCCAGCCTAAGAAAACATATCACATTCCCTCAATTCCCAATGCATTTTGTCTCTGTTTCACATGACATGTACTTCGTTTACCATATTGCGTTCCCTGATTTGAGGTTTTCCTCCGCATCTGTCATAATGCAGCTGGTGCAGTCTACAAACCAGAAATCACTGTGTGTCTTGGTTTCTTCTTCTGCTGGACCCCCAAGTCCATGCTGACAGTAAACCAGCACGGTCTTGTTGCCTAGTCAGTCAACCAGTGAGGAAGTCTTTGACTCTGAACAGGAGACACACACTAACCCCCTATGTTCTCCAGAAACAGCAGAAAGAAATACGTTCACAACCAGCTAAGTGAAAGTCATGAAAGATGTTTCAGCAAACCACATGACCCTGTGTGTCAGAGTGGCACCCTGCTGCACTGCCTACTTGGTTGCCTCAGCTACCCCTAACTAGCTATTTGTGAGATTGCATATGTATCAGATTCTAACCTGGGAATCACCTGTAATCGCAGAACAATGCTGAGACTGTGCTCAAGATGGCAAAAGTATCTGTGTGGATCTTAGTCCTTTCTACTGGAACAAAAGGGTGCAGGGCAGAGAAGAAAAGAAAAACATGTCCTGCATGCTTTCTTATAGGTTCTGCCAAAAACAGCAGATTTAAAACCAACATAGCTTGTTTTTTTTTTCTAAATAAGCCCCTAAGAAACAGTCTAGACCATTATCTTGATAGTTCATAATCAGGTTCAATAATAAGGCTTGTTTTGCTGGCCAGGGTCAGATTGACATGTCCGAAGCATCTAGGCACAGTGACCTTGCTTTGAGAGGGTATTGTTAGAAAATCCATTATTATCATCACCCACACTTCAGAGAAGTGGCTGTTTTGTGAATTGATGGTGTGATGTTGCCACTTTAGATAAAAGAGTCCATGAATTATTGACTTAATGAGTTAATGTTGTTTGATTTCAAACAAAGTCTTTGATGCAAGACCCAGAACTCGTAATCACGGCGCAGGAAGGGGGTGCAGGTAATAGGCTCGGCTGTGCACTTAGGAACCGCATCAAGACTGAAAACAGACAGGAACCTCATGGAGATGCCGCTGTCTCTCACACGTGTGACACCTAGCTTCCTGTGTCTCAGGCCTGGGGATGACGCTATCCCTGTTAATTTGCATAAACCACAAAACACTGATTTGCCTCCTCCTACCCCTGACATTTCTAAGGTTTGTCTGGGGTCCATAGCAGAAGTCTTGGGATTATTCCCGTGTAGGCCTTCTGACTGTGTGTATGACTGCTGCTGGAGAGAAGCACAAAGAAAGCCCAGGCAGAAAGCAGATCACAGGGAGACAGGCCAGCCTGCTCCTGAGTCAGACAACAAAACGGAAACCAACTCTCCTGAATGGTGGTGCTTTTCCTCAGAGCACACCAAACCATGTGGGAGAATAAAAATCCTGGACACAACACTGTCTGCAGGCTTTCCAAAGACCTGGTGAACAAGGGGCCCCTTCATTCCATGGACTTTATTAATGCCAGCCTCTAAGAGAGCATCCTCCTGAACATCCTGTTGAGTACAAAGTGGGTATTATGTTTCCCATTTTACAGACATGGGAAACGAGGCTTGGAGAGAAGGAGTAAATTGTTCATAGAGTTGGTAGGATGGAGATAGTATTCGTAGAAGTTCTGGTCAATATTTGGATCCCCCTACTCAGTCTCCAGAGCCCTAGAATTCCAGAGGTACACCATCATGACTGCTCTGTGCAGTGCTGGGGAACCAACCCAGGGCTTTGTTTGTTCCAGGCAAGTCCTCTCTCATCTGAGCTACACCACTCAACTCAGAGTTTCTGTTATTGATAGCTCTGTCATCCATAGACTCCCTCCTTGACCCATCCCTGCCGCGTTCTGACTCTACCTCCTCTGCAACCGGGTTTTCCAGCCCGGAAACAAGCATTCTTCTGGTACCCTTGCTGGCCCTCTTTCACCTCATTCCTTTAAGTTTCTTTTCTCATGCTCCTGCTTCATTTTTTTTCCTCTTTGAGTAATCTGGTCATTGATATGGGTCAACATAGACTAAGTGTGGATGAATCCCATGTCTGGGTGCTGGTCATACTCAAACCACACACCCACATTTCTAGAAGTTTCTTCCAAGACTCAATAAATTTAAACTAACTTGTTTCTCTCTCCTTCAGCTGTCTCTCTCTATTTTGTTACTAATGCCCTGAGATTCTTGGTGTCCTGACTGAGATCTTCGGTGTTTCTTCCATTCCTTCCCATTTGTCTTTCAAGAGCTCATTGCTAGTGCTATTGTTCCTTCTTATCCCTGCCTCTGTCCTGATTCAGGGCCTCAGAAGCACTGTTCTCAACCACTGCCTCAGTCTCCAACCTGGCCTGTATCTTTCCCAATTCTAGTTGACTCTTTAAACTCTTCCATCTCCCTTAAGACCACACTTCCAGGGATCGTGTCTATAGTCCATCTGGAGCCACCTCCCTGCTAGAGCCCTTAGACTCTCTGACTCTGGCTCCCCACAGCTCTGACATCTGCCCACCTCATTACCTACAAGACAAAGGCCAGCGGAGTCAGCCAATAGCTCCAGGATTTGGGTCACTGCCCTGTTGTCCTGCCTTCCCAGGCCAGGATGCTCCTAGTATCTCTTCTCCCTTTACCCAGACTTGCGTCCTTCTACCAATTCATCAAAACCTCAGCAAGTTTTCAAATATTTTCCCATCTAAGTCTTTCCCAGCTGTCTGAATAGAACTTAGCTTCTGCCTCTATATATTGGTAACAGCTGGCTAGCATTGATAGCACTTTAGAGATAATTCATTTTCTTAACAGTCTTTCTTGGCAGGATCGGTAGTTTACGAATCTGTCATTTGTCATTATTATTTTGAGACAGGGTCTCAGTAGGTCAGACTAACCTTAAACTCAAAGAGATCTCCCTACCTCTGTCCCCTAAGTGCTGGGACTCAGCATGCACCACCATGCCTGGCATGAATTTGTCTTTTATAATTCATGAGTCTATAAAACAGATTCTACTAAAAACCCATTTTACAGGTAGAAAAGTTGAGGCTCACAGTTAGATGGAACAACCTAACTGGGGTCCTGTGGGTGGTAGGCATGGTTACTCCTCAAGGGGCATTTCTGGTACTCTTCACATGACCCTGGACTACTTTTCTCAAATAATTATTCTCCTCTGTCCTCCCTGAGGAGTCTTTGGGTGAAGGACATCTGACTTGGGACTGTCCTATTCTGAGCTCTCTGCTTGGCTCCTCTCTGATGTTTGGTTATTGTTGCCTTTTAAGAGTTCATTATTGTGCATAATGCATCCGTGGGGTGGAGCAGCTTCCTGTCAGTTATTTCTCTGCCTTTCTCCACTCAGCATTTCCTCAGTATTAACCTCAGCCATCTCCAGTTCTCGTCCTGTATTTACACATCCCCTCAGCGGGAGAAGTCTATGCAGTGGAATACCACATGGAACCGGGGGAGGGGTGCGGAGGGGAGCGTGCTTAGCAAGAGGGCGAATCTGCAATGTGCTCCTCTCCCAGCTGTCATATCACTCGTGATCAGATCGAAAGCAAAGCTTCACACATCCTCAACTGTAATTTGAAATACCAGGAGGCCCAGATGCCCATGGCTTTCCCAATCTTCCCCCAGTCCCTCGGTAATGCTGCTTGCTCCTCCCCCTCTCACAGGCCAAGTGGAACTAAACCCTCACCTCATCTGGCCCTCCATTCCCTTTGTCTGTCTGATATTTTGCCATTGCCCTGAGGCCAAACTCTCTCTGAGGCAGTGGTCTTGTTTGGTGTTTGGCACAGTTTCATTTCCTGGACATCTCTATGCACACTTATGATAGCATACAGCTAATAATAAAAGCTAGCCAGCCTCGGGCAGCATTCGATTGTCAGCTCCGTGGCAGCTGTGGGGGATGGGAAGGCAGAGCAGTGTAGTTCAGGAACCAAGCGTGTTCTCACCACCCACTGGCCTGTAGCTGAGCTGTGTCCAGGGCCTCTGGCAGAGCCACTAGAACCTTTCTTTCTCAATTCTGAGCAGTCACGGGGACAGCAAGGTGAGAGGACTGGGTAGCAGGTGCTGCCTAGGTTGTGGTCTCCACGCTTCTTCAAATGAAATGTCTGTCCACTGTATGTGTGTTGGGAGCAGATGGTGGCAGTGTGCCACTCAGCACCTGTCGCTGAGTTGATATGGCTTTCCTCTACCCCACCTGCAGCACGTAGAATGACTTTGTGTCTAAACAACTTTTCCTGCTGTTGTTGATCTTGTTTGCTTGAGACTGATTCTCCAGTAGCCCAGGTTAGCCTTAACGTCCCGATATGCCTGCGTCTCCCAGGTACACCTTATACTCTGCATAGCCCCGTGTCCCAGATCTTCTGGCATGGCATGTTGAGCAGTCGGTTGCGGGGTTTACATGAAGCAAACATCTCAAAAGATAGGATTAGAAGACAGAATGGACTACCAGCAGGGATCTAGAGTGAGATGGCTGCACTTCTGATACCATGCCGTCTTTACTAGCTGTGAGACCTCAGAAAAGTCACTCAATCTCTCCGGTAGCTAGAAAGAGCAAGCAAGATATTCTCACCCTTGCTGTTTGCTGAAAGTCCCAAGTAGTTTCTTTGTGCTAAATCGTAGGCAATTAGTATGAGCATTAAATTAGAATATTTTACAAAGCACAGATGAGAAAGTAAATGTGCCACAGACACTCCCACAGGGATGTGACAAGGCAAGGACAAAGCAGGCAGACCAAAGAATGAAGAATAAGTATGTGTGTGGTACCAGTTCCGGTGTGCTGTAGGATTTCCAGTGCCCTGGTTAATCCCCAGCACTTGACACAGCTCGGCTTCAAGGGCGGCTGCTGGCAGCATTTGCTGCACACAAAGGAAGTGACCCTCCTCGAAGCTTAAAACACAAATCAATGCTGACTTCCCCATCTATTCTGAGTGTGAGGCTCATAAGCAACTAAAGTATCTCTTTGCGGATGGAAGGAATGTGCAAGAAAACAGACTCTAACTGGTAACAGCCATGCAAACAGGACTAGCAGGGAGCAAGCCTCAAAATTTGCATAAGATGAAGAGATTGGATTCAGTTTACAAAGTGTGTGTGTGTGTGTGTGTGTGTGTGTGTGTCGAGAGTGGTATTTTTTATGAAAAGCACTTAGTCGTGGTGCCAAAACGAAGACAGACTCAGCACACAAAAGGAGAGAGCCTGAGCTCTGGTGCAGCCCTTGTCCTCCTGTGAAATCTCCTTAATTACCTCAGCTGCCCCTGTCTCACACACTGATGGTTAAGAGACCCCTGCTCTCACTGTCTTCCTTTGCTCTCTTCTTTGCTGTGTGTGCGCCTCATCAGGCTCCTTGCATGCTGTGTGGGGGTTAGTCTAGGTAAGACAACAGCCATCTCTGAATTGCATAGCCAAATGCTCCACAGAGCCCCACGGAAGGAAGTCTGAGGACCTAACAGGCCTGTCAGAAACACAAGATTAACACAGAAGACAAGGAGGCTGGGGTTGGTGCTTGATTGGTAGAATGCTTGTCTAGCATGCATGACACCCTAGGTTTGATTCCTAACTCTGCATGAATCAGGTGTAGCGACAGTGACTGTCATTTTAGCACTTGAGAAGTAGAGGTAGCAGAATAAGAAATCCAAGGTCATCTTTATCTTTAGTGAAATTGAGGCCAGCCTGAGTTATGTGATCCTGTAACAAAACAAGAACAACAGCCAAAACCCAACATACAAGAAAACACTACACTAACACATAGGTGCATACACAAGAATTCATGCTCTATTCATGGAAATATTTTACTTTAGTCAACAACTAATATGTCCTATTTTACTTTCTGACCTTCTGGTTTATTCATTTTAACAAATAACTTGAACTGCAAGTTCTCAGTTGAAAACAAGAAAATAAGTGGCAGTCCTTCAGAGTCACTTTGCTCTGTCTCTGTTCCATCTGTGAGTCGGGTCACCAGATCCAGTATTTTAGGTTTCTTCATTCATGACCAGAAAGAAGGAAGAAATCAAGGTGACACTCATGGCCACACTCATGGCCCTGGATGAATCTCCCTCAAGTGCCACTTTATTTGTACAAAGATAGAGTCTGGTTGGTGGGCAGTGAGGAGAGAAGACACACACTTAGGAGGAACACTGTACTGGGAGCATCTATCCACACTCAGAGCTGTGCACACTTCCTGTCACAGGCAGGGCTCATCAACATTCCTTGAGGAAATGTCACAGAATTAGGTTGTGTATTTTTTTTTTTTCAATCAATTCTCCATTAAACAGATCAAGACTACGATGGTGAGAATTTCTGTTGCTAATGTCGGTAGAGGAGTTGCTGGGGCTATTGACATCAAGCAACTTATACACGTGCTCTCGTGCTCTCGATCAGGAGGCTGTGCTACAGAGGGTGACATCTGGGCAGGGGATTAAGTGGGTGGGAGTTCAACTTCAGGCATGCCCCTTTTCAGTTCTGCTATCTTCTATAATCACTTGGCTATTTTGAACTGTGATTTCCTCTTCTATACACTAGAAAAATAACAGCCTGTACCCTAAAGGGTATCATGACTGGACAGTTGTAACCAGACAAGTTTCTCCATCCTTCTGTTAAAGAGAGAGCTAAATTAGAGATTGATACAAGCTCGATTTCCAAAGCACATTATAACCCATTTCTCCCATCGTCTTCAGAAAAATATACGGCAGTATATTAGGATATTTCACTAAAAATAAATCACTGGCCCTGAGAAATGCAGATTTTAACATTGCTCATAAATGTTCCTGCCACAGTTCCGGTTGTACATCATGCGGCCCCGTGTACACCCAGAGAACTGCTGGTTTCCGACCGTCCTTGCTTCCTGCTATCCCCCACATTCCTCCTGAGCTGCTCTCCTCCCAGTCAGCAGCAGGTCCAGAGACCAGGGAGGAGACATTGAATTGACTCCATGTCCTGAGTCCTGGCTGCGGGACCCTTTTGCAGATGAAGATGTCAAAAGGCAATCTACAACAAGAATGACAGTGTGATTAACCAGAATGAGGCCTAAATCAGAAGCAGCATGGACCACTGGGAAATTAAGGCACCAATTTTCACTGTCAAGATCAGCTGTGATAGGGCAGTATATCCTAGCAACAGCAGGAGTCTTAACCTTGCCATTGAAGCAAAAACTCATTTTGCAGTGTTATCTGTTCCAATATCTTTTAATCCAAAAAGTCTTTAAATAGAAAGTAAATACTCACACATTTCTTTGCCTAGATCAGCCTCTTGCCTCTAATTGGGAAATCCTTAATTCGGTTAATTAAGAGATTATTGAGTCTGAACACAAATGTCATCAGCTTTCTTTCTTGGTACAACTGTGAGAAACCCTGTTTGAGAGACATAGAGGGATGGGATCAGAGCTAGTACCATTAACAGTATTAATGGAGGAAATGGCCCTGAAGATCAGTCTCACGTCTCTTAAAGATCAAAATACCATAGCTTACTACCCTGCAGGACAACATCAGAGTATGTTCTTGTAACTATGCTGATCTGGAGTTACCACTGGGCAGAGTCATCTCCTATAGTACAATTTCACATAAAGTCATCACACACTAGTGATAGAAGCTCCTCTGTCCTTCAACAACAGTGCATAAAAGAGGTTTAGCTCTGACAGATTTATACTGAGAAACATTAAGAATCACCCCGAGAGATCCTAAATAGTTGAAGCCATCATGAGAAGCTAGGGGAAAGCAGGAGGCACTATGCTGCTCAGCTTCCTACTGTATCTGAAGTCTACAAAAGCAATTAGTGATTATTAGGGAGAGAAGACCTTTGGTGGACCTGCCTGCAAGTCATGGGGAGGCTCTTGGAAGGCAGCTTTTGTGAGTCATCCCCCATGCTGGCGGTGGCTTTCCAGAGATGTCCGTGCCCATGACTCAGTGGTTCGCTAAGATAGACTTGGATGGAGTAAATTTTTTGGCTTATCTTTGGTACCTGCACCTGGAGTGGAGATGCACTTGTTCGCGTTTCCCAGAAAAAGTCATACAACAAACACATATCAGGGAAATATATTCTTTTAAATAAGGGTTATGAGCTGGAGAGTTGGTTCAGTAGTTAAAAACACTTCCTCTTCATACAGAGGATCCATGTTCAGTTCTCAGCACCCACATGGTGGCTCGCAATCATCTACGACTCTAGTTCTAGGGGATTTTGGAGATCTCTTCTGTTCTCCAAGGGCACTACTTACATGTCGGACACATACATACATTCAGGCAAACACTCATACACATAAAGTAAATCTTTAAATAAAAGATTCTGGGGGAAAAAGAAATCACTATACATAGCATAATGAAATTTGACTCCTTTCTCACACCAATTGCAAACCTCAACTCAGAATAGACTAAACATCTGGCCAGAAGTGACATTTCTGTGTAATAATTTCAACCAAGCTTTTTGTGTCCAATTTATGCAAATAAGATAAGAAGCACTACTGACAGAATAATCTCATCATGACAATGAATCATGTCTGGCCCTGCCACCCATAGCACCCAACTCAATATTTTCACTTTTAAGAGTCTCCTTGGAGAGTTTCAGCATCTGTCACTACTAAAACGCCTGATTTGGATGAGATATATAGTGAAATGCCCCTCCCCTGGCAGAGCCACTGCTATTTGGCCAGAGTGTGTTCACTGTATCTGAAATTACCTGGCATGAGTGAGAAGGAAACACAGAACACACAACAAACCCATTTAGGAGTTTATTAGAGAGGGCATGTACAGGCCTGGGGAAGTCAGTGTGTAGTGAGAGAGAGAGAGGAGAGAGAGAGAGAGAGAGGAAGATGGCGTGTCCAGCTTTTAGAAGCTGCCTAGTGCATGGGATGGGAGTTGACGTGGCTACATCATACTCAGATGACGGGGCTCATGCATGCATGCATGGGCTTAGCTGAGTCATACATGGATGATGTAACCACGCATGCATGCATGGGCTTAGCTGAGTCAGACATGGATGATGTAACCACGCATGCATGCATGGGCTTAGCTGAGTCAGACGTGGATGATATAATTCATGCCACGCATGGGTCATGCGGGGCCCTTTAACATTCCCGGGGGCCATTAGGCACTTCTGCTTGAGGGCTTATCTATACATGCATGGCCCCCATACATGCATGAAAGTATCAGCCTTATTGTGGCTGAAGTCATTACATTCCACCCTTTTGGTTTATTATAAAAATTTGGGGAGTTTGGGGTTTTTAATGGGTGGGAATGGGGCATTGTAAGGTCTCTTGTGACTGCTTTTTGCTGATTTTGTGGGAGTCGGAGAGCTGAGATGCTTGATCATGTCCTGGTGGGGCTGATTACTTCTGTGTTTTCTCTGGGCTCTGTGGAACAGACTGGCTGGCAGCTTGGACCTCACAAAA
>JAQHUG010000010.1:13970167-14021243 GCA_028555095.1 Dicrostonyx torquatus
TGTAACTGTCTGCCTTCTGTGGTTTCTGGATCTAAGTTAGTATATTGTAACAGAGTTTTAGTGATGCGTTTCAAAAATGCAGAAGGATTTTCCTTCATATCTTGAATGACCTCTGAGAGCTTATTATAGTTTACTGGCTTGAGGGAAGCTTTATAGAGACCTGCCAGGAGGCAAGTCAAAACCCGGCCCCTAGCTAAAATTCCACCTGGAGTGTTATAGTCCCAGTGTGGTTCCTGCTTGGGGACTGCCTCTGGCCCTGAAGGGTGTGTTGCATGTGTTTGGTGAACCTCATCTGCTTGTAGTCTGGCCTGCTCCCAAACACGCCCACGCTCTTCAGGAAGTAGGTTATTAGATAGGATCATATAGATATCCTCCTGAAAGGTGAGATTATAAGACTGGGACTTAGAGCTTAGATAGTAAAAGGCTTGGATGTAAGGAAACTCCTTCCATTTTCCTGTGCACTGACAGTAGTTAGAAAGCTCCCGTAAAATATCGGGATCAAAGGTGCTGTTAGGCAGCCACTTTAAATTGTTATCTAAATTGTAACAAGGTCATTTTCTTAAAACAAAGATGGACAAGTGTGGGAATCTGTAAATAGGATATTAAGGCCTGGGGTTTCAGGGACTCTAAAAGGCATCCTAGGAGGAAGGCTTGATTGATGGTCTTGGATGACTTGCTACCCATAACTGAAACCATGAAAACCCACAAAAACAGCGACACCATAAGGCTTATAGGGGACATCTCCCCTCTAAAGGCAGGGTGTAAAATGGTGGCAAACACCACAGGGCTTGTAGGAGAGCATCCTCTACCTACAGGCGGGGTGTTAAAGCCTGACTGGCTCCGGTCAGGGTGACTAGGAAGCCAGAGAGGCCACAGTAAGGATCACCGACGAGTGGTTCAAAAGAAAAGAAAAGAAAAAAGGAGAAAGAAAAAATCTGAGGGACCCTGGGCCCCCAGTCATGGGAGGACTGGCCTTGGGTCATTCAAACATGGTTTGAGCTGAGAAAAACAATCCAGAGATGAATGTCAGCAAAGGGCTCAACTGTAGCCCTGAAGGCCATGGTTGAGGGCTGTCTCCCTGTTTCTAGAAATAGCAGAAGATTTCTGGAAGCTCAATGGTCAATTTCTGGAGTTAACCGGAGAAACGGTTAAGCTGACCAGAATGGAGGGAACTCACCAACTGAAGCTGGTGGTGTGCATAGAAATCACGCTCAGGCAGATGGAACACATGGTTTTTGTGGAAAAAATTCCCGGTTACGGATTCCAACCCCGGGAAAGGAGCTCGGGGCAGGAGAGCCTCTCAAGTCTCACGGCACCAGTGAAATTACCTGGCATGAGCAAGACGGAAATATGGAACACGCAACAAACCCACTTAGGAGTTTATTAGAGGGGGCATGTACAGGCTTGGGGAAGTCAGTGTGCAGAGAGAGAGAGAGAGGAAGATGGCACATCCAGCTTTTAAAAGCTTCCTCGCACATACACACAGGGGGTTGACATGGCTATGTCATACACAGGTGACAGGGCTCACACATGCGTGCGAGGGCTAAGCTGAGTCATACATGGATGATGTAATCCACACCGCATGTAGGTCACAAGGGGCCCTTTATCATCCCCAGGGGCCATTAGACACTTCAGCCTGAGGGCTTGTCTGCACATGCATGGCCCCTAGAATCTGGAAGTATCAGCCTCATTGTGGCTGAAATCATTACAGTATCATTCAGTCTCCCATTACTATGAAGTAAAAGCCCTAATAGGCCTAACTGTACATCTCTAAGGAAGGGCCACAGTTCAAAGGGGATCCCTTAGCCCTGGGTCAGATGTCCAATAAATATAAGTCAACACTCTTCCCAACACAGCAAGCTAGCACGATAGTCTGACAATGGGGCTGGAGAGATGGCTCCATGGTTGTGAACACATACTGCTCTTGCAGAGGACCAGAGTTTAGTTCTCAGACTCACCTGTAAGTTGGGTGTGTTGCAACCACCTGTAGATATAACACCTTCTTCTGGCCTTCTCAGGTGCAGGTGGGCATGACTGCATGCGCACACGTACACATACACACACCTCACACACTCAAAATATACAAAAATAGTTAAGGTAAAACTTAAGAAAGATAAACAATGGGGATGTTACTCCACTTGCAATTGAAATGTTAAGGATGAAGATAGGATTTCTTTTTAACTCAAAAGAGCATATCCTCAACAAAATTCAGTTTTGGGGGTGAGCACCAGCTCCTGGCCCCATGGCAGCAGCTGAGGTGCACGTGTCAGGAGAGGCATGAGAGGTACAGCGGCCATGGTACCTCTTCTGAAGAGCCGTACTCCCTTTCTTTTCACTCTGACCCACCTACCATTTTTAAGAATAAACACAGCCCTTGAAAAGAGATGCCATGCAAAGTCATACAACCCCGGGCAAGCCAGCCTTCTCTGAGGCCTCCGATTCTTATATGGATATGATAAAATCTTAAAGGAATGATCTGTATATAGCTCAGCTCTAAGTAGGACCTTATTGAGGAAAACCAGCATTATTTTTAAGGGGAAATCTCCCTCCTTACAGAATGGCTCCAAGCAGCCCTCACTCTGGGCAGCCCCCTGCCTCCTCACAGTTGCAGTGATCCACATATTAAAGGTGCCTCTAGCTTTATCTGTTTGCAGGATGGCCCTCCTGTCTGTGTGATCTAAAAGCAGCAGATAAAACAGCTAGGAACTCTGAAGACACAGAAGAATCAAGGGGCAGGGTGAGGCTTTTCCTGATTCAAATGAAAATTCATGTGGAGAAGGAATAGACAGAGCCAGAGCCTGTGAAGAGAAAGTGCCTGACTGGAGTATGGGCCAGCAGAGATTTCCCTCGGCCAGGCTTGAGAAGGCACAGCGGAAGGCAGAGGAGTAAATGATTTAAGGTTTTGGAAGAAAGACTTCCGAAGAAAGCTTGACCTTCACCTCTGAACTTAGAATCAAACTCTGCTGAGGGAAGGTGGGCTGTGGTGGCAAATTGATCTAACAAAATCCGCAAGGGGGAGGGGGAGGAGGGGGCAGGTGGCTACTCACCTTGTTGTTGATAAACACAGTCTTGAAGGCAGCCAGCAGGGAGGAAATGGATTAGAGTCAAGGACAGTATAGCAAGCCTTATTAAGGACAAAAGGCAGGGGTTGTGACTGGGGACTGACTTTCCAGGCTTTGCACAAACTGCTTGCCTATGGCTATAGATCCTGTTAGGGAAAGTGGGGAGTTAATGAGGCCAAGGGCAAAAGGCTAAGTAGCCCAAGCCAACCAACCTCAGACTTTCCACTGCTGTGCATGCCACCGACTGAGCCATGTCATGGAGCTCACAGACTTCCCTTTGGTTACAGAGGTCTCCTCAAAGTTACTCAGTAGATCTCACAAAATTCTCAACAAATGCATATATGTGCTGTTTTGTTTTTCTTTTTTTTTCTTTTTTTCTGAACCTGTGTCAGTTGTCTAACCTAGGTGTAAAATGAGAATCCAATTGGCTTTTATTTATTCTGTGGGTTGACAGTCAGTTGACTGTTTACCCTACAGAAAAACTATATATAATGCTAGAAATACAGTCAAGAACAATAAAAAAGTAAGGCATAAAACTGAAAAAAAAAAACCAGACAATTCAACATATGTGAGAAGTGAAGGGAACCCTCAAGTTGACGTGTGTAGTTCTCAGGTGACAACAGACAGTTGTACCATCATGGGGAGGCAAAATGGAGAAAGATTCCTAACTCAAACAGAGTGTCAAAATCTGAGAGTGTAGCCACAAGAAATGAATAAAATGTAAATAAAATGAATGTTGGTAGACCAAAGAGTGAAACTATAGAAAGAAAAATTTAGTTCAATTTTTGAATTTAGGATAATGGAATAGCACAGACATGGAAAAGCAAAACTGTGAATGAACTGGGTAATTTACTGTTTCAGAGGAAGTACAAAGATCATAGTACAAGTAACAGGCATGGAAGAAGCTGCATTCCCTAAACGTGGAATAAAGTGTGTAGAGAGCTAAGAACTGCTCTGTCCCACTGTAGACATAATAGTGAGCTTTGGTTTTTAAACTGCATGTGTGTTCCTTAGGAAATATTTTAATTTACTTAAATGCTCTGAAAGCAATAAGCAGAAGGCATTAAAATTCCAAACAAGAACACTATGTGTAATTGTCCATCAAATCCCATCTGCTGGAATGGTGACAACTTTACCTGAGTCCTTTAAATGTTCATCAATTAGATTAGTTAAATAAATATCCGTAAACCCATAAAATAAATGGACTATTTCACAGCATTTTAAAATAAAGGGTAAAATGATGTCAATGGGCATGGAAATATGGCTGCTTGTGTTGTTAAGTGAAAAGTCAAGCAGAGGCCGACTACATGGCTCAGAAGGTAAAGAAGTCTGCCTATCCCTGGGACCTACATGGTGGAAGAAAAGAAACCATTCCTTCCTAAGGCAAAATAAAAATTGTAATAAAAGTTTAAATTAAAAAGTCCAATTTCAGAAATCATATACTATGACATACATATATACACCAAAAGTGTATTTGTATATGTGCATGCACTCTTGCTTTGAGTCTTTACATATATAGAAAAATATGCATGCAGTGATATCAAACAGGCCATTAACTGTGGCCACCGCAGGTTTGGAGGAACAAATTCAGGTTCTTATGCTTGCAAGGCAAGCACTTTACTGGCTGAGATATTGCCCCAGCCTGGTGTTTTACCTTTTTGTAACCTTGTTGTAGAGATGATTTCAGAGGATGAACTTATGAGGCATTATTGATTCCTACTCATATCCTACCTCTAGGACTAGCGCCTTCCTCCTGAAGTGAATTCAGATTGAGACTAATTCACATTGATTTTTGAAATCTAAATTGCACATTCCTCCAGCTACATCCCAAACATAGACTCATGTTTTATACCATTGGTCAAGCCCATTGGAGAGCTTTGGCCATCAGCATTATGGATGAACCCTATCTGCACTCGAGATGTTCTTAATACTTTTAGAACTCCCCATCATTTGGCATGGCACTAGCTGCTCTACTTCACATATGCATTATTTGAGACCAGACCTGTCTTAATCTCTCCACAACTCTAAATTAGAATAACTTGGGAGCAAACACAGCAACTGTATGCTGGGAAAGAAGAATGAGAAATTGGCTGCAAGGTGTTCCAATTATTCACATGGAGCCTAGAACAGAATTTACAGAGTAGACACAATAAACATTATCAATTCTAGTGACATAAATTAATGAAGGAACCATGCCAGTTTGCAAGTTCATAGGTGCCTGATGCTGCTTTGTTAGGCACCTGAAGCCTCACATCTTCAAACAAGCTTCCCTCCCCTTCTGGGTGATTCTCTCCAAGAACAGTCCAGGATCCACAAGTAATGGTGGCCTGTCACCATCAACTCCAGGACTAGGTTCTGACTAGTACAGGAAGCAGCTGGGGCTGGGGAGATTTCTCAAAAGGTAAAGACACCTTCAGCAGGTAAGATGACCTGAATTCCATCCCTAGGACCCACATAGTGGAAGAAGAGAGCTATTCCGGCATGTTGTGCTCTGACCTACACACATGCACTGTAGCATGTGGGTGCCCCACCCAACATACACACAAATAAGTAAATGAAAATAAAATTTTAGAAATTTAAATGGACCAGTAGAGTGGTTCAGCTAGTAGTGGTGCTTAGTGTTTGGCAGCAAAGTTGACAATCTGAGTTCTACCCCCAGGACCCACATGGTAAAAGAAGAGAGCTAACTCCCACAAGTTATCTCCTGACCTCCACTCCCATACCTTTCCATGAATGTTCCCATACTCATAAATGAATGAATAGATAAATAAAATATAGAAAAGCATTGACTGACTTTTTCTTATGGAACCAAACAGTAAAGAATCTGGGGTCTTTGGCTTTATTTTTCTTTAAGGCATTTCTAGTTCAAGTTGGTCAGGAACTTACCCTGCTGACCAGAATGGTCCCTACTTTATGGCATCATCCTGGCTTCCTCCAATGCTGTGGTTACAGCTGTGCACCACTTAGGTTTTATGAACAAATGGACAAGATTGGAGGTGTTGACAAAATATTTGTCTGACTACTTGAAATGTAAGCATTTCAAATTGAGAGTCCCTTTGGCCCTTGGGCTAAGACAGTTGGTTGGATTTGCCTCAAAGGCTTTTATAACAATCCCAGAATTGTTGGCATGGATGGCAAGAAAATCAAACTCAAGCCAAAGAGGGTGTGACATTTCCCCAAGGTAAAGGCTGGGAGCCTGACTTGAGTTCACCTGGAAAGACCAGAGAGAGCAGCGCTTGCTTCTCTCATCTTCTGTCCTTTCCTTCCTTTCTCTCCCCATCCCTCTCTCTCACTGGAAATGAGCAAGTGAACATAGTAAAATGTTGTTGATGTTTTGCGATATCTTCAAAATGCAATCTGAGAACAAGTACTCCATGTGGAAGAGTACTAAGATGGGTGTACCACTGAGAATCACAAAACTGATAATGCATTGTCTGGAATCTGGTCCATGGTGGTACTTCTTGTATGTGAAATAATAAGTATACATATTATTTAAAATAATATACTGTAGAAACTAGCTCAATTCGGGAAATAACCAGACCAGCTTAAAGATAAACAATTATATTTTTAATTGTTATAAGGGGAAACTCACGCCACAAGAAAATGGGAAGTCCGAGTTCCTCTGTGTCCCACGGGAGTCATCCAGAGGGAGCGTGCACCTGGTCCATCCCAGTTTTCTTCCTGGGCTCCAGGTAGCCACGCCTTAAGTAGGCTCCACTTCTTAAAGGTGATTGGTTAACAGAGTTTTCCCCATCAACATACCTCAACTGGATGGTTTCTAAAAGAACAAACCATTGTGATACAAAGTATAAATCAATCAGGTGATGCTCATGATTATGGAAAGCAAGTATACACAAATATGCAAATTTTCTACCCAAAAGACTTTGCCTGTTTCTCTAAGGAATGATTGCAGTGTCTATAACCTTAAATCTCTCCCCATAATTTCTGAAAGTTTCTTCTAAGAACATCTTACTTGTGCTAAAAATACGTGAACTTGTGTTTTTCTGCAGTAGCCAGCAAACCCTGATAACCACATCACTACCAGATGAAGAGGCTCTCCAATAACTGTGAAAACACTAACTACTTTGTAGGTTGGAAATATGACTCAGATGGAAGAATGGTTGCCTAACATTCACTAAGCACTGGCTTTGATCTCCATCACTTTATAAACCAGATATGATGTACATGCCTGTGGTCCCAGAACACAGGACCTGGAGGCAGGAGGATCAGGAGTTCAAGGTTATCCTTCATTAGTAGTGAATTCAAGAATACAGGAGACCTGATATCAAAAAAAAAAAAGATGGTTTCTTACTCTCTGACATTACTTCCAGTTCCCTCTTCACCTCAACCCATCTCACACTGACAACCCAGCTGTATTCTGAGAAGACTGTGAAAACATTATTTTCCCTATTACAGAATGTTTAAGTTTCTGTGCAGGAATGCCCCATTAAGCTATTATAACTAAGACGCTTTGGCAAATAGAGACTTGCAAGAATAAAGCTCTTTTTTTTTTCTCACCTCTAATTGTCCAAAGAGAGCGTCCAGTCTGGTAGAGCAGATGTGAGGACAGGAACTCAACTCCTCTCTAGCCCTCAGCTAGGGGTAGTTCTACCATCTTCAGTTCTCGGTCGCTCCGCTGTAACCCTCCCATGGAGAAGGGGAGCATGTTGGGGAGAAGGCAAGATGAGAAGAAGAGGGAAAGAGCTCCCTGCCCCATTCATGGGAAGTGGGTACTCACACGGCCACACCCAGCAGAGAAGCCTGGGAAATGGAGTGTCTCTGGGCAAAATTCAAATTCAAATGTTACAGAATAAGAGGAAGGTGGTGTTGGCAGCAAGACAGCCATCTCCATGCTCCATATATGTAGTGCTAGTCAGCTCTCTAAACCCTTCATTTGTGCATCAAGGTTTCCAAGCCTGTGTCTGAACCCGTAGCTGATCTCCCCTTGCTGCCTTGGAAGTCTGTTTATTACACTCATTCCCTTTGATCCTTGAACTTCGGTGGTAATTATTAAACTTATGTTACTAACTCAGTTTTACAGACTAAAAGGCTTAAAATGTAAACAGCTTGTCTAAAGTTGCTCAGGTTCTTGGTAGAAGTGAGACAGAATAGTCTCCTGGACCAAACCTTAGGCAGGCTCCTCTGAGATAGCCTAACATTTGACATGACCTGAAGCCCAATTTATCAGGAATTATATAAGGCAGTGGTCTACCCAGAATCCCTACTCTTGGTATCTGACTAAAATTCTCCCTTCCAAACTCCAATGTCTAGCTGCCCTGGCCCACCTTCAGTGAAAACATAGTATGATGTGTGACCAAAGTCTGCTCACACACTGAGATTTCTTCTTTGTAGTTTTCCATCCACAGAACCTGGTCCCCTCTACCCTTCTATGCTGGGTAGGCTTTTGTCCACTTGACACAAACTAGAGTCATCTGAGAATCTGGAATGTCAATTGATGAATTGCCTCTATCAGACTAGCCTGTAGGCAGGACTGTGGGGCCATGTTCTTTATTAATAATTGATGTGAGAGGACCCCGCACACTGTGGACAGTGTCACCCTTAGGCAGGGTGTTCTGAACTCTTAGCATTATCCGGGATTGCTCTTTTGCCATTCAGTTCTTCCTCCCTTCCCTGCTCCTTCTGAGGTCAACTTGTACTTTCTCTACCCATTTTGAGTCTCCCCATCTTCAACACCCTCTTCTGGCTCTCATTACCATGGCTTGCCATTGTCTCCTCCTCATGTGAGCATTTCTTTGTCATAGCTTTCTAGAATGCTTTATTTCTCCCTAGGATTCTTACTGATTCAGAATACATGTGGGACCCCAGATTTCTAGCTAGGGTAATAGGCTCAGAATCCTCCTCATCGCTCCATGAGCATGCTGCAACCTGAACACATCCATCACAATAACTGTACTGTCTTCCAGTTCAAGGTACCAGCATCTCCGGGGAAGCCTGGCCCAGCCTGTGGTTGCAGAGCTGAGATGTTTTTCACTTCCTCATCTGTCTTTTGCACATGTAGATTTTGGTCCCCACTCTGCGGCCTGTGGATGGAGGTGTCCGAGACCCAGGCACTTTGTACAGTGATCTCCAGAATAAAAACACCAAACAAACTTGAATATAGGAGCTAGGGAGGTGATTCTACCAGGAAATTGCGACCACACAAGCATGAGGGCCTGAGTTAAATCTCCAGCACCTGCATAAAGCCTAGGGCAGCAGTGCACATGTGGAACCCCAGTCCTGGAAAGGGAGAGGTGGTCGGATACCTAGAGCTCCCTGGACAACCACCCACCCTGTCCGCAGTAAGCTTCAAACTCAGTCGAGGATCCTGCCCTGGTGTAGGAGGGTTCTTCTGTATTTGGGTTACTCTCATTGGTTGAATAAAGGACTGCCTGGCCTACGGAATAGGACACAGCCCTTAGGTGGGCGGAGTAGACAGAACAGAAGGCTGGGAAAGAAAGGAAGTGTGGCAGATGCCATGGTGCTCCTACCCGAGATGGACATAGTTAGAATCGTCCAGTAAGCCACCACCTCGTGGTGACACACAGACTTTTACAAATGGGCTGAATCAGATGTAAGAGTTAGCCAAGCAAAGGCTAGAGATAATGGGCCAGGCAGTAATTTAATTAATACAATTTTCGTGTGGTTATTTCAAATGTAAGCTAAGTGGGGCAGTCAAGAGCCAGGCGGGAAGGAACAAAAGGGCCTGCGCTCCTCTCAGGTACTGGGAACACAGCCCCCACCCCGTTACAACACTGCCCCCAAATAGATAACTATAGGGCTACAGAGATAGATCAGGAGTTAAGATTAATTGCAGGTCTTCCAGAGGAACTGGGTTCAATTTCCAGCACCCACACAGTGGGCTCAGAACCATCTCAACTCCAGAATATGCCATCAGAAAACTAAGGGTGACTGTGAAGTAATTTAGGTTTTGGACTAAAGAAAAATGATCATTTTTTTTTCCCAATGGATAAGAGGAGTTTTACAGGTTTGAATTTTTCTTCTTTCCATGTGTATGTGTGTACTGTTTGTGGACAAATGTATGGGTGTACATACATGTTCATATGCACATTCATGAGTGTTTGTGTGCCACTGGAGGCCCATGTTTGATGTTCGAAATCATTGATTCCTCCTTCACAGTTTACTTTGAGGCAGGGTCTGTCAATCAAACCCACGGCTCGAAGATACACCTGGTCCTGTCAGTCAACTTGTTCCAGGGCTCTGGTTTCCTCCTCCTGAGGCTGGAATTGGTGCAGGAGAATTGTCTGTATTCTGTCAATCATGTTTTAAATAAATGCTGATTGGCCAGGCAGGAAGTATAGGCGGAAAAACCAGACAGGAAGTAGAGGTGGCTCAAGGAGAATAGGGAAGCAGGAAACTCTTCCCGCATTTTCCTGCGCAGTCCATCTATGAAGCAGGATGTAAGCTGCTCGCTGAGAAAAGGTGGCTTGCATGGATGGGAACAATGGGTTAATATAAGTTACGGGAGCTGGTAGGAAGACTGAGCTAATGGGCCAATCAGTGTATAACTTAATGTAGACTCTCTGTGTGATTTTCTTTGGGGTACCGGGAGGGACAGTAACCCCAACAAGCAGGACCCTCATGTTACATGGAATTTCAGGTGGCTCTCAAGCCCACCCTGCTTTTACATAGGTTCTGGGGATCTGAGTTCTGGTCTTCAGGCTTGCTACTTGCAGGCAAGCACCTCAGCTTCTGGAGCCACCACCTCAGTCACACTGTTTTGCTTCCACATTTCAAGTTTTGTGTTTTTCCGACACTAATAAGCTCTGAAGCAAGAGTCACACTTTCCCCCTGCACTCAAAATATCTGAAAGCTATCTTGCAAAAATACATCCTGCCTAAGTACAATAAAACTACCAAAGGTGGGTTCTGGCTGGGAGTGGCAAACTTTAAAACTGAGCCACAGAATGGTGACAGTCAGTGTGCGATTTTCTAAACATTGGCCTCTCCAGGCATCCTGAGATGTGAGGGCTTCTGTGCTGATGATGGAGGCCGCGCTGTTGCCACTGTTTTGAATTCACATGCCTCCTGCTCACATGCAAGTCAGTTTCTGATATCTAAAAGTGTACCTGCCTCATTTTGTTAATCCACCAGATCCTTTGCAAAGAATGACAGCCCAGCTCAGCCTTGTGATTTCCACAGTAATTTGTCCTTTCAGCTATTCCAACAGAGGATGTATAGCTTGGCTTCTGCCATAGCTTGGCTCAGATGCATATGTCACTTTGTGGGCCTGTTAAAAACAATGTCCATTACATCCCCCTCACAGATAGACTTTGAAACTGGAACACCGATAAAGAAAGAACAATAGAAAAAAGATTTCCTCATGAAAGAAAATAGATATCCCAAAACATATTTATAATAGACAACAACAAATCAAGACCTCTCAAAATTTTCAAGGTTAAATAGATCTCATTCAAAATTCTAGTGGTAAGTGGGACTGTAATAATCCTGACTGTTGATGCCCCCCAGAAAGAGTCTCATATTCATTCATCAGATATTCTTATTTCAGTGTTGATTTATAAAACACATTCCCCCAAATACTTTCAGAAGTATGGCTAACACCTGTTGGCCATTTTGAAACAACACCAAGTCTGTTTTCTTCAAAGACAAACCAGGTATTTTGGGAAGAGACTCAGAAATGTTTTTCAGTACAATTTTCCCCCTCTGGTAAGCATTTACAAGACCAAGACATGAAAATGAAAGGGATTTGTTGTTGTTGTTGTTGTTGTTGTTGTTTTAAATTTCCTTAAGGGCATATGATCTTTATTGCAATTGTACAGAGAAAACTCTCAAGTGAGTTCAATCCTCCTTATTGGTGCAATTCACTGCAATACCAGAAAGGGCTGCTACAATCTATCTGCTATTTACATGGCTCCAAACAAAGAGAAAAACAGCAAAGAGACATGGCGTAAGTGTGAAGTGAGCTGTTCTAGTGGGGTTTTTCCTCAAATCCCCAACCTCCAAATTTCAATTCAGGGTTTATTTATTAGCTAAGAAGGAACTCTACTGGTGGGATCTACAGAGAAGCCCCACTGGAATTCGAATCCATTCCTCATATTGTGTTAACAAATGCTTCTTTCTCTAGATGGGAAGTAAATTGCTCAGTTTGACTCTCAGGATTGCATGCTGCCTGCAAAAGCTACAGAGCACAGTCCCCATCACTCAGAGTAGTTATTTCTCTTTAAAGGACATCACTGAGAGAATCAAAGAAAGGAAATCATTTCCAGCCTAGAACTCTTTCAAGGACATCGAAGAATAAAAGATTCTTTCCTCAAATACTAATATGCATTTTGGAAAACAGTCATTTTGCAAATCCATATTCCACAGACTGCTCTATAGAATTTCAATTGCATTTCAATTTCAAATCAATTCCTGTTTTCGCTAGAAACATTGGTCCTAAAAATGGACTGCTCTTTTCTTCAAAGGTGTGTGTGTGTATATACATATATGTGTGTGTCTCTGAATAATTCATAACTGTAGAATATTTAAAACATTATTTTTAAAAAATAGTTGTGATGAATATATGTAACTTAAAAGAACCAAAAGTAAACATTTGTTAAAAACTGCATTTAGAAATAATTGAGATTTTTAAACATCAATTCTGGGCAATAGTACTTTTCTACAAAGTTTAGATTTCCTTTGGAACACATATTTACCACTGACTTTTCTTTGCTACAGGGGTTCCTGATTCACAAACCAGTCCTTCCACTTCCTAGCTGCCACCTCTTGTAAATCAGCAAAATGAGAATGAGATTATCTCCCTCTTAGATCCAGAGGATTAAATCAGATAATGAATGAGAGAAAGCTGTGTGAGCCATCAGGTGTCATTGTGAGATAAAGGATCACCAACATGTATTAAAGCACACGGGGAGATGCCATCACTCTTGTGTGACACACTACAGAGTGCCTTTCCCCTGTTCCTGAACCTACCCCTCTCTGGATTGGTGTGGAAGCTTACTGGTTCTGACAGTGGGCTCCGGATGGAAACTGTCATGTATTTAAAGACATACATCAACGCTGCTTACAAATTACAAAATCAAGTACCTGGTACATACCAGCTCAAACATCACTGGGCGTTGGTGCTACCTCAGTAACTGGTACTGAAGCTTTCAACCATTTCTGAAGATCAGAAACAGCAAAATAAATAATGGTATTTTTTGTGTAGCCCAATCTGTTGCATACTGAAATCAAAACAGAAAAACAGTGGAACTCTGTAGGACATAAGTCGATAAAATATTACTGTCTCTAAACTCCACAGAATGAAAGACAAGCAAACAAACAAACACAAAATCCTTACACTCAAAACTAGAGGCTAAAGACTATCACATCTTCCCTTCATTCAGCTGCCATGTCTTAAAGGCTGATTGGAGTTTAGGTCCTTTTACAGGGTCCTTGCTTAGCCAGTGACAAGCAGTAAAGAGGTCCTGGTCACTAGCATTACATAGTTCTGAAATGAAACTTATGATGTCTCTGTTCATGAAAATAAATGTTCATTTTTAGATGCTTGAGACGCAACATAGAAGCAACAGCAAGAAACAGTAATGTCTGATCTCTGATTGCACAAGGCAGCCCCTGATATGAGCTTCTTGGTATATTTCATTCCAAACACTTTCCATGTTATGTTTGGGTGTTGCTGAAAGGAAATAAAGAAGTAAGATTTTGTTCTCTGTCTTTTTATGCTAAGAAAAACTCAGTCTTACTATCTTTCCCTACCCCCATCATGTGCGTGCGTGTGTGCGTGTGTGTGTGCACACGTGCGTGTGTGTGCGTGTGTGTGCGTACGCGTGCGTGTGTGTGTGCGTGCGTGTGTGAGTGTGTGTGTGTGTGCACGCGTGCGTGTGTGTGTGACTGTGTGTGTGCGTGCGTGTGTGTGAGTGTGTGTGTGTGCATTTCAGATATGCTTTGACTTTGTTACTACAAAACCAGCAACTTAATGGCAAATACATTTTTCATTTATCTGTGTGATTCTTTCATTTATATAACTGATAGGTGCTGTGCCCTTATCCAGATAAATTGGTACCAGGTATTAGGACCCTGCTATATAAAAATGACACTGACAGCAAATGAGTAAAAGGTGAAAAAAGCAATTTCAGACAGAGTTAGGTGCTAAGCAGGAACAGAGCGTGTCACAGGCAGGACTGAAAGGGAGCTGCTTACAGGGTGGCCAGGAGAAGTTTCTGTGGTGCAGTGATGCAGTCTTGTGATGAAGCACAACAGAGGGACAGTGTGACCTAAGTTCAGAGTGAACTAAGACTCCGATGAAGAATGTGGGAGACAGTCTAAATTCTAAAGTAAGGACGAAGATCACAGGTTGACGCACAGCAGAGCTGAAGGTGAGCAAACCTGGAAATGCAAAGGAGCTGGTTCTAAAGGAACCGAACCAATAAGTGAGCATTTGTTACAAAGAAGACAGATTAGCCTGGCTTTCATGATACAGGCTGCAAAATCTGGTGATGATATGAATGCTGGAGAGACTGGGGGTAACGTAGCCACCCAGTCCTCGAGACAAGATGTCTTGGCTTCCCACTGATACAGAAGACCAAAACGATTTCTATAGAGTTGCTGATCTTTCAGTCCATGTTGGAAGGTCAAAGAAGCTGGGTTCCGATGACTACATATGCAATGTGACCAATTTCCATGTGTTCCTGTGGCCATGCCTTCCCCACCTGATGAGTGTACTGTCAAATTGTGAGCTGAAGTAACCCCTTTCTTCCTTCCTTTACTTGTTTTTGTCAGGTATTCTGTTGCAGCAGTAAGAAAAGTTACTAAATAAATCCCCAAGGAGTAGACACCTATGTGTAGACACATGCATGAGAAAGCCCTGTTTAAAATGAGTGGTAGCTGATGCCACAAAATCCAAAATGAGCTACCTGGTTCGGCCTTTCTCCATTCTGCACTCAGAAAACCACCACCATAATTATATGGTGTTTTTCCCTGGCTACTAGAGGTGTCACGTATCACCCACCAATAGAAAGCCAGACCATCTGGCATTGTGATCTTACCGCAACCACAGAAATTTGGATGTAGGCAAGATCAGCCTAAGGTGTTTAGCTTGAAAATAATATTTGACCATGTCACACCTGCTTCTCAAGTACTTTTGTAAGATAACTATATAGTTGTTTTAATGGTCTCTCATTTCATTCAATAAACATAGGTGTCTAGTATTGAAGTTATTTATTGTTCATAAGGGATTATGGGATGACCTTTAACCCATAGGTAACAAGTGGATAGCTTGAGCAGCTTCAGAAAACCTGGAAGCGCTCATCATCCTGAAAGAATTTTTCAAATATGTCTTTAATGTATATTATTTTCTGATCACTTAATTATTCTACCTATGCACTATTTGGGGGAATTTAAACTGATAAAGATTGGAAAATTAGGTAGTATAGTTTGTTTAAATAATTATCTTTAGAGCACTGCTTTCCCGAGACAGGGGAGGATTATTTGAAAGAAATATCATCTTTCGATTGCTTCTCCTGAGGCATTTCCAAAGGGCAAATAAAAGAACAGAGAGAAATACTGAGCAATATAGGCGATATAGTATTAAATGTCTGCCTAATAGAGAGTCGTATGATTCAATTCAAGAGAGAAGGCTCCACTGAGTCTGCAGGAAGAAAAGTAATGAGGTTTTCTAACCAGACCAAGCAGCCCTCTCCAAAATGCAGATAGAAATCTGTTCAGAAAAAGACAAGAAGGATTTGTAGTTGAGTGGTGAAAATGTGCTCGCGTGTCAAATCCCTGACCGATGAACTTCCAGCGTGCGAGGGGTCTTTAGTCAACTGCATCCATCAAAGGACACGGGAGTGTGTGTAATAGCTTTACCTCGTTGCCTTTGCTTGTTTGCCATTATGGTGTTAAGCAGCAAGGTAGAGAACAGCACCCAGTACAGATGTGAACCACTGCAGGCTTGTGAGGGAACCAGTTCGACTTCCAACCTAATGGAAATCCACCAGAATACACTATTTTATACTTAAGGAAGCCAGAATATAAAGTCTGAAGTTTGCTCAAGGACACAGCACCAGAATCCTGATGTTATGACTAGGTTTCCTCCCCTTTTGGTATAAACATTCCCCAAATTAATTCTTCCAGTTGGTGTTTCTATAGTAGATATCCCAAGAACAATGTTTAATTAAATTGACTATGCTTTGAGTAAATTAATCAAAGCCTGATTAGTTTGCTACTAACAAAAGGACAGAAAAGTCAGGGTCATGATCCATCTGGGAAACAATGAAACCTTGAAGGAGGTAAAATGCAGGTGCTCCTCTCTGCTCCAGGTTTTCTATAGGCTTCCTGGAAACAAAACCAATCCTATCTTCATGCTTTATGCTTGACCTGTGCTCCTTATACAGTGAGATCACAAAAATAAATAACTAAACTGAAATCTCTCCCATCAAAGAACACCAAGTCTACCATTTTTCAGTAAACATATTATCCCCTAACAATATTTTTACATTAAAAAAAGACAGGGGCTGGGGAAACAACTCAGTCAGTAAAGTGGTTGTATTGCAGATATGAGGCCCTGAGTTCAATCCTTAACACTCACATTTTAAAATACAGAGCCTTGTGTATTTGTGTAGCTCTTACACCTAGAGCTGAGGAGACAGAGACAGGAAGACCTCTAGGGCTCACTGACCAGCCAACCTAGCACACTTGACAAATTCAGGGCCACTGAGAGACATTGACTTAGAAATATATACCTGAGAAGTGACACACAAGGTTGTCTTCTGGCGGTAAGCATACGCAGACATAAATATGCACACACACACACACACACACACACACAGAGAGAGAGAGAGAGAGAGAGAGAGAGAGAGAGAGAAAGAGAGAAAATAAATAATAAAATTAAGGTTTGATGTGGGGTGCCCCTCTGTATGCTGTGAATATGTTTTATTAACATTGGTTAATAAAGAAGTTGCTTTGACCTCTTATGACAGGACAGAGTACAGCTAGGCAGGAAATCCAAGCAGAGAGACAGGGAGAAAGAAGGCAGAGTCTGGGAGATGTCAGTAGCCACCAGGGAAGCAAGATATGAGGTAGCAAGCCATGAGCTTCATGGTAAAATATAGAATAATGGAAATGGGTTGATTTAAGGTTTAAGAGCTAGTTAATAATAAGCCTGAGCTAACAGGTCAAACAGTGTGTAATTAATATTAAATTTCAGAATGGTTATTCAGGAGCTGATGGGGGTGGGAGAGAAACCTCCAGTTACTGAGGCTCTTTGATCAGTTATCTCACTTAAACTTTAAAGGAAAAGATCAAGTATTTCCTATCTTTAAGAAAAAAACCTAAAAAACAGGAGTGGAGAAATGGCTCAGCATTAAGAACATGTTTTGCCCTTGCAGAGGGCCTGAAATTGATTCCCAGCACTCATGTTGGGCAGCTTACAACGACGTATAACTCCACTGCCAAGGTTTCTGATGCCCTCTTCTGGCCTCTGTGGATACCTGCCCAGAGATGCACATACATGCATATGGAAACAAACACATACACATAAGCAAATAAAAAAAAAAGAAAAGCAAGAGTAAAGCAACGTTCCAATGACCAATGACCTGAGCATTGAGCCTTAATTTTGGTTGTCATAGCCCTCATGGCAGCAATGCAAAAACAGAGGAGGTTAAGGCAGCTCTACAATGCATGGTTTATTGGGATCAGCTCTTGCAGAATGCACAATTAATTTTTCAGAGAAGAACATTATAACACTCCAAATGCTTCCTTCCTCTGTGGAGAGCAATCTTCTGTCCCAGTGTGAGTGAGCTTTGGGTTACAAAGTCCTCTAGATTTAAAGGTCAATTAGTTTGGTTCCACTTTGATTAGAAGCCATCATAACAGTGCTGCATGAGTAATTTATAGAGGCATAAATATTGACATCAATTTTTGTCAGATATTCCGATATCATAAACATCATGTAAATCTAGCCACCAGCAATCAATTTGCACATAATGGACTAATCTGATTAGAACTATATGGCTGTGCTATTTGGGCTTCAGAGTCCCTCGCCTCTTCCTACATTAAATCATCATTTTAAATCATGCCATAGCATCCCTCACAACAAGCAATCAAAAACAGAAAATTTAAGCCCATTGGATCTTTGCCTAATTTAATGATTTTTTTCTCAGAGGTTGTGCTTGCTTGGAACCGCCAATGAGGTTCTGGCCTCATGCCTAGAAAGGACTCCATGTACTGCCATTCCTTCAGCCCTCCATTTCATTCAGCAAACTGACGTTTTGTCCACATATAGGGCATGCATCATATGATTTTATTTTTCTTTTAAAGGTTAATATATATTAATTATAAAAACTGATAGGTATGTGTGACATTTTTATATTTTACACATTTTATACCTTCACCCCATTTTTCTCTCCTACCTCCCCCCATCACTCTATCCCTGATCCTCATTCTAGTTCCTAGTATGACTTGGTTACTCTCTTTTTAAAGTTTTATTTTGCTATTTTTCAATTACGTGTATGTGTGTGGCTACGTGCATGTGTGCTGATATCTGAGGAGATCAGAAACACAGGTCTGTGGAGTCGGATGACAGGCAGTTGTGAACTGTTCAGTGTTAACACTGGGAACAGGACCCAGGTTTCCTACAAGAACAAAAGCACCCTCAATTGCTGAGCCATTTCTCCAACCCCTCCCCACAAATGATTTCACATGAGGGTGCTCACTAGCAGTCGGAAGCAAGAGAGAAAATTTTATTATAACTGATCTTGATAACAGGGAAAATCAGAGGACAAAGTCTGTTGCCAGATCCTTGAGAGCAAGGTTCTCTATTTTGTATTTCTCTCTTACCACATGTGGCACTTTGTAAGGCATAGGCCAAATGGAAAATTCACAGAAAACTATGCAGAGAACATGAGCATGTTCACACACACTTGCATGAAGCTCTACATGTGTGCATGTCTGTGTGCAGGTTTGTACACACATATGTTCATATGCCTGTAAAGGCCAGAGGACAGTCTCAAATGCCATTCCTTTGCTACTATCCTCCCCTTTTTTGTTTGTTTTGAGACCAGGTCTCTTACTGGCCTGGAGCTCATTAGTGTAGGCTAGCTAGACCAATGAAAGCCTCAATTCCCTGGTGGACAACCACACCCACCATGCATTTATGTGGGTGCTGGGGCTCTGAACTCTAGTCCTCACACTTGCCAGGAAAGCACTTAATCAGCTGGGCCATATCCCTAAACCCAGACCTCAAATTCTGTCTATAAAACTCGCATACACACAAATATATTGCATTAATTAAAAAAGTAAAAACAGAAATAAAACATGTATCTGAAATAGGAAGTACCTAAGCTAAGCACAGAGAAGATTCGGACCTCTGATGGAATGGTGGACAGAAGTGTGAGCTGGGGGATGAAACTGAGCCAGCATTTGGTTTCTAGATCTGTGATTCACCTATGCAGTACATCCCCACCCCACTTCCCCATTCCCACTGTACACCCGCCCCCCTCAGGAAAGGTTTATGTCTCAAGTTTCTGCTCCCACAACCCTGGTATGTGGTGTGTGTGTGTGTGTGTGTGTGTGTGCATGTTCCTATATGTGTATGCACATTAGTGTGTAAATGTGTATGCATAGATGTACATGTGCATATGGAGGCCAGAGGTCTACCTTGGCCTTCTTCATCTATCACTCTCTATTTTTAAGCAGAGCCTGTCATTGAACCTGGATCTCATTGATTCACCAAGATGACCTAGCCAGCAAGCCCCAGTCTCCTTTCTCAGTCTCTTCAGATGACTTAGAAACATTTGCCTTTAGAGCTGTGCAGGATGGAACTCAAGACTCCGTGCTTGCACACCAAGCACTTTATCAATTGAACCCCGCCCCCCCCAGTTTTATAGCTAAACCTTAATAAGCTAGTCTATGGAAGGCATCTACCACCATGCCTAGTTGGATGGTAGGTGGATCAGTTACCCCACCATGTTTGCACAACAACACTTGGTTGGTTGTGAGGGTGCTCGAGGCACCTTCAGTGTTGGGAAGAGTCACTGCTGTTGTATTCTGTATCAGGGGAACCGCCATGGCCCTTGGCCCTTTGGTGCAGTTTCTCAGATGTTGGCATGTGGATGAGTCTGGTAGGAGGCCTGTAGAGTTTCTGACTCCTCAAGTCTAAGTGAAACAGAGAGCTTCCATTTATGTCTATTCCCCAGTGATGTTGGGCCTGGGGCTCAAGTTCGGATCGACTGCTTTCTAAGAATTCCATTGCTCTAACCAGAATCACAGGGAAAAAATCTGAGTTATGGATTACCAAGTATGGTGACCTCTGAAGGAGTCCTCCCTGTCTTCTCTATTGGGGAAAGACTGAATTAAGTTGAGGTTACTCGTTGTTCTCCTGGAGGAATCTACCCCAACTACAAAATGGGCTGTGAGTCTTGAAAGGACAGAGCACCAAGGGCAGGAATCCTCAAGGCCCCAGGCACCTGGGCTCTGTCAACAAGGTCAGAATCTCTCCTTGACTCCATCCAACAAAAATGAAGCCCACTGGAAACTACAGACTCAGAGTATGTGCTCACTGCACAATGACAGCATGTCTGGAAGAGGAATGCTAACATTAATGTTGCAACAAAAAAGAAAAGAAGTAGGTACAGAATACCCAGCACAGAACAATGCAGAGCTGGGCATAAAGAGCCAGCTTCCCTGGCATGTATTATGTGGGGTACTGTTGTTTTAACTCAAGAAATCCTCAAACCAGCCCCAGGAGGAATGCGACATAATTGGTCTTCTTTTTAAAAAACTCACTCCATACCTCTTATTTCCACAACCATGCTGTCTGGAGTCTTCAACAGAAAGATGATATTAATGGCTACATATATAAAGAGCACACTATACAAGCATGAAGGCCCAAGTTTAATCCCCCAAGCCCATATTTTTAAAAATAAGCTGTTGGGTTGAATATAGCAGCACACACCTTTAATCCCAGCACTTAGGAGTCGTAGGTAGAAAGTATATCTGTGAGTTTGAGGCCAGCCTGGTCTACTACAGAGTTCTGGGACAGTCAGAGCTGCATAGTGAGACCTTGTCCCCCTCCAAAACAAACAAACAAAACAGCTGTGGTGGTATGTGTTTGTAGTGCTAACATTGAGGAAGCGGGAAAAGGCAGATCCCTAGGGCTCACCAGACAGCTGGTCTACCCTATTTGGTGAGTCCTGGTCAGTGAGAATCTGTCTTATACAAAAATGGTAGATTACGGTAACACACACACACACACAAAAAAAAAAAATGGGCAAAGATTACAGACAATTTATGAGAATGGTTCACCTTTACCAACCAGAAACCCACCCTCCTTCCTTCAGTCCCCAAGTATGTACTACTACCCAGCTCACTGCCCTAGAAGCTAAACATGGGGAACCAGTACTGTACCTTCTTCACAATTAAAGTAACTCAAAGAGCTATGCTGATAACCTACACTGGATTATAGTGTGCCGCCCCATTTCTTTAAATACCCTGCAGGCAGAGAAAGAAAGCCTCATGATAAATGATGTCTCTGTCCTCTGTCCTATGCATTAGAGCTGGCTGCTCTCCCACAAACAAGGCCAAAATTGTAAGCAACTGGCACAGAGTCAGTGACAATATGTAAATTACTTGTAAAATAAACTTGATCCCCTGTAATAAATGCTGTTTGAATTTTAATTTGCTAACAATATTTTAATGTGGTAATTGAGGTCATGGAAGACGTGGCTAGAGGTGAAACCATCTGTAACTGCCGGCTTGAAGAACACTGTGCTGCCCAGGTTTATAAAATATTACCAGGAAATACGAGGGAAACACGTGGCATGGGGTTGGCTGTGAACAGACTCCAAATGGCAGAAAAAGACACTATACTGAGGAACTGCAATAGGGCTTAGGAAGAAACTGTCAGAGGCTTTTGGTAATTTAAATGTCTTTGCTTAGACTGTGGGCCCTCAAACCACACAGAAATTATCTTTTTTGTTATTTTTATTTTACTGTTGATAGGTTGGTTGATTGATTGATTTTTGAAACTGAGTATCATGAAGTTCAGACTAGCATTGAACTTGTCATGTAGCTGAGGATGACTTTGAGCTCCTGATCTTCCTCCCACCACTACCCAAGTGCTGAGATTACAGGCATCTACTACTGTGCCTGGCTTACGCACTGCCATGGCTGGAGCCCAGGGTTTTGTGTGTGCTGGGAAAGCCCTCTTGGAAATGAGCTACATCTCTAAGTATTTTCTTACTGAAATAAAATCATCATTAAAACACATGGCCCCATATCTTTTAAAATTTGGGGCAACACCTGATCTTCTAGCTTTCATAATTAATCAAGTCTACTTTCCAGAAGAAGTCATATACTGTGGCTTGCTCAGTCCATTCTCCTTTTTGGTTGCACTCTCTGGGACCATCAGTTCCAGGATCCTTGAAACTGACCCTCCAGTGGAAAGCAGGGGTTTTGTTTTTGTTTTTGTTTTTGTTTTTTAATACTGAAGAGTCAGTGCTACAAGCTTGCACTGACTGACTTTATACTATCGCCATCCAGCTACGCCCTAGGGCCAGCCTTTGTCTATCTCTCATTTACATGCTTTATTTCATGGTCTCCTTTGACTTAGTGTCTCATTTCTGTTATGAAACCTAGAAGCCCAGAGTTTCACTTATTTCCTCATTTTGGTTCTCCCTTCTCTTAGTCCAGCTACATACTGAGAATGAGGCAGACCAGGCTGTGACTGGCATCATTGTCATCTTTCTTGTTCTCTTTGCCATAGATTCCCATGTATACAGCATAACTAACCTCACAGACAGGAGCTTCTAGATGAAGCTACTGGTCAGCAAAGCCCTAACAACCTTCATGCTCCGCCCTTCGCCTCACACTCAAAGTCTTATGCTCTCTGTACCCATGGAGCCATGCACCCTCTAGCCAACCACAATCTACCCAGCTCTCATTCTTCTCCCTCCCAGTTTCTGTTCTGTGACTCCATCCTCTCCAAGCCTCTCTTTGCCCCCTCAGCTGCTCATCTTGCTCATCATTCCAATCCTGGTCATTTGTCCAGGCACAGATCAAATCCCTCCTTTGAAGGGAGTCTGAATGACCTCATTGGCTCATGCATTCTCCCCTTCTTGTTTCAAATCCTTACTCAAACGTAACTTTTCTAAAATTACGTACTTCCTCTTGTGGTCTTAAAAAGTAGAAATTTCCTAAAAAGAATACACACACACATGTCTAAAAAGAACTTAAGTAGAATTACCCAATTGGGTGACAGTGTCCCTGCTATACATCAGAGCCTAACAAATAGAAGGCCTAGTGCTAGGAATAGGTTACCTTTGTTTAGAATCGATGGTCAAGGAGGTCCCATAGAACCCCCCACCAAAGCCTGTTGATTTGGATGAGAATGGTCACCATATGCCCATATGTTTGAATATTTGGTGATTAGTTGGTGGAACTATTTGGGAAGGATTAGGAGGTGTCACCCTATTGGAGGAGGTATTATGTCGCTGGAACCAAATCTTGAGGTTTTAAAAGACTCGAAACATTTCCAGTGAATTCTGCCCCCTCCCCCCTTCTTTCTTTCCCATCACCTCTCTGCCTCTTACTTATGGATCAAACTGGGAGTCCTCCATTTTTCTGCTGCCATGCCTTGCTGCTCTTTCATCATGGACTGTAACTTTCTGAAACTGTAAATCCAATTATGTGTTTTCTTTCATACGTTACTTTGGTGCAGGTGTTTGTTACAGCAATAGAAAAGTAACTAGTGCACAATTATTGTCAATTATCCTAGTTACCTTCAATAAGAAAACCATGCCTCATGATAAGACCTTATTGCTAAAGATGCCACACATTTGAGTCATAGAACATGGGGAAATCAAGCTGGTGTTGACATGGAGATTTATCCCTACTAGCTAACTTTTACAGTGCTGGAAGGTGTTGTGTACACTACCAGAAGGGAGAAAAGTAATCTTGAATGTTACCCAGCTAAGAACCCTGGTAGCTACAGTAATGACTAGCCTCAAAAGATAAGCTACAGCCACTGGGACAATAATAGCATTAATTTCATGAAAGCAGCCAATCACCGTGTGTGTGTGTGTGTGTGTGTGTGTGTGTGTGTGTGTGTGTGTGAGAGAGAGAGAGAGAGAGAGAAATATTTTATTTTATTCTTTGATCATCTCATATAGTATATTTTTATCATAGTCTTCCCCTATTTCCAAACTCCTTTCCCCATCCACCCGTCTAACTTCATTTTCTTTCCCTTAAAAAAAAGAAAGAAAAATTTAAAAGCTATTTAAAAACATGGCTTGAGCTTCTGTAGGTCTTGTGCATGTTGTGATATGGGAGGTCCTTCTGTATATGTGTTGCTTTTATTGGTTAATAAATAAAGAAGCTGCTTTGGCCTGTGATAGGGTAGAATTGAGCTGGGTGGGGAAGACTGAACTGAATGCTAGGAGGAAGAAGGAGGAATCAGTGAAAAGCCATGTAGCCGCCACCACAGACGGACGTGCTGGAACCTTGCCAGTAAGCCACAGCCACATGGCGATACACAGATTAATAGAAATTGGTTAACCAAAGATATAAAAGCTAGCTAGCAATACACTTAAGTGATAGATCAAATAATATAGTTTCTGTGTCGTGATTTTGGGAGTCTGGGCAGCCAGGAAATGAACAAGCAGCCTTCCAACAACAGATTGGCACCCACCAGGAAACTGCCCTTTTTAGTGTTGATTTAGTCTCTGTGAGTTCCCCTGCACATCTGCCCTGCTGTATCTAGAAAATGTTGATTCCTTAAAACTTCTCACCACCTCTGGCTCTTACTACTACATTTCTACCCACTCTTCTGCAAAGATCCCTGAGCCTTGAAGGGAGGGATATGACAAAAATATCCCATTCAGGATGCACACCAAAGTCTCTCTCTATATTTGAATCTCTTGGCAAAGGACTCAAAAGGATGTGAGTGATTCCTCTTACTGGGGGGTTTTACTTGGTAGCATTTGGTGCCTAAAATGGGGTATTCTCTCTCCTATTGTATGGCAACCCATTTAACTTCCCTCTCTCTGTTTCTCTGACTCTGTCTCTCTGTTCTCTCTGTTCTCTCTTTCTCTTTCGTGTGTGTGTGTGTGTGTGTGTGTGTGTGTGTGTGTGTGTGTTGGAAGCTTCTACAGGAGTAGGTTTCCATATGACTATTCTAAAGGCCTTTAGTGTTAGCCTTCCTTCCCTATATCCCTTCCTCCACCCTGGTTTCCCATCCCCCACATCCTTTAATCCTCTTGTTCTAATTTCCAGTTTACCTCTTTATAAAGCCAATCACTTCCTGATTAAGTTTTAAGGGTCATTCCCTTAGGTAAGCGAAAACACTCACCTAGCATCATTGTCAGGAAGCAAAGCAGTGGCACATGTGAACTTGCAGCAATTTTGACAGCATAGGCAAGGCCTGCTCAAGTTCAAAAGAGAAAAATCACAGCATGGAGCAGGGAAGTGACATTAAATTCCACAACAGCTAAGGCGCTGTTGACAATTGATAGCTGCTGATAGAAGAAAGTAAGTTTTCTTTAAGGTATGGCCTCTGGTCAGTTACCCATCCTCCTGTTGAAGGTCCAAATATAATCAGCATAAATTGTACCCGGTGGAGTTAAAAAGAGAAAAGAGGACACAAAGCCAGTTGGATAGGAAAGGGGGTTGGATCTTGGAGGAGTTGGGGGAAGGAGATGATTATGATCAAAATATATTGTACAAAATTCTCAAATAACTAATAAAAATGAGAAAAAAGAAAAGAATTTATAAATCTGTATCATGCTACACTAAACTGCCGGTGTTTATATGCCTCTCTGAGGAAACACAGCTTGCTACAATACAGAGAGAACCAAGAGGTGAGTGACCAGCCATCTGGTGGGACACCCCCACTCTCAAGGACCTCCATAGTGGGGCAAAACCCCAGGCTACTACCCCATCCTGCCCCCAAACTCACCATCCTCCTAAAACCTCAGTGGAACTCTGAAATATATGTCTCTCTGATTATACTGAATATTCCTTAGGGCAAAACCTGTACTTTGTTGGCTTTTATAATTTAAAAGGAGTTAATAAATCTGAAGCTATACTATTTAATAAGCTATTGTTGAATAAAATAAAGAATAACCAGGAAAGCTCTATACATGTATGTATGCGTATATAAGCATTCCAACGTCATTTGCATGTGTGACTGCAGTGGAAGGACAACAACTTATCTCAAGAAGGAAAGCCTACAAGTGGATTGTAAGTTGCCTGGTGTGTGGAGCAGCTTCCAGGGAGCATGCCAGAGAGGTGTCTGCGCAGCCCTGCCCACCTTAGCTGCTAGAGTATTTCCACAAGTCAGCTTCCTTTCAGACAGAGCCAACATGGTAATGCCTGGTAGACAGAGCTGGTGTGAAATGGTAGCCCACTGTGGATCTCACTTCCCTTTCTCTAACATACAGTGATTTGGAAAACCCCTTCTGATGCGTGTATCTCTGTGTCTGCATGTGTCTGTATGTTTCTGGTCATGCCTCTTTTTTCCTATTCACTTCACTTACTCATCTGCAAATTCCTTTACATGTCCCTCCTAGCACTCTCTTGTTAGTTACACAAATCGGATTTCTCAGTCTTTGGAAGCTGTCTTGGTTAAAGTTCACTAAGAAGCTAATTTGAACATAAACCAAACTTACAGATGTTTTTGGGTTTTGATTTTTTTTAAGGTTATTTTGTTCTTTAGGTGTGTGTGTGTGTGTGTGTGTGTGTGTCATTATTTACACATGTGTGCAGGTTCCCATGGAGGCCAGGAGAATTTATAATATTCCTTGGAGCTAGAGTTGCAGCTGGCTATGAGCCACCTGTGTTTGTTTTTGTTTTCTGTTTTGTTTTAAAACTTTCCCTGGGGCGAAAGAGATGGTGCAGCAGTTAAGAGCACTTATTGCTGTTGCAGAGACCCTTAATTCAGTTCTATGCACCTTTATGACAACTCACAACTGTCTGCAACTATAGCTCCAAGGGATCTAAGGCCTTCCTCTGACCTCTCAGGCACCACCCTACACAAAGGGAGCATTCAGTCACACAGAGACACATAAACAATACAAATAAAAGTTAAGTCTTCCAATATAAAAGGAATACAGTTGAAGATCTCTGATACACAGGAAGTACACAGACACACATACATGTACACACACGCATATGGCCTTTTGCACATAGGCATGCACACACATACAAACACGTGCATACACATACATGCACACACATATACATACACACATTCACAATCATATAAACATGCATGTACACACACATATGCAGGCACACACATGTGCACACACATACCTACACACATAAACACACAAAGACAGTATTTTTAAAGGAGGTGTCTATCTATCCAAATTTGAAAAATTACTATGCAAACATGTTTTGCAGAGAATGATCAAAAGTGGGACTAGACATGTGGAGAGAGGGAGGCACCATCCCTTGCAGTTTTGGAGGGACATTCAGGGACACCCAATCTGTGTTCTCTTCAGCATCAGTAGGCGGTGAGTGCTAGCCCCTCAGCTAACTGGTAAGCTTCCCATTTCCAGCTGACTGGTTCTTTTCACTGCTGGTGAGTTACTTTGCCTTAGTCACAGCTGGGTGATCTCAGCTG
Organism: Dicrostonyx torquatus; assembly: GCA_028555095.1. Classification (NCBI taxonomy): domain Eukaryota; kingdom Metazoa; phylum Chordata; class Mammalia; order Rodentia; family Cricetidae; genus Dicrostonyx; species Dicrostonyx torquatus. Next base: position 13,997,824 of record JAQHUG010000010.1, read on the forward strand.
GCTGGAGGATACTGCCTTCTCGGGGGGCCTCTTCCCTCCTGAAGCCTCACTAATAGCCAAAGTGTGGCTGTGCAACCTCCCTCTGCCTGGGGAAAAGCACAGTCAGCTGTCTCACCAACAGCGTCTCTAACATGTGGGGGATAAACTGAAGCTCTCAGCCAGCTGGGGAGAGAGATGGGCTATGGGGAGAGGGGAGTCAGAGCTGTTTTAACTCTTTATAAATGCCCAGCATCTTTGCACTCTGCACTCTCGGAGCACCCAGTGATTGACAGACGCGGGTTTGAGTTCTGGATTCGGTAGCAGCCTGTGATGAGATTTCCCGAAGAGGCAGAGGCCTCTCGGATTTTTATTTTTAATGTGCATGAAGGGGTGTATTGGAGGAGGATAAATGTACTGTATATGATAGTCTAAAGGACCCTCTGTTTTTTAGTGTTGTGAATATTGACTTCCAAATGGATTTAATCAAAATCAATAACAAAATGTACGGTAATGAAGTAATGTAAAAGGCAGTAATGTATAGGCCAAGAGGTTGACTCTGGAATATATTAACAGAAAGCTGCGTGAGGAGAACGAATGGCCTGTTCTAAGTCTTTCTTCACCTAATAGAAGACAATAGGTAAGGAAAGGGAGGTTCTGACGCTGCCCACAAATTGGGCCTTCTCCAGAGCTGTAAAAACATTATCTTCTTAGCAAATTTAGCAAAAACGTCATTAGAATTCAGAAAGAAAGAAATTAAAAATCAGTTTACAAGATCGTAAAACTGACTCAAAGATTCTGTGATAAAATGACTGGCTTTTAACAATATTTTAATGATTTCCTAAGAGTTAAGTGACTTTAAAATGTTTTATGTATGCTACTGGAGCATGTCCAGACACCCTAGAGTTAAATGTTAAAGGGTATGATTGTTAAGATCTGTCCACTCATTAAATCTATAACCTAATAGGTGAATGGGAAAATTAGACTAGGTAGAATTGTCCAGAGAGGCCCAAATTTCACAATGGATACTATGGCTTTAACACACAGAGAAAAACAGCTTATCCTGTGTTCTCTAGCAGTCCTGTTGTTTTGAAGGAATCCTATTGATCTCCTAGTAGTCTTCCTCAATACAGTATTTCCAGGCCGCTGGTGAGAATGGGTAACCTCCCAAATACAGAAAAGCTAACTAAAGTCTCCGATCTCCGGCTAGACTCCAGAACAGCTCAAGTTCAGTAGTCACTCTTGCTTCTTTCTTTGCACCTCCAGTGTCCCTTTCTTGGATTTGGCTACCGCTCCTCCCAATTCACCACTGTGTTCTCCCCTGGACTGCCCCAAACAACCCCTTTTAACTGCCCCCTTGCCTCCTCTGCTAACTGTTCTTATGTTCTCCAGAGGAGCTTAAAGGAGAGCCTATGAAGGAGAGGCATGTAAAACAGCCAGCTTTGGATTGTCGGTGAGATAGTGGCTCTAAAACTAACAAACCAGCTTTTGTGTTTCCTTTCCTTGAAAGGAAGCAAAGAATTAGGAATGGGAAGAGAATACAGGGGGGTAGGAGAAGGTAAAAAGCAAGAAAAGAAGGGAGGGAAGAGAAGGGGAGGAAGAAGAACGGGAAAGGGAGGAAGGGAGAGAGGGAGGGACGGACGGACGGACAGAACAAGTTAAAGCTGGAATACCGTTTGCTTGCACAGTCCCTCAGTGATTGATATGAACTTCTGGTGCCCATTTCTGTGGTGTGCCCCCTAATTTGAGACCAGCACTGACACAGGGTGCTGAAAGTGGCCAGCCTAGGCACAGAGCATCTCAGGTCTGCTAACTTTTCTGCCTGGTTCTAGGCAGACTTCCCCAAAGAGGCTGGAATACAATTCAAAGCTTCAATTGGCCTTTTCAGCTCCTTAAACACCGGATACAACATGCTATTATTGGTGGCAAATGACAGCTACAGCAGCTTAGGCCTGGCCAGGCTGCCTTCAAAGCTCAATATAAGGTTAGAAGCAGGTCACATGCCAGGATTTTTACCAAATTAATGCTTCCAAGGGGTTATACTTATGGGATTTTTTTTCTACCTAAATAATCTCACCTTCTTTCATTGCTGATTTTCTCCCCTCCTCTCTCCATATAAGATAATTCAGAGGGGTAGACATCCAGAATAATATATAAAGAATCAAATTATCAAGCAAGCCAAGATTTACCACCAGGCCTCATGCCCTCCACCTAAGTCATTCAGGAAAAAGAAGACTCTCAAATAGCCAGTAATTTCATTTTGACAGGTTTCAAATAATCTTTGACATTCTGCTTCTTGGTGCACAATTTTCATCAAAAAAAAATTAAAGAGACGCTTCCATTTGGGAATCATTTCCTTCATCTATTTTTCATTTAAATTGCACATTGGTATATTGAAGGAAAGGCTTCCTAAATCAGTTATCAAATGAATGTAGGAATGTAAATCTAAATCTAATTGCCAAGCTTATTGTTCCCCATGCAGACAGAAGAGGCTCTTTCCTTGGGCTTTTAAAAAAAATGCAGTGTGTGTGTGTGTGTGTGTGTGTGTGTGTGTGTGTGTGTGTGTACGTCAGAGGACAAGGAGTCAGTTTTCTCTTTACACCATGCACATCCCAGGTATTGAACTCAGGAAATGAGGTATGGTGGCAAGTACCTTTACCTGCTGATCTAGCCCACTCCTCTTTTTAAAAAGATTTAAAGAAAAAGAAAGAAGCAAGCTACTTTCTTCCATGGTATTTCTATATCAAAGAATGATATTGTCATCCCCGTGTCAATTCAATGAGAGAGAACTCCCTTAAACCCATGTCAGCATAGACATAGTAACTCAATTAGGTGAGGCTGGTTGTTTCTGGTGGTTAAGTCTGTGATGATTTCATGGGCATCTGTATGTTCCCATACATTTTGTGTGTAGTCTCTGGAATAGGGAGTTCAGAAGAATACAGTAAACAATGACACTCGGTTGACAGGTGTGATGTTGAGTTGATAAAAGGCCCTGAATTCCAAAATCTGAGGTATTTGGACTTTATCCATAAAATGATATTGATTGAGTATGAAATGAAAAGAAATGAGAAAAAAGCTATTTCGGGAAGATTTATGTATTGTGGCTGCTTAGCAACAAGGGAGGGAGAGCGAGAGAGGGAGCAGGAGTAGGATGGGAGACGAAATAGAGGCTGGGCATGGAGATACTGGGCCAGTCATCCACAGTCTAGGAAAATGGCCTGACCCCAGTGCTCATGTGTTGACATCTCACCCTAGGTGTCTCAGAATCGACCATATTGGAATACGATTTCTGAAGATATAATTAAAGAGACCGTGCTAGGGAGACTAGGTCCTAATACAATATGACCAGTGACTATATGAAAAAAGAAAGAAAGGAAGGAAGGAAAGAAGGAAGGAAGGAAGGAAGGAAGGAAGGAAAGGAAAGGAAAGAGAAAGAATGATTTAGACAGACAACACGGTTCAGTACACAGAGGAACCTGACACCAAGTTTAAAGACCTTTTTCCAATGCCCAGGTTTGTAGAAGAACACTGACTTTCACATGTTGTCTTCCGACCACTATACAAATTGTCCAAACACACAGACACACACTAAATAAATTAAATAATTTAATTTAATATTTGAGTTGGAAATTTGGATGCAGACACCTCACAAGAAAATTACATGAAGGTAAAAGCAGAGATGGAGATAATCCTCCCCTAAGCCAAGGAACCCAAAGATGGCCAAGACACCTTCAGATGACAATGCATGACAAGGGACATTATTTTTCTCAGCTTTAAAAAATAACACAGAAGCACTTGTGGGATACTATGGAAGCCTTGGAGTGGTTATTGCATAGTGGCTATCAATGCCACATGGATTTCAGTAGCGTGCCATCACATAGAAGCTATGTGGTGGCTGTCTTACATGAGCTTGCTCTGCATGCTGTTTCTGAGCCAAACAAGGGAGTTTGGGAACCCTGTGGGCCCTACCTTACCTGGAAGCCAGTGTGTTCCACAGTAGCAGCTTCATCAGAAGCCCAGCAGTACAGTGAGAGCAGGACTTTCTCGTTTGGGTCACTGCTTGTCCCTGGTCCCATTGCTTGTGATGGACACCTTAGAAACCTGGAATCTAAAACAATGATGTATCATCTAGGAAGAGAGAACTGCCTAGTTCAAGATGCTTGTTTGTGTCATGGGGACAAGTCCTGTGACTCCCTGCTAGGGCATCAAACTCATGGAACACTTGAGTTGCTGACCCAGCAGTCAGTGTGTTCTGCCCACTTCCACAGCTCTGTAGAGTCAACAACACACCTAGAGAAGGTCCCCAGATCATCAAATTCAACAGGCACTGCTCACTTCTGAAGAGAGTCATCAGTCAAAAGGAATCTTTGCACTCGCAATTTTGAAAGTCAAGATAATTATTGGTAGCCTCTGCATAACAAATGTAATTTCAATTAGGCTCTTTTTCTAAATTAAAAACTATTGCTTGTGTGAAAAAAATAACACAGAAAAGCACCCTAGTCTTAGACTTCTACCTTCCAAACCACGAGACACAAGTCCCTGCTGTTTCAGCCATCTAGGTACCTAGTTTACTCCCCTTCTCATGACTCAGACAACGAGAACTTTTCATCAGACTCCCACGGTGTGGAATGAATTCAGAACTGAAAAGAGTAGATGAAGTTCTCCCTCTCAAGGGGCTTCCACTGTAGTCAAGAAAATCAGGTAGGAAAAGAAGCAAATTAAGGGTGAGAGATGCAGGGGGTGGACGTGTTTCTGTGATGAGATGAGATCTGGTGCCCCAGACCTGGAGGTCACGGGTTGAGTGACGAACAGAGATCCTGACCACAAAGCTGTAATGTGTTGATACGCTCAGAGTGCAGAGCCCAGAGTTCTACAGGAGCTCAGATGAGGTGCGGGGTCCTGATCAAGGCTGAGGGAGATTTGTGAGAATGTAGGATCTTATTACAAACATTACAGTAGTTAAATGAGCATGATCTGATGTGACCATCACAGGAAGCAAACTTCAAAGGGGATGTTTAGATGTAGGAAGAGGCCACTGAAGCTTCCAAAGTTGTTCAAGCAGAATGATACTGTCTTTGCCTGAACTGGGAGCAAATATCGTCACCTTGTGAGAGGCAGGTTTGGGCATAATTGCAGGCAGTTTATGACAGAACTACCATGGGCACATGGGACAAGCATTTTTCCTTAAGTCTTGGGTGTTGAAAGGAGGTGGTTCAGTCAATCAGTACTTTCTGTGTAAGCATGGAGGACCTGATCTCCAGCACCCACATAAAATTCAGGCCATTACAGGATGGCCCTGCAATCTCGGTACTGGGAAGTGGGGACAGAGGATCCCAAGGACACTGGGCAATCATTCTAGCCAAACTGGAAGTCTCTGTGTACATAGAGAGAAGATATATACAAAAGGAAAATAGTTGAAAGGGATTGGGGAAGACATCGATACTGACTGTGGCCTCCACCACGTGTATTATACACACACACGCATGTATGGTTCACACATGAGCCACATTCAGAGAATAAAAAGAAAAGGGAGAAAGGCCAGAACACACACACATACAGCAGGGCCTCACCATGTAAAGTCTTTAATTCCTCACACACATTCATTTTCTGAGTGGAGTCATCCTGCACCCCTCCAGACTCTGTCTGCAAGAACACCAGTAACAGATGCAGGACCCTGACTAGGACCTTCAGATCCGGGAACAAACAAACCCCGCTAGTTGTAAAGTACTCAGCTTCAGATGTTTCATTACGGCCATGAAAACAAGACCAATAGGACAGTTATAAAAAAAAGTCTCAGTCGGACAGTGGTGGCACATGCCTTTAATCCCAGCACTCAGTAGGCAAAGGCAGGAGGATCTCTGTGAGTTCAAGACCAGCCTGGTCTACAAAGTGAGTTCCAGGACAGGCTCCAAAAGCTACACAGAGAAACCCTGTCTTGAAAAACCAGATAGATCGCTAGATCAATCGATAGATAGATAGATAGATAGATAGATAGATAGATAGATAGATAGATAGATAGATAATAAGAAGTCTTGTAAGCAGAGTTTGTTCATTTCCTGGCCACCTAGACTTGAATAATGACATAGAAACTATATTAATTACAACACTGTTTGGCCTATTAGTTCAGGCTTCTTGTTAACTAACTTTTATATCTTAAATTAATCCATTTTTATTCATCTATGTATCACCACCAGACTGTGGCCTACTGGTAAGGTTCTGGTGCCTGCCAACTTTGGCAGCTATGAGACGTCTCTTTGACTTTACCTACTCTCTCTCTATATCTCTGGATTTTTCACCTGGCTTTACTCTGCTAAGTCATTGACCAAAACAACTTTATTCACTAACTTTAAAAGCATCACATATACAGAAGGACATCCCACATCACAGCCTCTATATCCGAATAAGTTTCAGCACTCCAGAATGAGCTGAGTACACAGTGTGACCAGGCCTGCAATGACTGCGAGTATTTTTAAAGGGCACATTCCCAAGCAAAATGCATTTTAACGGAGAACCTCTCCATCCTTCAAAATGTCCTCTGCCTCTCCCCTTGGTGCTTTCCCTGGTGAGAGCCATTGGTGGAATCATTTTCAAAGTGCTTGCCTTTCATCACAGGCCAAAATAAATCATAAAGCGTGGTCCCAGCTTTTGTAAGGATTGGTTCAATTGCGAGAAAGTGTATGTTTGATCTGCAGAGGCTCTCCAGGGGAAAATGTTCTGAGCAAAAGGGCAGCATTTCATTCTCTAGAAACAAACGCTTTGTCGTCCTTCAGCTATGAAGGCTGCATCTACACAAGGGGAGGCGCTTAGAAGAGGGAGACCAAGCGTGACTGAGATCACGGGGTCATGGTTCCTGTCTGGTTATTCAAATTAATTATCTGACTTCAGCAGGTGCCCGATGATAGTTCCACTTGGACTGCATCTGTCTTCATTTTCCTAGAAAATGGCTCGCATTACTTTCTTCAAACTCTGTTATGATAGATTTTCCAAGTGTTATGCATACGTCAACGATTCATATATTTTCATAATTCCAACTATTAAATGGGGGCTGCTATAAAAAGCAGCTGCCTTCTAAGACCAACCCCTGCTCTCCCCATGTGGGCAGATATTTGTCTCTGATTAGATTTAGAGCTTTCTTTGCATCCATAATCAATGCAGTCTCAATCAAATAGCTCTAATCAACTTCACTTCTTAATTTGATGAATTAGACTAATAAACTCCAATTTTCACCAAGAAAATGTAGGCTTAAAGTCAACTCCTTTTCTTTCAGTGAGCTACCGCTACAATTTCTAAAATTGCCTATTGTATTTTTTTGGTAGGAATTTCAACTATGCTAAATTTTCTATTGGAATAGGTTCAAGATAATAAAGGTTGGTGCACAGATGACACAGCCAGGTTCTTGCAGACGCTTACTGACACACTCTGGTGTCTTCAGTCTTGATAGGGTTTGCTGTGCGTGGGATCTACCTTCTGAAGTTGTCTGTGTGTTAGGAATAGCCTGAGGCTTGGTCCTGTCATCTCTGTCCCACACTAGCACATGGATTTTAGATAACTTCAGCCTCCTCCCCTCACTTGTCAGACTTCTTTGTGCTGCCTGCCCTCTTGGGTTCTCAATAACTAACACAAGCTGGTGAAATTCAAATTAAGTCGAATTTAATTCTATGATTACTTTTCTATCACCTCCTGTGTACCTAGTTTGTGGAGGTTTTAAGTTGGTTTCGATCTGATGATGCTAGATTGGGAGTTGTCTTGAATAGTCACTGACCTGAAGAAAGGCAATATCAGGGTCACCTGATTACCTCATCTTCATTGAGGTGAGTACTTGTGACAGCTCCTAAAACTCTGGAGAAATTGGGTGGTGGGTACATCTTTGGTTCTCTTAGCCTTTGTTGTTGCCCTGACACACGGTGCCCCCTTACCCCATGGATCACATGCTTCCTAGGTAAGAGGAGCATTGTTTCTCCAGGTGATGTGACTTTTACCCTACTCCTGAAGAGGGAATCGCATCCATGGTTAGAAGCCTGGAGCCTTTGGCCTATTTCCATCACCGGGGAAGTGGAAAGAAAGAAAGAAGAGTGGGTGACAGTGACTGATCAAGCCTATTTGATGAAGCCTCTAGACAATGTCTGTGATGTGAGGCCAGCTGGTTTTGAAACTGGGGAAGACATGGAGATACTTTGAGGCTGGTCCATCTCAAGAGGTCTGGAGCTCCACATCTCCCATGTGTGTCTCCCCCACCTAGATGATCCTGTGCTGAGTTCCTTTATATAACACACTAGCAGTCTAGAAAGTCCAACAGAATCTGTAGGTAAACTGTACCCAGTACTCACGGTTGGCATGGAAGTGAGACAGTCTTTAGGATGCCTACTTATCCTATGGCATTTGATCTGACACTGGACCATCCGTGTCAGAATGGGTCAGAACAGGGTTGAGCTAAAAGACATTAGCTGGTATTGAAGAATTGCTCAGAGGGTGCAGGGTCGGGGAGCGAACCTATACAATGGCTGAACAAAAGCTCCATGTTTTTCTTAAAATGAATGGAAGTTTTCTTTATACATAGTCCAAAGGACATCAGAACAAACCCACAGGAAAAGCCACATTGCTTGGTGACACCAATCATCCAACCCTTATCGTCTTCGGTAAGGTAAGGAAAGTAACTTAGTAGTAAATGCCAGGAATACAGTGATAGCCCTGGGCAGGACTGAGCACATTATCTAGCTCAGTTCTCTTACCAAGGCTTAGAAAGGGACATGACTGGTCTTAGCCGGCTACTTTATTGCTGTCAAATCAAGAATTATAACTTCGTTCAGTGAGTCTTAATTTCACCCACCCACCTTCCTTTCTTTCTAGATAATTAGATATAAAGAGACAGGCTATGTTCTCTAGTTCTGTTCCAGGAGAGGAAATGGAAGTAGAAAAGACAATTTGGTAAATGTCACCATTATAGTATTAAAACTCAGCTCAAGCAAGGTAAGAGGTCCTGAATTTCCCCCATGATGGGGGTACACTGCTTTGTTCTTTCCCATCTCAGAGACCCAGATGGGCACAGATCTGTGGGAGAGGCAGCGTTAGCAACCACATCAGGGTGACTGAGCCAATAATGTTCAGTGGGGTCAGATCAGCTTTATTATCACTGTACAGACTTACATGAGTTATTTAAATCTCTTGTGTTTTAGTCCTTCATCCCTAAAACGGGAATTCTTTAGCATTAACAGTATGATTGATATTTGTAAGTGACTTGATTTGCCTTGTACATAGGTTTCTAAAGATATTTATAGACAAATACAATACAGTGATTTCAAGTTTCTCATTTAAAATACAAGCCAGAATACAGAGACTTATCTTGACAACAAGGCATTTCCTTTTTGTTTTTTATGAGAACGTTATGAGAAACCGGGCGGTGGTGGCGCATGCCTTTAATCCTAGCACTTGGGAGGCAGAGGCAGGCGGATCTCTGTGAGTTCAAGGCCAGCGTGGTCTACATAGCTAGTTCCAGGACAGGCTCCAAAGCCACAGAGAAACCCTGTCTCAAAAAAACCAAAAAAAAAAAAAAAGGAAAAGAAAGGAAGGAAGAAAAAGAAAAAAGAACGTTATGAGAAGAGAGAAACTTTTGTTGCAAATTTGCTGTAAAATTATTCTGCACGATTCATTTTATTCTTAAGTGTGTAAGATAAGGGGAAGTCACATCATTAGATAGAAGGCAATATATATATATATATTTTTATTATTCATCATCTCCGGCTCAGTCAGTAGGGTGCTCACCTAGCATGCATGAAGCACTGGCTGGAATGCCCCAGCACTAGGAAACTGGGTAAGGTGGCCCACACCTATAATCACAACTCTCAGAAGGCGAAGACAATGAAGTCACAGCTCAAGATCATTCATGGTTACACAGCTACTTCAAGGCCAGCCTGGGCAAAAATATCATTTCAAACACATTTGATTTGTGTGCCAACAGTGTGTTTTATGAAATTCCCATCCCATTGGAATGTAAATATTGCAAATACAGTAAGTGAACATCGTTAAGAGACACAGCATTCAGGAGATGCAACTCCTATTAGACTCTCAAGATAATATCTGAACATGTCACTTCTGCTCATGAAGGTAAGAAGCAAGTCACTGTTACATATAAACATTTGAAAGCATCAGATAAATAGAGCCATGGCTTTATGGGGTTGATAAATTTTTGGAGGACTCTTCTGCCGTCTCTCTCTCTGGCAAAGGTGTCAGAGCATCAGGCTGCATGGCTGTCAGTGACTGAGTATCTCTGTTAGGGTTTTTATATCTTGGTGTCCACCTGTCTTTGTCCAAAATGTCATAATCCCATGTAGTTTTTTCAGGTTATGAAGGAGATGCGCAGTAATTTTAATCTATTAAAAAGAGAATTCATGTGATGTGCTGAGAGACTGTCTAGACAGATATGGTCACCCTTTGGGGTGAGTGCATGACTTTTTTTTTCCTTGTGTGGATAAAACACATTTTGAGATGAGGGTGTAAGCTTCCTGGAGAGCTCAGTTATGTGGTTCAAAAGGATCAGATCTCAAAAATCACAATGGTATGCTAGCTAACCTCCTTAAGAAGAATTGCTCCCAGTGAAACACTTACTGCTTGACTTGAGTGAACTCTGAAGTTCACTCAAGAAGTCATCAGGTTTCCCCTGAAGACCACAGTCTACAGACATGGGGCAATTCTGTCCGAGAAATGCCTTCCCATTGGCCACTAAAGTTTCTGCCGTGGTGTCAAAGCGTAACTGCAGCCTTCGTACACTGATTGGTGATGTCATCATTCATTTCTGTACTTTCCAGTTGATGCATTCAGATTTTAGTAATTTCATGGCATGTGTGGGTGGGTGCTGAGGTGTCAATGTGGATGTGTTCATGATGTACACATGCAAGGGTGTGCTTGCCTGTGTTCATTTAGTGTCTTTGTCTATCACTCTCCACCTTGGTTATTGAAATAGCATCTCTCACTGAACCAGACAATTCAGCAAGTCTGGTTGACCAACAGTCTCTAGGAATCATCGCTGGGGTTCAAGGTGAAAGCTGCCAAACCTGGAAATGTATATTTAATGTGGGTGCTAGGATCCTCATGCAGGTATGGCAAACATTTTACCCACTGAACAATCTCCCTAGTTCTTTGTGATACAGTTTATAAAGCCAAAGGGCTAAGAGAAGAAAAGCCGCAGTCAGGATGTGGTTGTCTAACTCAAGATGCAACCCCCACAGAAGGCCTGTTCTGATGTCCAGTGTGAAACCTAAGCAGTTTGTGATCTGTGTCAGTGTCCACTGACTTTGGGACAAGTGGTGGTCAATGTTGGGACCTATTTTGCAAAGAGAAAATTGGGATTCTAAGGTAGTAAAGAAAAATTTTTAGTTTGACCTTCAAGGAATCCATATGGGTCTATCAGGGAGGAAATGTCTAAGAAGTAGGTAAAAGGGCAAGTGATCCATGCCTCAAAGCTGACTGTGTCTGCTCTGGTCTGACGTTCCCATCTGCAGCTGAGAAAGCGCTCACTTCACCACACTCCACAGAGAGATGAGAATAAAAATTTGCAGACATTCCTCTCAGAGCAAATCTCTGTCCTCGGAGTTCCCAATGTTGCAACCATCCCTGTGAATGGAGGGTACACTTTCTGGGAGAGTGACAGAATAAAAGATTACACAGATGGCAACTGAGAGCCAGTGAAGCTAAGGGACACATAAAATGGCCCCTCACTCCCAAAACTCCTATCCAGTTTTTACCATTCTCTCTCTCTCTCTCTCTCTCTCTCTCTCTGTCTCTCTCTCTAACACACACACACACACAAACCTATTTTCATTTTTTGAGATAGGATCTCACATAGCCCATGTCGACCTCCAACTCACCATATACCTTAAGAGTAACTCCTGATCCTGCTGTATCTTCCTCCTGATCGCTGGGGGTGTACTCCCACAGCTAGCATATGCACTACAGGGATTAAACTTAGTTTTTATTGTCAAATTAACACAGTCTGGAGTAACCTAGGAAGAGGAAACCTCAATGAAAAATTGCCTCCTTCAGATTGACCTGTGGGCATTTCTGTGTGGGTGTTCTCTGATTACTAATTGATGTAGGACAGTCCGGTCACTGTGGGCAGCACCATTCCTAGACGGGTGGCCCTGGGCTACACATGAAAGCTACAAACATGAACCAGTGAATAAGCCAGTAAGAAGTGTCCTCCATGATTCCTGCCTTGAGTTCTTTCTCTCTTTTTCTGGTTTTTGTTTTGTTTTGTTTGTTTGTTTTGTTCTTTGAGACAGGGTTGCTCTGTAGCTTTGGAGCCTTCCTGGAACTAGCTCTTGTAGACCAGGCTAGACTTGAACTCACATAAATCCACCTGTCTCTGCCTCCCGAGTGCTGGGATTAAAGGCGTATGCCACCACCACCCGGCCCTTGAATGCCTCCTTGACTTCCCTCAAAACTGCACTGTGGCTGTGAGCGTAAGAAGAAATAAACCTCCTCTTCCCCAAGTTGCTTCAGGTCACAGGCACAGAAAACAAACTAAAATACTAAGTAAACACTCTATCAATTTAGTTACATCCCCACCCACAACCTATTAGCCCTAGGAAACCCTCTTCACTTCCCATCCCTGGGACAGCATCACTAGCACAATCTTAGTGTAATAACTAGATCCCCATTGCTTAAATTATGAGTATCTTAAGACTTAAACATACAGAAATTCTCTTCTAGGGATATATTTCTCCCATTTATCCAGAGTAGCTTGTCTTTGCAAATTTTCAGTATTATTTTATTTTAAGGCATTAAATTTTATCATCACCATAACAAGAAGAAATAAAATGTGGAATTGGGAGCAAAATTTCAGGGCTGCAATAGAATTCCCAAGGGTTCCCCATGTCCTTTTAAAGATTAAATACAATAATGAAAGATAACTGTGTAAAATGCCAGCTCTTCTCTCCTCCATCTCCTTTTTGTGTACTCAGTCAAGAGGTCTTGCTGCCAATCATATTCTAAAAAGGAAATAGTACTGGGAGTTTCGATTCCACCTATGTTTTTATTAGGCCCCCCTCTCCTGTTTCTCTTATTCCATCATGAGTCTGATGCTAATTTTGTGTACTTAGACCTACTGAAATAGACACATCCTCTCTAATATCATAGTGTAGATGAATTGTTGGTGGCTTAGAAAATACTGGACACTAGCTCCAGTGCAGGCTCCAAAGCCACAGAGAAACCCTGTCTCGAAAAATCAAAAAAAAAAAAAGAAAATACTGGACAGATAGAATTATGACTTCCGTTGAATTATAGAGAATAGGAAGTTGGAGAAAAGGATATCCATTTACCAATTAAATCTGAGGGTATATATGTGTGTGAGATTTTAGAGTTGTTTTAAGACATATCAAAAATCTTACTTGATATGAATATTAGAGTTTGCTCAAAGCCTAATGACCTGAGCTTGATCCCAAGAAACCACTGACCAATGTAGTAGGAGAGAACTAACTTCTGCAGTGACATGATGTGCACACACACACACACACACACACACACTAAATATAAAGGTTTTAATAATATTAAAGCTTTTAAATATATTTCTGATGAGTTTCATCTTGATGTTCCAATATAATCACAAGGAATTTTCACATACACACACACACACACACACAGAGAGAGAGAGAGAGAGAGAGAGAGAGAGGGAGAGAGAGACAGAGAGAGAGAAAGAAAGAAAGAACATAAAAAAAGACACTAGACTTCAACTTATCTTTTCAAGTGGCAATAGTCGCTTTTGTCAGAGACATTTAAACATTTAAACATAGGTCCACACTTCAAATGCAGATTATAGGTGAACTGCTCTTCCTGAGTTGGGGGTTCCCCTCATTCTGTGCTTTTCAACATGACTTCTAAGGAAGCTTGTTCTTCAGCACACACACTCCTCACCAGAGTGCAGATATCTTCAGCACAGTCAAAAGAAACAGATCACAACTACTGACCATCTTCTGGGGGTTCACATATATTGCCAGGTACTTAATGTTCTTGTCATTTTATCCTGACTACATTGTTGTAGAGTAGAGCATCCTTATTTCTACTTCAAAACCATGACAGGAAGCCTTGAGTGCTGGCCTCTAATCCCACAGCCAGCGGCATCTGGATATCCAGCTCTTATACAGGACCACTAGCTTTGTTGAGCAGGAAGTCTGAACCTCATTTCTGCACCCCCATCTCCATCTTCCCTCTTTGAAAATACAATCTTACAGCAATGCTTCCTTGAGGAGTCTCACATAATGAATGCAATGCTGTTTTAATGTCTGCCTTTCAACCCTGTGTCTTCAAGTAATAATGTTTTCTTTGAGGACAACTTAATCCAATCTCACAATTATTCAGACCCTATGTGATACTAAAATATAATCCAAGGGAGTTTAAATAACCCTCTCATACCCAATTCAAAGCTATGTTCTCTTCAACCTGCTAGAGAATCAGAGAGAATAACCCAGCTGCCTTTCTGAAAGCTCCACACTGGAACAGAAGCAAGAAACAGAAAGGCAAAAGTTTCTTCTTAATTCTGGTTTAGTACCTAAATAAGGCAAGGCAAAGGAAACACATCCCTGCTCTATTCGAGTCCTGGGGGTGGGGCAATGCCAGGTCCTCTCCTGCCTCAACCTTGGCCCATCCCTGCTCAGGCTGTTCTCGTCCAGAGGTTGAAGAACATCTGCTCTATGGAAGCTTCCAGTCAAAGTGCACACAGTTTTCTTTGAACAGGGTCTGGCTCTTCCTACTGTGCTCTCTTTATAAAAGACCCAAGAGTAGTAGAAACTTCTCCTTCAAGTTAGATATTCCTGGACTTGATCCAGACAATCCTGGGGGTCAGCTTGCAGCTCCATTCTCCTACGGGTAAATTCTACTCACCATTGGGTCATCCATCCTCTGTCCCCATCAAAGACTTCAGCAGACTAAGATGGGGCACACTTCCCCATGCATGCCTTCCTCACAAGTCACAGAAATCTGGTCCCTAAATAAACTGGTCTGGGCTCTTCTTGTGGGCCTTCTGAACTCTTTACCCAACTCTATAAAGCAACTATAGAAGATACACATCATTTCAATGAATCATCTCAACTTAATTATTCCCTCCTACACTACTATTAATAGGCATTTATGTTATTCTTATATAGTACAAAGAATACACACTTCTATTTTTAGTTGTGATTTCTGGTTTTTGTTTGTTTTTAGAGACAGGGTCTTGCTGTGTAGCCCTGGCTTGCCTGGAACTCACTTGAAGACCATGCTAGCTTGAACTCACAGAGATTTGCCACTTCCGACTCCTGAGTGTGCATCACCATGCATTAAAGGTGTGCACCACCATGCCCAGTCAGAATACACATCTCGTATACACAAAGACCTATGTACACACACACACACACACACACACACACACACACACACCAGACTTCTCCCTCACACTATCCCCCTCTAGTGTTCTGTCAGGAGACCACTTTTGAACACTGCTTTTGTTTTTCCTCTTTGGTCTAATGCTGTTCCACAAATGGATGTCATTTTAGAAGCCAGCAATTCTGCTTTGAATACACCTGTAGCAAAGCTCAGGGCTTTTACAGCATTACCACATCTCCACTGAGCATACAAAGCCTCCCTGGTGTTCCAAGGTTTCCGTCTGCAATGTGAAATGCTGGGTCACATCCTGACCTTGAGCTATTTGCCCAGCTGGGATGTTTTTTCCACCACCCCTCAAAGCACTCAGCTATTTCTGAACTCTGGCTTCTTTGCAATCGCTTACCAGGCAATAATTATACAGGTCCTCTGTTTGTCCTAGAAACGGGAAGAGTCTCAGCTCTTCTGGAGGTGTAGAAGCACAAATGGCCTGGTGAGAAACAACACAGGAAGATTTCCAAGACCCCTAAGTGTCCCACCTACAGTCCTGAGCTCTGAAATGATGGAGCCTCGAATCTGAGGTCCTGGACATCTCCAGATTCAGCTTGATGCTAGTGATGGCAAAGTGGGGGTGGGGGAATAGTAGATGGTAGAGAGGGGGACTCCATGTCTCAGGGTCTCCTTGCAGAAAGCAAAAGCCCACAAACAGAATTCCTAGGAACTCCAGAAGCAAAGGACACTGTTAAAAGGAGCCAAATAAACAGCTTCTGGATATGTTTTGTAGGCCAAGTTTGGGTAGATGATTTAACATGAAGAATGAGCTGTAAGACTTTACAATTCAAAAGATTAGGAGTCTAGTCTCTGGAAAGGGGCTTTCAGGTCCTGGTTATATCTGTCACTAGTCACTGGCTCTGAGAAAGCAATCTCTAAGCTTAATTCTTCATTTTTAAAATTAGAGAAACAGCTCCCCAACTGACTCCAGAAACAGTAGTTGCAGACACACTCAAAGACAGCATCCCTCAGTGAGAGATTCTGCCCCAAATAGCAAATGGAAATCAATCAAAAGAAGAAATCCTAAGGTCAACTTGGGGACTCTGCATACATCTGCACATACACAAACAAAAACATGCATGCACATACACAAACACACACATGCATATATATATATATTTATATATATATACACACACAGAAAGACACACACATTGTATGCACTCACACAAATATACACATATGGATACACATAAATACACAACAATATACATACACAAATGTAAATAAAATAGAATTCTTCTCTTTACAAATTAGTATCAATTCAATAGCAGTGTCTACAACTGTTTTTTTTTTAATTTAATACATAGTTCTATCATATTCTTGGCTGCCTTTCACAATCCAGATTTTATTATGTGCTTGTAGTTTCAAATTCGTTTTTCAAGACTATCTAAAAATATATCTATTTTGCCCCACGTTTATGCTTTTATCTTTAACTCAACACTCTGTTATTTTCCTTCCATCTTTTAATTGGCTTCCTACTTTCTTAACAGTTAATTAATTCATTGCGAAATAGCAGGTATACTCTTTGATCATAGAATGATTTCCTGCAAATATGATCCCCTGACTAGAAATCTACCCTGGCTTTGAAACCTTCTGCCATATTCTTTGTAGTTCACTTGACAGTTGGTACCTTTTCCCTGGTATCTAATTAGTATCTCAATGCTTTGTCTCTCTTACCAGTGCTGATTTGGTCCCTATGAATGTCCTGTATGTGGGCTCCAGTTACTAATAAAAGCAGGTAGTTTGCTTGTCTCTCTGCTTGACTGGTTGCATAGCATAAAGAAAGAAAGGAAAGAGAAGAATAAAGGAAGGGGCTTAATTACACAATTTGTTTTGACTATAGTTCTCTCAGAAAAACAATGCCAACTACTCCCAAGACTGTCTTTTTTTCTGATTTCCTAGCACAAGGAGATTCCAAGAAAAGGACACCAAGGAAAGCCTACTGCTTCAACGCTCAGTGGACATAAATGTAGCCAATATGATGATGTCCATCACTTATTCTTGTGAGCAAATCCACCAGCAGCCAACGGCAGCTCCTGCCTGAGGATGCTGAAGAGAATAAAATCATACACAATTCAATGAAGCCAATATCTTTTTATTTCAATGGAAAATGCTGAACTTGTGCCCATTAAACCGACAAGATCATTACACTGAACTAACTCTGAGCACCCGACTGAATGCAAAAACTTCAAACAATTCTTATGTTTTCTTGGTATAACTAGGACACGGACACACACACACACACACACACAATCTCCAAGTACATTTGAGGTTTTATTCTTCTTGTGCTTATAGACACTCCATTGCTGTGGGTTTTCTCAGTCTCCACAATGAACTAAAGCAATGTGTCTCCCCTTCCAGGCCTTTGCCTTTAAAGCTCTGATTTATGGCCTGAGGGCCTGAAGACAGTGTTTTACATAGCACAGTGCTTGTGGGCAGCCTGAGTCCCCAAAGGTGAGTGTATCATCTGAAAGGGTTTTAATGCAGTGAAGAAGGAAGGAGCACTACCTCCCGGTAATCACATGATCAGCACACCTAAATGGACAGCCTGGGTCTGCATATTTAAACCTGCAGCCAGAGACACATCTCTGTTTGCACAATGCTGTCCCGTGGCAGAATTACACAGCTCGCCATGGCTGCAGCCAGATAATTATTATTGATTCGCTCTCAAGCTGTCAATCTGGGGACAGCTCTGAGGCCGCTGGTGATGGACAGGGGGAGGATTGGACAGCCACCATCCAAGGAGGAAACTTCATCTCGAAAATGAACTTAGATGAGATGGTGCCGGTGGATAAGGGTAATTGATGATTGTTTCAGAGTGAAGGAAGGGAAGCAGGAAGGTTTTTAAAAAGGAAAACCTTCTTGGCATTCATCTTGCTGTCCTTAGTGGAGTATCTAGGGGCTATCTGAAAAACTCCATCAAGTTTCTGTGCAGTTTTACACAGTAAGGGTGTTGTTGTTGTTGTTGTTGTTGTTATTATTATTATTATTATTATTATTATTATTATGCCACCATAATTTGAAAAAGAAAAAAATTTCAAATACAGAGTAATTTCAGCCTGGAGAAACGACTCAACCCATAAAATGCTTTCCATGGCAGCAAGAGGACCAGGGTCATAGCCTCAGCACCACGGAGACAGTCTGAGTGTATGGCACATGCCTGTGAGCCTGGCATGGTGAAGGCAGGCACAGCAGGAACTTGGGCATGCTTTAACCAGCCTAGCCTACTCAGTGAGCTCAGGTCCCAGTGAGAGTGCCTGTCTCAATAAACAAGGTCAGTGACACCTGTGGAAGAATGATGCCCGAGACTGTCCCCATGTCTTCACATACATATTCACACAAATGAACACACACACACACACACACCTCTAGAAAAGTTTCTTTTTGTTAAATGTAAACATTATCTCATCTACCTTGAGGCTTGTACATTTTTTAAATGCAGGCACATAAATTCTACTTGAAGATGCACTTAAATGTGTATCTGTGCGGCCATTTGAACGTTTCAGGGTACTTACTGTAGTTATTTGATCCTTTGACAAATATCTGTTAAGCTCCTAATATTTGCAAGGCAATCTCCTCCTCTGAGCATGCTAGGTGAGCCATCAAGAGCCAGCTGACAACTTGATAGATGGGAGAACTGAAGAGTCAAGCAGTTAAAGGACTTGCCTAGGCTCACCAATTTCATTAGAGGCTGAGCTAAGCCTGGATTTCTGCACACTCCTTGTGTCTTGGAGCCCTATTCATCCTCTAAAACTTATCTCCATATTTTAAATGACTATTCTGAATCAACTCTATAAGAGACTCTGGGTAGATTATCACATTTAAAATTTACAGTGGCAAAACGGTTTGCATGAACACATTCTTGCAGACCCAGAAATGAGCCTCATGGAATTTCTGGACTCGTCTAAAGTGACTGTGATTGTGTGGGATCCCAGGCTCCCCAGTGTGGTGCTCAAACACAGGCAAACGTGCCTTGTTATCAGGGTTACTTTGCCAACTATCAGCACTGAGTTGAACCCACAATACAACAGGCCAGCGCTGGAGATGGCAAGTCTTTCTTGCCTGAGATGAGGAACATACCTTCTAGGATGCCCTCCACCAAAACCTCAAGACCTGCGAGCCAGGTATGCTGACAAGTTTTCACTGTCAACTTGATACAATATAGAGTTGTCTGAAAGAAAGGAACCTCAACTGAAGAGTTTCCATCATCAGATTGACCCATGGGGGGGGGAGGTATGTGTGGCGGCCGGGGGAGGGGCATTTCCTTGGCTGTTAATTGAGGCAGGAGGGTCCAGCCACTATGGCAGAACCACACCCAGACAAGTGTCCCTGGGCTACACATGAAAGCTAACTAAACATGAACCAGTGAGTGAGCCAGTAAGCAGTGTTTCCCCCATAGTCCCTGCCGTGAGTTCCTTCTTGACTTCTCTCAAAGATGGACTGTGACTATAAGTGTAAGAAAAAATAAACCTTCTCTTCCCTAAGTTGCTTTGGGTCATAGAATTTATCGCAGCAACAGAAAAGCTAACTGATGTTACCAGTGAATAATCCCCCACAAAAATGGAGGGTGCTAGAAAATTTACTCCTTCTCCCAGTGCCCAGTGGGTCAGCAGCCCCAGCCTATGATGAAGACAGCATGAGTTGGTCTGCACAGAAGATGAACTCGGCCTTTGTAGTTGTTCTCTCACATTGCAGTTATAGCTCTATTTTTTGTTGCTAAGCTAAGGGAAGGCAGCTAGAGAAACAGGAGAAGTTGCACTGATTTTATTTTTTATTGCAAATACCTGTTTTTATTGTATTAAGTAAAGGCACATGGATTTGGAGTTTGACAGCCTGAGCTTTCAATGCTCTGTCCCCAACCCTACCATCCAATCATTCTGGCCAAGGCTCAAAGCCTGCCTTAACTCATTTTACCAGTAAACTTGGAATAATCTTCTCCTCCCAAGGTTTTTTGGGATCTGTCTGAATCGAAGTGTAATTCTTCCTCATGTGAAGACTCCAAGGTTTGCAGTTCTGCGAGCCTCTTGTCTGTCTCAGGAGTGAATACGGTCTTAGAGAACACACTGACCATTCCGTACCGTGTTCCACAAAGTTACGCTGTCACCCGAGGCGAGGCCCCTTCAGTAGACCACTCTGACAGCTCAGGAAAACTGTTCCCCATCCCCTAGGGTGGGGAGGGTGTTCTAATTCCCTTTAGGCACCATCTATGAGGTAAGCTCAGAACTGCCAACCTTCCTCCTGTACCTCATTTCTCAGGAGTGCTCAGAGGAGGCCCTACCTCTTTCTCAGTGGGGAAGGGAAAGCCTTGGCATCCTGGGAAGGGCCCTCTCTGCAACTCAGTGGAAGCTACAGGTGTCCCCCCTCCCCTACAAAGGACATAAATCAAGCTTTATCAAAGGCAGCAATGACTGAGAAGAAGGTCTGGGAGGGAAGGGGCCAAGCTGTGGAGAATACTTAAGTAGAATTGGCAGCAGGAAGCTTTGATGGCCCTAGCAACATACACTTGAGTGACAGGGCTGCTGTGTTGATTTTTCTTTTAATCTTCTCTCACATCTCACACGATAACATACTTCTCTGCTGGAAAATTCCATTTTTACCCATTTATGGAACTAAGGCCAAGAATCACAAAAATATCATTTTGACTGAATGTTAAAATAAGTCCACTTTCCCCTACAATTACCAAAAAGGGGGAATATATATATATGTGTGTGTGTGTGTGTGTGTATTTGAGATATATATTAGATAGATAGATAGATAGATAGATAGATAGATAGATAGATAGATAGATAGATAGATAGATATAGCTATATATGACATCTCTTTTTGTGGTCCTGGTGTAGCCTTCCATGCTGTTATTGCTAAGTGCTGTTTCCAGGTGCTAAAGCTAACCTGGTAAACTTACCTATGCAGGTAGCATCAGTCTGACAAGAAGGGACAGTAAAGAGAGAAAGGGGACGCTAGATGACAGGGGTCTTCATGATTGTCTGCTACCAGGCCTGGATGGCTTACTGGTTAAGAGCCAGAGGACCATGAGCCAGTGTTGCTCAGGCTGGTACAAGAAAAGATGCTAGAGGACCAAGAATTTGTTGTTAGACAAATTAAACAGAAATGTATGTGCACCTCTCTCTCTCTGTCTCTCTCTCGGCTGGACATGTGTGGACAGAGAGTTCAGCAGGAGAAAGCAGCTGCATGGAAAACACAGGAAACTGAAAGGATCAGAAATGGCATTCAGGACTATGCAGCTGGAGTCATCAACTCTGATACCACACAGCTCAGTAAAACCCTAGACAAAAAATGGTTAATAAGAGCACACTAACAAACTTCATTATCAAGAGGGATGTCACCCTGGTTGGAAAACTTAGAAAGCAGCACAGAGTAAATAGTATAACCCATGCAGGTGCATTTTCTCCCAGTTCTGCAGACCGGGAATCCTTGATCAAAGTGCTTGAGTGCTTTGTATGTGCTCAGGGCTCTCTTCTGACTCATAGAGCTGTCTCCTTCCTTGTCCTCACCAGACCCTTTTCTGCTATATGCATGCAACACACACACACACACACACACGCATGCACACATGCATGCACAAATGCATGAATGCATGCACACATGCAGAGTGTGGGCAACTCTTATTAGAACACTAAAGATAGGATCGGCAGGTATGCTGATTGGTTGTCAACTTGACAGAAAGAAGCTAGAGTCATCTGGAAAGCATGAACTTCAACTGAGAAAATGTCTCCAGCAGACTGTCCTGCAGGCAAGTCTATGGGGGCGTCTTCTTGATTAACGGTTGATGTGGGAAAGCACAGCCCACTATAGGCAGCTCCACCCCAATGCAGGTGACCCTGTGTTGTATACGAGAGCTGTCTGAGCAAGCCATAGGGAGAAAGCCAATAAACAGAGTTTCTCTGGGTCTCTGCTTCCATTCCCACCTTGGTTCCTGCCCTGGCTTCCCTCAATGATGGACTGTGATAGATTCATGTAAGCCAAACAAAGTCTTTCCCCCTCAAGTTACTTTTGGTTGTGGTATCTTTACCACAACAATAGAAAGCAAACTAAGACAGATAGATAGATGATAGTTGGATGATAGCTAGATGATTCTGACAGATATGTGAAATGTTAAAAGATGTGCACATAGTAGACAGATGAAGGGTAGATGGCTAGATAGATAGAGCACATGCAGACCCCCTGACTAGCACAGACCCATCCCCCATCTCTGACGGCCCTTATGAAACTGACCATCCTGAATGTAATGAGCCTCCTTTTCTACAAGAACCAAGCTAAAAAGCATGTGCATTTGTTAAGATCCCTTCTAGGTTGCTAACTGAAATATGATACAGAAGAGGCAAGTGCTATTATACTAACTTGATCCTGAAGCTCCTTGCTAAGAGCAAGTTTTAGAGGATTTATGTTTGCATAAAAAGCCAAAAGGACTATCGGCTATGTTTCCACAGACTCCAAGTCTCCTGTCTTTGTTTTATTTACCAGCTTCTAAATTTAGGTTACAGGGCTTTCTGCTCTGCACTTGAGCTGCTAGTCCAGGCTACATGGGTAGATAGCATGCAGTACCATAACCATAGCTAAGAACATATACACACAAAAGACATTTTATATATAACAGAAAATATATTTACAACAAGGATATGACTTTTGAATGGGTCTATGTAAGATTCTATTTCCAAAACTAACTGCAAATAACATAATCATTTCCATTCATAATGTAAATCAGAGACTGCAGATATTTTAAGTAATTTTTATGCATTTGGAGTCTGGTGTTGATGTATTAAGTCGGCACAAATAAATAACCAAGCCAGCTCAATAGGAACGGGTATTTTTAATGAATGAAAAGAGGGGAAACTCACGCTACAAGGGTGGGAGGTCCGAAGTCCTATCTGTCCGGCGGACACCGCATGGAGAGAGAGCACACCTGTGTTCTCTCGATTTTCTACCTGGGGTCCAAGTGGCCACACCCCAGCTTGATGTGATTGGTTAATGGCTTTTCCCCATCATCCCCCTTTTGTCTAAACAAGATCCATCCAAACCCAACA
>JAQHUG010000010.1:14036191-14056695 GCA_028555095.1 Dicrostonyx torquatus
GACTGCCCCACTTTAGGCAAGGTGTGGCGCCAACTCTCCCATGCCAGTGGTGAGGAGTGGGGCCATCTCTCTAAGTGCCTGGGCCAGCTCTCCCATGAGGGGGCTAGGACCAGCTCTCTTGCTGCAGTATCCAGCAAGGGGCATGGCCAGCTTATCCAAGAGTCACTGAAGGCTCAGCATGGCCCTCAGATTTCAACATGCATGGTTCCTATGACCCCTGTGGTAACACAGCTATAGACATCAACACAGACCATTTCTTTAATATTGTCACCATGCTTGAGTAGCTTGAAAAGCAAAAAGGAAGGCTCAAAGTAATTTTCAGAAATTTCCTTTAAATACTGAGTTCCTTCTAAGTAATCCTATGTTGTTTAACATCTATGCCAGGCTTTAGGCTTGCATAGCAGTTTCTTCTCGCTAAACATAAAGGTGACAATAGGCCCCAAGAACTAAGTGCTCTCATTCCCACAGGTGAGAAGGCCCAAAGACACATCAGAAATCTACACACACACGTACACACACACACACACACACACACACACACACATTGTGTGATTCCTGTGTGACTCATCTAGTTCCATTAAATCCACCACAAGTCAAAATAACTATCACAAACCATGCATCAGCTATCTCAACCTTGACTTTTCCACAGCCAAGAATTAAAGATCATGTTCTGCCCCCTACCCAGCCCTGGTGCAGTCATCTGACTGTGTTCTATGCTCTTGCTGATAAACCCAAGTTGGCAGCATTCGTTTATTTTACCTGTATTTATTGAGTGCCTACTGTGTGCAATACATGACTATTAAAACATACATGACTATTAAGTGGTAAGTTTTCATTAAATAACAATAGATTAGATAGTGTTACTCTTATTTTTAAATCACAAAAGATATAATGGTCCATATAGTGTTCAGTGCAAAGTAAATCATGGGACAGCTTGCTCCAATGCCTTTTTTAAATAGGCAGGGTATAAATAATAAATAGAACAAAAGCAACACTGTGAAAAATGTATCAGAGGCAATAAGTACAAAGGAGTTAAAAAACTGGGCATAGGTCCAGACCACCCAGTCAGTGCGACCTTAGGTAAATCCTCTCATTGCCATGGGCTTCCATGGAATGACAAAGCCTCTTCAGGACCAAGTCACAGCCAGCCTGGAGAGCAATATGCCATGGTGTAAGCTGGAATTGATTTGGGAAATCATTATGATAGGTAAATATTAAAACAATTGCTAACAGTGGAACAGTGTCTTACCAATAACAGATATCCAGGCTAAATTGAAAATCAATAGGGAGTAAGGTACCAGAATCGGCCCCTTAGTTGTAACAAGTATACTATGGTAATATAAGGTGTCCACAGGGCAGGAGAGGAGCAAGGTGCAAGGAATATGGGGACTCCCTATGAAATTTTTTGAACATTTCTGGATGTGTAAAACTATTCTAAATGGTTTACTTTAGAAGACAATAAATGGTATTCAGAACCTGCCTTCATGAGGACCATCTACCTTAAATGGGAGTGGCCCATTCTTCCTCAGCCATACAAAATAGTTACTGATAGGTTTAGGACTATCTTTCTGCTATGAAGCAATCTTTATTTTGAAAGGTAATTTCAAACTCTTTTAAATGTCAGCAAGTGTGTTTATAACATTAAACAGCAAGCTGAAGTGGGCTACTTAGGTCTTTTATATGAATATCAGAAGAGAACATAGACTGTGAAAACTGAGCTGGCCAATGCCTTCCTCGACCCACCTAGGCTCTTGAATGCCCTTGGGCCAATGAAAGTCAAGTAGTTTCTGCCCGGGATGCACCTCTCAATCCCTGAGGATGTTCACTTGCCCATCTTCAAAGGCTGGCCAAGGGAGACAAAGGGACTGAGAATAGCTTTGGTCTAACTTCACGTGGTTTTGCTACTGTTTAGAAGCAGAGCAAACACACACACACACACACACACACACACACACACATGCGCACTCACACACAGGGTTCAGCAAGGAAAAGTCAATAGTGTTAATAAAACTGCGGTGTGGTTAAAGGCTGTGTGGATGAAAGGAAGCTGTCCTACCAGCTTTCTTCGTTAGCATTAGGGAATCTGCATGCACCTATACAGCATTGAAGTTTGTGAATACAGACTTTGAGGCATAGACTTCTGAAACACACCGCCTTTGGTCCATGCCTTGCCTTTTGATATAGTCTATTAGCAGGAAATTCAAGCACCCTTTCTTAGGCTTCCAACAGCCTTGGCTTTCTGCTCACAAATAATTGATGCTCCCTCCTCGCAAGCATAGTTTGCAACTGATAAGCACGTGGTAATTGGCACCTTCCCAGACTAGGAGCCGGAAGGAGGGGGAGGAGGGCCTTGCTTTGCCAGCAGGAAGCTGACAACAGAGGGAGAACTGGATAACCATGCTCCTACTAGGAGGAGGGCACTTCCTGACACATTGCCTACTTTGCATCTCCCATCATAAATACTAATTTTAAAGACATGACAGTTTAGGGTGTTCCTGGGGCTTATCAAAGACAAGATGTCGATCTTACAATTTATTCTCAGATGCTTGCAAAATTTGATGTGATCTCTAGCAGCGCTTAGCACTGGCAGCTCAGACGCTTTCCACTCTCCTTGTAGAATAATTAATGACGCTGTCATACTAGATACACAAACACGAATTATTACTAAATTAGAATAGAATTCCTATAGTATTATACACAATGCACTGTGGCCACAAATACAGTATGAATAAGGAAGCAAACTTAACTTATGATTAATCTTTCAAAACTCTAACCTTTATGTTTGATGAACCACGTTCAGAAGCTCCAACATTGTCAAATTTGAAAGCAAATTCATAGCTTCTTCAGGACAAAAGCTTGGCTGTATACCTTTGATGGTAGCACCAGGCATAGAATCTTTTTCAAATTCTCTGTTTCAAAATAAATCCAGGATCTCTTGGGAGGGCAAGAATAGTCAGAGCTATGCAAGAGGAGGTTGAGAAGCCAGGACACTGCAGAGCTAGCTGACTCCACACCAAAGCATGTCTAACCTATGTCAGCCTTGCCCTAGCAAAGCACAGCAGCGAGCCTGTGGTGGAGAGTGCAGAGCAGGACCACCAGCATGGCATCCCTTAACCTCCAAAGGGGTTCCCGTTCAGATGCTGTAGTGGCTGGAGCCACAGAGACTTCAGCACAAAGAAGGCAGAGCCACCAAATGTCCTGGGAGCCACTGTACTCTCTGCCTTGCATTTGCAGTATTAAAAAAAAAAAAACCAAACCAGCATGAAAAGATAAGAGATATACAAAGTACCATAGGAAGCACACAGATACACACATACAGACATAATTAAAAACAAAAAAAATGTTTATAAAGAGTCTTGTTGCATGTGGCACAGTAAACCTCATTGATGTTACTAACAAACTCGAGAGAGTTCATCCCATTCTCCTCCACATGAATTAGAACACTACACTCAAATTACCTTTCCATCACTTTTAGATACAGACAGTTTGACCTTTAATTCAGAAAGCTAATTTTCAAATGTGTAAGTTTTAGGCCTATGACCCATACTTAAATCTAAAACAAAGTACATTAAAATATGTTTAAGATTAAATAATAAATTCTAAATTAGATTTTCCATAAAGCATAAAAAGCCTGAAGTATGTGTTATGTAGCGTTCAAGTATTTTTTAAACAACCTAAGGTAATAAAATATGCTTATTATTCTATTTTCACATAAGTACAAGGAAAGATCCAAAATTATGATCTACTAATAAGCATTATATTAAAAATAAAAATATGTAATCTAGTGGACTGTAATTACATAATGAGATTATATTGAGTATAACCTGTCCTTCAAGATGCAGTAGAAGTCTTGAAAACATACTGAGTTAATCTCTAGAAAAATCTCATATTTTACCTTCAGACTCCCACTTAAGAAAGCACAAAATAAGTCAGCAAACAACCCAGTTGTCATCATGCAGTGTTACCACATGTCTGAATTCCTGCGAAGGAACAAGAGCAGATTTGATCTTAGTATTCTCATTATGA
The DNA here is from genome assembly GCA_028555095.1 of Dicrostonyx torquatus. Taxonomy (NCBI): domain Eukaryota; kingdom Metazoa; phylum Chordata; class Mammalia; order Rodentia; family Cricetidae; genus Dicrostonyx; species Dicrostonyx torquatus. Next base: position 14,040,218 of record JAQHUG010000010.1, read on the forward strand.
TAGTTAAGAGTCGGGAGATACCCTGAGAGAATTTTGAGATTGCTAGATAGCCATGGGGATACCCAGAGAATGCTGGGTCGTTCTACTGCAATTCTTTCCTTTTGATGGTGCCAGAAACCGTGAACCAGGATGACATTTAGATCAATAGAGGCTAGAGTTGTTTAGCAAGCAGGAGAGATATTCATTGGGCAGCAAACCTCAGACTCCAAGAGTCACTGGGCAGCTGATCCAGTGACTGGTAGCACTCCGTCCCACAGCTCCCATGGAAAGAGCAGGCTCACCTAGCTCCTGTCTTCCTCACTCCCTGCAGCAAGTCCTGCTGGCTTCTGTCTTGCCATCAGTCCCTATAACCTTCTACTTGTCCCTTTGCGAAGGCTCTGTGAATAAGCTGCCTGCTGCAGCACCAGGAGCCTCTACCACCAAACCTTTGCATTTGTTACCTCCCAAAGGGAGGGCCAGCAGAGCCGTGGACCCCTGCAGTACTTAGCTGTCTGCTTCAGCTTCTCTATAAAAGTTGCCAAGCAATGCTCTTCACATCTCCTCCTTAAACCCTTATCTCGTCTAGTTTCATCTGTTTCTTCTGTTGCTGTGATAAAAACCCGACAAAAAGCAACTTAGTGAAGGAAAGGGTTTATTTGGCTTACAAACTGCACATTATAGTTCATCATTTGGGGAAAGGCAAGGCAGGAAGTCAAGCAACTGGTCACATCACATCCGAGAGGAGAAAAAAAATGCACATCTATGCTTCCTGTTGTCTACTTAATAGTTTCCTTATATAATCCAGAGCCTGAGCCTGGCCTAGGGGATGATGTCACCTACAACAGGATGGGTCAACTAACAATCAGGACAATCCCACAGACATGCCAACAGGCCTGTCAGATTTAAATAATTCCTGGATTGGGACTCTTCCCCTGTGATCCTTGGTTGTAGCAAGCTGATGTTTAAGTACCCAGCATGTGGCAATGAGATTCTAGCCGTTGCTTAGACCCATTACAAATGTCTGCTCCTCCCTGAAGCACTCTAAACTAAGATGGAGTCTGAGTTCCAACCCACATAGGCTTTCTGACCAAACTTTTCTGCTTGCTCATATAACCCCAGTTCTCTCTCTAGAGGGAAGGCTCAGCACATCTTAGCTACATCCTACAGCTCTCACGCTCAGAGAGCTCACTCTAGATTATGATGCATTGGGTCTCTGCTCCTATTTGTTGGAGGGATTCGATGCTCAAAAAAACACGAAGGGTTCTAATCACCCATTGATTTAGTGACTAAAATCAAATTCTTCTCTTAGCTTTTTTTAAAGGCTCGTGTGACACTTTGCTGTAAAACTGATGAAAATTAAAGATTTATAAACACCAAAGTTGAACATCATCAGCTACAGACAGGCTGCCCTGGAAGCCAGAACAAAGACTCGCTGTCTTCCACTCCTGTGAGAGCCTTCCATCCTAGAAACCGTTCTCAAACAACTATGTTCTAATGGCCAGGCACTGTCGCAGATGCTCCACTGACAATCTCAATAAGCTGAAGAGGAAGACTTTGCTGGTTCCATTAGTCGATGAGGAAGCTTCAGAGCCATGACAAAGCCTCTCTTCCGCAGCATGTGGAGAATGTGACCTCCACTCTGTCCTGATGACGCTCCTCTGACCCAACAAGGCATTCACTTTCAGTAGCTTTTTATTGTGGATTAATTAAGCTTCCTTTTTTTCAGTTTTGTATAAACACTAAGAACTGTGTAGGGAAATTTTCCTACAAAAGCCAATTCTCTTCAAGGAAAAACTCAGAATTCAAGATTCAGATCCCCTGCCCTCTACAATTGTGTCTGGCGAGTTCATGAATGAATCAGATTAGCACACGATTATGATAATGACCAAGGCCCACTTCTCAGAACTGGTATCAGTTTTGTACTTAATTGTGGTTAAATGTCCTTGCGAATCTCCAGGCAGAGCCGTGTTACCCCTTTAATTATCGAGATGGAGTCACAAAGGGTGCAGCACTGTCCTCTATTAGATAAGAAGGAGGCGTGTCAGCTAGGATTAAGTCTGTAACAACACCCCATTCCCAAGACAAGTGCTCCAGTGCTCCCCAACAATGGCACTGCTGAATTTGTTTTCCAATTACATCTTGAATGAGCTCAATAGGTCTCAAGGCATGGTGGGAGAAACGACTTTCTGGCAATTAGGCTCGGGTACTGCTTGGAGGCAGCCACATGCTCACTGTCCATTTCCACTCAGTCTTCAGAAGTACCATTCACAGAGAGGCAAGAGGAACTTATATTGCTTCTTATATTAGGAAGCTAGAATTTTTTGAAATGATAGATACCCTTAATGTAGCAGAGCGGCTACTGGGGAAAGAACAGGGAGCCGTGGTCCGAGGGTGGCGGACAAGACACATGCTAATAGTTGTAACATATATATGTGTGTGTTCCTGTGCGTGTGTGTATATGATGAATATTTATGTTCATCCTCCTCACTTCCCATAAGCAATTCTCATTGAAAATCAGTGTAATTCTGTTGTAATTTATCCAATCGTCTTTCATTAGTGCTTATGGACATTGTAAACAATTTACACACATGTACCCACACACATACACACAAACATATAGTACATATGCATATGTTTGCAATCATTTTATTTGTTTAGCATCTCTAAACTTCTATTTCTTCGTTGGACTGGAAAGGAGTAGCCTGCTCTCAAGCAAGTTGGGAAGGTAGACAGATAGAAATGACTTATCAGCCCTCGGCAGGGAAAAATCTGCATTTCAGAAATGCTCTGAAGGAAGCCTGCATTCCCTCAGGACCCAAGAATCTTCCTCTTCACTCTGTTCAGTAATATAGCACTTCAGTACATGACTTTCCCAGATTAATTACACAAGGCTATTCAATGATAATGACTCATTATTCTACCAACTACATCCTACACCAGCAAGCCTGGAACTGGCCAGCTCTATCAAATGCCACTTAAAAAACTAATTTATCTGCGGAGAGACACACACGTGTGCACATACATGAACACAAACACACTCACAGAGAGACATACGCACATGCACTCTCTCTCTCTCACACACACACACACACAGAGAGAGAGAGAGAGAGACGGGGGGGGGGAAGGGGGAGAAGAGAGGAAGAGAGAAGAGAGGAGAGGAAGGGGGAAGAGAGGGGAGAGAGGGAGAGAGAAGGCCAAGAGAGAATTCTTGTGATCACACAAGGATTTGATGTTTGAAGGCCCCTGTCTGTGGAGGGCACCTGCCTCTGAGGTGAGTGGCAAGGAGACTCTCCTAATCAGTTTAACCTAATCCTGGGCATCAGCAATAACAGTGTTATAGACCCCCCCCATCAAAGAAGCAAGATGTTTTCTTTTCACTTCCTCCTGAGTCTTCATCCATACCATTCCTTTGTCTCTCAGTTACTCCTTTAAATGCGGCCTAGCCCTGGCTCCCAGCACATCCTCGTGGAAGTGCCCTGGCCCCTCTAGCCCCACTCAGCTCTCCTGCTCAGTGCTCTAACACAACATTTAGCTGACACTTCCTTTCTCTTGCATACAACATTCCAACTTAGAGGCTGTGAAGAGCTACTGTGGTGAGGAGAGCCATGCTGGAGTTGGCATGAAGAAAGAGAGATGGCTTTGTAAATACCTACTAGGGACCACTCTACAAGCCCTCATTGATGCTTTGTTTAGACACCAATGCCCTAGCAATGAAGAATTAGAAATCCATAGGCATTCAATAACTTATCAAAATGGGTTCAGTAGGAGAGAAGGGGAGTTGACATAGATCAGAAGGACCCAAGAGGGTTGAGAGAGAGAGAGTACTCAGAATACACTATATGCAGATATGAAATTGTCAAATAACATGAATTAATCAATATAAAACATGAAATCATATTTGCGCAGGTAACAAATAACATCCAGAATTCAAGTACATGCCGTCCCATTCTGTATACCCCATACAATACATTACGAGCAGTGGGTGCAGGGACAGTGTGAGACTGAGTTTTTCATAAGTTTTACCCCATCTCACCTCCCTGTTCTCCCACACCATATGGCTCTCTTATGATTTGTGCATGGTTCCCCATGTCAGCAGATCTTGCCTCCCTGCTTCTCCTTCCAGAAGGCTACTGTGACTCAGTTGCCATCTAATAAAGAGGAAATCACAACTTAAAATGTATGGGAGGTCTGTGAGCATGTCACAGGGCTGGAGAAGTCATCCTAAAACATAGGATGCATGAGTCTCGACAGCTAGGAGGGGCAGTTTGTTGGAAAGACCCCCTAAAGAAAGGGGTTGGGAAAAAAAAACCAAAGAGCATCCTCACAGCTGGCAGCAGGAAATGGAAAAGGTGAGGAGGGTTCCAATCAAGGGAGACACCAAATTGCACACTCAGCAGTCCAAAGCTTGTGAGTGAAAATTAAAGTTTCAAAATGTTGTTGAGGGGTCACATATGTAGATTCCAACTTCAGAAAGTATTACAATATGAAAATTTTCCACACTAGCCCAGGATGGAGTATGATAGATGTTTATTAGCGGATAAACTCACAGAATTTTTTAGGGGTAAACTCACAGAAAGAGTAGAGATCCACAGTCCTCTGTGAGGGGCACTGGAACCGAATCCAGCAGCCAAGGAGCCCATGCACACTTTTTGTCTGAATATCTGGTACATGAGACCACACCAAAAATGGGTCAGTATCTTAAAAGCTATTGGATGAAGGAGTTCTCACAGCAAGAAAGAGCAATCTAGTAGAAATGCGCTGAAGTTATGTGGGTGGGTGTGGTAGTTTGAATGCAATTGACCCTATAATCTCATAGGGAGTGGCACTATTAGGAGGTGTGGCTTTGTCAGGGTAGGTGTGGCCTTATTGGAGGAAGTATGTCACTGTGGAAACAGGATTTGAGGTCTCATATATGTTCAAGCCACACCCAGCGTCTCAGTTCACTTCCTGTTGCCTGCGGATCAAGATGTATTAACTCTCAGCTCCTTCTCCAGCACCATGTCTGCCTGCACACCACCAAGTCATACCCTAATGATAATGGACTAAACCTCTGATGCTGCAAACAAACTCCCCAGTTAAATGTTTTTCTTTATAAATGTTGCTGTGGTCGTGGTGTCTCTTCACAGCAATAGAAACCCTAACTAAGACAGAGGAAAAGAGTGGAGTGAAAGAATAGGGGAAAAGATGAAGCCAGTGTGGTTCTCTAGGAATGGAGTTCCAGGCTGACTGAAGTAACAGGAAAATAAGCAGCAGAAGTGGAGTGGGAGGGGGTGGTTGACAGGAGCGACTCATGGCCTGGCTTACCCAGCTGTGTGGGAAGCACTCAGTACATTCTGCCCCCCCCAATGAAAACACCCATATGCTCAGTCCTCTTGGCTACCCTGGCCTTTTGATGTGGCTCATTCTTTTTCCAGAACCTTCCTACCATTTTGAAGTCTTAAATCTATATGGAGATTTTACTTGTTTACAACCTGGTTGCTCTGGCAACAAGTTGAATCTCAGAAAGCCAAGAATCATTATCTATTTTATTCTTCAGAATCTCCAAAGGACCCTGATCCAGAGGAGATACTTAATAAATGTCTGTCATACAAATACAGAAATAGCATCCTTATGGGGGTGTGAGGTCTTTGTTTTTCCTCATAGGGAGTAAGCCTAAGATACCTGTTTTTATAGTCCAGTGTGACATTGTCTATGCCCTGTCATCTCAGATGCTGTGGGCAGACCCTTCATTGTCCATCCAACAGAGGCTGTGGGTTTTCTTCTGTCTGCATCTACCTTGCAAGGAGAGGAGACCCATTCCACCGGGAGCAGCAGGAACCAGAGAACCCACAGCATCACAGTTTCTGTGTGCAGGCCGTGGCTCCCACCACATATGTGCCTGATCAGTTGTTGGTAAAATTATTTATTCATGAGACATGTACTTCTCAAGGCTATCGGATACAAATCCCTTTTTGGAACAAATCATTTCTAGCACCTGCCCCTGAAATGAAATTAATGGATAATAGAACTTTCCCACACAAACATTTTTTAAATCCCTGTAATACCCTAACTGTAATATAAAAAATAAAAAAGAAATCAAAGGAAAGTAAGCTATAATAAAAAGCAGTCTATAGTTCACTGTCTGGGAGCCCTGGGATGCTCACACTAGGAAATCTTACAAGGTAGTTAGAGGCTTTCTTGGTACCAACACAGACTGATGTAGATGTGTTTTTTAAAGACCATAACACTATGAGCCATCAGCACGATGTGACTTTCCAAACTGATGAATACCTTGTAAGATCCAATAAAGGGGCTGGTGATGACCTGCAGCAGTTAAGAGCACTGGCTGCTCTTACTCTTACTCCCAACACCCACATGACAGCTCTCAACCATATGTAATTCCAGGTCCAGGGACCTGATCCCCTCTTCCAGCTTCCATGGGTACAACATGTACATGGTACATCCATACACATAATAAATAAATAAAACTTGGAACAAAGATCCAACAAAAATTTTCCATGAAGAAAAGAGCCAAACATAATTTCATAGTGACCGATGTTTGAAATCACAGCAAACCAACCTATCAATTTTAAATACTTAAAAGTGACATAGAAACTAAGACTGTTGGGAAAGAAGTTTCCCTGTTTCTGGCAAGCATGAAGTTGACCTTTCAAGTGTTGGCGGAATTACATGGGAATACCTAGTCTGCCTGGCCTGCAGCAAGGGCAGTTTTATTCCTTTGTTAGTAATATGTGCATTAAGTCATATTTTACACTCATTCTCATGATAATGTAATTCAGCTTAAAAGGTTATAACACTGAGACCAACCAGTCTTAATGCATGCTTCAAAATCATGTTTTGTATCCCTTTCAACTCCTGAAAACAAAAGTCTTGGATAATATAGCCGGCTATACATATTGCCCCAAGTCAGTAATACAAGGGTGAAATAAAATAAGCTATAGCAAAGTTTTATATATGTGTGTATGCATATATGCATTACATCATTACTAGCATATATTATTATCATCATCAATATCCCACTTGGTCCACTTAATGCTGGCTGACCACTCTTAAATGGATGTGGCAGCATCCATTGGGTCCTAGACAATCATACTAACTGCCACATCCCCAAAATAAGGTAACTCTCCCTCCCAACTCAGCCATAAGTTGTCAGTGCCTCCCTTTTGTGAGAACATCCCCTGTCTGACTATCTGGACTTTGTGCAGGTTCTGTGCCTGCAGCCACATCTGCTGGGAGATAATGTGTGATGTCCTGACCCAATTCACTAGGTGGTACTCCTGAACTCAATCATGTTGTAGGCTGTCAGGATGTCTTCAAAGTGTCAAGGCAAAATAAAGACTGAGTCTCTAATCCAGGACAAGGGGAGGAAAATTTTCAGAAGTGTCCCATGGTATCATCAGGCATTGCCAAAGAGAGGGAGATAAAAAGTAATAGCCTAATTTTCATTAAGTGATTGCTCTCATAAAGTAGAAGAACTTTACTCACCAGGACATTAACCCTGCATTGCTCAGACAATTAAAGGAAGTCATAAATTAATTCATAATCACAATCTGAAAAGAGAATTTATCCTGGTGCAGAGGATGAGAAAGAAGGGGAATTATCTCAAAGAGGAGGCTTCTATTCTGCAAGCTGTGTGGTTATTGTCCTCCTCCTTTTATCCACATCATTCCACTTGGTCTCTTTTCTTCCTTCTCTTCTTCCCTTCACTTGAACAGTCCCCACCCCAAACTCCCAACTTCAAGATTTAAAAATGGAAATGGGAAATTTTGTTCACTCTTAAAGAACATTGAATTTCTCTAATACAAAATTCCATTCAAATAATGTACCTTTGAACCAAAGACTACCCTTCAGGGCTGAATAAAAATAAAACCTAGATAATGAAAATAATACAGTGGTTAAAGGATTGTGGGGTGCTATCTTTTTTATTCTATTTTTATTGATGTTAATGATAATATTTGAACAATAGATGTATATAGGAAGAGAGAATACAAGGAGCAAAAAAGCAGAAGTGGGGACAATGGGTCATCTACAATACTCAGGGCACAGGAAATGCCTTTTATACAATTCTAGTCAGGAACCTACGCTGCAGGGGACATTGTTAGCCCATTTTAGAGATGCTGAAACTGTGTATAAAATCTCATTTTTCTTGTAAAGCTAAGATTTAGTTTCAGCTCTAGCTGTCTCTAGAGATCAAACTGATCTTTGGAGTGAGAAATGATGGAAACAGACAAATGATGTATACAAGAGAGCCGAGAGACACATTGAAGCTTATGCTACCCCATAGCCCTCTAGTAAGTGATGTTGTCGAAAATAGTACGATTCGTGGTGCTTTCTTAGCAGATGGTTCTTCCCTCTCCCAATTTTGGAGGGGACACAAATGGGGAGAGAAGAATCAGAGCACTGGAGTATGAACACTTGACTAGTCATCACAGACACGATTCTCCTTTAACATTTTGGCCTTCGGTCATCTATATACATTGCCTGGAAAGACAGATAACACAACTCAAAGACCTGTTGTAGCATTTAAGATTCCAAAGCCTAGGTCTAAGGGAATAGTGAGTATTTTTTGTGACCCTAAAAAGAAATATGGGAAGTATAATAAGGAGCACAGCTCTGGTTTCTACCGAGAATTCTGCTCAGCTGAAGAAGTGGGGAGGACAGAGGACCAGTTGAGAGGGAGAATTCAGGGACCCTATGAGTAAGGTGGCAGCATTGGCTTCCAACTGTGGTAAAGTACTTCAACGTCCCTATCCTCGGGGCTTCACTCGAAAATATTTAAAGACTTCTGAGTATGAACTGCAGAGAACACATGATTCAGAGGAAAGGCCAGCAGAGGTAGCAGGCCAATTGTATGTGTTACTCCTCACTACTGACCATCTGGCTTCCTCTGGACCCCTATAAAATAAGAGCCAAAGTACCCACAAAATATCCTTGACTCAAACAAAATAAATGAAATTCATGTTGAATGTGCTGTTTGCTGCGTGTCTTGAGCCAACCTGAGACAACCACTTAGAAATGAATGAAGGATGCAGTTACAAAGAGGACAAAGTGACTCTCTGGGGTTTCTAACTTCCTGTGGCTCCTCAGGCCACACAACACAACACAGCCCCGCAAAGCTTCAGAGCCCCTGTGGCTAGCTGGGTGTTAGATTTCTGCACCACCAATATCCTTGACTTCCCTGTGCCCAGACTGAGCTGCACTGTGCCCATCCATAAATAGCAAGCATAGGGCAGTAACGTATCACTTTGCTTTTTGACAAATATCAATAAAAAAGAAAAGTCTGAAAGGAAACCTGGGTGATGGGTGATGGTATATGCTTTATTCATGTTTTGATTCTAATAAAACGCTCCCTAGTAATATTTTAACAGACACACCATGACTCACCGTTGCTTCTGTTATTTAGGTGTACTGGTTACCCACCACATCTGGGACACATAAGAATAAGACACACCACCACAGATGCTGCCATGAGGGCAACATGGTGCTACTGTATCTCAAAAACCAATAATTTACTCTGAAAGTCTATATTTCTGCAATAACAAATGCACAGTTATTCACTGGGGAATTTCAGAACCGCAAAATATCAGCAATAACTCTGATATGCAACAATAGATTTGGTTGAATAAAATGTTTTTCCTTCATAATAACATACTACATAGTCACTCAAAAGTATGGGAACAGGATCTTTAAGGTACTGTGCACTCACTGTTGGACAAAATAGTTTTTTAAAAAAAGTTCAGTTGGCCACCATATACAAAACAAAGCAACTACAACAACAACAAAACAGAAAATATCCGTATCTATTGATCACCTGTCTATAACTATTATTATTGTTGTTGCTGCTGCTGCTGTTGTTACAGAAAGATTTATTTAAAGAGATAAGGATGGTACTTGTATACATCAGGGGAACTATAATAATGGATAGGTGTGGAGCGAGAACTCGCAGAGGTCTACTGAGTTTTGTGAGACTTTGTATTAGCTTTGATTCTTCAAAAAGTTGGAAGAAGTTGAAAAAGATTGCAGAATTTCCCCTAGCTTTAAGGAGATGAAACAGACATGACAAAATGAGGATCTATGTTTCCCAGTGTGTTAGAGCATGTACATCTCTATACATCTCCATAGGTCTGATTCGCATAGCTCCAAGTTTCATTCATGTATGTAGAGCTAATTGGTCTATTTATATGCCAGGCACATATAACAAGATGTTAGCAGTCAGGACCCCTTGACAGCTGCATTATTCTCAGAACAATAACCTCTGTTGGCAATCTTCTCTTCAGCAAAAGGTTGGTGGCATCATGAGTCCTTTGCATTTTCTTTTCTGTAAACTGTTCATATAGCTTACCAATTTTTATTTTGAATGACTGGTTTAGTTGTTTAACCAAACCACAACAGATTTACATGTTATAAGAAATTATTTCCTTTGTGATAAAATTGAAGATATTTCTCTCCAGTTTTCTTTCCACGCTCATGAAATTTTCCTAGAGTTTTTAAAATTTATGTTTATGTATGTGCATGTGTACATGTCTGTACATGTGTATACCATATAAACAGAGGTACCTGCAGGGCACAGAAGAGGGCTTTGGATCCACCACAGCTGGAGTCATAGGAGGTTGTGAGACAGTCAACTAGGAATCAAGCTTGAGTCTGCCATACACTCAACACAAGCTCTTAACTCCTGGACCATCTCTCCAGGCCCCAGATAGAATTAATTACTATAGCTGTAATTAAAAAGTTTTTGTTCTTGTTATAATTATGTTAACAAAAGTAAAGATGGGTCCATGTTTTCTTATAATTATGATCATTAAGTATAATTAAATATTTAAATCATCTGAAATTGATGTATGCTTAAGTGAAGTAAGGATAAAATATATGTTTTTCTCCATATCTTATTGTTTCAACATCATTATTGAATAATTTACTTTTGTCTATTACTAAATTCCTGTGTATATCCAGATCAATTTCCTATACATTATGTCCTTTCATTCTTAAAGCATCTTGTAAGATGGGTATTGTTCCTGATGAGGCTACATGGGGTCAGAGAAAGTGTGTATGTCGGAGCTAGGAAAACACAAGGGCAGTAGGATATGGTTTTGGAGACGAAGAAAATTTAGGGCTGTGGCAAATGCATTTATATTAGATAAAAGCTTCATAAATTAATAAACGTCATTGTATTTATTATGGCTCTTGCCAAAGGAAATAAATGCAGTAAATGCCTTGTTAAAAAAAAATACCGTGTTATCGGTTGAATTATTAGTGAGCAGCGACCCTAATTAACAAGGTAATAACTTGCCAACTTGCTGACAGGGCAGTTTTTCAAAACTCATCTGTGCCAGGTAAGCCTCCTATGGGGTAAGAAAATACAGGAGACAGCAAAGGAATAAGAATAGGACTCTGGTCATTGATCAGCTGTCATAAAAGTGTGTGTTCTAGCCCTCAACTCCTTCAAACCTGGCATGTCCCATCCCCCATCCCAGACCTGCCCTTACCATAGCTGATATATTTAGTCTTATACCTGTCAAGGAGAACTGTGTTAGGGACCTCTGTTTCTTTGCTGCCCTTCCATCCCTCCTCTCCTTTGCTTGCAGCCATAGCTCCTGGGTACCACTGGGTGATCTCTAAGATGCTGACTATGCCTCTTTCTAGCAGCTCCTTTGCTTCTGGCCATGGCTGGAGGGTACCTAGCAGTTTGAACTCTAAGATGTTAGCTGTCTTCATCGTTTTATTCTCTCCTTTGCTTCAGGTTGTGGCTCTTGGGTACCACTTAGGAATCTTTAAGTTGCTGACTACCCAGATTTCTTTGTTTGCTCCATGAGAAGCAAGCATTCGTGACAATGTGGCTCACAGCATATCAGAGTCTAATTTTCTCAACCAGTGAACAAATAAGAGATACTAGTTAGCTTTACGTGATCTGCCTTCCCAGTTTTCTTCCAATTTTCATCTCTAAGGTTTATATTAGGAGAAAGAGGTCAGGGAAGGTCAATTCCATCCATACTGCTGGTCCCCCACTGAACACAGATCTGAAGAAGCAAGGCCAGAAGACCATCCAAGATATAATATGAGTAAAAAGGCAACCAATATGATCTCTGGAGTTAGTGATGAAAAGCTAATACACTGGGACCTTTTGTTTATCTTTGCAGTAGGCCCACTATCTGGGGAAAGTAACGCATTTACATTTGAATCCAAATATTTAAACAGAAAAATTTTTTACCTCCAAAGGCCATCTTTGTGACAGCTGATGGTTAATATTAATTCCAAAGGAATCTCCCCTGTTCCCCAAAAGTTTAAGTAAGAGTTCTGTTCTAACAAGCCTGATAGAGACTAAAAATCAGCCCCACAATCCATGAATCAGTACTTATCAGAGAACCAACCAAATAAAATATTGACTCAGATGAGGTTTCCTTCAGAGAATAATCCCATGTTCTTGTCTCACCCCAGCTTGGTAATTTAGGAGAACATAGGGTGTGACTATAAAGTAATGAGACCGATTACACTTGTCACACATGAAAATCAATCTTGTCATCCAGATAACTGAAGGCACTTAGATAATTTGAGACCTCTTCACTTACATAAATTGGAACACTCTAGGGTGGGAGGAAGAAAATTTTTGTAATGGTTATAGCTCAAGATAAGTGAATATAGGGTTGGTTGAATTAACTGTTTCTCTAAATTAATAGCCTGGGTTTGATTCAAGTTTTAGGTATCTCTTCTTTACTCTTTATGGTATTCCACACAGGTGTAGAATGAATATTGATAATATTCATCCCTTCCTTTCCTCACTATAACTTCTACTAAATCTGTCCCACCTCCCTCAACTTCATTTTTTAATAACCACTGAGTCCAGTTTATGCTGCCCCTACACACATTGGATAAGGACAGCCTCGGAAGCATGATCACCTCATACATTTTCAATTTTTTATTCTAAAAACAAAATTTTACAGTATGTTTTCATCAAGTCTTTTCCCTTCCCCAACTCCTCCCAGACTCTCCCCACCACCTCACAGTCCTACCCACCTGTTCATGTTCTCTCTCTCCAAAAAAACAAATGAAAAATGAAAATTTGATGTGGGAGTGTTCTCCTGTATTTTGTATTACTCTTATTGGTTGAATAAAGAGCTGCCTGGCTTATAGATAGGTCAGCCCTTAGGTGGGCAGAGTAGACAGAACAGAAGTTCTGGGAGGAGAAGAAAGGAAGTGAGCCAGTCGCCATGAGGCTCCCGTCAGAGATGGAGGTACCTTAGGACCGTCCGGTAAGTCACCCACCTCGTGGTGACATACAGACTTTTATAATGGGTTAGTTTATGAGGTGAGGGCTAGCCGGGAAAAGGCTAGTGATAATATCAAAACAAACACGCCCACAAATAAGACAAAAAACTGCTAGAATAAAACAGTATCCAACCACCATGCACAGTTCATTTAGTGTTTTTTTTTACTCCTGAGAATGGACCCTGCCCTGAAGTGCACATGATATACCTAGTAACCCTCCATTGGAAGAAACTGGTTTTTCTCTTTGCCAGTACATATCATCGCAAGTAGCCTCTTGGTTAGGTGTGGAACCCCGTGTCTGCTTGCCCTTCTCAGTGCTAGAACCCCATCTAGCATGGACTATGCAGGTCCTATGAGTGGTACCAGTCTCTGTGAATTTATGTGTTTATCCATCCTGTTGCATCTGGAAGACACTTTCCCTGAAGACACCCACCACTACCTACCTTTTAGAATCTTTCCACCTCCATTTCCACATTAATCCCTCGGCCTTGGTTGGGAAAAGTGTTTGATGACGGCAACCCATTTAAGACTAAGTCTTCTAAGTCTTTCACTCTCTGCATATGTAGTTTTGAATCTCAGTGTTAATTACCATCTACTGCAAAAAATAAAGCTTCTCTGATGAGGGTTGAATAAGGCTCTGCTTTATGGTTATAGTAATGTTATTAGGAGTCAAAGTATTGCTGTTCTGCTAGCAGAATAATAGTATTAAGTTTTCCCCATGGCCCATGACCATGTCTTGTCTTGTTTCTTGGCCACCTTAGTCAGGCTCCAATTGGTTACATATCAAAGAGTGAGCCTTAAATCCAATGAAAAAGTGGCTGGTTGCTCCTATAACATACATTCCATTATTGCCCCAGTATTTATCACAGGCAGGTGGCTGTTGTAGGTCACAGGGTATGTAGCTGGGTAATATTGACGATTACCTTGTACCTTTACAGAGTACAAGGGGCAGACTACGGAGTACAGTGTGCAGAGCACACTGTAACTTCAAGCACCGTGAATGCTAGTCAGTGATAGGGTAAAGCTTCTAGGTGAACACCAATTTGTCCTCAGTAATAATGCCTTACCATAAGGTTGTAAAGAACAACCAATAGCTTTGCAATAGCCTGTGATGCTTGGGGAATCCAGGCGGCCCTTTTGGCTAAGGATTTAACATGATGTAACCCATCCCAGGTACTGGAAGACTTCTTGGTAGCATAAGATGTCTAGTTGGGGAATTGTCTCTCCAGTTATATGGTGACTCCATCTGAATTCCTTTCATATGTGTACATATTTTCGGAAACTTTTACAGTAGTAAATTTCCATACAGTTTTGGTGTGAGGTGTTCCTCCCCAAATTACTGCCTTTACCTGGCTCTCCTGGCTCTCTCCACATTTAATCTTATTCTAGTTTCCCATTTATCTCTCCATAACACTATATTCTATTTCTCTTTTCCTGGAAGATCCAGGTATCACACTCTTAAAGAAAACTGACTTTCCTCCCCGTATTAGCCAGCAACTGTCAGTAGCTCATCAGCTAAGTACTAAAGCTCAGATTTCATGGGAACAGTGTCGGCAGTGTTCCAAGGTCTTCCAATAAGCCAAGCTTTGGATCATGCGTGTGTGTGTGTGTGTGTGTGTGTGTGTGTGTGTGTGTGTGTGTGTTGGTTGGAAGAAGGTGTGGTTGGGGGAGATGAAAGGGAGAGAAAATATTTTTAAGAATTTGCAACACCAGTGAACAGGAAATAGCCAGGTCCCCTACCGCTCACGCTGTACGACCTTACAGAGATGTTTAGACCCTCCCTACCTCTGTCCTCACAGAAGATGGAGACAAGAGCAGCTGCCTCCTGTGGTCCATGTGCATACCCATGGCAACCATGGCTAAAAAATGCTCAACATCATCCAGGTGGAGCTTGACAACAATGACTAAGGTAATCCAACACTGCAGAGTTAGTTTTTTGGTTTGGTTTGGTTTGAGGCAAGGTTGCCATTAGCTCCCAAACCTTATTTTAGAAATGAAAGAGACCTTCACATCCAAAGTACCTAGTTTCAAATACCTCATATGAAGTATGATATGAAGGAAACTACAACCTAAACAGAAAATATGGCCTGGCCAGTATGGATAAGGGATGAAGTCAAGTAGGTATCTACTCTCCCCACCTTTTGTCTCATTTGCATAATTATAAAGAAGAAACTGCCTTATATTGGACAGTGGGTTGCTCAAAATACCAGTGAGTCTGTACTGTCAAAGCAGGTTGAGCCACATAAAGGGTAGACACTAAGTAAAGCCAGGCATCAGTCAACAGCTCATATTGATCGACTTCTGTGTGAAGAGCATTGCATTTCGTGCTGAATGAAATCCTGTATGCTCATTCTTCGAGGCAGCGAGTTGACCTGGTATAGGTTGACCTGAGCTTTTCTGTAAAAGCATTCCCAGGATAGCTGTTTAAGCAGCTGTTAACCGAAAGAGAAAACTCCCTTCCTGGTACTCTTCTCTCCTCGGCCTCATGGTTCTCCCAGGGTATCTCCCTTGCTGTGTCCACTACACAGCCTCCCCTCAGACCTGAGAAAGGCTTTAGAGACCAGAGTACAGACGAAGAATTCAGTCTTGCAGTATTTAAAAATAAACAAGGGTGGATTGTGTAGCAAGACAAAGCTATCTACATTTCTTTATAATTCATTTTCAATCTGGTAATCACCTTGGATATTTAATTGGGTTTAGATTGTATTTGTGTTTCTCCTTGCAGATCGGCAAAGGCTGAAAAAGCACCTTGTTCGTAAGATGAAAGCCTTGGCATTAGATTTTTGCTTTTCCTTCTTTTTGTAACATAGCTTTGAGTTGGGGGGTGGGGTTGAATAAATGTGGGTCCCATCTGAGCTCTTGATAGTCGTGTGTCTGCTCTCTCTACTCTCCAAGGAGGCCCATCTCAGGAAGGTCCCCTAGCACGTGTGTCTGTGTGCTCTGTAGGCATTTGGGCTTGGTTCATCTTCACTATCTTGTACTGCCTCAACCCTTTCAATATTCATTTTTATTAAAAAAAAAAAGATCACATTATTTACATGGTTAACTTCTCCCTCTGAATCCCTTTTGGAAATTAAAGAACTGTGAAGGGGCTGGGCGGTGGTGGCACATGCCTTTAATCCCAGCACTCGGGAGGCAGAGGCAAACGGATCTCCGTGAGTTTGAGACCAGCCTGGTCTACAAGAGCTAGTTCCAGGACAGGCTCCAAAGCTACAGAGAAACCCTGTCTTGAAAAA
>JAQHUG010000010.1:14061924-14080118 GCA_028555095.1 Dicrostonyx torquatus
ACACACACACACACACACACACACACATTTTTAAATCTTGAAAACCACATGAATTCATATGACCAATTGAACTCAGAATCTAATCCTAAAATTAAGCAACCATCTTCAGTCTTCATTTTATTGAGAATCAAAGGTTATTAAGAAACCTGCCACACCCCACAGTGGTAAAATGAGGCACACCAACATCTCTCCAAGTCTTACTTTCCACCGTCATCTTTATCATACTCACCTCAGAAATCCAAAATCAGTGAGAAATACCCCACACTTCTCAACTTAACCTTTATAAAGCTCCACCCGACATCCCTCCCTGACACGAGTCTCCTATGAGTCCATCGCTTGGGAGGATAATTTGTGGCTCATTGATTTTGGTTAGTATTGTAGCCCACCGCAACTGTGTGAGCATTCCCGCCTCCAATTATCAGGTGTCCTGCCACCTGACCACTCCCCATACAGGCATCCTTGGAGCTGCAGACTGGTGTCCCCTGGCTGATGCAGCCACAGGAAGAGGCTCATACCTTTTTTCTTATTGAGATGACTCTTTGAGTCACAGTTGTTTTTTCCCTGGGGAAAACAGAGCAAAGAAACAGATCTGGGAAACATGCAATGTATGAAAATTTCTTTTGCTAGGACATCCTTGAAGCCAAGTTTGGGCAATTGTTTAGTTACGGGTTTTTATTATTATTATTATGTATACAATATTCTGTCTGCGTGTATGCCTACAGGCTAGAAGAGGGCACCAGACCTAATTATAGATGGTTATAAGCCACCATATGGTTGCCGGGAATTGAACTCAGGACCTTTGGAAGAGCAGGCAATGCTCTTAACTGCTGAGCTATCTCTTCAGCCCCAAAAATAAATTCATAGTTTATTAGTCAACATTTTTAAAGATTTATTTATTATATATAGTATTATGTCTGCATATAAGCCTACTCACCAGAAGAGGGCACTAGACCTCATTACAGATGGTTGTGAGTCACCATGTGGTTGCTGGGAATTGAACTCAGGACCTCTGGAAGAGCAGCCAGAAGCCAGTGCTCTTAACCTCTGAGCTATTGCTGAGCTAAAACGCCATGACCAAGATGACTGAAGAAAGAAAACATCTGATGCGGCATGTGCTTCCAGATGTTGGCATCGGGATGGTGGAGGGAAGATGCGGCAACAGCAACAGCCAAGAACCCATCAGAGAGAGCTAACTGGAAATGTCATGAGCTTTTGAAACCCCAGAGCCTGCCCCCAGTAGCACACCTTCTCCAACAAGACCATGCCTCCTAATCCTTCCAAAGAGTTCCATCAACTGGAGCCCAAGTTTTCAAACATATGAGCCCCTAGGGGGCATTCTCACTCAAACCACGACAGGGGCCTCCTGAAAAGGTGTTGCCTTTCCGCTCTTTCAAATTACACACTTCACACCTGTGTGCATGTACATGCATACTTCAGTAAAGTCTACATGCATACTTCAGTAAAGTCATCACTTGAGAATTAAGGAATACTCCTCCCCCACATTCATGGGAATGTTCCACTTTGCCCAGAAACCAGATTATAAAAATAGAGCAGAAAAATCAGGTAATTGAATTTAGCATGCAGCAGTCATGAGTTAAGACAAGGCACCTTATAACTAGATGCAGCATGTTCATGGTTAAAATTTAATGATCTCATTTTCCCTGTCTTTGAGGGGTGTATAAATTCAGCTTGGTGGGCTTACTCAGGGCAAAGGTGTCGTAAGGAGGCAAATTATTACTAGCTGAGCTTGAAGCCTTCCCACTTGTCCCACAAGCCCTTGTATCTGAATCCTCTGAGGTATTGAGACTCTAGCCTTTTTCTATGAAATTCTGAATTTGGAGTCTCGGGTCCTATTTCTTATTTAAAGGAAATTAAAATAAACCTAGTACCATGAAAAATATGTTAAAAACTTATTCTGCACTTTCTTTGAAATGTGTTAAGGGGACTGGAGAGATGGCTCAATAGTTAAGAGTGGTTGCTGCTCTTGCAGAGGACCCGAATTTGGTTCCCAGCCCCTGTAGCTCCAGTTCAGGGAATCTGACGCTCTCTTCTGGCCTCCAAGGACAGTTTGCTCACATGGTAAACACTCATTCAGACCTACACATAGAATATATTTTTGAGTTGAAATTTCCCAGGTCATTGAATTTATTCCAGGACATTTTAGCTTGGGATAATACTTTCAAAAAAATAAAGAGCTGAAATGAAAACAATGAAGCAGTTGTGAGGAGAACAAGAATCTGTACAGTTACAGAATAGAAAATCAGGTAACTGAATTTGTTATGCAGCAGCCATGAGTTGAGACAAGATGCTGAAGCCAGAGGTCAGCAACGGGGTGTGTGTAGAGCATCACCTCTGCTGCAGCACTCATGCCAGCACTTCTGCTGGCTCGGTGTCCCTTCCTGAATAGGTGCTCCCTTTTATTGCTTTTAACTCCCAAGTTCTAATAACAGTGATGCTAATACAATATATATTTTTTAATTATTTAAAGCAATAGCAATATAGAATACTATCAGAAACACTATCTTCCTTTTTGTTTTGTTTCATTCAATTCTAAATAATACATTGCAATTGCATTGCTTTATCTCTCACTTTTTGTTTAATGTGATTTCTTCAGGTTTGAAAACACACACACTGTATGTCATAAATATCTGAAAACGGACATTTAAAACAGAAATATAATACAACGGTAACTCTAATGGTCCTGGTAGGACTTAGTGCATGAAATGATTTCTTGGTTATTTTGCTTTTGTTTGCTTGCTGTTTTTGGATATTTTTTATTTGTTTTTGTAAGGGAAGGAGATAGTTTGAATTCTGGTAAGTACTGTTTTCTGTTTCTGCCTTGCATAGTATTCAAGCATCCCCCAGTGTAAAAGCATTAAATCTTACCATTCCTCTGTCAGAAATATCAATGGTTTTTCCTATGGAATGAGGGCATCTTCTTTGGAGATCATGTGGGGAGGAGAAAGTTCTCGGGAATGCTCACAAGTTCTGCCAGTCTGAGATTTCCTCTTGATCTCAGACTCAGCTCCCTCAACACCTACCCAGCCACCATATTGAGAATGCAGAAGGAAGACTTATGGTGACCCAGGTCACTTGGTTTCTAACATCCCTGTCCCTTCCTCCCTGGCTGGCCTGCTAACCCTAGCAAGCTTCTGGTCACTATAGCAGAACCAGATTGCATCCATCCTGAAGTTGTGCATACTGAACTCCAGAATATTTAGACTCTTTCTGAACCAGTCCCAAATGTGAGAGCCTCAAACACTGTCCACTAACAAGGCTTTGATTAGTCACACCCCAGATTTCTCTGGCAGTACAGAAAAAAAAAAGAAAGAAAAGACATATCTTCTGCAATGAGAGGGAAGTCTAAACCACAGCCTGGGCAAGAGAGGAAAACAGCAATTTTGCATCAAAGCTCTACCTAAAGCTAAAGAAAAAACAAAAAAATTGAGAACTGGAGCTTGTCAGTAAAATATACATCACAGAAATGCCCCGGTAGTTACTCCCAATATAAAAGGGTATCTGCCAAGATCCATCTAATCAGAGCAGTCCACCACCCATATGATGGGGATGTTATGACCACAGGGGTACTGTTTAGCCTTAATTGCCAACTTGTCAAAGCCTAGAATCATCTGAGAGGAGAAGCTTCAACTGAGGAATTTCATACATCAGATTGGGCATGGGCAAACCCATGAGAGGCCACCTTGATTCATGATTAGTGCAAGAGCACCAGGTCCACTGAGGGTGGCATCATTCCTAGGCAGGTGATCCTACCATGTATACGGTAACTGTGAGCCCAAGAGCAAGCCCGGAGGTGAGCTGAGGAGCAGTGTTCCTCCATAGCTGCTGCTTCTGCTCCTGCTCTGTATTTGGGCCCTGATTTCCCTCAATAATGCACTGTATCCTGTAGCATAAGCCAAATAAATCCTTTCCTCCCTAAGATGCTTTAGGTCACAGTGTTTCATCGCAGGAACAGAAGGAAACTAAAATGAAAGGGGAAATCGACATGTTTAAGAATGCGGAGAGTAAGGAAGGTGCTGTGGTGACCTCTTTAATCCCGACAGAGGCAGGCGGGTCTTTGTGGGTTTGGGGCCAGCCTGGTCCACAAAATGAGTTCCAGGAAAGCTGGGGCTGTTACTCGGAGAAACTGTGTCTCGAAAAAATAAAACAACAAACAAGCAAATACAGAAGGTGATCAAAGACTCCCAGAGTCTGGGAGAGAGCTCTGGGGTGGTTTCTTACTTTATAGAAGGAGCCACGCCTGCGGACACTTTCTGACTTCTGCCCTCCTCACTTACACTGCAAAAAAAAAAAAAAATCACGTTGTTGTAAGCCACATAATCGGTGACAATTTGTTATGACAAACCTGGGAAGTTACCACCATCATTCTCAGAACTGATGGTTTCCTGAGCCATCTGCATCCAGCTGTGCTATGGTACCATATCTAAACAACAAGCAACCGAAGAGAAAAATGTGTTCTTATTGCTCCTATTAGCAGATAGAAGCTGACATTCAGAGACGTTCAAATCTTCACAAAAGGGAAACACTAACACTCACACCCCCTCTCTCTGATGCCAAGGCTTCTTTTAGGGAATTGCAGTGGCACAACATAATATAGTTAAAAAATAAAATTAAAAATAAAAGAATAAAATCTGAGTGGTATAGCTTGGAGTTGACGTAAATGCAGGTCCGTCTTCTATGCCCTTTAACCGTGTGTCCATGTGACACAGCAGAGGCATAGCTAGAGAGGAAACTGGTAAATTTCTACATTGCTGCTCCCTCCTCCTCCACAGTTCCCGAGCTGTGGAAGGGGTGATACAGAGGTCCTATTTAGGGCCATCAGCCGTCACTTATTCTCAGCACTTGAACCAGTTGTGAGTCCCAGCATTAACCACCGCTGCCCACTGCGAAAAGAAGCTTCCCTGACAGAGGATGGGAGCAGCACTAATCTGTTTGTTATCCTAATAAACTCAGTGAATCCCACACCCCCAAGACATGAGCACAGGGGTGGGACTTGCTGAGAAAAAGAGGTTCCGTGGAAATTGGAAGAAGAAGAAAGAGGGGGTGAATATGACTGAACTTCATTATAGACGTGTCTGAAACTATCAAAGAATAAAGTAATTTGATTTAATTTTGAAAAGGGTGATTTGAGATAACAGCAACCTCAGTTACCCACAATGCACCTCTATCGTACTAACATGCTTCATAAACCATACAAGTGGATATTTTGACAAACTTTCCAACAGGAAGTAAAGGTCTCTCTCTCTCTCTCTCTCTCTCTCTCTCTCTCTCTCTCTCTCTCTCTCTCTCTCTCTCTCTCTCTCTCTCCTATTTATCCAGACTGTGACTTTTTGCTTGGCTAATTGTAGTTTTGTTTTGTTTTTTAATGTGAACTAGGATTTTTTTCTCCAGAAAGATGTGCAAGTTATTTTAAAGAGTGAAGTAGAGAGGGCCTCTCACGTCCTTTCTTGTTTCCAGGCGCCAGGATACAACATAAAACCTCTTATGTACAGGTCTGGCAACATAGCCCCAGAGGGACGTAGGAATATAAATCCCCAAATCCTCACTTCACCATCCGAATGCATCTTTACCAGCCTCAGTCTCAACCCAACTGCAAACCTGCTAAATGGTTTTAAAAAGATAAAAGGTTAAAAACACATATTCAACATTCAAGAACCTTTACTGAACACCTATTTTCTAGTTTCCTTCTATTAATATGATGAAGCACTCTAACCCAAAGCAACCTGGGGAAGGAAGGGTTTATTTGCCTCATACTTCTGTGCCACAGTCAATCACCGAAGGAAGTCAGGGCAGGAAGGAACTCAAGGCAGGAACTTGGATGCAGGAACTTAAGTGAGGCCATGGAGGAACTCTGCTTGCTGGTTACAGTCTCAGAGGTTCATGCTTCATTAGTTTTCTTACATAGCACAAGACCTCATGCTTACAGAATAGCGCCACCCAAGATGTAATCAACCTGCCTGCATCAATTATCATCAATAGAGTCCCACAGACATGGGCGCAGTTCAATCTGGTCTATTCTCAATTGACACTTCTGTATACTATAAAAGATTCATAATCAAAGCTAACTAAGACAATGTGTCACATTTTAAAAACTGATTGGAAAGTTGGATTATTCCTATTATGCTATGTTTGTTGGTTGATTCTGGGAGGCCTTCTCTTTACTGAATGCAGATAGAGGGTGTATGGATCTGGAGGAGAGAGACTGGGGGAGGGGAAGAAGGGGAAACTACAGAGTTAGGGTGCAATATATAAGCAAAGAATAATAAAAAGGAAAAGAAAAGTAACTTGGCTATTAACAAAACCATAAATAACTAAATAACAAATGTAGAAATAAAGTCTATACTAAAAGTACCATGGGTTTTGGGACAAGTGGATGGAAGAAGCGCAATTAGAGTCAAGTCTTGGGGGCTGGATGTGAAGCAGGCCAGGAGAGACAAAGAGAGAACTAGGAGTGAGGGAATAGAGGGTAAGAAAAGGGACAAGGGTTTCCTGATAGAGTCCCATTCCATAGATAAGGGTTCAGGAGATCCCTTGATACACTGGGCATTGTATCAATGTCCAGCAGTGCAGAGCACATCCTTGGTGAACATTTGTGAACACCATTGTTGTCAGAGCTGTGGAAAAGGATGCCCATCTATTGACATGGTCATCACACAGACTAACAGCAAACAGCTGATCATTTTTCCAAGGGGAACACTAACATAAAGTTGTCTCCTTCAAAAGCTAAGGGAGAAAGTGGTGGGTTTGAGAGCTAGTGGAGACATAGACCCTGGACCTGTGTTGAGCTCTCTGAAGAGCTGAGGACAGTTTCTGTTCCTCTCCGCACTTGTTTATTTTCAGGTGCTATTTGATGGGCAGTTTGCGGAGGAATTTTTAGTATGCTCTGCCTTCTGAGCATAGGCTTTCCGTGCACCAGCTGGAAAGGGTGGTGCTCTCTCTTTCTCATGAAGCTTTATAAACTCTGAAGGACTTTCATAAATCTGAAGAGATCAAATAGATCATCTTTGGACAATGTCATTGTATATCTAACCAGACTCAAGTTTTGATATAAGCAAAATGCCAAGCCAACAAATTCTAACTCGTGCTCAAATCAAGAAGAGCCACATAATCTTCCTTCCATTAGGGATCATAAAAGCTTAAAGCATTCTGTGGCATCAAACATATTCAACTCACTATTGTAGGCAGACATGTTTGCTAAAAGAGAAAATCAGCAGGGGGAAGGGCAGAATGGTTTGGAACTATTTCCTCTTTCTTGCTCATTTCCTTCTGTACTCTCACCTTTACTTCTTTTCCTTCTAACCACCATAATTATAACTTAGGGTCTCAAATAAACTCTAGCTTCCTAGTTCCCACAATATGGTTAGCTCTAAAGCAACAATGAAAGCTCTGCCCTCTGGTGCTCATTCACAACGCTAAGTCCTTTGCATGCATCCACTCAATTACTTCTTCAGCAACCTCATGGAGCACCCACTGTATGCCTATCTTTCACTTGAGGAACTAAGGCACTTGCTTCAATCACAGGGCTATTACTATATTACTGTACAATGCAGCAGGTTTTCAATCAGAGCTTTGTAATTGAAATATCTGTGCTCTTATTAACAGATTCCAGAACCCTTGATCAACTGTTGTTGACCACACATACTTCCAAAATATTATATATTCATGTGGTTGTTCTGAGTAAAACTAAACCATGTCAAAGACATTAAGAAGCTGGTCTATTTGACTGATTGACACAGGGTTCCAAGGAAAATAATTTTGCTTCTATGGTTGTAAAAAGCTTTCTCTAAACACATGACTGAATGAAGAGTCAAGAAATTGCAATGTTAGGTCAATTTTCAGGATCAAGCACTAGATTTAGGATCTGCTTGTGTGTCTGTGTTCATAAACATCAAATGACCCATCAAGATGAGCTGTGATGGTATCTGGATAGTCAGTTCCATGCAATAAGTCCTAGGTCTTCTTTTGAAGCCTCCAGGGCTAGTAGTGACTTCTGAAGCCATGATGGGGGAGAAAACAGTAGTTGTTCCTGGGCAAGGTCCTGAAGCTGAATGGGAGATCAGCTTCATCTGGATCTCATCTAGGGACATGAGGGAGAGCAGCTAGTGACTTCTTTGTGTATGGCCTCACTCATCACTCAAGAATGTTATAGAGCTCTGTGTTTTCTACATGGATCTGTAATTGAACATTATCTGTTCCTTCCTTTCCTGGAATCTGCTCTGAAAAGATTCCAAAGAAATGGCTGAAGCTGAAGGAAAAATGAAGGAATCCATGAGCAAGAAATATGAGTAGTCCCTGGAAACAATTAAATCTATTTCTAAACGAGTATGGTTTCCTCCTCTCCATACATTATGGACCAGATCATGTGTTACAAACACAGCTCACCCCATATATTCAAAAATTCTGATCCAGTGTCCACACTACCTTCCTGAGCTGTGCCTATGAGAGGTTCCAACGGTTTGTACAGACCTGATACTGGTGCCAATTTATCACTGCCATTTCACCAGCCTAACATTATCCCTAGTTTCCGAATAAGCTGATCGTTACAGTAAGTGTATGCCAAAAGAAAACTAACAAAGTTGAGTGTGTCCTGGCTTCCAACTGTCTCCAGTAATTATCCACAGTCAGCTAACACTCCTGAGTTTCCCCAAGTCAATGCCATGTTGCCTAAAATGATGGGTTCTCTTTCCATTGTTGTGAGGATCTTAGTAATATTAAAGGGTCTTCTATGGGGTGTTATTTTAACAATTTTTCTAAATTATTCTAAAATATTACTTTACTCTCCAGATATTGTCAATTACAAAATTACTCTAAGAACATGTTCTCTAAGCCACACATACATCCCCCAATGATTATATCCATGCTCACATATGTAGGGGTCAAACTAAGCCATAGGGAAGGCATGAATCACCAAGAAGATGATCTAGTTGACTGACACAGGTTCCAAAGAGAATTATTTTTGCTTCTGTGATGCTCTGACTGCAAACATTGTTCCCTAAATACATGACAGCTCAGAAAGGAACAAGAAATTGCTGTTTTTACATCAAGTTTCATGATCAAATACTAGGTTTAGGGTCGGACACCCATGTAATACCTGTAGGGACTATATTCACTTAGAATTTACAATAAATTGCTTTAGTGTTTATTAATAAAAAAGAAAACCTAAATACACAGAGCCATGAGACCCTGTTACAGGTGTAAACAATGTGCACATGTTACATACATAGTTGGATTTTTTTTTCCAAATCAAATCTCAAAGCTGGCTTTAAGCTCCTCCTCTCTACCGCAAAGAGAGAAAGATTAGCTATTTGTTATTAGTGTCCTTTTGTCACTCCTTCCATGCAAAGGAACAAAAGCAGAGCTTCCAATCCCAGACCACATTCAACACTGCCAATATGACATTGCCCAAGACTATGCAGGGTATCTAAAAGGGCCAGTAGGTAGGATCAGGTGGGCATGCCAGATTGCTCACCTCAAAAACTATGATGTTTAGAGATTAAAAACTACCCAAGATCACCCCCACTCCAAACATGAGCATTGTGCTCCTTAGAAACTCTTCCCACTTGGATGCTACATGGGCTAGTATGTGATCCCTTCATGTTCACACGTGCACACACAGACACGCATACACACACACACACACACACACACACACATACACACACTCCATTGCATCAGCCACTATACTATGTTTTTGGTGCTGGAAGCAGCATTCTTTTTCTTTTTTAAGTCTATTTTATTTGCATTTATGTTTGTTACATGTATGTCCCTGTGAGAATATCAGATCTTGGAGCTATATACAGTCGTGAATTGCCATGTGAGTGCTAGGACTTGAGCCCAGGTCTTCTGGGAGAGCAGTCAGTGCTCTTAACCACTTAGCCATCTCTCCAGCATTCTAATAGGACAGCAAATACTTATAATTGAGGTGTTATTAAAAATAACTAATTTCTTATAAATTCAAGGACCAATAAATAAGCAGGGCCTAGCCATATCTCTGAGTCCCAGCAGTCTCTCCCCTACCGTGTAAGCTTTATCACTGACTTACTGGAGGAACAGAGTTGCTTTGAGGTAGGTCCAGTCAGAGATCATAGGGGCTGGAACAGTGTTAGTCAGTGGAAACATAGCACTCTGATATGTAAACAGCTATGAAGCCACACTGGTGCATGCCAGTTAGCAACACCAATTACATAACAAGAACATTGCAATTTCAGAGAAACACCTGGTTGGCATAGAAACTTTGTTTGAACCCTCGCCAGTTGAACAAGTTCAAAGAAGATTTTCAAGGAAATGGAACATGTTGGGCAAAGACCTAGAGGTCCAAGAGAGTAGGACCAAGGCTTAACAGCAAGGGGCATTTGATCAGTTAGTAAGACAAAGACCCATCACCAGCCTTGATGAGGGGAATATATCTGTGCATCTTTTCCAAGGGTCAAACTGCTGCTGCTGCTGTGCAGTGGGTTCTGCTTTTAACCCAACCACTGAATATGTGACCTGCATCCTTGGCTGTATCTAAGACTTGCCTCGGTGTCAGCCTCCTGTTCACAAGAGGCATGCAGGCACGTGTGTGTGTGTGTGTGTGTGTGTGTGTGTGTGTGTCTGCATGTACACACATGTGGAGGTCAGAGGTCGTCAACACTGAGGGTCTTCCTCTTCTCCTCTCCACTGTATTTTTTTGAGGCAGAGTCTCTCAGTGAACCTGGAGTTTATCTATTCAACTAGGCTGGCAAACCAGCCCCAGATCCACTGTCTCTATCTCCAAGATGATGGGATTACAGACATGTGTCACTGCCTTTCACATGGGTGCTATGGCTCTGAACTTGGGTCCTTGTGTTTATACAGCAAATATTCTACCAACTGAGCCATTTCTACAGCCCCAGAGCCCTCTCCTCTAATGCTCAAACCCAGCAACTTACACACACACACACACACACACACACACACACACACACAGAGGCAAGCATGTCTTTCCCGTGTTCCCCGTACAGATAATCAGCACTGCCTGGCAACTTCCAACCTAGAGACACTGCCCACAGTGACCCTGTGCATTGTGGTCAGACAACTCACTGGCTGAGAGAGAGGAGAGCTGCCTCCCAGGTCTTCATGACTGCCTTTCAGTAAGACCAGAAGGAGACCATCAGAACGGAGGAGGCATCACTCAGTTTGGAAAACCGTGAAGTTGAGGAAGAGCAGGCGCTCAGGCTGGATGTGAATACAGTCTAGGGCAAATAGAGTCTGTGTTTCGCTGGTTCTCTGTTCATAGACATGGTCACCGAAACAAATGCATTTATCATCTTTAAACCCACCTGAATCCTTCAAGAATCCTATGCAATATTGTACTGACCAATTGAGAATCTTTAAAACAGAAGTTTTCAATATTAAGGTTCCAGCCCTGCTTTATAACTGGACATAATCATTGG
Organism: Dicrostonyx torquatus; assembly: GCA_028555095.1. NCBI lineage: Eukaryota > Metazoa > Chordata > Mammalia > Rodentia > Cricetidae > Dicrostonyx > Dicrostonyx torquatus. Next base: position 14,073,357 of record JAQHUG010000010.1, read on the forward strand.
CTAGATCTGATTAAATTTTGTTTCTTTTATACAGAAATCAGTTTGAAGCTCAGAGACATGGTGGCATTTTACCCAGAGTCACACAGCTCTGGAACAACAGAGCCAGGATGAAAACTGAAGGCTTTAGTTTCTAGGCTTAGTACCCCATCCAGGGTACACCCTGGAGTCTTTGACTAGACGTCTAAAGAAGCCTCCACCCTTGACCTTAACCAAGACATCATGAGTGGGGCTCTTGTTCCAAGATGAATGAGGGCAAGCAAAGTCCCAGAGGCTAAGAGACAGGAAAAACCCCATACACTAAACCCTTAGTCTGAACAAGCATCGCCAGGCTCATATAGAATATAGCATACAAACAAATATTTCAGTATTTTACTCTATTTGTCAGATTGTCTTTGGGTTCTAATAGGTGATCTACCTAGAGAAAGATCCATAGGCTGTTAAGAATACGTTGGGGCCAGTGTGCTTAGGGTCCATTTTGGATTTCAGAGTCATTCCCCATAGAGGTTTTCTTAGTAACTAGACAAAGAAAGGCACCCGAAGATGCCTCTGTGATTATTTCCTAAACAAAAGGCAGAGGTCAAAGCTATGGGGCTTTGAATTGGATTGGAACAAGCGGGTTCTATTTCTGCAGATCCACCTACCCAGCAGTGTCTCACCGCCACGCCTAGGGGGCGCTCGCGCCGTGCTCAGCAGCGTGCCTGTAGAAGTTGCCAGCAAAACAACCTGAATTAACAGCAGATGGGGTTTTATTTTTGCTCAGTTTTCTTCCACATTTTGAGCAAAAGACGAGACACGCTTATAAAGAGGAGTTTACCAACATGGCCTGCTTAATGATCCACAAAAAATATTTTCAAAATATGCTCACTGGACAATTTTCTCCCTGCCTCCCTAGAAAACCAGTTCTATTTGTTTTTAAATCTGCCCCCAAAGTCACGAACGAGTATATGGCTCTCCCTTCTCACAGTGTATGGCAAGTTTGAATGGTTAGAGATTACCACTGTCTCCTGGTGGAAATGGTTGCCTGCTTTTATCCCTGTTCTCCCTTGTCCTGAAACAGAACGATGTGAACTAAATCCATAGTGGTGAATTACTGTATACAAAGCAAAGGTTTCCACATAGAAACCAAGGGAATCGTATCTGCTCCTCAGCAGAATAATCAGTCCCTCCATTCCAGTCACTGTGGGGCAGGAAGGCCACTCCTCGATCCCACCCTCACTCCAAAACCCCTTCCTGAGGCCTGTGCAGGGGACATCAGGATTCAGGTAACTTACAGTGAAAGAACTCTTAGACACTATTGTGCCTGGGATGAAAAGAATTACACTTCTAAACAAAGCAAAGGAAACTCAAATGATTGGAACGGAAAGATAGTATTATGCGAATCGGAAATACCTGCTGACCACACACAAGACCCACAGGGGTTCAAGCCAGACGGGGTCCCAGCGCTGAAGAGGACATGGCGTCCCACTCCAAACCTAGAAGTCATTTTCAATTGATACCCACTAGCAATGGGAAAATCAGTTTTTCCCAATCAAGCCCCACGCCTAGGAATAGTGGGCCAATGCAAAACGAACTCTACAGGATATTTTGTGGATGTTTTGCTTCATTTTGTTATGTTTGGGCATATTTTTTGTCTTATTTGTCTTTTACTTATTTATTTTGATTTTCTTCAATTTTGTGATTTATGGCAGTTTTTGTTTTGTTTTTGGAAAGGAGGGAACATAAAAACTGGATGAGTAGGAAGGGAGAAAGGATCTGGGAGGGCTTGAGGGAAGGGAAAAACATGATCAAAATATATTGCATGAAAGAAAATGTTTGAAGACACCTGCTGACAAGGATATTAAAACGGTTCAGTAGGTATGAAACCAAATAGGTTACTTGTCAGTGTTAATATTAAAGTGTGTGTGTGTGTGTGTGTGTGTGTGTGCCCACACACATATGAGCACATCCACTTGTAAACACAACCGCTCCCTCATCCAGAAAGACCAGGCTTTTCTGTGTATGTTTGAATGTGTGCACAATTCCAAGGAAGATTTTGCTGCACACAAAGCAGCCTGCCCCACCCCCACTCTGGAAGAAGCAGGTCCCTAGGGATTAGGCAAGAAAGAATTGTTCATGGACAGCAGAGGCCAGAGAACAATGCAGACCCCTGTGACAGACACAGTGGCAGCCTGCTAGCCTGGGTAGGGGACTGACCACATGGCCAAAGGAACCGGTCCTGTCATCCCTAGAAAAGACTAAAAAGGACTCAGATTAACAACTGTTGTGATTAGCAGGTGGTTTAAGAGATATGTAGCTCAGGAAGAGATGGGGAGGGGCTAGACAGAAGGAGGACTTGTTTTTAAAGATGGTTCAAAATGTTTCCTACAGGAATATAATATCTGCTGGTTTGTTTAAGAAAAAATAGTGGAGATGACTAAAATGCAAAGTCCTTTCCAAGAGAAGAAATTAAGGATGTCCAGTTCTTCAAAACAATCTTAAATTAACTTATACAATTATTGTAGGTGAACTCTGGTGAAAGTACACACTTTAATGTTTTTAAATACACTGAGCCAAAGAGTTGAAAATTCCAGATCGTTTTTAATGTCAGTCTTATTCTGTGTGTCTTATATAGTCTTTATCTAAAATATGTTTCAGATAATACATCAAAATTAAATAAATTACCTCCATTTAACTTATTATCTGCTCCCAAACTTTTCCTGGAGTTGATTAAAACGTCATGACCTCTTCTAATGATGTAGACAGTGCTTCTTACAACACCTCTCAACCTCAGAAAGGCAGACATTTCATGAACTAGTTTTGTTTGGATCCTTTTTTTTTTCTAAAGAAATTTAGATTAGATTATCATAGGAGACTGGATTCCCCAGAAAGATGCTAGGAGTCTACTATCCAGAATTGCTAGAAATGGCCTGTTTCTTCCCCTTCCCATTGTTAACTATGAATATATGTGTTTGTGCATGTTTTGAGGCAAATGGCCAGGATTTTGCGTTTTTGCAGTTCTCCAAAGACTTGTCTTCTATAGATTGTCTTTCAAAGGGTTTTGATTCGAAGGTGGAGTCATTGGTAGGACTGGAAAAAGATCCCCATGCACCTTAAGTCAATTTTAGATGAGCCAGAGGGTGGATTTGTGTAGCAAGACTTTGGCAAGCAGGTCCACATAACCTCAGGATCAAAACACAACAGCACCCCACTGTCCAAGTTAGGGGACCTATCACCCACTCATCAGCTCAGATGGGAGACTGTCACCTTTGATGATGTCACAGTGCTGAAAACAGAGGTGGGATTCTAACACATAAAGAGGACAATGAAAAAATTGTGTGGCAAGACCATAACACAAAATGATCACTCTGTTTAAGTTGTCACTAAATGTTTGGCTCTTTGGAACAACCTGAACATATTAGAAAAATCCTCATGGGATCTCTCATTTTGTTCCAAGAAAGCTTGACCTACAGAAATCCATCTTTTAACTGAAGTGAATGGGACATCCGCCTGACCAAGAGAAGGCCCAGCGATACATGAGGACACTTATGGGAATCTAAAGAAAGATTCCCGTTTTTGTATGTGCCATGATGTCATGTAAATGTCCCTAAACCGAAAAATGACTTGCTCTAAGTAAGTTCACAAACACAAGGCCTAGAAGCTCCTTTCAGAAGCCACACTGGAAAGGTTGTCCTCACTCATTCACAGGTGCACGTCACCTTCTAGCCAGTCAAGGAGCCAGCACTTAGGACAAATTCAACCAGCCTTGACAGGTAGCCTACACCACTTGCCAAGGGGCAGGTAGCAGCTCACCTTTCCCAAGAAGTTATCCTGGCTGGCCCAACCTCACCAATGGATGATTTTGCCTGCTCTTGGATGATTCATTTCAGTTATGACTTTAAAATAGTTAGGTACCAGGTTGGCAAGACGGTTTCAGTGAGAAAGGGTGTCTGCCTCCAAGGCTGACAACCTGAGTTTTATCCCATGTGGTGGAAGGAGAGAACCAACTCCTACAACTTCCTTGACCTCCACACATGCACAACCACGCACTCACTAACCCACAGTAAATAATAAATAAGAGAAATGGAAAGGAATGTCAGATATTCAAAGAGCTGATCATCCTAGCTCCTGCCTTGAACTGACCTCTTGGTGTTATTCCTCACTGAGTCCTACAAGATTAAAGTGAGCCATCCGAGTCCTGGTGTCAGAAAGCCAAAAGGACCTTACACACACACACACACACACACACACACACACACATCCCTCTGGATTTCTGGAAGGATTATGGCCATACAAACCTGGCCTCGGTGATGGTGTGTATGCTCTCTAATGTTTGTCCCTATCCTCTGTTGTATTGATTCCCATCCAAATGGTTAGACCTGAGCAAGCCTTTTAAAACGTGAAATAATAGGCTGCTCGCATCCTTCAGGAAACTCAACCATTTGGCCACAATTGGAGCGATTTTCCAGCAAAGTTGATGCATTTGCACCTCACCTGACTGAGCAGAAATTAACCCCCATTCACCAACTGACCCCACACACCCCGCTCACACCACTGCACTCCAAGATGTTTGTTTTGATATGTTATTCACTACGGTTGCTATGCACTTATATATTTAAGTTGCCAGGAAGACCTGGTGACTTGTCCGTTTCTCCAGATCTGTATTGCTGGATGAATATAATAGGTTTCAGGTAAGTAAAGTCTCTCATTACTGAGATAAAAAAGTAAGCATTGTCTCTGATTGGATTAATTCAAGGTGTCACAGTAAATCATGAAATTCCCATAGGAAAATTTTACATGCCTTGTGGATTTGTGGGTAGTCACAGTTTCCATGTATAGTTGTTGGGGGAACTATGAACATATTTGAAATGCCTTATGTCTAAGAGTTCTGTGAGAACACTTACTTTAAGCATCCAAAAGTCTTAAATAAAAATAAACTCACTTTGAAATAACAAGCTTTCTAGATATGGTAGTAGTACTTTCCTAATTGCAGTTTAAATCAAGTTAGTAGGCAGTTCAAGTGTTCAACAAATATATTGTAAAGAATGGTGTCACCATTACACTACCCATCATCTAAGTCCATACTTGGGGAAGCGAGTGTTCTGCCTTGATGGCATGTCAGTACCATGGACAGAGAAGGTTCTCTCTCTCTCTCTCTCTCTCTCTCTCTCTCTCTCTCTCTCTCTCTCTCTCTCTCTCTCTGTGTGTGTGTGTGTGTGTGTGTGTGTGTGTGTGTGTGTGTGTCCCTAAGAAAAGCAATGCCTCTAGCTGGATGCATCAAAGGAAAAGACAGAAAACCACAGCCAAGAAACACATCAGCAAAAGTTTCTAAGGACTTCTGTTTATATTAAAATTAGGAGTCAGCGAGAGCTTTGTTGTACCCTGATCCTCATTAAAACACCAAGTATGATGCAATTGTTAAATACATATTTTAATAACCATGAAAAGCTTTTGTCTTAGTATGTAGCCTGGAGACTCTGTAGAAGCAATAAAACAATTAATGAATTTGGGAAGTAGGTCTTTCCTGCTATTGATCTCAATCAATATTTGATTTTAATATACATATGATATATACATATATAATATACATATGATACACGTGTAGTATAGTTGTTAATGGTATGCCTAGGTGCTTGCTGACATTCACATATGAAAATCATAGTACAGAACCCATTCTTTCTACCAAATTATCAGCAAGATAATTATAGTGAAGTTCTGAGACTTAAACGTTTTTCTAATCATTCTGCTTGCAAGGTGCACATTCTCTCCTTGGCACTGCCTAGGAAGAAGGGAACCACTCTAAAGACAAAATGCAGAAACACATCAAAAAGTGGGCTTTCTTAAAGATCATACTATTCCACCATTTGTTTTCAGTCAGTACTAAGAAATATATGTTTCTTTACATATTTACTGTGCATTCCTGAGCACATACTTCCAATTGTGTCCTGATTTTTCTTACTAATGGAAAAAATCTGTGATGTGTATGATTCAAAACAAGGCATAATCTCCAAGTCTAGCTCATTCCCATTCTAGCAATAATTCCAACAGGATATCCCCCACTAAGTGTGATAGGAAAGACTATCAGAGTGAGTTCCCATTTCCAGCTAGACAGAAGCATGCTAATCCAACTTGGCCTAGGGCTACCAAGTCGCCTAATGACAGAAGCTTTAATTTAAAATGCATTGTGGGTAATAGACCAAGTGGATAATCTACTTGTGGATAATTGAGAGTAAATCTGTGCCCACATTTTAAGATCTAGGTATTTCATAGAGGTCCTGTAACATAACATGTCATAAAATAACCTGTTCCTAGTACAGGAGCATGCATTAAAATCAATAGGGTTTTGCAAGCTGTGCATATGATAGATTGTATGAAATGTAATTAGTATTGGAAAATTGCTGCGAAATCTCAAGCTCTTCTGCTTAAATGACCGAGATGTTTTCCACTGGGGGCTCCTACTTTAGAGCAACCTGGTGAAGAGATGGCAAAGGATTAAATAACAGTCACTGCTCTGGTTTTTTAAGCAAGCGAAGTCTGTTGTTCTGTTCAGAGGAGTACAAGAATGTATCACTGGTCATACCACAACAGGAGGGTACTGCCTGAGATAAGGTGAAGAATGGCTTCAGTCCTTGGGATGGAATTTTTGTATCCTGTATCTGACCTCCTGGGAATAAACGATCTGAAGCTGGCATCCCTTAGGCTAAGATTTTGTAATGGAACCCCCCCTAAAAAAACCTTAATTATTAAATCAGACAGTGTGATGCCATAATTTAGGGTCTCAGTTCT
>JAQHUG010000010.1:14089797-14127797 GCA_028555095.1 Dicrostonyx torquatus
AGAGAGAGAGAGAGAGAGAACGCGCATGCGCGCTTAAGTCCCTATAGCCAGAGGGAAGCCAATCTCTTCCACACATGATTTGATTGATAGGAAGGTGTAGATAAAATTTTTATTTTGCTCAAATAAAGTAAAATCAGATTACCCAAGGCTGATAGCATATCAAAAAGAAACTCCATTGTCCACATGACAGAGGTCACTATTTAAAAAAAATCTGCTAAACTAGTGAATTCCATCTTTGTTTCCATGAACCAATTTTACATATATGCTTGTATATATGCAAATCTTCTTTATATACAGAGAGACTTTATATAGAGAGACTTCCAATTTTACCAATCAAGAATTGAAAAAGCAAAAAAAATCTATCCTATCATTTTAACATCAAAAATATAAAATATATATGAGTTTGCTATAAAGGCAGACCTTTAAACTGAACACAAATAGCTTTATTAAGAAAGCTGACTGTGGTCCCTATTTTCTTCCTTACCCTGAAGCAATAGAAAATCCATCATGGACAGGCACCCTCCAAAGATCAGAGTTGGGCAACTGCAGAGCTAACCTATTGTTCCCGATACCATCAAGGACTCCCCAAAGCCCAGGAGCTGATGATTTTTAGAGTCGATACTCTAAGTCATTTTGTAGAATTAAAGGTTGATTTTGAAGCAGAATAAAGAAACCAGATCTTCAAAGCCCACGAATTCATTGCAGCCCCTTCTGGTCCAGCACATAACTGACCCAGACTGTGACCTCCGAGGAGCAGGGTCAGAGTCCACGAGCAGTGTGGGCTTGCAGACGTTCATTGCAATGAGGCCAAATGATTTTTCTAGGAAACTGACAAATCCTGGACCCAGTTTTCATCTCAAAGAATCTCCTAATTTATGCTGACATGGATGTTAGTCTTAGCAATCCTTAGCAGGTAGAGAGAAGAGGTTTAATCCGAAATGCCCGGCCCAACTTCCTGCCCCAGGCAGCGCCTGATCAAGCCTGCTTCTGGTAACATGGAGGTAGTACCTACCTTCCTGGGCCAGGGAGACAATACACATAAACCCAAGAATTAGAGAACTATGAAATGCAGAGCTTCGTTCCTGATCTCAGTCTTAAGTTCCTAGGTCTAGAACCTTAAGAATATGTTTAGTCTTCTGTTGAACACTCCAGGCTTAAATACAATGTGAATCTATGCAAAAAAAAATTTTTTTTTCACTGAGAAAATTTTTCACTCACAGAGCCTAAATAAGTGGGCCCTGTCCTCACTATTGAAATAATATATTCCTGTTGTCCCTAGAAACCAAGGCATGGACACAGGGGGGAGGAAGGGAGAGGCAGTCATAGATCAAGTGTCTAAAATGTCAATAAGTGGCAAAGGAGAGTTATGGAGCACATAAGGGAAGGAGGAGGCTCAGAATATGGGGCTTGGGATGCCCTTTGACCCCACTCAGAAAAGCCCAGTAATAAATCCAGAGGTGAGGGACATCTTTAGATATTGGAGCCATCCAGTGAAGCCATAGAAAAATTTTCCAGCATCATAAACACTTGGGAAAGAAAAAGACCTCCTGTGGGAAGATGGGCAGAGAGGGCTTCCGCTAGTTCTCTTGTTTCTCTTTTGCGATTGTAGTTGTTGCTTCCTCAGGAAAATCTTTATGCTACTAGACCAAAATTTGGGGAATTCTCTATCAGGCCTCTTCCTAAGTCAGGTTCTGAGTCCCTTGTGGAGACATGTGAAAGTGATTGGCACCTGCACAATGATCACAGCTGCCACTCTGGTCACACTTGGGGTCTAGCAGGCTTCTTTCAAAATTATAAGCCTATGTAGAGCAGACCTGGATTCCTAAGGGTTCCCCATCAAGGATGTTATTAATCAAAGCAAGCACTGGTGGCTGCTGGAACAGCCGTCACATCTCCACTTTCTCATCCATGGCTTGTCCAATGCGGTCAGCTGGGAGCATTAGCAAGCGTGTTTGGCTTCTTGTGGTTAGTCAGAGGTCCAAGCATGTTAGTCCTCAGGATCACAGGACACCCTGATTAAGGATCTGAATTCAGGAGGAAAGAGAATGAGAGGAACCTAGTGACATTGTAGAGTGTATGTACATACATGTGTGTGTGTGTGTGTGTGTGTGTGATGTAAGCACATCTATGTGTGACTACACTTGCTTATCTATGTGAATTGAGTGTCAGGATGTCTTCCTCAATTACTTTTAATTAGTTCTTTGAGATAGAGTTTTGAACTGTACCTGAGACTCACCAATTTTGGCTAGACCGGCTAGAGGGTGAGCTCCCAGCATCTGCCTTTCTCTATATCCTCGCATTAGGATTGTAGATATGCATTGTCAGAACCAAGCTGGATCCAGACTCAGATCCTCATGTTTGCACAGTAAATGCTTTATCCAGAGAACCAGCTCCTTACCATTAGCTAGCATCTGTAAGCATGCCTACATCATGTCATGCCCAAGGTAGTTCTGAAGACAAATGAGATAAAGAATGGCAAACGCATAACATGTCATAGCTCCTGCCTTCCCCCTTTCTCCTTCTCCTCCTCCCCCACTTTCTTCTTCTCTCTGTATTCTCCCTCTCCCATGGTCCCCATGTTCCAAATTTACTCATGAGATCTGTCAGTTTTCTACTTCCTATGTAGATTAGATCCATGTATGTACCTCTTAGGGTTCAGGGAGTGAGAATAAGGAAGCACAAGTCACGGTTCTTACCTGAACCCACAGATGCCACTAAAAACAGGACTCAAGGGCTAATAGTTCAAGCTAGGTGCTTGTGGATGACCCAGTGTGTCAACCTAGGTCACATGATAATCATCTAGAAGAGAGAGACAACAACAGAGCATCAGAGGTCATCAAAAGGATTAAATTAAATGGGATAGATTTTACAGGACATTGAATCCTGTGATGGTCACCATAAGAACTCAACCAAGATTAGCAAATACCTTTATAATAATAATCACGGTTAATAGAGGTTCTTGTAAATTTCAGTTTCTCCCTTTTATCTTCAGGTATACAATAAATATCTGATGAGCAAACGCATACTCAAAATCAACAAATCATGAATGATTAGAATCACAGAAATAATTTCAAGAGCAAAAACACTTTTAGTTTCCCAATCTCCAGGTTATGTATTTCATCAAATCTATGAATTAACTAAGGGAAATAAAGTTCAATTTGAATGTAAAGATATAAACACTTCTGTTGTCATTTCAAAAACTCAGTTTATTTACTGATCACAAAAGCCATGCATCATGAAAAAATGGTCCCGGTACCAATACTCTGGAGCCCATTCAACCACAGACAAACTGACTCGGATCAGCAAAAAACAAAATGTAGAGCCTCTCTTCTTCTCTCCCTCTAGAACCACAGAAGGTGAGGAGGAGGAAATCAACGAAGAAATAAGAAAGCAGTGTCCATGGGCCTCGGAAGCAATTCTGGTTTAAACAATCCTGTTTTCTAGAATTCCTTGAAGTAAAATAAGCTGCAAAGGAGACCATCAAGTTGGGTCTTGAAATAACTAAAATTGGGTAAAATTGGGGTGAAACTCCAGTCTATTTCATTAGGTTATTGTGAATGGTAAGCAAAGAGAGGTAATAGGAATATGGGCAGACAGACAAATATAGATGATAGATAGACAGATGGTAGATAGAGAGATGATAGATAATAGACATCATGATAAATAGATAGATAATAGACAGATGATAGATAGATGATTGATATAATCTATAGATAATCCATAAACAGATTATAGAAAGATTATTGGATAGACATAGTACATGATAGATTATTGAGATACCTATATACATATATACTGATGATACAGTTTCCAGTGTAAATAAGCAAGAGATGGCTAAATTTTAGCCATTGTCATGGCAAGAAACCACCTTTCTATGAGGAAACTGAAAAATAAAGAGACTTCCCAAAGCTCAGGGAGAGACACAGCATGAAAACCCATACTACTCCTCTTCCTCAGGTAGATATAACCCAACATACGGCACTCAGGATAGCGCAGCAGAATCAGTAAATACTGTGACAATAGAAGATTCTTTTAAAGGTAGATGGCACCATCCAGGCACAAAGCCTTTGCTTGTATGTGCTGACTCCAGCAACACCGCATTGTGACTTCCACTGACCCAGTCTTCCCTCTGTGGCATCACTAGTTCTCCAGACTCCCACATGGGCCAGATTAACACTGCTTAGTGCCAAGGAGATCATATTCCCTTTGATACTGAAACCCGTGGGTTTTAATCAATTAGAGGTTATTCTAGAGAAATCAATTGATACTAACTCACTGAGCCTGCAATCAGTATTTAGGATTTCACTTTGGAGTCCCTTAGCAATTTTTTTTAAAGGCAGAGTCTCACTTTATGGCCAATCCTCCGGTCTCAGCCTCCTGAGTGCTGATATTGCTGGCATGCACTGCTATACGTAGCCAATTTGCTATATTTTGAAATTCGCCACAGGACTGAAAAAAGGTGAGCTTTTTGCCTCTCTTGCTTAGTTGGGAAATGTGATCTTTGTAGACTCAGCAATTTGACAGTCACGGTAACAAACACAAGAAAGTATTGAAATTAGTATATCAAGTTCCATTCAAAGCAGGATGCAAAGAAAACACTTGTGAGTGTTAATCTGAGCCTTTCTATTACCTGAAACTTTGAAGACTTAGTCACCTCCACAGCAATACCAGGACAATTGAACTAACAGCACCCCTTCTGTACAAAACATGTTCACAGAATGCGGTGTTCGGATTCATCTAATCTACATCAAAATCCATAGGTATATACATACATTGTTCTTATTTTAAACAGGGGTTCCACTTGCCACACAAGCCTGATGACCCAAGTTCAATCCTCAGAGTCCACAAAAGCTTGCTGTGGTGGCACTCATCTGTAACAGAGAGGTGGGAGGGGAGGGGAGACGAGAGAATTACCTGCATTTATCCTCTTGTGCAAAGTTTCCTCTTGTGCAAAGTTTCCTCTTGTGCAAAAAGAAGACAAAGATGCAATTAAATATTTAAATAATGCTATGATAGCATTGTGTTGGTGTTTTGATCAAAGCAGGGCCACCTTTTAAGCAAACAATATGGGCAGCAGTTAGACTTCAGATAGCTGACCTCAGAACATCAGTGTTCAAATGTTGACCCTATCACTACTGGTCCTGTGACTTTGGATGTGCTGTTTGACTCTTAGATTTGTCAACTGAAAACTGGGTGTTGAAGAGCTACCTCATAAGAATAATGACTTAAATATAATTATAGCACCCGTTAAAAGTGGGTGCTGAATGTTCTATTGCCTCCCCCTTTTGTTCTTTCACAAATACCTGCCATTGGTTGATATCAGAACTTTTAGACCCTGGCCTCTAATTCCTGCCTGGGCTCTCTTCTGGGTATGTCTCCTCCAGGAAAATGATATCTGTCTCTACTCTCCATAGTGAGATGACTCCACTCCTCTGCCCTACCCTGTTTTTATTCAAGGACTCCCAATCACTGCCCTTTCCCTGGCCATGAAATGTGGGGAGTACAGACATTAGCAAAACAGATTTGAAGCCATGGGTGGGAGCTGGTTCCTGTAATCCCATAACCTGAAAAACTGAAGTAGGAAGATTGTCATGAGTTTGAGGCCGGCCAAGGCTACACATACCACATCTCAAAAAAGAAAATACAGAGTCTGAAATGTCTACCATAAGCTGAAATGTGGAGAGCAGGCAAATTCTCCTTTAAATTGAATCCTGACTTAAAAGCATCCTGTAAGATCTCCCCACCTAGCTGGGTGGTGGTGGCGCACACCTTTAATCCCAGCAGTCAGGAGGCAGAGGACGGTGGATGTCTGTGAGTTTTAGGCCAGTCTGGTATACAAGAGCTAGTTTCAGGACAAGCACCAAAGCTACACAGAGAAACCCTGTCTCAAGAAAAAAAAAATAGATCTCCCCACCTTTTGTCCTTATTTAAAATGTCTGTCATGGGTTCAAGGTTCAAATTTAGCTTTTCAGATTCATGTGAGGAGGATTCAAGAACTGTCTTGAGGTATTTGTTATTCTGTCCCCTCTTCTCCAAGGAGTCCACCGGATCTCCTGAGCATGTCCTACTTAATACCCTCAGGAATACCACCAAGATTTTCCTCTCAAGTGTAACTTGACCTCTCTTTCAAAAACCAAGTTCAAATGCTCAGGAAACACCTCTATCCTTAGACTACGTGTCAGTCCTTTGTCTTACATCTGTTTTGTCTTTCCAATCAGAAGTCAGAACACCCAACCAGTTTCAACAGTCTGCAACCCAGTGTCACTGGAGGTACAAATGCTCAAGTCTAAATAATATCCTTAGCCCACTAACTGTCCCTTTGGAAACTCTGGACCACTGCGAGATGCCTCCCACACCCAGTTATCTCTGTGCCATCAGTCCAGCAGGCCAAACTTCCATGGCTGCAGCAGCATGGGGTTTGCAGTGACAAGGAGAAGCAACTAGCAAGTCTCAGCTTATAACCTGCACTTGCTACCTCCAGCCTCACCTCTCACCCTCCCCTTGCTCATGCTTCCTGCCAACCTGCCAACTTTGACCCCCTTCCAGAGACCCACTTCTATTTCTGAATCAAGATTTGCTTCTCAGAAATCCTCCCACCCCACCCCTTTCTCTGGAGCTGCAAGAACAAGGACAATCTTGCCTCCTCTGGTGGCCCGGATCATTCACAAAGACCCTGGAGTGGAGGCTTCTCCAGGCTCACCTCCCCCACCCTGACTCCACCTGCCCCTCAAGCCTATGATGTAATGAGCTTGTTAGTCTCTGTCCAGCTGACCCTTCAGGCACCTACACAGTGAACAGTAACTTCTGCCGCAATAGGAGTCCCATTCAAAACTTCCAGGCTGAAAACATGGACAGTTTCTGGCATCAATAATTTTCTCTGCTACAACAGCACTGAAAAATAAGTTCTCCCCACTCTGCTTCACTCCAAATCGAAGTCTATGAGGAAGAAGGAAAGAGAGAGGAAAAGAAAAAAAAAACACCTCAGAACTGCAAGAAATGTTAATTCCAAGTGATTGGGGAATTTTTTTTAAGAGTCTTGATTCCTAAGGGCTTGTCTTGTTCTTTTAACTAGAAAGTTTGAGTCTTGATCCATTAATCCAAAGCTAATAAACGCCAGGTGGCAATTTGCCAGTTTGAACTCAGGGGTGGAAGCTTATTCATTATTAGGAAGTAGTGATCTCTGTGGGGAGAGAGGCTTGCAAACAGGATTAGCAGAGCAAGGGAGGGCAGAGCCTTTGGTGAAAAATGTGCCCATTGCTAATCAATGGGCAGCATCCTCCTGCAGCAGTCACAGGGAGCAATCGCAGCTACAGGATCATTGCGTTCATTGTTTTCAGGGGCAAGGGGTGGACTTTGGGCACAGGCCGAGTCAGGATTCCCAAAACTTTTCCACTGTTTTAGACAATGTTGAGCTTGCATTCCCTGAGGTCTTTGAGACAGAACCAGAAAGTCTGAATTTTCAAAAATACAAAAGAAGACATTCTTGTTAGTGATGTAGTTCAGAAGGTGGAGTGTTTGCCTTGTGACACAAAGCCCTGTCTCAGAAACGCAGCACCACACAGAACCAGGCAAAGTGATGCATACTGTAACCCCCACACTCAGGACATGAAGGCAGGAGGACCAGGAAGTCAAAGTCATCCTCAGCTACACAGCAAATCCGAAGCCAGACTAGGGTACATGAGACCATATCTCAATAAATTAAATAAGTAAATAAAGTCCAAAATGTAGCAGAAACTTCCTACTTACTCTTTTGTTTTGTTTTGTTTCGGGGGAGGTGTCATATTGCTTTATTTTTCCTATTATTTATTCTAAAGTCCTCATTTAACTTTCATGTTATCCCAAGATATGTTTTATTCATATGGAGAATTTAAGAGTGAGCTTCTCCAGGCTTGATTCTCTTAAGCTAAAGACAGCCCCATCCATAGTCTTCAAGCTGAAGGACACACAGCCCTTACCAGCTTCAGTGAGACTATCTTGGAAACTTTGATAACCAAGCATATGGTCCTTCCTTTTCCAATAGATTCTTAGATTCCTACAGGAGTTAGGCTGGAAGGGCATAGCACCACTGGGTCACAGTAGGGAGTTTAGGTATTGTTTCCACATTCAGGATATGAGACCTCAGGCTGCTTAATCCTTCCAAGCCTCAGTTTTCTCATCTGAATAAAGGAATCAACTCTGTAGGTTATTCTGAAGAGGGATTAAGTCAATGTGTGAAGCACTTGGCCCCAAAACTGTAACTAATTGCTTGTTATCATGATGTTGGTAGTATGTCCCAACACCTGGAGGCCACAAAGAACCCTATTCTGTGGACTAAACGGAATTTGAGGGTGGAGCCTAAAGGCCTGGGCTTCCTTATTTGCTCTGCTGTTGGTTGCCACTGTTACTGCAGGTAAGTGACTGATGCCCTGGTACCCTAATCTGTGAAGCCATAACATGATCCTGGCTCCATACCTTGCAATACCTCTGTGAAGATGGCGTGGAATGGCTGTGCAAAACACATTGAGAGTATTTGATAAACATGTCATGCTAATAAAGATGAAAGATGTTTTCCTGTTCTTCAAAAGAACACAGAATTTCAGATGAAATATTTAAGGGGCTTTTGCACCTAGGAGAATTAGGGAAACAATATGACAAACCAGATGAGACAAACTCTGTCAGCTGTGAGTCTCCCATCCCTCTAGAGAAACTCATTGCTAATGATGATCCATGACAAATGCAACATTGAGAACAGAAGGCATGGTAGAAAAATGCTTTATCTGGGCTCACTTGTCTAATTTTTATAAGATATAGATAGATGATAGATAGATAGATAGATAGATAGATAGATAGATAGATAGATAGATGGATGGATGGATGGATGGATGGATGGATGGATGGATGGATGGATAGATAGATAGATAGATAGATAGATAGATAGATAGATAGATAGATAGATATTCTACTCATAATCTTAAATTCAGAAAGTCTGTGAAAACTGTCCACATTTGTGAAAATAGATCTGAACCAAGTCTGGTTTGCTACCCAAACTCGAACCTTAAACCGTTATGTTTTGCCATGAAGCCATCAAATAGACCTTTGAAGATCTCTCTATGGCAGGTCCTAGATGGGCTTTGCCGATCACAAGTTCATGGTATGACTTCAGTCAGTAACTCATGGTGTCAGAGGGAAGATAAGGCAAGCCTAATGTCCAAGACCCTCAGGAGACTGAGGCAGGAACATTCTGATTTCAAACCCTGTTTGTCGCTATTGAGTGACTTTGAGACCAGGCTTGACAACTAATCAAGATCCTGTGTCACATAAAAGGTAATAGAGTCTGGAGCTTTATCTCAGTGCTAGAGTGTTTCTGTAGAATATACAAGACTCTAGGTTCAGGAGGATTGGAGAGAAATAGGGGAAAGGAGTGAGAGAGAGACAGAGAGAGAGAGAATGAGAGAGAGAGAGAGAGAGAGAGAGAAAGAGAGAGAGGTTCGTGACCTGATAGGTCAGGTCTGAGGAATTCTGGGATCAGAGTTATGTTGAGTAGGGTTTAAATCTCAGTTCAACTAAAAACCAACTAGATGATGACACTCAACAAATTATTTAACATCTGTAAGAGAACAAATGAAGTTTTATCATAAGTACAAGAAAGATTTCAATCTCTACTCTGCAAAGATTACTGGGACAGAGGGGGGACTGGTGATTTTAACCATCACTATTCATTATTATTTTTATAGCAAGATAAAATTCTTTCACAGAAATATCCAAATCATTTTCCAGACTATATAAAAGTTAAAATCTCAGATACCCTTTGATAGTGTCCTTTCCAAAACACTAAACAAACATGAGCAACCTTCTAAAAATTTGTATCAGTTCATAAATGGTTTCTATCCAAGGATGCTACATTATCTTTCTAATGAAAAAGATGCACTGAAAATGGTTAAATTCTAACATGGAGCAGAAACCCATGTGGGTCAGCAGAGCAATGTCCCAGGAGCATTAAGACGATTCTTGAATAATTCATGCCTATTTATTTCTACACATCCCACTGCTCTGAGACCAAATCAAAATTCATTGGTCATCAAGCAAAACCCAGGTTCCCATGATTCATCAGGTAAAATTTTACATGGTGAAAGCATCAAAGGCTTAATAGGAAAGTGTTTCAAAACTGTTAATGGTTTCTCTGTGTCTGCTGAGAGAGATAAAGCAAGACAAGTCAGCCAAAGAGAGTCATGCAAAAGAAAGTCAACCTCTGGGCCTTGAACTGGCAGAGTAAGAACATTTCCCACAAGGAAGCTGTACCTACAAAGACTGATTTTCCTTAGTAGAACTTTAATTACAGTGGGAGTTTGAAATGATCAAAGGTTCAAAGCCAAATGTCTTAGGCTATCTTTAGCATTCTTCTTAGCCATACTTTGCCTGATTCTACGTGTGGCCTGTCATATTTAACTTTAGCTGTCAACACAAAACTAGAATTACTTGGGAAGAGAGAGCCTCAGCTGAAGAATTGTCCAGATCAGATTGGCCTGTGGCCTATCTGTGAGCCATTTTCTTGATTACTAGTTGATGTAATAGAACCCAGTCCACTGTGGGCATTGCCATCCCTAAGCAGGTAGGCCTGAATTATATAAGAAAGGTAGTTAAATATGAGCCTAAGGGCAAGTCAGTAAGTAAGCTTCAGTTCCTGCCTTGAGTTCCTACCTTGGCATCCTTTGATAATGGACTATAAGGTGCAAGATGAAACAAATATTTTCCTCCATGAATTGTGTGATCAGCATGTCTTGTCACACCAATAGAAGCCAAACTAGGACATGTAACGTTTCTGTGACATTTAGATAAATGTTTTTAAAAATATAAACCTGCCACCAACACACAAGCTAAGAGTATCACTGGGTGGTATCTGAGGCCTATAGCATAGATTGCACTAGTTTGCTCTAAATCATCTCTGATGTTCCCATCAGTGTGTCTGTTACAAAAACAAACAAAAAAAACCCTCCAGCTGTTTCCACATGAAAACATGGTGTCCTGCATCTGAGTTCCTGGACAATGGTCACTCATACCTGACTCCAGAATAAGCATTCTCTGATCCCCTTTGAGGTAAGAACTGTGTTCCTTGCTTTCACATGGGCAGCCAGTCACTTGGCAAGAAGAATAGTATAGAATTCCTACAAACTGAAAGAGGCCTATGACCCCAGGAGGCCCCCAGGAAGGTATGTGTATGGCACACACAGCCAGTTTTGCACATGAGGAGGAAAGGTGATGACCTGAAGAGGACCCTTCATTCTTGGTCTACGCTCTCCACCCCTCCCCCACAGCCTCTAACTAAGGTACAACAGCTTCCTGGCAGAGACATCGAGTGGAGGAGAAAGCTGGAGGGAGGGAGAGGTCCGCACAGGTACATGGATCTTGGAAGCAGCTACCACTGAGGTCTAGATCAGTTCAGCAATTTAGCCAAAAGAAAGAGCAGACTGGCATTTCTCTAAGATCCTCCATTCTTACCAATACAAGAAGCTCCTAGGAAGGTGGGGTATACTTAAAAGAGCTCTGACCTAGAGTCAGGCTGATCTCTACTGGGTCACTGAATACAACCTTTCTGTGCTTAACTTCTCTAAGTGAAAAGTAGAGTGAGTTGTAATAGTGCCCATCTCACTAGACTTTAATGGGCAGATAGAGGTATCAGTTAAGATGATGTCTTAACCTCAGGAACCATGCCCACTTTTTTATGTGCTTGTTGAGGATTGAATTTAGGTCTCCTGTTTACCCGACAAAGACTTTTCCAAGACTGAGCAATCTCCCCAGCTCCTGATTTGTTTTTAATTTAACTTATAAATACTCTTGTGTTCACCCTGCATCCACATGTACACAGCTAGGAACCATGCATCCAGAGGCAGGCCTTACAGACCTGCACTTGTCTCTTTGTTCTCAAATGGCAGGATTAATCTGTCAAGGAGCATTCCATTTCCAAGAGTCAGAGCCCAGGCCTTTTACAGCTCCTCCCCTGAGTTTGAGGGGCTGCGCAGTCACCTGGGACAAGCCGGAAGCTAGAAGGCAGCAACCAGCCTCAGTACATCAGCAAGCTACCATTCAGACCCGAATCACCATAACTGGGGATTTCTATTGCTGTGAAGAGTCTTATAAAGGAAACCATTTAATTGTGTGGGTTACAGTTTCAGGGGCTTAGTCCATGATCATCATAGTGGGACATGGCAGCATGCAGACAGACACGGTGCTGGAGAAAGAGCTGAGAGTATAGACAGAGCTACATTTGATCCAGCAGACAAGCCACCTGAAACCTTGGGTGTAGCTTGATTACACAGGAGACCTCAAAGCCCACCTCCACAGTGACACACTTCCTCCAACAAAGCCATACCTATTCCAACAAAGCCATACCTCCTAATAGTGCCACTCCCGATGAGCTTAAGGGAATCAAGTACATTCAAGCTAGCACCCCCACAAAGTCTTTCTGTACATCCAGACAGCCAGGCTTGTAACACACACACTACCTCCAGGAACACAATGGTCTCTGCACTGACAGGCATCTTCTACCCCAAAGCAGACTAGTCACAGATTTTAAAGCAGTCAGTGATGAGGTGGGAGAGACAACTCAGGAGGAGAGAGCAGGGGTCGCTCTTGCAGAGGACCTGGGTTCAGTTCCCAGCACCTATATCAAACAGCTCACAGCTCTAGCTCCAGAGGATCCTGACACTCTCTTCTGGCCCTGACTTGCACTAGAAATGCACATAGTGCACATGTGTACATTAGGAAGAACACTAAAACACATAAAAATGAAATAAATAAATAAACCTTAAGGGACTTATGATCTCAGAATAATCTTGGAACTGAAGAACCACTTATACACGCATAGAGAGTTAGACAACGTCACCCTAGGAGGGTCATATGACTCAGATGTACAACTAGAACAGGTGAGTGAGACCCAGTGACAGCTCTAGGGAGCTTACTCAGAGGGACACGTGCTTCAGGTAGGAGAAAGTCACATGACAGGGAAGAGACGAGAGGGAGTCATTGGAAAAGCATGCGACTTTTAGAGGGCAGATGGACGGAATCGATTCCTTAAGTAATTCAGAAGGAGGCAAGTCTGCTTCACTTGAATAATGAAATATAATTAAAGACATAATAATTTGGGTGTAGAATTCCTTTTAATCCAAATGAATGGCCTACATTTCCCCAGCTCACCAAATAATCTACAACTCAGTTGAGCAGTCTTGGGCTGCAGGCCGACAGCCGCCATGGACGGGACTCCTGCTCTCTCACATTTGAACTGCAGGGGAGAATTGGTTTCAAGCCGAGTCTTGTTTTTCTCTTTGTGTCCCGGTAAGCTTTTCCTCTGGAAATAAACTGGGCTGGCTGTCCCTTTGATCCCATTGTGCAATTCTATCTCGTTCATCAAGCTTTGGCACCTGACCTATTACAAGGTATAGAAAATGGTACAATTTCAGTGTTTTCAAGAGACAGTTTTCTATTAAAAAAGGGGGGATAGATGACAGCTACCTCTAGATCCTCTTCTTATCTGGGTTACGTTTTCATAAATGTTTTGTGAATGTATGCCATTTATTTGCCAAAACTGGGGAGGGGGTAACCTTAATAAGGGTGACTTCCTTCATATCCCATTGATTCTGGCCCTGAACATCCATGGGGACCACAAAGACTGCAGAAATTGAGTCTCATAGGATCAGTCCTACTTCTGGGGTTGTTCAGAAAGATGGTCACAATGGGGAGTGAATGAGAAGAGTCATTTCCAGCTCTAAGAGGTGGCTGCTTCTGTCGCCCATCTGCCGTGTGGGTGGGTTAGAACTTACAGACAGACTTAGCTGTGGCCAGACACTGCTTGGCTCCGTCTTCACTGGGATCCTCTACTACTTACAGGAAATGGCTTGACCAGAATGAATAAATAATCCGCACAGAGGTTGAGGTCCCTGGGATGATTCAGCTGTCCCCAGTCTCCCAAAGAGAGAGGGCATTCCCTAGTCCTGAGTCACTGTGGTCATCACCGGTCCTCATCAGACAAGCTCGAGCAACACGAACCGGCAAGCATCAAGAGCGATCTTTTTAGAAAATAAATACTCTAGTGGAACAAAGCTAAAGAACAAATGACAAGGCTAAAGTGTTTGACAGTCCCTGCTTTGACTGAGTCAAAATACCAGACATTTCTGTTGTTTCTAATGAACCATGATTTAAATAGTATTGATTTTTCTCATTCAAGAAGATTCTGGGTCATTTGTTTGTTTGTTTGTTTTGTTTTCCTGCATGGTGTGTATTTCATGGTTTTCAAACCCACCCTTCTAGATCCTGACCCCAGGGAAGCCTTGGGGGATGACGTTGCCTGCTTAAACTTGAACAAAGCATTTGGAGCCCTGTCTACAACTTCACCGTTCTCCGAGAATCAAGTGCGATTCATTTTGATGAGCAGCATTTGCTTCTCCGCCTTGTGTTTCTGATTACAAGTCAGTATGTTTTCCCTCCATTTGCAGAGTGCCCCGTTTTAGCCTCTAGCTATGGGACGACACCATCTGGGATTGCCAAGGAAATTAAATTAAATTAAGTTAAAATTCAATCAACAGAAGATTGTTGCCTCTCTGACTTTACTAAGGACCTTGAGTGCATCCACATAAAAATGCCTCTTTCTTAAGGGAGAAATGGGCCAGCTCTGCACTACAGCATTGGTCCATGATCTAAGACTCCCCCAGGGTGAGGGGCCAGTAACTCACCCCATCACGTATGGCCTGCAGCAGTTAGGAAAGAAATGATTTTGCTTTTGTAGTCTTGTGTTTGGTTACGAAAAGTCATTGTTTCTTTAAAAAAAAAAAAAGATATTTTAATTTATGCAATAAATAATAAATGCATTCATAAACATAAAATATTAGGTAGTATAGTAACATACACTGTGATAAAAGAACTTCTAGATGGATTAAAGGGTTTATTTTGCAAATAAGAATAAAGTATAAATATGGACTTTAAAAAATAATTGATCTCAAGATTCTCTAAACATTAAATAAGTAAATAAATAAATAAAAATACTGGAGAGCCGCTGAAATGGCTCAGATGGAAAGGGCACTTGCCACCAATCCTGACAGCTTATTTTTAATCCCTATGACCCCCAGGTTAAAAGGAGAGAACTGACTCTGACCTCCACATACAAGCCATGGCAGATGCAGATATGCATATGCCCTTGCACACACACACACACACACACACATACACACACACACATGAACACACAATAAATAATTAAAAATACCAAAAAGGTTTTGATAGAGTTGGACATACTAAATTAGAAAAAATACCATATGTCATAAACTAAATACAAATTCAAATGACAAAAGAGAAGAAATGTTCTTAATACTTAAGGCAGTCAACATACTTTGATACACACACATTATACAAACACACATACACATACTCTAATATGTGCACATCCACACTCATAGCACAGCACACACACAAACACAGACATAGATATATACTTGCAGATACACAGACATAATGCAACACACATATGTGCATGCATATACCACATTATATAATCTTGGAATAAGAAAAGCATCCTATCTGTGCTCAAAAGGCATTAATAGTAGTTAACAAAGCAATAAAAATAGCTAAAACTTTCTTCAAATTCATCTTTTAAAATTTTTAGATACACAGTTCCAAAACTTGCTGTGGTAAGTTGTCAAAATGTTGTTACTTTGCTAACAATTAGGCAAAAACCAGAACTGTCCTACATAAGTTCTTAAAATAAAGGAGAGATGGTCTCCAGGCCCCACCACTGACAGAGAATCATTCTTCCTGGAAAGTATGGATGCTGGTAGATCCAATGCCCCCCATGGATAGCCCTACACATAAGACAAACACATAAAGACAACACTAATTGAACTTAGTGGTGGGGAGAGATGAAGTTGAGAGGAGGAGCTGTTGAGAGCAGATGTGAAAGGAAACTTGGGAGTAAATAAAGAATGGGGTGCATATAATCATATTTCACTGTACATGTGTGTGAAACGCTCAAGGAATGAAGAGAACTCTCAAGAAGCAGCATATGAAAAATGTATAGAATCAACATGTTTAGGGATACATTCATCATCCAGAAACAACTTCAAGGCTGCGGATATGGCTTCTGGGTAAAGTGACTGCCCCATATGCATGAGGACATGAAATCGGACTGCTCAGACTCACATGAAAACTGTGTGTGTGTGTGTGTGTGTGTGTGTGTGTGTGTGTGTGTTTGCGCACACGCCTAGATATTCCCGAGACCAACCCTGATGTAGAGACAAGCAGATTCCTTGGCGGTGCTGGATAGCCTTCCTAGTTTAAATGAAGAGCTCCATATTCAGTGGAAGAATAGGGTAGAAAGCCATGGAAGCAAGTATTATTCACAGACGCACACACCTGCACATACACCCCCACATTAAATACACAAATAAATAAATAATAAAAAGTAAAAATGAGAAAGCAACAACACACAAATGTGGAGTTTTATGATGGAAGCTCAGTGCCACTTCATACATAACATCAAAGCTAGACTTAGCATCAATCTGGATACATATAAATATAAAGTGGAATAATTCTTTAAGTATATATGATTACATAAAGATATTATTTGTTACTTGGTATTATTAAAGACACAAAGATCATACATGTGTATGCATACAGTCATACTGAGATATGTTTTGTGCTTGTTTTGTTTAAATGTACCAAAGTCTTAAGATCATATGCTCACTTGCACATCCCTCATAACATGCGTGTGACCAAAGATGGCAAAGAAGAAAACAGCAGCCTGCGAATAGTAATGATCATAGAACAGAAGCAGCATTTGCTATTTCTAAAATTCCTACACCCCCTTGTCTTTCAAAATGTATAAGATAAGACAGCACTGCTTATCATTTAAAAGTAACAGTTTATGGAACAAATGAGAATAGCAACTTGCTTTTATTCTCTTTCCGGATGGCAGAGGCCCCATTCTCCATGGTCGTACGGTGAGGTCTGTCTCACAACCATTTCTCATAATCCTGTTATCATTATCTCCTTAACCAGTTCATAACAGGAAGTGCAGACTCGCAGTCAGGCAAAATACCAGTAAAAATTTCCCAAGGGGGAGAACTAAGTGGCTGAGCCAGGAAACGTGGTTTGTATTACCAAATGCAGCTTCACGCTCGCCTCCCCCACCTCTGTTCTCCCCTGGGCCTGTGCTCTGTCCCAAAGCCCCACCTCAACAGATGCACTCAGATTTGGAAAGAAAACATCATCAGCTCAAGGCCTAGTAATGGGAGTGGTCGTCTTCCACACCTGAGGTGCTCACAGGCGTGACGGTCAGTGGCCGTATGCTCAGAAAGACTGAGGAGAGTGAATTAGTCTGCATTCTCCTGGAAACCCCTCTCTAGATAGAGAACTGTCCAATATTGGGTACCACTTGCCAAGTAACAACGGGTAGTGCAGGACAATTCTGTATCCTGTCAATCATGTTTTAAATAAATGCTGATTGGCCAGGTAGGAAGTATAGGCGGGTCAACCAGACAGGAAGTAGAGGCAGGGCGAGGAGGAAGTCTGGGAAGCAGGAAGCTTCCCTGGCATTCCTGCGCAGATCTCCAAGGAAGCAGCATGTGTCCCTGTCCCAGCTGAGAAAAGGTACCTGCTATGTGACTGGCATAGATGGGAACAATGGGTTAATATAACTTATGGGAGCTAGTAAGAAGCCTGAGCTAATGGGCCAATCAGTTAATAACCTAATGTAGACTCTCTGTGTGATTTTCTTTGGGGCTTGCCGGCTGTGGGGTACTGGGCGGGACAGTAACCCCAATGAGCCAGCCCTCATGTTACAGACAGGCCATCCCTCTACCATGCACTTCACATGGGTTACCTGTCCCATCTTTGATTTGATGTCACCTCTGTATGGAAAAGGCCTTTGAGTTCCAAGGATGATAAGTCCTCTGATAAACTCCCGTAATGAAAACTCTAAGTCTGAGTCAGTGCAGGCACCTGTATCCTAAACCGCTGTGCCTTGTGCCCTCCACACCAAGGCAGAAACTCTGCTTTTACAGACAACCCAGATTCAGAGCCTACTGCTGGACTCGGAAACTGTCTCCAAGTTTGTCTGTAGACTGTCTGTGAACTTGCCTCCATCAGTTCATTGAGCCGTAGTATTAGAAACTCACACAATGTCCTACCACAAAAGAAACTGAATGGGGCTGTAGAGATGACTTAGCAGTCGAGAGCACTTTATTGTCTGAAGTTCAGCTCCAGCACCCAGGTTATACAGTTCTAGCACCTGGATACCCAAGGCACCTGCACAACTTGTGTATATACCCAGAGACACACATACACATACATACCAATTAAAAACTCATTTTTAAGTTGGAAACTTTATATATACCCAATGGTTGGGCTGCTGTATTATTTTATGGGTATGTCCACTAACTCTCCAGAACACTAAATTAACCTCGTTAATCAAGTCTCTAACAAGCAACAGACAAGCCTGATGAGAGGACTCAAGGAGGAGCTGAACACACCTGATACGAAAATAGAAAGGGAAATGCTGGGAGTTAAAGGTTTAAGTTGGGATGGAGGCGGAGGGCCAGGGCAGGGAGTAGGTTAATATTCAGAGGACAACTGACAACGGGATACAAACCCCAGTGGATATGTCTGCAACAAAACTTCTACACTCAAGGCTCAGAGGCCATCGAAGGAGAAGGGACAGAAGGATTCTAAGAACAAAGGACCAATTGGACATCTGGCACAAGATATTCTCTTCTGTATATGCCAGGGAAGGTGCACTGATGAAATCTCACAATATGGGTGACCGCTCAAGGTGGGCGGGGGAAATCTCACAAGGCCCTACCCCTAGATGAAGATCTCCAAGCAATTAGTAATTTCTAGAGAGAGAAAAAACCCAGTCTTGAGCTCCCTGGTAGGTTATTCAATCCCAAGTGGTCAATGGATCCAGCAGGCTTTATTTACATATGCATGTGTGTGTATATGTATGTGTGGCACTATTAATTTTAAAAGATGTGAATTTGAAAAGGAGTTGAGGGGAAACACTAGTCTGCTGAGTTCTGCCTTTGTCATTTCCAGTATCCCAGCTTGATCCTGGTTGCACATCCCTGTGTACCAGGCCAACATGATTATTAGTTTTTATTATATATTTGTGCAGGATGTCCAAAGCAAAGAAGGCCAAAGAGAAGAAAGTGTGCCCAGTCCCTGCCATCATCTTCCTGCCTGCCCTGTGTTATCAGATAGGATTCCCCTACTGCATCATCAAGGGGAAGGCCAAACTGGAGCAGCTGGTCACAGGAAGACATGCTGCACTGCTGCCTTCACACAGGTTAACTTGGAAGACAAGGGTGCTCTGGCCAAGCCAGTGGAAGCTATTAGGACCAATTACAACAGATATGATGAGCTCTGCCACCACTGGGGAGGCAACATCTTGGGTCCTAAATCTGTGGCTCACATTCCTGTGACAAAGGACAAAGAACTCACCACTGAACTGGGTTAAATGTACACTACTAAGTTTTCTGTGCATAAATCTAATTAAGAGCTTCTCTGAAAGAAAGGAATAAAGAAAGAGAGAAG
Organism: Dicrostonyx torquatus; assembly: GCA_028555095.1. NCBI lineage: Eukaryota > Metazoa > Chordata > Mammalia > Rodentia > Cricetidae > Dicrostonyx > Dicrostonyx torquatus. The sequence goes on from JAQHUG010000010.1 coordinate 14,109,349, forward strand.
GGGAGAGAGGAAGGAGGGAGGAGGAGGGAGAGAGAGAGAAAAAAAAGAAAGAAAGAGAGAGAAGGGAGAGAGGAAGGGAGGGAAGGAAGGAGAGTAGGAAGGCAAGGAGGGAGGGAAAGAAAGAAAGGAGGAAGGGAGAGGAAGAGAGAGAGGGAGGGAGAAGAGAAAAGAAAAAGAATGGAATAAAGGAAAAGATTATAGTACAACATGAGGAAAGCAGGTTCTAGAGAAATCAGTATTTGCCAACCTAAATGACAGAAAGCTCAGGAATGCAATAAAACATCCAGAATTCTCTTGCTGCCAAGTATCTCATTTACATGGAAGCTTTGCAACTCAATTGTCAGAAAATGCCCTGTAGCCATTTATGGTTCTAGGGGAGGGAATATCTTTTATTCATGGTGTGGCCATTGACAAGTTGCTCATACTCCAGTAAATAACCTCCTAGCCACACTTGTCAAACATCTCTAATCAAATTTAGTGCCCCCCACCACACACACACACACACACACACCCAATATGGAAGTAAGAGGGGTTTTAAGATGAAGGGTTTCAATAGCAGAGGGATGGTGAATAAGAGAGGAGAATGGAGGGAGGGAGAAAATGACTAAAATTTACTATAGATGTGTATGAAATCTTCAAACAATAAAATGGAAAAAGTAAAAATTATATATGCACATAAATTGAAAATGTTATAATGGATATTCAATGATATGATTTGACACTATTAAATTCAAAGCATAATAAAAAATACCATGCAGATAACAATTTGGCATAAAGAGATGATCATACTCCCTCAGCTCTCTGATGCTCCATCCTGCTATGAAGACAGCTGTACCAGTGTCAAGAGCTGACCCATGTGTCAATGATGTCACACCACAAAACACAGTTTTTACCCTTTTCCCACTGTACCATGCAGATTACTGGATATACCTGTCTCTTCTCTCTTAGGCACAGACTGATTTCCATGAAGGGCTCAGAAAGATTTTTCTTGCCTTTCACTGGCTCAAGTAGAAGGAAAGGTATTCGTTGGCAGCCAAGTACTGACAACATCACCCAAGCCCCCTGTAACTGAACATCACAATAAGGGAGGTCAGATACTGCCAAAACGTTCACTAGCCAAGCAGAGTAGGGACCAGAGCAGGTCACTCCCCATAAAGAAGTCATCCAGGGCTCTGTCTCCTTCATGCACTTTGGCCATGCTTAAGATATGAGTAGCTTCTTTCCATTTTCAGAGCATGATTCACCTAGGGGCAAGACCTTCACATCTCTCTCCCTAACTTACACATTTGTTAATGTTCTCAAGGGAGAAAAAACACGACCCTATATTTGCTCAAAATATACTCATATGTACAAAGAGAAACATCAATTATTTTGTTTTTATATGTTAATCTTCCCAAATCTACCCAATTCAGGGCAGAAGAACCAAAGGGGGTTAAATTTGGCACAATTCTATGGACTCATAAATATCATTGTAGTTTCAAAAAATGCTAGGGTGAATCAGTCATCTTACTTGGTTTAAAGACTCAATTTTTTAAAGTCTTCCCATTCTTCCTCAAAATGGCATTCAAGTCCCACCCCTGAACCTTGCTATGGCTCACTGAAGGTGCTTATCTTTTCAGGGAACCCCTCAGAGCCTCCCGAATCCTCCCTCTACCATTCTTCTATATCCAAGAACAATGGCTTTCTCCTCACTCTTCCTGTTGGAATGGATGTCAGCCCATGCCCTGTGTTCTTCTTCCTATAGACATGTCCATGAGACACTTCTGACTTAAACAGGATAGTGGAGGATGTAGAGAAATAGAAGTGTGGTTGGTTGATTTGTTTTTTAAAGCATAAAAGGTAGCCATTTCAGGAGTCGTCTATCTATTAGCATCTAAAATGTAGAATACTCGAAGCATCCTTCAAAGCCATTTGGGTAACCCTATTCCATTAATGCAAGAAAATATAGAGAGGGGAAGAAAGGGGCCAAATGCAGCTGAATGTAGCAACATAAACAAAAGCCACCGTCCCCATGAAATCATCAAAGCTGAAAGATATGTCTGCCCCTTTGAGGCTGAGGTTTAAGTGCAAAAGGGTAACGTATTGGTGAAATAAAGAAAAAAGACATGTTTCCAGTAATTCCCGCTTGTGTCTAGACAGGCGACAACTAAAAGCTGTATTGGTCGGAACCATTTTGCCATCAATCTGCATGGTGATGGGGACAGAAGTATCAGTGACACTAGGGCCATTAACACATGAACAATGGGAAAATGCTAGCCAGATGAGGGCCACAGCTGGAGCGATCTTTCTGATTACAGTCAGGACTTGGGTGGCATCACGGTCCACTTCCTTAGTTAATACTTATCTCTGAAAAATTTATAAATTGAAACCTAACAAAGGTGCCTGGTGAAACAGCATTCACTTCTGTTGAAATGGTGAGTCTTATCTGAGAGTCCACTGTGGGTCTTAAAAGTGGCCACATAGCTCTCGTTTTATTTTCTTATCCAAAATAATTACATATTTACATGTGAATCTAAACCTACATTCCATACTTTTACAAAGCACAACCATATATTATGGGATATGAAAAGTTATGTCTTTTGTAAATGATTTTACCCATTCAAGGAAAAACAAGACCTCATAGATCAGTTTGGAAAAAAAATTAAAGGTAGTTATAGTTTTCAAACAAACATGGTAAACACTTCTATGAGAGGCCAGCTTCAATGCTGGGAATCAATGCTTATTAAGCAGCGTCTATGTTAATTTAAAATACATTTAAATGGAGGGACAAGAAAAAACAGAGAAGAGAGCAAGAGAGAGAAACAAAAGCAAAAAGTCCCCCAGTGGGTACAGAGAGAAATAGTGGGATGAGCTGTCAGCAAGGAAGAAGAGTGGTGCTCCATTTATGTATCTACTTCTGGTTCTAAACAGGAGGCTTTGGGACTGAAAGGTTACTTTGGAAGCTCAACTTGGAGAAGTAAAGTCAGCTTAGTAACAAGAGGACCACACTGAGAACTTTAGTCTTCCAGGGCAACCCAGAAAAAGTGGTGTTCAAGCCGGCATTTGAAAGACGAATAGCACATGCTTCTCTAGCTGGAGAAGATGGAGGAGAAAAGAAAGAATTCCATGAAGTGGGATGGGTATTTGCAAGGCAGAACTGTGCAGCAGAGCTTGGCATATGAAGATCATCTAGTAATACTACCAATAAGAACAAACTGGGCTTAGAAGTCTTCAAAGTAACAATGTCCAGCTGGGGATATGGCTCAGGTGGTAGTGTGCTTGCCTAGCATAATTTAATCCTTGGATTTTCTCCCTCGCAAGCACTGCATAACCCGCACACACCTATGAGCCAAGCATTCTGGAGGTAGAGGCTGATAATTCAGTAATTCAAGATCATCCTTGGCTACAAAAGGACTTTGACCAGCCTGGGCTACACATGATCCTGGTCCAACAACAAAGTCTAATCAGGGACTGGAGAGATGACCTTGAAGTTACAAGCACTAACTGCTCTTGTAGAAGACTCAGGTTCAGTTTCCAGCACCCACATCATGTGATTCTGAATCTGATGCCCTCTTCTGGCCTCGATGGGATACTACACACACATGATACACAGAAACTCGTGCAGGCACACACACACACACACACACACACACAAATTGGAAAATAGATGTTTAAACAATAGGAGTGCCCCAATGTTGAAGACTGCCAAAAGGTTGATGTAAGACAAGAACAAGACACTCCCCCCAGCCATCTCAGTGAGAACAGTGCTAGAGGCTCAGGTCAGGTTATTGTGGGTTTAGAAAGCAGAATATTCAGATGTGAAAGGAATGAGCTATAACAGAAAAATGATAGAATATTCTAGAATAAAAGTAAGACTCTGGGGGAATAAAATCAAATGGTAGGCTAAGGAAAGAAGCTGCTAAGAGAAAAAATGTGAAGACATACTAAAAGGGATTGTGGGAGCAAGTTTCCTGAATTAGGGGTGTGGGAGCAGGTCAGGAGGCGAACACCTCCTTGGAGTATAGGTATATAGGATATCAGAAATTAAGGAGTGAGTTCTTTGTCGAGGGGGAACTAAGCTTATAAGTAAACCTTTGTTTGTGTATGATTTAAGGTAGTTTCATGGGGTAGAGTCTACTGAGAAGGATTAAGACAGATTTTGTGTTATGAAAGAAATATAACTGGCCACAGACCTGGAAAGGCTGGCCAGAAAACACACAGCATAAATCATGGAGTGTCCTGCCACACAATGGCTATCAGAAGATAGGAAGTTATACCAACACAAAGATGTGCAATTTTGTAAATTTCTCAACAGTATTCAATAGACTGTCCAGCTAGCTAGACTCATGTAAAATGTATCTGACTTAGACATCAGTGGAGCTGAGATAACATCTTGATTTACAAGCATGAGGCAGAGAGAGCTAACTGGGAACAGCACAGATTCTGAAACTTCAAAGCCCACCCCTAGTGACACAACCTCCTCCTAATCCTTCCTAAACAGTTCCATTATTCAGGAACCAAGTATTATAACATATGAGCATATGAGTGTGATTCTTTTTCAAACCACTACACTTGATGTGGGCTTCAAAACAAGAGGAACATTTGGAAAACAACATGGTGAGGAAGATAGAGAGGAAGGCCCAGGGTAAAACAGAACTGAATAAGAGGGTGATCCTGAAAATTACATAGATAAAATATCAATGGAAGCCTGGTAATAACAAGTGAGCCTATCCATGGCACCCAAAATCTTAAAATTGAATTAACTGGTCTCAAGATTTACAGTTTTCGGGTAATACTTTGGGATTCCACGGGTGTCAGTTCCAACCCCACAACTGAATCCAAGGCCCTAGTGATTCTACCCCAGTAGCCTGAGGATCTCGAGCCCTGTGTCCAGTTATGTTAGGATTGGCTGTAAACGGTGAGTCTCATGAAAGATCTTTTACTTATTTAACACTGGTGTGTTGGTGACTTTTCTACTAAGTCAGAGTTTATCTTTCCCAGCGTTATTGTAGACTCTATAGAGCTGGGATTGGTTTTACCAACCAATTTAGTTAGGTTACAACCTGCCTTGCAGTTCTTCAGCTTCATAATCTGGGAAGGAAATAAATTTTAGATGTCAATTTCTCCTCTTCTCCTGCCTGCTTGTTGTCAAGTGGCCCAGATAAATTGGGCTGCTAATATCACATCTTCTCATGCAGTAGCTTCGGGGTTTTGAGTCTACAATTAACTAGACATATTAGAGTCGGCACCACAAGTATTTGTCATTTTAACTTTCCTGCCTGCTCCACTGTAAGTTTTAACTATTTTTGCCAATTGTGAGCCAAATGCTTTCCCTGGGTTTTATTTCATAGTGCTACGGTTAACTATCTCAATTACAAGAAGCCCAGATACTTACAGACTTCCTTGTTTTAGTCATTAATTTAATCTTTCACCTTTATTTACCTATCTGTCACAAATATCTTAGTAACGCAGAGAATATGTGATCTTACCAACCCTGGAAATGCCTAGATGAAATTTTCTGCCTGTTCACATTGACTCTTCTGTCGTGAACATATTTTAAAAGAAATTAATCATGAGGGAAGTATGTCTATCTCATGCCCACCACACAGTTTTAGTGATTTTTGTCTGTATGTCCGTAAGTATATAATGGCAGCAGAGATGGTTCTGTGAATATAAAACTTGTACCCACTGTGGTTGGGGAAGAAATAAATTAAAGGGCCAGCTGGAATCTCACCCTGGGTCCTAGAAGAGCAGGATTCTTTCTGCTTGTAGGGGGGAATCCTGGAGAGAAGCAGAATAAATTGGTCACACCTTTGTTCTCTGCTTTCCTCTGATTGGAAAGTTGTTCTTGTCTGGGTTCTGATGAGAAAAGGGTGGCTGGGTAGTATTCCAAGGTTCTGGAGGATGGCTGTGAACAACTATTTGTAAAGTGTTTAAGGAGCTTTGATGAGTCCAGACAGCTACGGAAAAGAAATGCAGAGTGTCTCTCCATAGCCTTGATTGCTGTTGTGGGAACTCCATTCCTCTGCTTTAATGAAGTTGTCTTTCTAAACTACTGAAGAACATGCAAACTCGATGGCTTTGGGCATAGTGTTTTACAGTAACAGGTAAAATTGTAAGAGAAAGCAAATGTATTTGAAGTCAGTAAAGTTTGAATTGTTTGCACATAATTATGATTGAATTTAACTCATTCAGTAGTGGATATCTCTCCAAACACCCCCAATCTTGTCAATTTACAAATACAAATGAGGTCGCATTAAAGAAAATGCCTATATGTTACCGGCTCTTGTTTCCAACTTCAGAGAGAGAGAGAGAGAGAGACCTAGCACCCTACACCCTATAAAAACTTCCGGGGTTAGATAGGAATTCCATGTGCTCTTCTGAGATGATCCCTTCACTTCTGAATCCTCATAGAATTCAAGAAGGAGAGGTGTTGCAAGGGGCTCTCATGGAGGTCTCCTGAGGAACTTGTAAGCTTCACGATTCCCTATTAGGTTCAGAAGGGAATGTTAAGAAGTCAGATCTCCTGAGGGGCTCACATGAGTCCTCACAGCCACTCAGCCTCAATATTGCAAAGGTCGGGGTCTAGGGAGGTGTTCAGTTGGTTGAGTTCTTGTTGTACAAGCATGGAGGACTCTACTGGCTAGTTTTTGTCAATTTGACCCACAAACCAGCAGCTGACCTTGCACTGAGGAAGAGCTGAAGTCTTCCTGCTATCTGGAACAAGAGACTCACATGGTCTATTTTGAGGCAACAGACTTCTGGAAGTTCTAGTCAGAGCAATCAAGAAAGAGGACGAGTAAACGTCATTGAAATTGGAAAATAAGACCTAAATCACCATTGCCAGATGATGTGGATTTACATTTGTGTCGCTTCCAAATCCTACCAAGAAATGGAATAAAGAAATTCAACAGTGACCCTGTATACCAAAAACATATACTAATACTAGAAGCATTTTTGTATGCCAACAGTAAACAAGCTTAAATTTATATAGAACTACAAAAGCAATGGCTAAGTCCTTCTTGAATTAAAAAGGCAAAGTGGGAGGCATAGTACAGCCTGACTTCAAAACCTACTGCAAAGCTGTTGTAATCAAAACAATATGGTATTGGCCTTTAAAAAAAACACATAAACAAATGGAACAGAATAGAAATTCCAGAAGTCAGACCAAACATATACAGCCCACTGACAATTGACAAAAATACTAGGAACCAGCACTGGAGAAAGGACCTTTTTTTTTTTTTTCAGTAAGTGAGAGCAGGGAATTTGGATATCTACAAGCAAGAGAATAAAACTACGCCACAATGAGGAAGAGGTACTGACAAAAGGCATAATACACTATATTCTGAGTTACTGTTTATTTTTCATGGTTTTTAAAACTCTGTGTGTGTGAACATGCTTGTAGTGCACATAGATGCAAGAAGAGGGTGTTGAACCCCTGTAACTGAAGTTACAGGAGGTTGTGAGCCACTGGGCATGGGTTCTAGAAGCTACTCGGGTCCTCAGAAAGATCAGTATGTGCTTTTAACTGCTGAACCATCTCTCCAGCCCATAATCGCTTATTCTATTTCTATTTTTCACTCTTATTTTGGTTGTTTTTGTTCCTGTTTTTATTATCATTCACAGTTTTCCATTTTGTTACATTATTGTGTTTTAGCTTGTGTCTTCCCAGACACTGACTCCCAATACTCCCTTCTTTTTCTCACCTGCAGTTGTTCCTCTACAGTATGTCAGGCCTCTAACTTACATGCTATTCTTCACATTTATACTCGATTCCATCGTCCTTCTTTTTCCCATTCCTTTCTAGTATCACTATTTAAATGTCAATACCCTTAGCTCTTAAAAAAAAAGAAAGAAAAATCTTTAAACTACAGGTTTCCCAACAGCACCCTAGTGCCGTGTCTCTGAACTTTACTGGGAACATAATGAAGTGCACAAGTGCCTTCCACTGCAAACCAAAGCCAGGATTGCTTACTGGGAAATCTTTACGTACATTACTGCAATCAACCTCTCCCCTAGACAGCAGCAGAAAACACAATTCCAAGGAAAGACCAGCAGAATTCATACAAAACACAATAGGCAAACCAAATAATAGGCAAAGGAGAAAACATGACTGAATAACACACTCTTCCCAACAGATGATCAAAATACAACAACAAAAAAAAAACCACAGAGATGTGAGACAACAAGCCACCATGACTTCTCTACAAGCTCACTTCCTCAATACCCCAAACCACAGATAATGAGATGGCTGAAGTGCCAGAAAAAGATTTCAGAGCCCTACTTTCAAAAAAAGATCAATAACCATATAAAGAATTCAAATGAGCAGAAGAACAAAGTAAGGAAATCAATTTAGAACCTAGAGCAGAGAGTTACCACAGAGGGTGAAATGATGGTCAGTAACTTGGAAGAAAATTTCAAAATCATGAAGGAAAACTTCATCGAGGAAATTAAAACTTTCAAAAAGAACTAAACAGAAATTCAAAAGATTAAAGATTTCATAAATAATACTTTTTAAAAAAAACAGAGTGGAAACATCGTCTATAGACATAACCAAGCAGAATGGATTTCAAGAATAGAAGATAAGTAAAAATAAATACAAAAAGTTTTTTTAAAAAAATTCAATGAATAAGTAAGGGCTTTGGCATGTGTTCAAAAGACCAAACCTCAGAATGCATAGACTAGAGCAGAGTTAAGACAATGTCTCAAGGCACAAATATATTCAATATAATCAATGCAGAATAATTTTTATAAATCCAGAAAAAGAAATATACATTCCAGAGGCATTCAGAACCCTAAATAGTCATGGTCAGAGAAGAATTTCTCCATATTATATTAAGATGTCAAAAATACAAAGCAAAGAAACCATACTAAAAGCTATAAAAAGGTAATGGAAGCCACCTTGCAAAGGCAAAAGACAGAATAAGGTCAGATCCCTTGTCAACAACCCTAAAAGCCAGAAAATCATGGAGTGTTGTGCTTCAAGTTCTGAAAGTAAACAAAGCTGTCGAACAAGATTGTTATACCCAGCAGAGTCATCTCTTAAAGTGGGTGGGGAAATATTACCATGACAACATAAGTACAAATTAAAGCAGCTCACGACAACCAAGCCATCATTGCAGATGACACAGAAAGGAATATTACGTACAGGAGAAGAACAAAGACAGTCCAGAGCATGAATGCATAAGAAAGAATAATTTTTGTAGGAGAAATAGCTAAGCAAAGGAGTGGCAGGAAACAAACTCAGCATGCTTGTCAAAACAAGCCAGCAAATCCCTAGTAGTTGAGAAAGAAAAGAATAACCAGAATCCTAGTAACCAGAACAAGAACAAACAACACCAAAAAGATCTCAGTGTCTAAACAAAAATAATATATGATTGCAAATGTAAGTGTAGTATGTAGTAAGCAATAACAGACATTGAGATAGAAGTTAATAAAATGCAGACAAAATGAGGATTCATAGAAACAAAGACTTGATTCTTTAAAAAAGATAAAGAAGATTGAGAAATCCTTAGATAAATTAAGCACAAGAGAGAGGAGGCCCAAATTAAAAATCTGGAGATCCCAGGGAAATCTAAAGGATTATTATGGCATGTTTTGAAAACTCACATTCCAAAAAGCTACAAAAGTTATGATGAATAGATGAATTCCTAAACACATACATCCACCAAAATTAAATCAAGGTATACACAATTTAAATAGGCTCATTGCAAGCAACAAGATTGGAATAGTAATGAGCAGTCTGCCCACAAAGAAAAGCCCAGGACTAGACAGATTCACTGCAAAATTCTATCAAATTTTTAAAAAATACTTAATATCAACACTTCTCAAACTGTTCCACAAAATAGAAAAGGGAATCTCTACTAAATTCATTCTACAAGGTTAGTACTACACTCAAACTAAAATAACACACACACATAGGCCAATTTTCCTGACGCACATAGATTCAAAAATTCCTAACCAAGAACTTGCAAACATGCTAAGAAGCACATACATCATGACTAGATTGGTGTCATCCCAGAATTTCAAGGTTGGTTCAACATACACATAGCAGTAAATGTAACATATATCAATAGATTTAAGGATATAAATCACATGATCACCTCTATAGACACAGAAATAGTACTTGACAAATTTTAAATGACTTTTCTAAAAAAAGACCTGAAGAAAGTAGAAATAAAAGAAATGTATCTCGAGATCCACCGGCTCAACTCAGGAAATTTCGCATGATGGATGGAGATAGAGCCAGAGACCCACATTCGCACCAGAGCAAGGGATTGTGCTACCAAGGTCCAGTGGAAGGGCAGAAGAAGGGAGAGGATGAGCAAGGACATCAGGACGGATCCCACAGAAAGAACGTCGCCCCCATGACAGCTGGAAGTAATTCTAGAGGACGACGTCCCCTCTCCCAGTACAGATAGCACTTGGATTTAGGGACATCATTTAAGGGTTGATTATAATTAGTATACAATTGAGAGTTGGGGGAGGAATTTTATAAGCTCAGGGACCCTTTAAAAAAAGGGGGGGATCGATGGGATTAATAGATTGGTATTTGTGAGCTATTTTTTATAGATAATTATATTGGCATAGATTTTTGTATATGGATACAAAGTTAAATTATATCGAATATTGTAAGCATGCATATGCTTCTATTTCTGTTTAAAACATTCTTGATGTATTGTTATATATATATTGATATATATTTACCATTTTACAGTGTACATTTCTATCACTGATTAAGATACTTATATATTGTTTAGGTATTGATACCATATTGCAATGTATACTTGTAAATTGTTTACATTTGGAGGGTCATTGTCCTCATTTATTACAAAGTTGTTTACTCACTTAGTCTTTAAGTCATATAGATATTAAGAATTGTAGATCAATAGTCATCTATGTTTGTCATATTTATAGTCAGACTAATCAGGTTCTTTAGATACATAGAGATTATATTCTGTATAAATAGTCTTCAACCTCTTCAAAGAGCTGTAGAAAATGGCATTTAATCTAACCTAGAATTCTGTGGTAAAGAGACACAAACGCTCCTGGCTACACCGATCTATTCCCGAGAGACTGTTGAGCACCAAGACACTCCAATTGGAGCTTGTCCTCTTCTTGGCAAAACCGGCCTCTGGGCAAGGAACTGCCCATACCTCAACTACTGACAAAATACATAAAAGCTGGAAATGGATAAGCAGAACTGTCAAATCCTGCCAAGACAGGGTAAGATGGTTTTGAAAATTTTCTTGCCTTTAAAAATAATCTGTCAGTTATTCTAGGCCTTAGCCAAAGCTGGTTGCTTCAACACTGCAAATGTGACTTTGGGTGATTGCCCAGGTAGCCAGCTGTCTCTGTGACTTGTTACATATTTTGGAAGTTGTTTGATTGCACTTCCTAATCACTCAGGTAATGTTATTTCCCTTCTCAAATCTTCGATTGGGTTGAAGATTAAATAAATGTAGTTAGTTACTTTCTTCTCATGACTTGGCCAATTTATTGATTGCATGGGAATTAGGCTAGTTGACTGAGATGGAGGGGGGAGGGCCTTGGGCTTCCCATAGGACAGGGCATCCTGCACCATCATAAGGAAGCAGGGGGAGGGCAGTGGGGCAGTGGGGGAGCGGGAGGGCCGGGAACAAGGGGAGTAAATGTAAATTTTTCTTTTAACAATAAAAATTAAAAAAAAGAAATGTATCTCAACCTACTATGGCTATACTGACAAATCTCTAATCAATGTTATAATAAACGGGGAAAACCCAAGGGGACTGCCTCTAAGCCTAGATTGAACAAGTGTGTCCACTCTCCCCACTCACTCAGTATAGCATTCAAAATCTTAAATACATAAATAGAACAAGAGAAATATATAAATAAAAATAAATAATAAAATAATAAAGAGGTCAATTTGTCCCTATTTGCTGATGATGTGATTCTGTATTTAAAAAACACTTAGGAATCAACTATAAAACTCTTAAATCTGATAAATACAGCAAAGTCAAAAGATTAAAAATCAACATACAAAAATCAGTACCCTTTTTTTATACTATACTTTCCAAGAAAGAAATTAAGAGAAATACCCCATTGTAACAGTATACTTACCTAGAAGTAAATATAACCCAAAAGGTAAAAGGTATCTATGATAAAAAAAAAACTTTAAGACACAAAATAGAAATTAAAGAAGAGAGAAAATCAAGGCCCTCACAGGTTAGCAGAATTAATGTGTGAACTTGACTGCATTAGCTAAGTTAATCTACAGATTCTACACCACCAATCTTCATTAAACTTCCCATGACATTCTTAACAAAACTAGAAAAAATCGTAAAATTCATATGGAAGCACAAATGACCCCAAAGATAGGCAACAATCTTAAGCAGAAAGAACATAGCTGCTCATTTGAGATCACAATACCCAATCTCAAGTTATACTATAGTGACCAAGATAATAGTATTGACACACAAACATTTAGAGAATGCTCCCATAGGCTCATGTTTGAAGTCCCTAGTTAGTGGAACCATTTGGGAAGGATTAGGAGGTGTGGTCTTGTTAGGGTTGGTGTGTCTTGATAGAGGAGATGTGTCACTGGGGATGGGCTTTGAGATTTCAAAAACCCAGGCCAGGTCTAGTCTCTCTCTCTCTCTCTCTCTCTCTCTCTCTCTCTCTCTCTCTCTCTCCTCCCTGTGGATTAGAATATAAAACTCTCAGCTACTGCTCCAGCACCATACCTGTGATGCTTCCTGCCATGACAATCATGGACTAACCCTTTGAAATTGTAAGCAAGGCTCTAAGTAAGAGCTGCCTTGGTCATGGTGTCTCTTCACAGCAATCAAACAGTAACTGAGATACCAGTATAGCTATGGATATCTAATTTTTTGACAAAAGTATCAAAAATCTTCATTGGAAGGGGTGCTGGTAAACTGAAGATGCTCCTGCAAGAGAATGAAATTAGAGTTAAGAGCTATGTATCTCATTTTTCACAAAATCTGTCCAAAGTTGGCCAATGACTTTAGTATAAAATCTTAAATGTCAAAACTGATAGACAAAGCATACAGAAATGCTTCAAGTTACCGGTCCAGGCAAGAATTTTCCAAAAAGGACTCTGATGAAATCAACGCCAAGAATGGACAAATGGAATTATGGGGGGAACTAAAAACCTTTTGTTAACCAAAGAAAACTACCACAGACAACAGACTGTAGAGCATGGGAGAAATCTTAGCTAGATATACTTCAGACAGGGATTCAATATTGAGAATAATATATTGTGGTGGTTTGAATAAAAATGGCCCCCCTAGGCCCATAGGGAGTAGCACTATTGGGTGTGGCATTGTTGGAGGAAATGTGTCACTGGGGGGGGGTTGAGGTCTCAGAAGCTCAAGCCAGGCCTAGTGGTTCACTGTTTCTTCCTGCTGCTTGTAGATTCAGAGTAGAACTCTCAGCTGCCTCTCTAGCACCATGTTTGCCTGTATACCACCATGCTTTGCACTATGACAATAATGGACTAAATCTCTGAAACTGGAAGTTAGTCCCAATGAAGTGTTTTGTTGTGTTTTTTTTTTATAGGAGTTGGTATGGCCCAAGTGTCTCTCCACAGTAATAAAACCCTAACTAAGACATATAAAGAACTACAAAAATTAAATTCCCCAGAACAAACTTTCACTCAATAAATGGGATAATAAACTAAACCAACAGTTCTCAAAGGAAAAAATACAAATAGCCAATACTTCATTTTTAAAGTGTTCAACATCTTTAGCGTTTAGGGTAACTCAAATTAAAATTGGTTGGAAACCCCATTTTATTCCAGTTACAATGGCTATCATCAAGAAAAGAAATGACAACACCTGCTGGCAAGAATGTGGAGAAAGGGAGACCCTTTTTCATTGTTTGGGGGGAGTGCACAATGTTACAGGTCCTATGGGAAACAGAAAAGTCCTCAAAGCATTAAAAGTAAAACTATAATATGACTTATTTATACCACTCTTGGGCATGTACCCAAAACATTCTACATTCCGCCACAGGAATACCTGGACATTCACATTTCTGGCGGCTCACTTGCCCTTCACATTCCAAATTTATCCTTTTGGGTTTTTTTTTTTTGGTTTTTTTCTGAGACTGGGTTTCTCTGTAGCTTTGGAGCCTGTCCTAAAACTAGCTCTTGAAGACCAGGCTGGCCTTGAACTCACAGAGATCCACCTGTCTCTGCCTCCTCAGTGCTGGGATTAAAGGCCAGTTCACATTTCAAATTTATAAGCTTCCAATACCCTATAATAAAGCTCTCTTGCTAACCTGGGCAGGATCTATGGAATCCAGTCAAGGCCTGGCCAATAGATAAAGAGGAAGATAAACTTCTCACAGAGCAAAGAAAACTGCTCTAAATTTAAAAACAAAACAAAACCAAAAAATGTGTGCACCAGCAAGTTGGTGGTTGATTTGTCTGGAAGAGAGACATTTTCTATGAAGTGAAATAGTTCTCCCCTCAATCCTTCCAGTGCTTCCTCATACATTCTTTTTTGCTAAAACACTTCTTTGGTTGTTTTCTTGTTCATTACTCTTATCTATCTATCCTTTCATGGCATCTAAAAATAGAAATTGCCTTTTGGCCATCTACTACGTCATTGTTTGAACAAGGGACCTTGCACTTATTCAATGTATCGATGCCTTTTATTATGTGGAATGTATGAGTTGGAAGAAGTCCCCAGCCCCACATGAGAAACAGTGAAAGTTTCCTTTTATGAACAGTGGAGGAGGAGTTGGAGTCTCTTCTTGGTCCTTGTTACTGTCTTAAGCAGCCTCAGCCTCAAAACATCTGTGTAGATACAAGATTGGGCTTGTCAACATTCCTTCAGGGTTTCCAAAAGAACTTACCAAGTCCCACTCCTCTCTGAGGACTTATATTCAGTTAATGTGGCTATGGGAAGGGGAGACATTTTCCTCAGTGGTGTAGTCTCTGGTGAGGTGGTCAGGCTTCTGTGAACAATGCCTCACCCAGGCCCCTGTAAGAAACCCTATCAAATTCATTCCAAAGAAAAGCAGTACTTGAAAATAGAAGAAAGGCTATCTGGGAAGAGAGAATGGATGGGGAGCAAGAAAAAGTAACAGGGAATGAACACAGTCAAATACATTATATACATGCATGAAATGTCATAATGAAACCTGTTATTATATATAATTAATATATGATAATATAAAACTTACCCAAAGGAGGAGTAGGATCTGGTGGATCCTGCCAACAGGAGTCACTTGACAAGCTTGCTCTGGCCTGGTGGTTCTCCAATTTGTATTTATACCTACACATGCCTCCTCCATCAAAATATGCCATGCACAACTAAAAGATATTGAATCAAATATTAATGCCCAAGATACCCATGCATTTTTGTAATGTTTTCAGCCTCCTTCACCAAGGACTTTAATGCACTCTTGTAAGTTTGGTTCAGCACAAGGCAATCAGCAAATATCAATTTCTCTTTGGATTACAAAGATATGTTAACTGCAGAAATGCTGCTCATGACTAAGAAGGGAAAGAGTTGTTGGGTCAGACTCAAGGAAGTCCTCTTCTCGAAAGACCCTGGCATGAGAGCGCCAAGAAGCATCTCCATGCACTTGCTGGACCAATTTTTAAAGGGAATCTCTTCCATCTCACATTCCTACCACTCTTACTCTATCTGTTAGACTCCTGCTAAGCTTTCATTCCACCTCCAGGTAGCCTTCATCATTTCAACTGGAAATTCTCCCAAATCTCTATTTGTGGTCTAGATCAACAGGTGACATTGTCACTTCTACTGAGCAGGGTCAGGATGGAGGGATTTTCAAAATTTAAGGGCGGGAGAGATAAAATAGATTTGGGGGCTTTAACCAGTACATCTTTTGTTGTGATTAGGGGAGCGGTGAGGGGTGCATGTTGTGCTCCCCAGCCGCCAGCTCCCAAGCCCCCAGCAGCTGGCCCGCACAGCTACTGGTGGCTGCCTGCACCCGAAATAACCACATGACAAACTGGATTTATTTAAACTCTGCCTGGCTTATTATCATTAGCCTTTTCCCGGCTAGCTCTCATAATTAAACTAACCCATTATAAAAGTTTGTAAGTCACCACGTGGTGACTTACCGGAAGGGTCTAACCTGCATCCATCTGCGGCGGCGGCTCGTGGCTTCTGGTCTCACTTCCTTTCTTCTCCTCTCAGAACTTCCGTTCTGTCTACTCCGCCCACCTAGGGGTTGGCCTAACTATAAGCCAGGCAGCTCTTTATTTTAGCCAATCAAGGCACAGAAATACAGGTGGACCCTCCCACAATCTTTTAGAACACTTTCATGGTGGAGAAAAAAAAGTTCATCTTGTTCTTTGAAACATATCTTGTTCTTCTAAATTTCCCAGCCTGGAACTCAACAAGTAGGCCAAGTGGGCTTGACAACAAGCCCCAGGGATCTGCTGGTCTCTCACTCCTCATTATAAGCTTATGAAAATCATCCCCAACTTTGCACAATGCTTTTTCATTTTAAGAAGGATTTCTTGAAAAACAAGAAAAAACAAGATATTAATGAATCCATTAGAAGAGCTCAGAGGATGAAGCGAAACTCTAAGATGGCCACAACCGCCTTCTCTCCCTACTTGTAGAAACTGTTACAGTCACTGTCTGTGGACAGCAGGGTCCCTTGTGAAATATCATGAATTTTGCCCTCAGGTGTCCTGGAGACTTCAGGAATCCTGGCCATCTTAGCTAGAGAGTGATAGTGTCAGTCGTCACATTATTGTCAGTCAAATGTTCCCAGGGTCAAATAGCTTCAGAACTGAAATCGTTGAGGCAGACAGAAGGCAAAGGCCTCTTCAGGATCCAGAGAATGTCCTCAGTAGGAGTGGTGTTTGTTCTTCTGAAGGGCCCCACAGCAGAATAAACATGGTCTGAAGCAGACCCGTTACCTGAAACCAGGTTCTTCCACGCACTAGTTTTGTGATCTTAAGCAAATCATTTGACCTTACAGAGCCTCTAAGAGCCCCTTAGGAATGTGGTAATTGCTTGTGTCTCTTCAGGAAGAAACTGGAGAAGCAAATACCCAGAGTTGGCCTTGTTGCTCATTTCTATTTTTTTTCTTAGGTTGATTTTATTTTCAATTATGTACATGTGGGGAAAAGATATGAACTTGAGCGCAGGTACTCTTGGAAGCCAGGGGTGTCAGGTCCCCACACAGCTGAAGTTGCAGGCCCTCTGACTTGGGTGCTAGGAACCGAACTCCAGTCTTCTTCAAGAGCAGTATACACTCAACTGCTGAGCCATCTCTCCACCCTCCTGGCTGTCTCTTTTTATAAAATCTTACTTAGAAATCTTTGGCTTTCTAAGCCTCAACACAAGAGCATTTTTGGATTAAGGTATAAACTTACCTGGGTAAATTACCAGCAACGTGTGTCTTATTGAAAGTTTCAAGAATAAATTTATGGAAATTCTAATCCCTATGTCTGGCACAGGAAATAGTCAATAAGTATTCATTTCTTATTCTCACTTTCTGAATTGCAAAGAAACTAAGTAATAATCATATTTGTTCTCAAGAGATTTTTGGAGACAATATTATAAGACTGCCTAAATCGATAATACACAGTATGAAAAACAATGATATCAGTAATAGGGCCCGGGAGGTACTCCATCTTTAAAGTACTAGCCTAAGGAGTAGTGCCACCCACTGGGGTTTGGGCCAAACAAGACAAGCCCTCCCCACAGACATGTCCACAAGCCTGCCTGATAAAGACAATTCTTCAGTTGAGGCTTCTTCTCTCAGGTGATTCTAGGCTGTGTCAAGTTGACAATTGAGGCTAACCATGACAGGCCACCATACGCATGACACACATGCACATGCACACATGTGCACACACACACATACACACATACATACACAATGCTAGCAACTACCACACAGTCATCATCATACTAGTTCAATGACTTTAAGGTACAATGATGACTGGGGGAATTTTGTGTGTGGCTGTGTAGTTTTATGTGATATGTGACACATCTGTCTTTACATGTGGTAGCATTTGAGAGAAGTGGGTTTAACATCACCAAAGTGTCAAGAGATTCCTTCCAGGAGTCTGCTTCATCCCAGCCTCATGAACAGTCAGATAAACAGGGCAACCAGATCAAGAACTTTTTTTTTCAAACCAATACGAAGTTTTTATTAGCTGTTTGGAGACTATACTTGGTATTTGGTAATTGAGAACAATCTCAAACCTTTCTTTCTTTTTTTATTGATTTTAGTGAGCTACACATTTTTCTCTACTCCTCTCCCTTTCTCTCCCCTCCCCTTCAATCCACTCCCATGGTCCCCATGCTCCCAGTTTACTCAGGAGATCTTGTCCTTTTCTACTTCCCATGTAGATTAGATCCATGTATGTCTCTCTTAGGGTCCTCATTGTTGTCTAGGTTTTCTGGGATTGTGATTTATAGACTGGTTTTCTTTGCTTTGTGTCTAAAAGCCACTTATGAGTGAGTACATAT
>JAQHUG010000010.1:14129052-14176339 GCA_028555095.1 Dicrostonyx torquatus
GAAGGAAGGAAGGAAGGAAAAGAAAACAAAAGAAAAGAAAAATACCCTTGTCTTGGTTAGGATTTCTATTGCTGTGTCAAAAACACCATGACCAAAAAGCAAGTTGGGGAGGAAAGGGTTTATTTGGTTTATGCTTCAGCACAGCTTTTCTTCACTGAAGGAAGTCAGGACAGGAGTTCAAACAGAGCAGGATCCCAGAAGCAGGAGCTGGGAGAGGCCATGGAGGGCTGTTCCTTACTGGATTGCTCCCCCTAGCTTGCTCAGCCCATCTTCTTATAGAACCTGGGACCACCAGCCCAGGGACAGTACCACCCGCCATGAGGTGGGCCCTCCCCTACTGATCACTAAATGAGAAAATGTCTTACATATGGATCTCACTGAGGCATTTCCTCAACTAAGTTTCTTTCTTCTGATGACTCTAGCTTGTGTCAAGTTGACACCCCAAACCAGCCAGTAACAACTCTTATTTTAAAAATGCCCATCTCAGCCATGGATTCTACCCTCAGTAGACACTGACTATACTAGTGTCTCTGTATTTCTCTACCTCCTTCCTCAGACAGAACTGCCTTCCGGACTCCTGGAGCCAACATGAAAACGAAGCATTATTTTATCCAAGATTTGTAATGCCTAGCGATATTGATCCAGCCTGCTGCCTACCCAGGAGGGTGTTCTACTTGCTGCTTTGTGCTTGGAGACAATCTAATAAAAGCTTACTGAATAATAAGCAGTAGGAGCCCACCAATTCTAAAACATGTAGATTGACAGGAATAATCCCCTCCTTGGAACAGACAGGCCAGCAGGCACTTCCCATAAACCCATTACTGCCCACTCCCCCACACACGCCAATAGAAGATAGTAGATTATTGGAACTCCTGCTTCTAGGAGAAATTGCCTTCCTAAATTTGACCGCCACACTAAATATAAAATATGGACCACGTGCAATGAAGGAATTGCAGCCCAAACAGCCTTGTCTCTCCAAGGCAGGGGTGAGAAGGTGGATGCACATTGACTCCAAAGGGATGGGAATGGAATGACCTTTTGCCTTGAAAATGGCCACTCCAAGCTATAATTTCAGAGAGAGGGAGGGGTCAGGTATTGGGCTGTAAAGGGTGTGTGGAGCCTCTGCTTGGCGGAGCTCTCACCAGGGTAGGATGGGAGAAGGTTGGAAAGCAGTGACTCATAATGGTGAGGCCACAGCAGAGAGGGCAGCAGACATCGTGAACACATTAGGTAAGGGAGAGGGCTCAGAGTCTTTCAAAATAACCTGGCAACTACAGATGCCAGGCAAAGGATTTGGAAAGGAAGGTATTTCAGATTTACTCATGAAATATGTGGGGTTTTTCTCGTTTGTATTAGTTCCTTGAGAATTTCATGAAATGTATTTTGATCATCCCCTTCCCTTTCTACCCACCCAACTCTGTGTCCTCTTTAAGAAATACAAAACCGTCAAGTTCAGTTTGTACTGCCCACATACTCCCGGATATGGGGACCTTCTACTGAGATGTTGTAGACCTATCAAGAGCCTCATAGAGAAAATGCTACTCCTGTCCCAGCAGGCACCAACTGCTATATTTTTAACCATTTTCTTCTTATGTCTGTGCTGCCATTGTGGTTTACCTGCAGAAAACATGCAGTTTCTTAAAGGCCAACACCACTTTCTTACAGGAAAACACTTTATAAAAAGAATTTCTGGAGCTCCACCACCAATGTTTCAATCCCAACAACAAAAAATAAAAATGAATAATCAAACAAACGGTCAGAAAGTTTTGCCAGCAATAGAAAGTATCGGATGCTCTGTAAGCAGCACTGAAGGTGTGCAGGATGCTACAATGTAGACTTCAGCAGTGAGCAGAGCCTCTCATCAGAGGGAGGCTGACATGTAAGCCTAGGACTACGCAGGTGAGCAAGCAGGAGGGGACTTGTGAGCAGTGGGAAGATCCAGGTGGCATAAATGCCCTTGGCCTCCTGGTCTGGTCACAGAATGTCTGGGTGAGAGGACAATACAAGCTGTCTGGCTTCAATTTCTGCTGTGATTGGTGTTTGGGAAAGGCAAGGCTGACCTCATGAATCATGAATAAAAAATGAATTGTCATGTCTCTTTTTTATCTCCAGAAGAAGTTGTCCTCATTTGGTTTTCTCCAGCCATCTTTCCTAGGCCACCGTCTTTTTTTAACCAAATTTTTCTTAATGAATGGAATACATGGAAATTAAATCCAAATGAAGAGAAGAAACAATTAACAGCCATTGCAGTTAGGAATGCCTTCATTAGCTTGGTATGAGAAAGAAAAATGACAGAGTAATATTGCCACCAGCAATTCCTAAGTCATGTGATTTTTTTGAAACAGATCAATGTTGGTTGCCAGGCAACACACACATCAAGAGAGAGAGAAAGAGAGAGAGAGAGAAGCATTGCTACATTTTGATAAATATTTTTTAGAATTCCCATGAATTTGACACTGACCTCGTCATTGTAATTATTTCTAAGATCTATGCTACCTTAACGGAAGATCAGCTTCATTAATCGAGAAGGTTCTTGGCAAAGAGTGGGTAAATACAACCGGTAAACAGACAGCAAACAGGAGCAAAGCTGGAAATCACAGCTGCCATCTTGGAACACTTTGTTAATGACATGTGTGTGCTTATTAATGAGTTTATTGCCTTTGTGTCATACTTATGTCACCATCAAATATTAATGCCTTTTATATTATAATAATATCTATTGATAGAGCTGAAATCTGTTTCCCTGTAGGTGTCACCATGAATAATACTTCTGAAATACTAAAATCAATAATGAGAATATTAGGGGGGCATTATAGTATGTCGATGAAATGAATTCTACTTTAAATGCCGCGTGTAGCCTAAACCACAAAAACACACCAAGTTATCATTTTAAATACATAAAAACATGCATCATGGATATGTATCTTATCATACACAAGAATACATTGTCAGATACAAGAGACGAAAGCCACTCAGTAAACAGAGGCTGTGTGGATCCTGATTCAAAGTCGAGAAGCTTCTGGTTGTGGGAATTAATGAGCCTCTGTTTCTTTCTACACGACAGAAGATCATGTCCACGAGTGGGAGTCTAAATGGCTCAAATAAATCCTACATTCATTTACCCCTGGATAGGATGGCTGCCGTTCCTGCCTCCACTCACTCCTCCCTTAATGCTAAGCTCCTGCTCAGGGACCTTTTTTCCCCCTCGCTTCGCGTTCCTTGAGCAGGATTGGACAATGTCAGTATCAGCAAGAGCCCTGCCTGAAGAATACCAAGGCACAAATGTCCGCCCTGCTTCTGGGACTCTGGGCAGAGGCGCCGGCCGGTCAGGGCAGCTGGGAGGTTGGCTAGACTGTGTAAGAATCAATACTGAGCTTCAACCCACTGCCTCGTGGAATTGCTGATAAAGAGAGAGGCATGGCAGGCTGTCTTAAACAAGGGAGAAAATGCACAAGGATTCCACAGGAGCACAGCCCCATCTAGATTCTGGTTAAGTGTTAGAACACCTCTGTCAGGTCTTTTAATTGCTCTCCTAGGCCGGGCAGGCTGCAGATGCCAAGTAGAAAGCAGGCTCCCTCGTTACCCCTTGCTTCATGCAGCCTCGGTCTACCCACAGAGGGCCTCACTCTGGCGAGCCCTGCTAAAACCTTTTCCTTAATTGCTCACACTTGGACTAATGTAAGGGTGAATGCCCTGGAGCCTAGACAGTCCATCGGACAAGGAGAGAGCATCAAAGGATAATGACCCGACGTGTGTGCCTCCTGAATTAAAGCTAACAGTTCTGGAAGTCCAGCCACCTCAACCATGTGACTCCATAGTAAGCCCCTCAATCCCTTTGTTAGTAAGAAGGCTTCTCAATTGTCCTAAGGAAGCCCCACCATACTGGTTCAGTCAGAACCTTCCAGCTAGCCTGGCCACATAACTCCTAACCATTTAAAGCCTGAATGGAGAAAACACATGTGTATATGCACACACATGCACTTAACAGACACACATACATACACACACAGTTATGATGCTAAGTGACAAGGCCCAAGGATTTACATTATTTTAAGATAATCCCTATCTGTACTTTCAGGGAGATTGTATGATTCTCCCCTTGCCTTGGTTTCTACTTCAACTCTGCTCTAGACTGACAAGTTTGTGTCTCCAGAGCCAGAAACACACGAGCGCATGAAACAAAACATAAAAAACAATGTTTACCTCTTTCTTGTTGTCTATGTATCATCTACGTTAATCTCCCAAGGCCTGAGTGAGTGGGTGACCAGAGCTCTCAAGGTCAGGCAGTCCTGAGGGTACAGGAGGAAGAGAAGACAGACACAAAGCACAGTGCTCAAAATTAGCTTTGTGAATTCAAAATGAGGATGCTAGAGAGAGGCTATAGCCCCCACTGCTCTTGCAGAGGACCTCGGTTCAGTATTGAGCATACACAACCAACCATCAGTAACTCCGCCTCCAGGGGATCTGATGTCCTCTTCTGATAGCCACAGGCACTACACACAAACGGTACACACAAACGGTATACAGGTAGGTAAAACACCCACACATATAAATAAAAAATAAGTAACTCTTTTGAAAAATATTTAAAATGCAAACGTCCTCCCACTTTTGACTCACATATTAGGTGAAGAGTCAAGAGCTTTCAGGAGTAAAAAATATGATAATGAAACCCAACATTTTGTACACTATAAAAATAATTTAAAACAAAGAAGCAAATTTAATGCTAACTAAAAAGCTAATAGAGAAGAGCCACACCTGACATTTATCTGTCAGTATTCTCATTCTTCCCCTCCAAATACACTTGGGGTGTTGTGAATGAAAGCAGAGATAGAGAAGTTGTGGGCACGTTAACAACTGTTTGAGGGAGGGGCTGGGAGGAGAGGAAGGAGAGGAAACTTTGGTCAGGATGAAAAAACAAGCAAATAAAATAAGTAATTTTAAGTTGTTTTATGCACAATAAAGATACACATTTTAAAAAATTATAAAATTCTGTAACTTGCTAGAAAGAATCTTACAAGGTTCAAAGAATCCTAAGGGTTTAGGTTTTGGTTTTGCCTTTGTTTTAAGAATTCTATTCCAGAGGCAATGGAAGTGACTAGTTCTCATCTTAAAGCCTACTTGATTTCTAATCCTAACTTGTTTTAAACCTTGTATACAAGATCACAAAAAAAAGAAAAATTATATAGAACTTCTGGGCCTGGTCTTCCATAGTTTTCATAAAATTAATTAAAGTAAAGGTCATAATTTACACTTAAAACTCTGAAATCTGGGGCTGGAGAGATGGCTCAGAGGTTAAGAGCACTGACTGCTCTTCCAGAGGTCCTGAGTTCAATTCCCAGCAACCACATGGTGACTCACAGCCATCTGTAATGAGATCTGCGTCCCTCTTCTGGTCTGCAGGCATACAAACAGATAGAACACTATACATAATAAATAAATGATAAAAAATTATTACAGTATAAACTAATAGAACCAAAAATAAGTTTAAAAAAAAAACTCTGAAATCTGGCTGGTCAGATACCAGGGAAGCAGGTGGCCATCTTCAGACCTTCGTTCCCCTCCTCTAATCCAAGTCTCACCCCCTACCTCCACAGCAGGCAACTGACTGTGGCTTCTTCTTTCTCTCTGGCCCTATATCCAGAGGTAAATCATTCAGTTCTCCCACACAGCCTCCCTCACTGCCCCCATCCCTCTTATTTCATCCACCAACTTCCCAGACACTCCCTGGGAAACTGCCAGCCATCTTGCTGGCCAGGCAAGCAGATAGGTCAGGTGTTGTAGGACATTTTGATCACTCTGAAACTCCTGAGACTTACCAATAAAGTTAAACCTTGAATCAGGGTCAGAGCCAGTGACTAACTAACCAGAATTGGCCATAGAAAAGCCAGAAATTTGGATAGAGAAGACAGGAAGGGAAGGGCAGGGACTTGAGTTTGGCACTTCCTTTTGGTTCTGGGATGAGGGACGAGATATGTCTCTTGCGGTGTCCCTGGCCTAAAAGTCAGCTGGTTGCCACTCAATGTCTCTGAGTTAGCAGGTTTTCACTCCAGCCTTTGACTACCCCCAGGTCTCATTGATAAATAGAACAACAGAGACTTAATTTAAACCTACACATCACACCCACTGCAAAGCCAGGACCACAGGACCAGAAGTCCTGCCAGGTCTCAGCCTGAGTGGCCAGTGGGCCACTGACTGTGGAGTCATGGGGCCATAGACGATACTTAAAATATCAGTAGATTCACATGCAGTGGTAAGGTGACAGAGAAACATCAGCTAGGGTAGTAGGTGGGTGATCTTCAGAGTTTCACTCTCCCTCCGCTCCTCCAAACCCAATCCCTCAGTTTCACCCCCAGATCTTTAGCAGACGACCTGTTGAGGCCTTGCTTCCATCTCTACCCCAACTCACATGTGACTAAGCAGATCCAGGTGAAAACCCAAACTGTGGGAAACTGGAAATAAAAATTTAGGAACTTGAACAAGAAACTCCAACTGAATACAAGAGATGGAAGAGATAATTTCAGTGATTTAATACAAGATAGAAGAAATGAATACTTCAGTCAGCAATGGGAATGTTAAACCTAAAAAAATAAATCTAGGCAGAAGACATTCAGAAAAATCTTGGACACTATGAAAAGACCAAATATAATAATAATAAGAATAAAGGAAGGAGATTAAACCAAAGTCAAAGGAGGAGGGGAAACCACACCACAACAATAAAATAATGAGAATCAACAAATACTGCTCATTGATAACTCTCAACATCAGTGGTCTCAATTCACCGATAAAAAGATTAACAGAATGAATTCAAAACCCAGGATTCATCCTCCTGCTGCATCCAAGAAACATACTTTAATATCAAGAATAGATAGTGCCTCAGGGTAAAAGGATAGAAAAAGATATTCCAGGCAAATTGATCCAAGAAGCAAGCTGGGGTAGCCGTTTTAGTATCTGACAAAATAGACTTAAAACCAAAACAAATCAGAAGGGATAGGGAAGGAAGGGCACTATATCTCATCAAAGGAAAAATCCACCAAGAGGATATTGCAATTCATAGCATTAATGTACCAAACACAAGAGCACCCAAGTTCATAAAAGGAAAACTATTACAGCTTAAATCACGTATCGACACTCACATATTGACAGTAGGTGATTTCAATACCCCTCTCTTGCCAATAGACAGGTCATCCAGACAAAAACCAAGACAAATGCTGGAGCTAGCTGGTGCCATAAACCAAATAGACATTTATAGAACATCTCACCCAAACACAAAAGAACATACCTTCTTCTCAGTAGCTCATAGAACTTTATCCAAAATTGACCACATACTTGGCATCCAATAAGAATAGCCAGCAAGAAATAATCAAACTCAGGGCTGAAATCAATAAAAAAGAAACAAACAAAAACACAAAGACTCAATCAAAAAAAAGTTGGTTCTTTGAGAAATTCAGTGAGATTGACAAACATTTATCCAAATTAACTAAAAGGCCAAGAAAGAAGACCCAAATTATCAAAACTGGAGAGAAAAGGAGGGACATAACAAGAGTCACCAG
Source organism: Dicrostonyx torquatus (assembly GCA_028555095.1). Taxonomy (NCBI): domain Eukaryota; kingdom Metazoa; phylum Chordata; class Mammalia; order Rodentia; family Cricetidae; genus Dicrostonyx; species Dicrostonyx torquatus. The sequence continues at coordinate 14,136,603 of JAQHUG010000010.1, forward strand.
AGAGATCCAGGGAACAATAAGAATGTACTTTAAAAACCTGTAGTCCACCAAATTGGAAAATCGAAAATTTTTTCAATAGATAACACCTAACAAAGTTAAATCAATATCTGATGAGCAATTTAAACAAACCTATAGATCCTAGTAAAATAGAAGCAGTAATTAAAAGTCTACCAACCAAAAAAAAAAATCCAGAGCCAAATGGTTTTAGTGCAGAATTCTACCAGACTATCAATGAAGAATTAATGCCAATTCTACTCAAAGTATTCCATAAATTGAAACAGGAAGAACATTGTACAATTTTTAGGAGGCCATAGTTATCCTGATACCTAAAGTACATAACAACCCAACAAAGAAAGTAAATTATAGACCAATTTCCCATATGAACATAGATGCAAAATTCTCAATAAAATGCTTGCAAACTGTGATAGTTTGTGACATTTGGTATAATTGGACTCCATAATCTCATATAGAATGGCACTGCTAAGAGATATGGACTTGTTAGAGCAAGGTGTGGGCTTGTTGGAGGAAGTGTGAGGGTGGGCTTTGTGGTTTTCTATGTTCAAGATACTGTGGAATGTCTCAGTTCACTTCCTGTTGCCTGCAAAATGTAGGGCTTCTCCAATACCACATTTGCCTGCATGTCACTATGCTCCCTTCCATGATGATAATGGACCCAACCTCTGAAACTATAAGTGAACTCCCTCAAGTCTCCTTATAAGAATTGCTATGGTCATGATGCTTTTTCAAAGCAATAGAAAACCCTAAGGCAGAAGTTAGTTCCAGGGACTGGAGTATTGCTGTGATAGGCCTGTACATGGTTCTATTTGGAGTAATATGGACTTTGGGAGTTTGTGTTAGGAAAGCAATAGAATGCTTTAGGTGCTGATTAGTGGGCCATACTAGTGGGGGCATAGAAGTCGGTGCTAAGTGTGATTTGATGAACTGTGGCGATCAAGAGGTTTCAGAGGAGAAGAATTTTAGTATGTTGTTCAGAAATCTTTCTTGTGATATTTTGGTAAAGAAAGTGGCTACTTTTTGCCCTTGTCTGAAAGATCTGCCTGAGGCTAAAGTAAAGCATTTTGAATTAATTCCATTGGCAGAAAAAAATCTCAAAACAGCCTAGTGTAGACTCTGTTTTGTGGTTACTACTGTTAACTCTAATGAAGATATATAATTAAAAGGTGCAAGTTGAGTAAGGAAAAATATTTGAGGAGAAAAAAGAGTACCAGGAAGTGGAAACAAGCTAAATTCTGTGTTCAAGGAGATAAACAGATTAGGAAATGGAATATAGGGAGTGGTGAATTTAGGAGAAAATCCCACCAGCTGTTTCCAATTTATGAAAAGGAACTAAAGAAAAGCTTAAGGCTGGGTGTAGTGGAGCACACCTTTAATCCCAGCACAGGGAAGATAGAGGCTGGTAGAGCTCTGAGTTTGAGACCAGCCTGGTCCACAGAGCAAGTTTCAGGCAAAACTTAGGTAATGAAGGACAAAAGGCTGGTGGAGATGTAACTGAATGAGGGGGCCATGTTCCAGCCCCAGTAAGCAGCAGAACTTGGCAGCTTTGACCACATGGTTCTGGTTTTATAGTTAAGGATAGAAGACACAGGTTAAGGAATTTGTCTCTATGCCTAAGGAAAGCTGCTGAGGCCAGGCATATGTCAGGGGTGTCCTTGAATGGAGGGCAATTAGAGAGACCATTGCATGAAGTTGTGAAGTTGAAATCTGAATTGCCCTGGAGAACCCAAGATGCTAGAAATACCAGAGTCATGGGATACCTGCCCAGGAAAGCTACTACCAGGGAGTGGAAACAGCACAAGAGAAAGAAGCATGTCGTAGTCAACAAAACTGAACAGAGTTGGAGATCTGAAGAACATTTTGACATCAGACATGAAGATGCAGAGCTTAGAGTTTGCCCTGTTGTCTTTTGATCTTGCTTTGGTCCATATTATTTCCTCACTATGCTCCCGTTGCTATATTTTGGAATGGTAATGTATATCCTGTGCCATTATATGTTAAAAGTATGTGACCTGCTTTTTATTTTGATTTTACAGATGACTACAGTTAAGAGATTATATGAATCTCAGAAGAGACTTTGGACTTCAAAATATTGTTGAGATATATTGTGATAGGCTTTGGGGACTTTTGGAGAAGGAAACCAAATGTACTTTGCATTATGATATTTTTAAAAACTCATGGGGGCTAGGGAGTGGCATGTGGTAGTTTGAATATAATTGTCCCTCACAATCTCATAGGGAGCAGTACTATTAGGAGATGTGGCATTGTTAGATTGGGTATGGACTTGTTGAAGGAAGTGTGTCACTGTGGAAGTTTCCTATGCTCAGGATACCACCAAGTGTCTCAGTTGACTTCCTGTTGCCTGCAAGATGTTGAACTATCAGCTAATCCTCCAGCCCTACATCTGCCTGCAGGCCATGTTCCCACCGTGATGATAATGGACTGAACCTCTGAAACTGTGAGTTCCCTCAATTAAATGTTTTCCTTATAATAGTTGTTATGGTCATGATGTCTTTTCACAGCAATAGAAAACCCTAAGACATAAACCAAATCCAGGAACACATCAAAAAGATTAGCCACATAGAGGCTTCATTCCAGAGTTACAGAGATAGTTCGACATACATAAATATAACCTACCACATAAACAGATAAAAGACCGTTATCAGAATTTATTATGTGAAAAAAAGAAATTTATTATGTGAAAAAAAAGAAAAAGAAAACCTGACATTTCCTTACCTTCTACTAACTCTGAATGTAAAAATTGGAAGTTTTCAGGAGAACTAAATAGAAACACCACAACTCCTTAAAGAAGCTCCCAAAAATATTTCAAGTTCAAGTCTTATTATATATTTTTTCTTTAGTGTAACCCTTCCAAAAATTATGTTTTTCATGATGGTGACATGAAAAGTTATTATATTCCTCTGGTGGATTTTAGGGGGAAAGACTACACAGAGACCAATGAGAGGCACAAGAAGTAAAACAAAAAACCAGACAACCAATAGAATCTACAACAGTGTGTTTTTGTTGGAGATTGTTGTGAAGAGAATTTGCCAGTGCACTCATGTCAGTTAGATTAAATCAGGGATAACTGAAGTGCTATCAGGAACAGAGAGGACTAGGAGAAAACTCAGAATTAGGCAGACCCAGCCATCAAACTCCATTCAAGAGCAACACTGTAAAGTCACACACATAGTTGAAAGGAGGGGGGATGAGAGAGAAATAGTCTACTTTATTTTATGTGTGTGTATCTGAGTGTATATTTGCACACCATGTGTGTGCAGGAGCCTATAGAGGTCAGAATAGGACTTTGGATTCTCTCCAACTGGAGCTATGAACAGTTTTGAGGCACCATGTAGGAGCTGGGAACTGAACTCAAGTCCTCTGCAAGAGCAGTAAACACTCTTAGCCTCTGAGCCATCTCTCTAGCCCATCAAGAAGAATTATTCCTACACAGGAATTAATGTGGTCTTGCTCCAAAATGATATAACTAATGCTTAAGAATTATGATGAGAATTACACCCAATGAGGAATGGGGAGGAGAAATCAATGTGTGGCTGGGCTAGAACTTTCTAGTCACTGTGGCTCTGCAGACACAAGGGCGCATCTTCCCACAGTTCTCAGAGTCTCTCCAGCTGGTTGCTGAAGAATCTACTCTATGGCCTAATTTGCCTGTGATCACCTTCACTTCCATCCCCCTCCTCATTCACTGATTTCTCAACCATCCCTGTCCGGCATCTTACTGTCCTAGAAACACATCAACTTTGGATGAGAAGGTTAGAAATCCCCTGTACAAAGTACCACTCCTGGTTAAAAATAGAACAGATTTTCTTATTAGAAGACAGTCCAAATTTTAAAGCTGTTTCAGTAATATAACAAATCATAACAATTACATCCACAAGAATTTATACTTAACAGTTTCTTAACCCATTCAAAAAGATTGCAAAGGAATTAGCATTTGTTCGGCCAAAACGTCGACTCTATTGGACAGGGAAGTAAATTCTCTCTAGACAAATCCCATAGTGATCTGACTTTCCCCGTGAAAATCCGTACAGTGACTTCCTAGTTTATTACGCCTACTTGAAAAGGGCAATTTAATGAGGCCTCAGTACAAATACTTAATTGTGCCCAGCAATCGACAGCACCTTTAAACAGTTGTGTTTTTGCCAGAATTAGCTAATGGAAGTAGAATTGCCACTTAATGTCTCAGCTTGCACTGGTAGAAAATAAATTGCATCTGACATTCCTTTGGCTTTTAAAGGACATACTTAGATAATATTTACAGTCGGGTAGATCTATTATTGCATTTGTTTTCTTGGGTTTAAAAAAGGGGATCAAATGGGTTCTAAGGGATAATATTTCTTTGTATCTGCTCGATTTGGAAACCCTATGCGCACAACATGGTTCATTTAGTGGGTATCTAACCAACGTCTCAATATCTGAATGGAAAGTTGACATTTCAATAAAGCAAACAGCCAATTGAGTGATGACTGGCTCATATGTATGAGGGAGTGGTCTGTTTTCACGGAGGGCACGGAAAAAGAGTTTACATTATCAACACACCTGACACACTAAAGATGTTCTCTAGTTGTGAACAGGATGGAGAGACCCAGCTATGAGTTTAACACAGGGTGCTAATCTAGATGCGTTAAGCACCTCATTCACTCCTGAAAACCACACTGGATTATCGTGCTGCTTTGGTACTTCCCCCTAGTATTCCATTTCTATGAAATTTTAGAACAGACTAGTCTCATCAGTACTGGCAGTATCGAGAGCAAGCCTGGGGTGATATTTGTTTTTGCTTACAGCTCCATTTCCTGATCTGAGAAGACACAGCCATAACGTGCAAACCCAAGATGGGAAGAGAAGGTTGGGATATTGAATGGTGGCATGAATTCACTGTATTCCTAAGAAAATACTAAAATTTCATTAAATGTAGACTTTTATTTCTTTGACTGGGGGGAAATAATTTTATTAACTATCCATTATATTTCTGTGAGGTTCAAAAGAGTTAATACTCATGTAATTTTAAAATGCTTCATGTGAAGAGGTATTTACATGGAAGGGAAAATATTCGAGAAAATACTTTGAGGAGCTTCGGAGGTGAATCTGAGGTCTTCATCATGGCTTCCCTTCAACATCCCTGCAGCCTTCTAGCTAAGACCTCTAGCACGGGGCTTCCAGCTAAGAGCTGAGTCAGAACTAAGCTGCACTCTCTAAATCCTCATGGACTCATATTTGGTTTTAGTCTAATAGTGAAGAATTAAGTCAAAACTTTGTTTCGGACATATTTAGGAACACTACCAGTCAGCTTTAACTGTCACCTTGATACAACCTAGAGTCATTGAGAAAGAAGGCTCAGTCGAGAGATTGCCCAGAACAGAATGACTTGTAGGCCTGTCTATGGAATGTTGTCTTGATTGCTAATAGATGTGAGATGGTCTGGCCCATTGTTGGTGGTTCCATGGCCCTGATCTATATAAGAAAGCTAGTTCTCAAGCAAGTCAACAAATTGCATTCCTCAAGATTTTGCTTCAGTCCCTGCCCTGACTTTCCTCAAAGATAAACATTTCAGCCAAATAAATCCTTTCCTTCCCTAAGATGTTCTTGGTTAAAAAAAAAAGCCTTTGTTTTGTTTTTTAACACAGCAACTGAAAGGAAACTAGAACAAAAACTGGTAGCAAGAGTCTTTCTCTGGAAGTCCAGACAAGGCTTAACTAAAGGAATAGAAGCGGGCAGAGCTCTCTTCACATACCCCATTCCTCATTCATCCCACTCTCCACCTGCCAGACAAAGTCCATTTCCTTCCAGTCATCAGAAGAACATATTAGATAAATACCTAGCAAGGCCTGGTAGTGCAACCTGTGATCTCAGAACTCAGCATGTGAAAGCAGGAGGCTCATGATATGTGTGTATCAGAGTATTCTGTAGCATCACATTGAAGGGGAAAAATTCATATTTTTATGTGACCAATTCAAAACAAATCTAAGAGTAACAAAGCCAAATACCTCATACTACCTAATTCCAAAATCTACTACAAAGATATGGTAATTGAAACAGAAAAATACTGGAGTGGAAACATACATACCCAACAACAGAACAGAGATATAATAGAAACAGATTTGTGCATTTATAATCAACCATTTTTCACATAGGTACCATGAACACATGATGTCAAAATTTTAGTTTCTCTGCTAAATAGTACTAGAATTCCCCCATAGAAATTCCAGGGATATTCTTCATAAAAATATAGAAAAAAACTAAAATTTACATGGCTAAATAACTGCTGAGAAAAAAAAAAAAGAAAACACTTCTGGGGGTTGAAGGTATTATAGTACTGACTTCAAGATACACTACAGAGCCACAGTGACAAAACCAGGATGGTATGGCACAAAACCAGACAAATTTATTCATTTTTATTGATTATTTGGGAATTTTACATCACACTCACCTTTCAGTCCCTCCATGTCCACCCCCACCCCTTTGATCTCCTCCACATCAAAAACAAAAATGCAAATTAAGACACAAAAGACAAGTCTAACCCGTGTTATCCATATACTGACTGGAGCATAGTCAAACTCTCAGTGGCCTGCCCCACAAATAGAACTGAGTGGTCCCCTTCATGCTCCCCCACTAGAAACCATCAATTGTAGAGAGCTAACCTTGGCATCCTTATCACATTTTTCAAGAGCTGTCTTTGATGGCTTTCTGTTTAGGCTGTTCCTTTCTGTTGGAGGGTAGCGGCTGTGACAGAAGCCTTTCATGACCCTCCCTCTCAACCGTGCATCTTCAATCATCAACATCACTGCAAAAGTAACTTCCTTACTATTTACAGCCAGCAGGAACATGGATCATGGGCCTCACATGCTTTATGTTGACAGCACAGATCACTAACACAGATCCCATCACAGTAGGACCACAGACCCATTATTAATTAATAGAATAGAGGACTCAGAAATAAGCCTACGAACTATACCCACTATTCCCACCTTGTGTTTGACAAAACAAAAAATGTCCAAATTAGAGAAAAGAAAGCATCTTCAACAAGTGGTGCTGAGAAAACTAAATCTCCACATGTACATAAAAGAAACTAAACCTATATATCTCTTACTTCATATAAAAATCAATTCAAAACAGATCAAAGGCTTTAATGTAAGACCATAAACTCTGAAACAGTTAGGGGAAACACTTCAAGGCAGAGGCATGGGTAAGGGCTTTCTGAAAAGGACTCTTAAGAGTTTAGGAAATAGAACCAAGGTTTGACAAATGGAATTACGGGAAGTTAAAAGGCTTCTGCTCCACAAAGGAGACACTCAGCAGAGAAGAGACAGCCTATGGAATGGGTAAAAATTTTTGCTAGCTATACATCTGACAGAATACATAGATAACCAAAAACTTAATCCCCAAAACCCAAACAATCCAATTAATAAATGAGCTAGTGAAATGAACAGCTAGTTCTCCAGTTACAAAGTACAAATAGTCAGCAAACATACAACAGACTTCCACCTTTCTCCATCAGAGAAAACAACACTGAGATTCTGTCTCACCCCAGTAAGAAGAGCTGTCATTCAGAAAGCAAATAACAGCAAATGCAAGTGAGGAATGGACCTTACACACTGCCAAGGGCAGTGTAACCTATCCCATCTCTGTGGAAATCAGAGTGGAGGTCTCAAAAAAAGTGAAAAGAGAACCACTATTTGGTTCAAGACTCCATGTCTGGGTCCGTACTCAAAGGATGCTAAATGAACAACCACAGGGACAATTGCACATCTACATTTGCCAAGTTATGAGATGAAACTAAATGTCCAACAGAAGACAAACAGATAAAGAAAAATGTGGATTTTTTTGCAGCCATGAAGAAGAATGAGATTAGACTATTTGCAAAAAAAAATGGATGCAACTAGAGATCATTATATTAGATAAATATAGACATGGAAAAACAAATATAGACACGGAAAAACAAATGTTGCACATTTTTTCACTTCTGGACACTACATCTTATATAGATTGTAGATAAGAAATGAAAGCAAAAAAGAGACTACCTAGAGGAATGGATGAGAACACAAGAGTAAGAGGGGGGACAACGAAAGCAAATATGGTCAAAGCGCATGGAATTCTAGTAAGGAAATGTGTTTATGAAACCCATCACTATGTATAATGAAATTAAACCAATAAGTCATGTATAAAGACACAGAAAAGATAAATAGGGCTAGCAAGATTAAAAGAAATTATACCATCATATTACATTTTTAAAAATTAAATTTTATTAAAAAACAAAGCCTAAGTTTTATAATTTGAAATTATAAAAATACTGGAAAAACTGAATAATTTTATTTTGGAGAAGAACTTCAGAACCCAAGCAACTAAACAGAAATAGACCAACAAGTTTTTAGCCTCAGAGTAAAAGGCCACGTGGCAAACAGACACCCAAATATGAAGAGACTGCATCATGGGTAATCCAAACATCTGATAAGAAGTTAATACCCAAACACATACATATACATGTTTTATATGCATTGGTTATCCATGCTATCTCCAACCACCTTCCACATCCTGCCTAGCTTTGGTAACCACATTCTATCCTCTACTCTTAAGAGACCAACATTTTAGATTCCATACCTAACAGCATGCGGGGCATGCCTTCTATGCCTGGCTTACGTTGGAATGTCCTCGATTTCCATACACAGACCAACGGCAAGAAAACCATCCAATAAAACACAAGTAAAGGATCTAAATTGACATTTCTCAAAATAAAATATACAAAAGGCTACTATGAAAAACTATCACTAATTAAAGAAATGCAAACCAAAGCACCATGAAGTGTTTTCCTCACACCTCTTACATGGTTATTACCCCAAAAGGCCTAATAAGCGTTGGTGAGGATGTGTGTGCAAACAATCCCTGGGCATGAGTTGAGAAAACAGAAATGAGAATAGACAGCACAGAAATGACAAGTATTACCAGACTGTCACACATTTGTATATGCAGACGGAGCAAGTAAGACGTCAGAGGGTGTCACATTCCAGCATTTAAAAAGAGTCAAAGCACAGCCTCAGGCTGAGTGTTCAGCAGAAGAGTGGGTACAGACAACGTGACATATAGACACAAGTGAACAGCAGTTGGCATTGACAAAGGACGCCATAGCTTTTGAATGGACCATAGACCCCAAGTCAGCATAAAAGGACTTAGAGGAGACTGTTAAATGAAATGAGCCATACACGGGTTATATCTGCATGAGCTCACTTACATGTAGAATGTAAAACACTCAGACTCCCTGAAACAAAGTAAAATGATCATGACTTGAGGCTGAGGAAGGAATGTTGAGGAGGTATCATTCAAAGGACCAAAGTTTTCAAGAGTGAGTCTAAGAGATTTTTTTTTATATTACTGTGGCAAGTTAGTAAGCACATATTCTATATTTAAAATTTTGTTTTTAAAATAGGTTTTGAGGCTTCTCACCACCACTAGTAACTATGTACACGTGCATCAAAAAGTGCTGCAACCACAGTTTTCAGTCGGCAGTGAGGGAGCCTCGGTGTCACCAACACAGAGCAACAACCGGGTTGGAGTCACATACAGGAGTCTGTGCATTTCTGAACTCTTGCTCTTGCTGTGATTCTGATGCGTTTTTCCACTTGAAAATTGATAGTCTTCCGGGCAGGGTGTTGGCATCTGCTATTGTAGTTAGTGTTATGCCTGTTATGATAAACACAGGGGCAATTTATTTCATCTTACAGCTAATAGTCCATCCCTGAAGGGAAGTCATGGCAAGCACCCAGGGTGGGAATTTGGAGGCAAGAACTGAAACAGAGCTCATCAGGGAATGGTGCTTACTGGTTTGTTCAGCCTGCTTTCTCATACAGCCCAGGACCACATGCCCAGGAGTGGCACTCGCCGCAGTAGGAGGACCCTTCCCACATAAATCGTTAATCAAGAAAAGGCTCCACAGACTCATATTTAAGCAAATCTTGTGGTGGGAAACTCTTCAACTGAGAGTTATTCTTCCCAGATAAGTCTTGTTTTGTGTCAGTTTGACATAAAAACCCAGCATGTTTAATCCCAACACTTGGGAGGCAGGGGCAGAAACATTCCTGTGAGCTCCAGACTAGTGTGCTCTGTGTGGTGAGTTCAAGACCACCCAGAGCTACACCCAGTGACTTTGTCTCAAAATAAAATTTGGTATTTTTGTAGAACTCTCTAGACAGGTGGATCATCTATTTTTGGGCCTTTGGCACTTCAGTACCTACCTCTTAGTTCCAGAACCCATCAATCATAAATTCCCAGAAGGCAGCAACACAGTCAAGTATTTAATCCACTCCTGTTGAATGATGCCCCAACCCAGAGAGCGACATGCATTGAATTTTACAAATATCAGGTACAAAAGCCAGAGTATGCCACATTGCAGTGGACCTGACTCTGCCTAAATCCATTATTTCATACAGTTACCTGTAATTGATAATAGGAGGTAAAGATTAGGTCGCCTACACATCTCAAAGAAAAAGGTCTTCTTCCATACGTCTTACAGGATATTATATTATGCTTCTAGATGGGAGGATCAATCTTATCCTTAGTATTGTAAAGGGCATCTTTAAAATTCAATCATACTCCAGAAGAATCGCAAATGCCAAGTGTTTACATAATTGAGCTCAACGACTGTTATTAAATCAGTGGCAAAGGTTACCTTTCCTGATGGAAGGTAGTTTGGATAAATAGTAAAACTGTTTCAAATTCCCATGGAGTCTACACCAATTGTTCCACTCTCTCCCCTTAAATAAGAAATGCCTGAGGGGGTGATAACAATTTTCTCTTCCTCCTCCTGTTTTGTTTTGTTTTTTTTTTAACTAATAATGAAAACGCAGAACAAGAAATAATGAAAACCTACAGAACTAGGGTCCATGTCTGCAGCGTAAGGAGGCTGAGTTTACATGGCCTCTGCTATTCCAATGGGGGTTGTTAAAGATGGTGGTTCTGTGGTCCGTGGAGAGAAGGTTGTTTTAGGATAACAAAACTTCTTCCAAAGATTAGAGCATGAGCTGAGCAGGTCACAGCACTCTGGTGGGACCTGAGAAAGGGTAAGAGACACAGAGCTGGAAAAATCCACACTGGCCTTCGGAGTTTTTACAGTTAGACTAGATGGGAAAGAGAGAAGGTTCTCTTGGGGCAGCAATCTTGGGGAAGTCGGCTGATCAGGATGATTCAGCCACTCTCTAATCAGCCATTTAAAGAGCCTTCTCAATCACAGGCTGAGAAGGACCGAGGCAGGAGGATCCTTTAGGATCATTCCTTCATTTTGTTCAGAACCAGTCCTCTGGGCTATCACTCTTTATAACATAGCCCAGATCCCCTTTCCTCAAAGGAAAACAACAGCTACACGCCATTCTTAAGGCCCTACTGCATACTCACCACTCTCCTAAGGATGGAAGCAGAGAGGACTGTTCCTGGCAGTGCCACTGCTTCCAGCAAGACATACAATTGTATTAGCCCTTCGGAAACTGAGCAGACTAGAGTTTACCCAAAGGAGTCAAAGACATACCCGCATGAATGTTTAGAACAGATCTATTTATGATACCAAAACATAGAAGAAACCAGGGTGTCTTTAAGTACAGAAAATATCTATGTTTTCCTCTGAATTTTCCTGTGAACTTAAAGGTTCTCTTGTTTTTTTAAAAAAATGAGTATACCTGCTCATTTTTTAATAAAAAGGTAATCAAGTCAGAGCAAAAACTTTTCAAATTTTATGAACCATCTAAAACTTTCACCTAGCATGCACAGTTAATCCTGGGCTTGATCCTTAACACTGCAAGATGAATACATAAATAAATATTCTAAGTCCAATCCTCTAACTCTCTACCACAAAAATATAGTGTACCTAACATTAATATTAGTGAAAGTGATTAAAATCATTAATAAGTAGGGAGACAGAAGAGTACATGTTTGTAAATGGTTTTATTTAAAGGAAAAGCAAACACAAAATGAGATTCAGAAATCACTTCTCAAATTCTACCACAAAATAGTCCAAAGGCACAAGAGCTCCATAGTCAGACCTGACACAGCATCACCACTCTCCACACCAGTCTGTTACTCCTCTGTTGCTGTGATGGGATGCCATAACAAAAGGTAACTTTGGGGAGAAAAGTGCTTATTTCGGATGATACATCCAGTGGTATAGAATCCATCATAGTGGCGGGGGGCAAAGCAACAGGGAGGACATGCCAGGAGCAAGACACAGGCTGATCACATTTGATACACAGACAGGATGTATGCATAAGAAGCAGAGCCAGGCTATGAATTCCTGAAGCCCACCCTAAGTGGTATACTTCCTTCATCAAGGTAGGTTCTGCCTCCTAAAGGATCTATAACCTCCTCAAATATCACCACCAACTCGAGCAAGTGTTCAAATCCACTAGCCTATGCAAACATTTCCAAGGTACCACAGAAGCTATGTGAGTGGTTCCAAGTCGTAGGGGAGCTACTGATCAGATAGATTTGTGTATCACATCTCCTCAGCTCTTGGCAATTTGATATTTTCACTCAATTCCAGTGTTTCTTCAAAGAATTATATCTAAGATGTTGCAAAGTCCACATATTTGCAATAATTTGCATGCTTTAAAATGCCCCTCCATACCTTCCCCATGAATGACAGGGGCAGAATGTGGGAATCTTCGATCATCAAAAAAAATTTTTTTCACTTAAAGCATAGGATACTAGATTCATGTCTTTGGGCAAATCTCATGACAGAATTTCCCTATCCAATACCTTGTTTTTAACTCCTAGGTTCTTAAAGAAACATTTCATTTCATTTTGGTAAAAATTTTAATCAGCAAGTATTTCAAAGACCTTCACGAATTTCTCCTAGTTCATGAGAAGCACAGCGACCTTGACACTCAAGCTTTTTCAGTCCACATAAACTTTCAGAATACTATTTAAAGATCTTTTTGTTTTAATTATGCATATGTTAAAGGTCCTTTTGTTTTAAATATGTGTACTTGTGTATATGTGCCCATGAGTGCAGTGCCCTCGGAGGACAGAAGAGAGCATCAGACCTGCTAGAGTTTTAGATAAAGGTGATTATGAGCTGCCAGATGTGAATGCTGGGAACTGAACTTGAGCCTTTGCAAAAACAGCAATAGCTCCTAACTGCTGGGCCATCTCTCTAGCCCCTCCCATTACTTTTATTTATTTCTGCCCCCAACCCTGTTCTGTTTTATCCTCTATAAGCCCTTTGTATTGAGTTGAGAATTTGTTATTCCTGTCTTTATCAGCTCTCTAAGTGCATTTAATTTTATCCCTTCATCCAAATCTTGGAATCTTTCCTGAGCCTGTATTAATCTTCACTGAAGAAGCATAACCAATGGGCAATTTGTGTTTTTCTTTGTAATTCACTCCGTCATCTGCTTTTTATTCTCTTAAAGCTCAGATCTTGCACTATTTCTTCTTTGGTTTGATACTATTGACTAAATTTCATTGATAATGCTAAGTAAGGGATTTTCTACAATTTTTCTTGTATTTCCATTATATGTACATATATTCTTATATATAAGAGCTTTCTTGCTGAGAGAATAGCTTTTGTCTGTCATCATTTATTGGCTTAGGATTCGAGTTAAGAAGTGGAAACTGAACTCACACTTTCATCTGCTACTTACTTGAGTTTCTATCCCTCCATACTATCATTTCTAGTGCAGGTCATTCCCTTCGCACCCTGCCCCTGGTATTTAGAACCCTTCAGTCAGCACCGTGAAGCTCTGGGATTGGGGGGTGGTGCTAGACTGTAGACTTATGTCTCCATCTTAAACAGCTTGCTTTTTAACTGTGATTTTATAGGTGTGGTGAGTGGAAAGGGAGAGAAATAATGGAAATAATGGTGTTGATATTGATCTTGTTTATGGGAACCACAGCCAAAAGAAAAATTAACTGGAGCTGTGCTGTTATGTGGTATAGGCCTTGCATCAGTCAAAACGAAACAATCTAAATTCTGTTTGGTAGGGAAGTAGTTCCCTAAAACAACTATCACCCTAGGGAGCCAACCTTGACCGTAACTGTGTATTCATGTACACAGGGTTCACTGGAACTTTCTATTCAAAGAATTAAGTTTAGTTAGAAAGCATCACATAAAACAACTCCTTTTTTGGCAAGATCTCATGAAGCTCGGACTAGTCTTCAAGTTGCTGTAAGGATGACCATGAACCCCTGATTCTCCTGCCTCTACCTTCCAAAGTGTTGAGGTTACAATTGTACACAGCCCCACGTGTTGGAGATGGAAGCCAGAGCTTTGTGTGTGGCAAGCACAAGGCGCTACCGACTGAGCTACACTCCCAGCCTCAGATGCTTACTGGTGCCTAAAGGCAAGCTGTTGGGATAGGTTGGTCCTCATGGGGGACCAGAAGTGTTTCCTTCACAGTTGAACTGGGCCACCCAGAAGTACATGCCAGGAAGCACTCCATCTAAATGGACACTTCTGTCATAAAGTAAGAGGTGCCCAGCTCATCTCTTCACTAGTCTGATTCATCCCTCTCATGTTAACAACAGAAACCGTAAAGAGATCTTCCTGTAGCTCACACACTCAACCTGCCTGTCACTACTAAATGTTCCCAACTCAGACCATATACATATTTTATTAGAGAATGAAATAGAGAGGCATGAGCGGGGAGACTGAAGACAGACTTTACCAAGCAAGTATGGAAAAGAAAAGGGGCAGGAACCGAGGGCAACAATTGGGATGGAACAGGACAGCAGCTACAGGATCAGACATGCCATGGGAGAAAACACTTTTACTTTTTCAGTCATCCCATGCTTTCTCTGCAGGGCAACTCCTGTCTTTCTGTGGGAATCCAGAGTTGTGGGCGTCATTTTCAGTCTCGTAATAGTAAGCTGGCTGCTGCTGGGACCTCTTTTACATGGCTGAGTTCTGAGTGTTCCATCAAGGAGAAATATCCAGATCCCATAACTGTGTTTCTGCCTCTCCCATCATTTGGGGTCATAAAGAAATATTGAATCCTGTGTCTATGGGATGCAAGACCATTGAGAGTAGAAACAGACAAGCGATGCTCCCTATATACAGATCTGGCATTGGTTTCATCTAAGTTGTGTTTTCTGTATGGGAGCATGAGAAAGTAAACAAACATCACTAAACCTACTAAAGAAGCCCAGGTGTGGGAGCTCAGGCACTGGCACTGCCCCTTGACCCAGGTCATCAGAAAGAAACCTAAGACTCAGAGTCAAGTCCACCGTCTGCCTATTTTGCATTATCCATGGCTTTCAGGGAACTGCTCGGGCTATAAAGAACCACAAAACCTCCTCCTGGTATTGATATACTAATCTATTCCCACCACTCTGCTTCAAAATCCACATGAAAGAAGACGTTCAGAATCCTCTCAGGCTAGCAAGTGCAGCATGATGGAGAAAACCATGGGTTTCAAGATGATTGGTTGTTATCATTGAACTTGATCAACTGTGCAAATGTTTTCAGGCCATGAAGCTAGGAAACACAGCAACTGCTTGAAACAAAATGTTTTCCATTGGCTGCAAAACTTTCTGAGGTTACAGGTGCACACACAACCATGCCCAACTTTTGACATGGGTGCTAAGGACAGGTCCTCAGGCTTACAGAATAAGCTTCTTCCCCACTCCAGGCCTCAACCTTATTGTCTAACAAAAAGTCACTCTTTTTTTTTTTTTTGCCTTCTTGGCCAGTGGGCTCTAGAGAGTCATCTGTCTCAATACCCACAGCAATAGGGTTATAGACATACACCGCCATACCTGTATCCTTACATTGGTTTTGGAGATCCAAATTTAGGTCCTCATACTTGCGGAGCAAGCACTTTATCCACAGAGCCACCAGCCCTCGTGACAGCATTTTTAAAATTCAGATCTTATCCCCTTGAATGCCTGTCACAGAATCTCACCTTCTCTCGGGTGCAAACATTACTGATGGCTTTTTATGTTGGCATTACTGCACACATATCCTCAGGGGGTGAGAAGATGCCATTCTATGCCATAGACAACAACAGGATAAAAAAGGAATTAAAGAAAACCTAACAGAGTTCCACTAGGACAGCATACCTAACTGTGGGAGGCAGTAAATAAAGCAGATGTTTAGTTTTCCTACCTTAATAAAGTACTAGGAAACCAGAGAAGCCATCTCACTCTCTGGTCTTCTAAAGGCAAGCTGAGAAGCCACATGTAAGTTGGTCAGCCTTTGAGGACCTGAATCTTCTCATCTGTAAGGAGAGGCTGGAGCAGGTGGCGTGGGTACTTCCCAGCTCTATAGCTTTATGTGCTATAACCCAGCCCACCGGGCTCTGCTGTAATCTGTCCTTATATCCGGAAGACAATCCCTTTCAACCACACCCCCCAGCATCCTGGCCAAGCTGATTCTCACAGCAAAGCTTTGAAATTCCCAAATACAGTCTGCTCAGGCCTGTCGGTGCTATGTGGATCTGCCACTTCACAATTCAAGTCATCAGCTATTGACTCGTGACAATCTATATCTGCATTAAAATGGGAGTTTTGGATTAATGTGGAGCTGAGAGCCTGATGGAGGCTCTTTGCTGCCAGCCTGTCTCTGTAATTGCAGAATGGATTTCACCACCCACAAAGGGCAAAATGAATGTGATCATCCCTGGTCGTCGATAGCCCATCGATTTTTTTTCTTTTGACTCTATGATTCGCACAGATATTGAAACTCATTTTTTAAGCAAGGAGACTTATTAATCTACATTCTTCAAAACTAGTGGACCCTACAGTGAGGTGAACTCTGGGGGTAACTTGATATGTCACATAAATTTTTTTCATTTTTTTTCACATACAGACGTGCACACATACATGCACACACATGCTTGTGTTCTCAGTCCTACTGAAAACTAGCATGCTTTGTAGATGCTGGGACACTGTACTCATTATCAGGTCACTTAGGAAAGTTTCAGAAGAAAATGTTGTCAAATATTTGATACATTCTGGTCTGTGGCATCTGCTTTCTAGGTTAGGTTTTCCACTCACCCCTAAGGTCGTAAACAGGATGTCTATAGCAAAACCTGCAGTTGCAAAGATGGAACTCAGATCCGGGACCATTTCTTCCCTGAATGGAGCCTATTAATCTACAGTAAGGGAGAAAGAAAGACAGACCTGAAGCATTTAATTGTGGTTGCCCCAAACCATACCAGTTCTTTGTATTTCCCATGATGCAGCTTCCATTTTATGTTGCTTCCATAATTACATCTTCTGATCACTTATTCTATTGCCTTCTCAATTTTGCTGGAAATTCAGACTCAAAGTGGTTCAAAACCACATGTGTCAGATTTAGTTTGGGTGGTATGTTGTAAAATGTGGTAGCCTTCTCTCTTCCCATAGTTCTAGCTTTTGAGAATAATCAGTACAAATAAAATTGGCCATCAGCGTTCTCTCCTTGGGAAAATTTTCCACATCTGTCCCCTAGGC
This sequence comes from Dicrostonyx torquatus, assembly GCA_028555095.1. Taxonomy (NCBI): domain Eukaryota; kingdom Metazoa; phylum Chordata; class Mammalia; order Rodentia; family Cricetidae; genus Dicrostonyx; species Dicrostonyx torquatus. The sequence continues at coordinate 14,154,048 of JAQHUG010000010.1, forward strand.
CGAACCCCACTTTAAAAATGCTGTCTTTCTTATAGGGGACAGAATTTAACTTTGCAGGAAAAAGAACATGAGAATCTTGACCTTGTGAATTCAGTCATGCAACAAGGGTCAGAATGCTCAGAATTTGCTTAGAATTCATAAAATTCTAGTCCCATCAAGATTGAGTTATAATATCCATTACCTAATAAGCAGAGTGAATATTTAACTGACTTCTATTCAAGTTTAAATAAACCAAGCCCCAGTATTAAATTATTCAATCATTCCCAATAACTACAGTTTTGTGTACAGCCAGCCCACTGGTCACTAGTTAATGTGTATAGATGTGCGATGTTGAGATTGCTCATTCTTGATCCAACACTAGTAGTTATCAATATAATAATCTGCATATAAGAGAGACATTTAGAAGGAAACAGAAACCCTGTAAGAGGGAAATGTAGGCAAGGCAGCATGTTGAGACTCAGCATATACTCCATGTCTATCTCCCAGCAGCATTCAAACCCATGTTCCTACTTCTCTAGATTTTGCAATGATTTCCTCACTGGGATATCAGTGCCTAAACTTTGTCATGTCAAATACATTTCTGATAATGACAATGACCTTAGTTTTTTCATCATCTCATAGGTATTGTAATTGAGAAGACAAGATAATGCATGTAGAGTACTTTGACATTTTTGTGAATATCTTATCAATATTCTGTCATGGTCCTAAAGTTAAATGTGTTTATAAGAATCTTTTTCCCACAAAAATGTTGGCTCACTGAGTCAAGGACAAAGTCATGTTTACCACTTATCCCAGACTCAGAATGATAAAAATAACTATTACTGACACTGAATAGAGATATAGTTTAAGTTCCAAAGAATTTTATATCAAACCAGAGATAAAATCTATTTTCCCTCACTAATTGATTTTTATCAACTTTCTTTATATAATATAGACTTTCACCTCATTAGGAAAGACAGTCTCAGAATTAAGAAGATTGGCTGTGCCCTGACATAGACACATGGAATAGGATACTTTGCAAAGATATTGTGGACCCTAGAGATGATGTCCTCCAATCTTTCATTAGTGAAGAGTTTGAGACTGAAACAGATGAGATCCTGTGACCAGGGTTGTAATACTTTAGTATCAGTCATATGTGTGGATACCAGGAACCAGGCATTTTCCTTCCATGATGACATGTATTCAATACAGGCACCACCTGTCCAAGAAACATCAAACTAACAAAAACAATCCATAAGAAGATGTACTTCAGCAATTATGCTATCATTTTCCAAGAAGTGAAGATGCCACCGCTTCCCCATTAGGAAGATAAAATAAAATGAATCACAGCTTACCTAGAAGTGGAAGAAACTTAGCTGGGTTGTGGCTAGCTGTTTTTGTGTAGGTCTTTCGTTTCTGGGTCTGGAAAATCACAGTGTTGAGAGCAATTACTGATTTTCAAACTGGGGTTTTCAGACCCCTGGAGTTCTGCAGGATTGTCATGAGGGCCATCTTAGATTAGATGAAAGAGTGCATTTAGAAATCAATCTTTTCCAGTACATTTTGTTAATTTGTCTTACTTGAACATTTAAATTTTTCAAATTTATTCCTGATCAAATGTAATACCCCTTTATTCTAGAAATGTTTTAGTTATTTTATTCTTTTCTATGACTTAATTTCTCAACAGAAATAAGGAAAGGGAGACAGTGTGTCTACATGATAAGACAATAAATACTCTGATCATTATACTGTACCAAAGATATATTTAAAATTATCATCACAGTTAAAGAATTCTTTAAGGGGTGCAAGAGAAAACTCTGTAAACGCCCCAAATATGGGTAATAATGCTTTAAAGTATATACAAATTAAAATATTATAGACAAGATTGCAAAAAACTTAACAATAGACAAAACTCTAATGAGACTAAATTTTGTTCACTTGGTCATTTCAACCAGATTTTTGCATTTTTATATGTTTAAAAACTATTCCTTTTAAAAAAAAAAAAACAAATTGCCTGCTTCTAGAAAACCATGGAATCTTCCTTCTCCTTCACAGTTCCCACTCCATCCCTAAGTCACCACCAAGACAAGTTTAGCTGGTGAGCTCTCTTACTTCATTTGCTCACTCATTCCTTGACTCCCTCATTCAGGCTCTTGGATAGCCCAGGTGTCTAGGTGTCCATGTTTGTAAAAGGCACATAATCCAAATGTTGCATGACAAGTGCTAGCAGAAGCATCCCCTAGCAATGATAGAAGGTAAAGTAAATGGAGTCAAAGAAGTTGAGAAAGCTCCACCTAAGACTTTCAGTGTGTGTGTATGTTGAGGGGGGTACTTGTAGAGTGATTGGCTAAGAAAAACCAGGCATCAGGTGAGAAAAGAAGCCATGCCTGTAGAAGAAAGGAATAAGGGGGCTAAAAGGAGTTTCAGGTAGACAACCACCAGCTCAGAGGCTTAAATGGCATGGTGTTTCCAGGGATCACTGAATAATTCAGAATGGCATGAGTATAGTTCCCATCAAGTGAGTGGAGGTGAGAAGAATATCATAATGAGGCAGAGATATGGTCATTAGTCAGGTTAAAAAAAGAGGGGTGTCCTTGAAGGTCATTGGAGAGACTTCATGAGAAAGCTTTGTGGACAGAGAACAGGGGGAGTCCTGAGGGTCATGCCACAGATGAGGCTATGCTTGTCAGATAAATCTTTAAGGGTAGAGGAGTCTATATATCAAAATAAGAAATGTCATTGTGAAGTTGCAAGAATAAAAACTAAGACACAGGAGGTCACTCAGGAGTCCATGTTCTAAAGAACAGAGAGAAGAGCTGGGAGAGAAGGAAAGGGCAGGAAATGTCGAGTCACTGAATGGAGACTGTGAGCACCCTGCAGAGGAAGACTGGCACAGGCTGGGCACCAAAGTCATGCAAACTTTAAAATAAACTAACTCTTTCCAGAATGCCTTGCCAACTGTTCTTCAAGACCTGATCCACTGTTCTCGGCCTCTTTGGAGAAGCATCAGAAAGAGAGGGCCAAACACTGGAAAAGAGAGACAAAGGAAGGGGCCAGAATATGGGGTCTTCATTTAGTGCCCTTGGAAAGGAGTGAACAGGTAGTACAGAAAAGCTCTGCCATTTCCCATTCTATCCCTGACTCAGCCAGTAAAAGTCAAGAAGTTGTCACTGAAAGGGACAAGTTAGTCAAAAGAGAGGAAACCCATGACCATAAATGGGAGAGATTTCTGGGTATCTTCAGAGAAAGTAGCCATCACAGAAAGAACTTCAAAATCACAGGGAGGTCCCTTTGTGAGGCCACACTGTGCAACTGCTTCCCTTTAGTACACACTAAGACCTATGTACATGAATGTGCACATACACATGAACAGACACACACACAAAACCCATTGCTGAAGTCTGAAATATCCATAATTATCACTCATTTGTCAAAACTTAGCAAGATCTTTTCCACCAGTGTAAACACCCTGGAGGAGAGAGAAGATGCTTGTTACAGACATATGTTATAGACATCATCTTTGCTAATAGACATAAGAGTAGCTGACTGCCTCTTATGATAGATGAAATGGAGAGAAGGGAAGTTGCAAGACTGTATTCCTTACAGGATGGAACGGATCCCCTTACACAGATTAGGTCAACTGTTCTATTGTACTGAGTGTGCTAGTTTCATCTGTTGCTGTGATAAAACACTCTAACCAAAAACAACTTGGAGAGGAAAGAATTTATTTCTTCTTACACTTCCAGGTCACACTCCACTGTTGAGGAAAGTCAGGGCAGGAACTTGAAACAGAAATCATGGAGAAACACTATTTGCTGGATCACTCTCTGGCTTGCTTTGCTTACTTACATATACAGTCCAGGACCACCTTCCTAGGGATCGTACAGTGCACAGTGGGTTTTTTCTCCCTGTATCAACTAGAAATTAAGATTATGGTCTATAGCCAAGAGCTACATAGACCTATTTGGTCTAGGTAATTTTTCAGATTGAGTTTCCCTACTCCTAGGTGACCATAGGTTGTATCAAGTTGACAATCAAGATTAACTAGTACACTGAGAAAGGCTTTCTTTCCTGAAGCTAGTAAATAAAAATTCAGTAGAACATCTTCATGGTTCTACCATGGGCTGCTCTTGGTTCCATCCCTATGGCTGGATGACCAACTGTCTTGATCTAAGCCAAACCTCTAGACTGTGATCCCAGAACATACAGGACAGTGGTGAGGGCAATGAATGCAAGACCAAAAAGTCAAAGCTGTGGCTTTCAAGAATTTGAAATCTCACTGGGAAGAAAAGTCCCAAAGGTCTTGAGAAACATCCACCTTGCCAGGCAGTTAATGTAAAGTGAGAGATGGAATCTTAAGATCCAGCATCAGAAGTGGTCACACCCATGGAGAGTAAAATCACACCTTTCAAAACTGAACCAGCCTCAACTCTATGAGTTGCTGGCTGTCTCAGAAGTGTGTTTCTCCAGGAAAGATGTCCATTAACCTCACAAAGAAAGCATGTGGAGAGAGAAACGATAGCAGAAACGCCAACAAAGAAAATTCTCTCGGCTTCACTGACTGGGAACATGAGCCTTTACACATTCTTTCACACCCCCTGAGATAACAGTGGAATCGCTAACTTAGTAAAAGAATATGACGAAGTTCTGATGAAAAAGTTTGTGCTGTTTGTGTATCTTACAATGCTTCACTTTTAATTCCACCTTTCCTGTAATTTAGGGCACAGGTTCAACTCTCTATGGATCTATACAATATCTAGACTGGAGGCATGCATATGACAAAAGAGGCTTTCCACGTCACTGACAACAGTGTTGAAACCCTACATTTGATGAGGTCCTGGTAAATGACGTAGGTTAGAGAAACCTCTGCTATGGAGGTCAGACTGCTTCATGGTTTCTGGTTCTGGATCTGCCTCCACCTGTCATCTCAGAGACTCCTAGAGTTTCTGTTCTGTGACTATGCTCAAGTACCTTTTCTGATAACAGGAGTGGCGAGTGTTCACTTCACCCTTACTAAATACAAACAAAATTAGGCAAGAACTTGGTCTCTCTTATCTTATTCCAGTTGCATGATGGTATCATCTGGTCATATTAGCATTCTGGTCCTCAGGAAGAGCTTCCCAATACCATGAAGTGAGCAAAAAGCAAAGAGAATACAAGCAAGAGCCTTTGAGCTTAGTCACATGTATTGTCACTTATTGTGCTGTGACCAAATACCTGAAAGGAAGCTACTCAAGAGAAGAAGGCTTTTCTTTGGCTCACAGTTCAAGGTGAAGGCATTGTGGTAGAAGCATGAAACAGCTTGACCCATTGCATCTACCATGAGTAAGTAGAAAGAGAACAGTGATCAATCTATCAAACTCCAGTGCTGGTCCCCAGTGAACCACCTCCACCAGGCTCCATCTCCTAACTGTAGCACCATCTTCCCAAACAGCTCCATAAGCAGCATGCCGGGTTTTCAGACACAGAAGCCTGTGCAGAGTATTTCACACTCAAACCGCAACACCATGATGTATAGTCTAACTAGACAACTGATCAACTAATGGTAAGTAGGTTGCGATAGATGAGATGAGAGAGTTAAAAGATTCACAGCTCCTATGTAGCCCTGGTTGTAAGCTTGACTGGCTCTAAAACTGAAGAACACTTGCAAACTGACTTGGATATAAGAATAAAATATCAAAAGATTGTGTTACATTTTATAAAGAAAATTTGTGAACAGTACAGTATTTCAGTTGTCTCCCTTTGAACAGTCTTCTCTGATTTGGATTAACAGTGTTCCCCGGGGAGCCCAAGTGAGTAGACAGATAGGTGATCTCATGAATAACCAAATGTAGCTGAAGGCTGAAATTAGGCAGAGGGAAAGAAACAGCTTAAGTAGCAAAATACTACTACCAGAAATGACATGCTTGGGTTGGGCTTCCCAGTAGGTGACTTCCAAAAACTGTTTCAATGCTGTCTAAAACAGGTGGTTCACACTCATCTGGTCCCAATGCACCTTAGTGACTTTGTCTGTCCTTAAAGCACTAGAAAGCTCTTCTTCCAGTCTGGCTAAAAGAACTTCTCCATATCTGTACACTTCATTTCCTCTGTGATTTGTTTTGCTCATATATGCTTTAGTTATTTTAGTTATTTTTCTTGTTGCTGAGGCAAAATACATAACAAAGGAAACCTAAGAAAGGAAGGGTATATTTTAGCTCACAGTTTGATGCTACAATCCATCATGGTGCAGAAGGCATGGTAGCAAGAGTGGGAGGCAGCTGGTCACACTGTGTTCAGTCAGGAAGCAGAAGTGAATGCTGGTACTCAACTTGTGTTCCCTCTGCATCCATTCTGGGACTCCAGCCTATGGAATGAGGCCACCACATTTAGGGCAGATCTTTCCTCTTCACCACAATCTAGATGTCTCATCACTGACATACCCATGTTTTCTAGGGATTCTAGACACTGTCAAGGTTACAATATTAACTAGAACAATCTATCTTCTTCAAAAGAATCTCTTAATTATCATCTCTAGCCAAAAATCTCTGACCTATTCTCCAAAATCTACCTGAAATTCCACTTCCTGCCACCCAACTAGCAAGACAGTGGAACTTCTGAGAGCCTGGAAGCAAGTGGAGACACCAATTGCTCAGGATCTATGTGGTTTCTGTTCATGTATGCTGAAACACATGAGGACTCCCAATGCAGCCTCCATCCACATCCCAAATGCCCTAAGATTCAGAAGACATTCCAATGCGTCAATTTAAGCACTGGTGTCTTGGTCTCAGATCAAGCATGAATGAAATGAGGGAGCAGATACACCATCTATGTTGAGTTTGCCTGTCTATATGACTCACTTGCATTCACTTCCTCCCTTATTTCCTCTGAATGAAGATTAGTATTGCTGTCCTACCATGGCAACATCTCTCCCTTCAGCAAATGCTCATCATGGGTTCTGTTTGTAGGAACAAAAGCTCCCACAGTGTGTAGACCTCACCATCTCTGCTTTAATATATATATATATATATATATATAGTATTTATATATATACATATATATATATATTACTTACTTATTTGAATGTCCAAACACTTATTTGATCACATGGAATAAATCAGTCTTGCTGGGCAGTGGTGGTGCATGCCTTTAATCCCAGGACTTGGGAGGCAGAGTCAGGTGGATCTCTGTGAGTTCAAAGCCAGCCTGGTCTACAAGAGAGAGTTCTGGAACAGCTAGGATTACTGCAAAGAGAAGCCTTGTCTCAGGAAAAAGAAGAAGAGGAGGAGGAGAAGGGGAGGAGGAAGAGGAAGAGGAGGAGGAAGAGGAGGAACAGGAACAAGAAGAAAGAATCTGTCTCATTTATTTCTATATCTTTTTGAATGGGGAAAGAGCCTGGAACATAGTAGGATTTAATAAATTTTATTAAATAGTTGAATGAATAAATGAGTGGAAAGGCTGGAGAGCTCTCTGTCAGGCCACAGCATGTGACTGGGGCTCTCAAAGTCCCTAAAGACCACCAGTTGTGTAACCATCAGAACTAGGATTGTGCTACAGGCCTACATCGGGGAGCTGTCCGTGGTCCTGGATGATTTGCTCATTCCATTCCAAGGCCTGCACAGTTGTGCCACTTCAGAAAACTCTAGCCTTGGCTTCTGGCAATCACTCCACCTCTGTGTCCACTGCTTCTTCTCATATGACTACTACTTGGGACTGGCCAGTTGCAAGGTTTATTACAACCACTAACATGTGATGAATCCCTTGCTATGCCCTGATCCAGGAGCCAAGTCCTTGGTGTGTTTCCAGGAAGGTCCATGACCACCTGTGTTGAACAGCAGGGGCCTCAAGCTCATGAAACAGAGACTGCATGTGGGGCAAATACTTCTAGGCAGCTCACAAATAGCATCCCCTTTGTAAAGAGGACCCTAGGCTGTCTGAGGAAGACTGTGACACAGTGGCTTTTGTCAGATACTACTTGTCATGCCCTACCCCTGCAAGAGTCACATAGGCGTGAATATTATGAGGGACACTCCTAGATATGGACCCAAGGAAAAGAGGATGGGCTTTAATCGAGAAAGGTCCTCTCATCCCTTTTTATCTCTTAGTAAGCCCTGAGTCTGTCTCTATGTAGAGCATAGGAATTAAGTTGCATGTGGAACCACAGCTAAATATGGATTGCTAATTCTGAAAAGTGGAACTTTCAGGTAAGTCTGAATAATTTTATTTTGTATCTCTTTATATGAACTGATTAGAACTTAAGTCAAATTACTCTTACTAGGTTAAGGACTTTGAAAATTCTGACTTATATTAATTTAGGAGTTCTGGATGTTGTTGTATGACCAATTTGTGTGCAGGTACATGTGTGTAAACATGCATGTGAAGGCCAGACAACAATGTTGCTTCGACAACACATTCTTAAGGCATCTTTTACTTTCACTTTTGAGGCAGGATCTCTCAGTTAGGCTGGGCTATCTAGAGAGTGAGTCCTAAAGATTTTATCTCCATCTCACATTCACTGGGATTTCAAGAATGTATCACCATATTTTTTTTAACATGGGTTCTGGGTATCAAACACAAATCTACATTTTTCCAGGTAACTACTTTTTAACTGAGCCCTCTTCTTGACCTCATAGTCAACCTTTTTTTGTCATGTTACTCTTTATTTTTGTGACCCATAATCATCTTAAGCATAATCCAAATATGCTCGCTCATCATGGTTTGTTGCCAACAGTGCAGTTTTCTATATACATTTTTTCTTTTCATATGTATGTGCACATTCATGTGGGGGGCATTGTGTGCATATAGATAAATTTGCATTTATGTAAAGGCCCAAGTTGATTTGGAAATCTTTCTAATCACTTTTCCACAGTATTCTTTGAGTCAATGTCTCTCAGTGAAGTCTAAAACCTGATGATACACCTACAAGCTTGTTCAGAGAATCCCCTATTTCTGCTTCCTCATGAAGCTGGAATTACAGGAGGCCAAACACCCCTTCCTTGAATTGAACTATGTTTGGAGATCCACATTGGCCTCTGTACTTACAGGACAAGCACTTTAACAATTGGGCCATCCCCTTAGCCAACCTACAGTTTCTAAATGGTATATCATGCCCCATCCCACTGGATCTGCTCAGGTGGTCCTGCCAAAGATTCTCACTGACACATACTTCCTAGGCCACAGTTTGCCAAACAACCATCAATCATGCCAAGTGGCTAGAAGATAGGATGATAAAAACATCTTTTGCTCCATCATCTATTGTAATTGAAGCCCAAAAATTGAAACTTGAATCATAAGGCTACTTGCACGTGCCAACCTTCTTGCTCTCACCATGACCTTAGAAGCAGCCATAACTAAAGTCCTTTGTGGATGACTCTTCCAGTCAATAGTCCCTACCCCAATCACAATATCTTTTGAATCATACCATTGGATGTTCTCACCAAAGTCCTACAAACACCCTCATCTGTGAGTGTTCGTCTGTGATTCTCATCTGTGAGTCCCCTTTCCCTTTCTGTGTGTGATGGGAACACACACACACTTCATACATTGGCATGTGTATATGACTGTATGTATATGCAGAGCATCTGTGGCCTGCTGCTTTGTAAGTCATAGAAGAGAACCTGGTATCCATAGCCTCAGGTTTCCCTGGCCAGGAAATTATACACTCAGGGACCAGCACAATGTTCAGGTTTCTTGTCTCTCAAATCAGCCTCGCAAGTGTAACAACTGCTGCGTTCAAAGGACACACCGGCCTCTGAGGAATTAAGGCATACCATTAGGAAGCTGATGGCCTCGGCAGCTGTCAGAGCTCAAAACTGGCCATGGTGTGCCTCTTGGCCAACCCTGCACATCTGTGAAAGAAACCAGTCATGCTTGAATCACTCCTCTTTTGTCTTTGTGGATTTTAATCTCCCCTCTAAGCCTAGGGGTGTTTATAAGACATCAGAGAAGGGAAAAGGAAATATGCTCTCTATTCCCTTGCTTGCCCATCCCACTTCCAGATTCTACCACCAAACGAGACAGCCAAGGTTGAAAGTTCAAATTAGGTGTTTTCTGTCTTTCAAGTCTGTTGACATTAACATTGACTCACCATCAAAAAGTGTGGTTACCGACCCAAGAGTATTTCAGATCCAAGCTTTAGGGCAGGGCAGACTACTTAAAAGAACCTTCTTTGCCATGTTTTATAATTGGAAGAATCCTTTCTTGCTGATAATCCCTACACACTTGAACTCCCGGATCTCCATTCCACCACTGGTTTTCACCATGTTGCTCTGTCCTCCATCAAGCAATCCCTCTCTATGCCAAGTCTTTCCTTTGTCTATCAGTCTATCTCAAAAAACACATCTCTACCAAAAGTCTTTGTAACTGAATGGGAAAGAGACTGAGAAACCACAAGGCTGACAGAGAAGGGAACTTGGGCACAAAGACAAGTCCCCTAAGAACTGCCACTGCTTTATATGTCTCCATCTCTTGGATCACAGGTCCCCTTATACAACTACTCACAAAATAAGAATTTTGTATTCAAAAGGCCTCTCCAACCCTAAAGTCACATCCCCTATATCCCTCCTTTAAATATGCATGTACCATCCTCCAGCCTACCAATTTCAAAAAACTTCTACTTACTAACCATCACATAAACATATATGCATGCCCTAATTTAGCCTTTGATTTCTGTGGACCTCTGAAATGCTGCTGTTTATATATTTTGATAATTGAATGAGAATAGACTAACACAGCTTCTTGACCTTACATCATTGGGGTTCTCAGGTAGATTCTGAAAGTTTTAGCCAAAAGTCTTGGCTAATAATACTGAACATGTAAATGAACAGAAGAAGCATATATAGTATTGTAGCCAACCAAACCACCCAGAAAATGTCGCAATTTGAAAATTTGCCATCAGGAAGACTCTTCCTGAGTTGTGAACGTCTCTCCACCCCAGTAATCACAGCTGTTGTAATAGCTTGAAATGGAATATGCATTTATTGATGAGTAAGTTATCCTCCCACCCCTAGAGGGTGCTGTTTTGAAAAACACCATGAAAAGCCTGCTGAGATACAAAACACAATGTTTCCATTGTCTCTGTCTTCCAGATCCAGAACCTGAATTTTCTAAGTGGTCTTCTTTGATGTTATCACATCTTATAAAATGCTATTTTTCTACAAATGAAAAACTTCTTTGCTGGTAAAAATCAACCAAGATAATAATTAATTGAGCTAAGGAAAGAGAGCAAACTGAATGTCAAGGGCAAAGGCTAAAGAAGATCTCTTTTTAGATATATATAATTAAATTTTATAGGTTATCCCTTCTAATCAACACCTATGCTAAGCAAACAATTAAGCAACAGTCTGTGCTAAACTAACTACATGTTCCTTTTCATTTAATACTGCTGTTAGCTTGTCCCTGCTCTCCTGCCTTCTACCCCCATAGGATAGGAAAAATACAGGCAAGCATCCTCAGAACGCCAGGGGGTATGCAGCACAATGTGCTTCCAACCACTGAAACGCTCTCATTGTTTACACACTAGCCACACCACTGAGAGGGTGACCTCTTTCCCCCACTGACAAGTGAGCATGAACAGCCCTGCAGACTTTGATTGGCGGTTCACGGAGTCTCTGACCTTGAATGACATTGCTGGCAGGTTTTGCCTTGCAGGCTGCAGCACTGCAGACCACCTCCAGTACACAGGACCACTCTCCAGAAATTAGCCCTTATCTTTTCAAAAACACTCTTGTGATCCCCACACACGGGCTAAATGTACAACAAAATGTGGCTGTGGCCATCAAACGCGGTCTGATAAAGAAGGCATGATCTTTAATGCACAACCTCCAGATGCAGCTTTAATTGGCACAGCTGGTGATGCAGCTGAGCAGCCTGGAGTGCATCCATGAGGCCCTCTGTCAGAACGAAATGGAAGGAATTCAGGTAGACATACAAACATGTTGCCTGTAAGCACTAAATGTACAGCCGCTTGCAATCACCAGATGGTCCCTAACATGCAAATAAAACTTCTAGTGATACGTTAGAGGGTTCAACTTCTCTCTACTTGCTCACACATGTTGGAAAAAAAACAAACAAGCTCCTGGATCCCATGTCCCTGGGCTAGACAGGAATTGTACTCTTCACATTATTCTAGTGGATTACAACAAGATGGATCGCACCATCTACCAAACTTCAATAAGTTTCCTAAATGAATAAGGGTATAACTCTAAGACAAAACCAAACCTGCTTAGGAACAGCTGCCTTGATTTTAGAATATAGACCCAGGGATGGGGATGGGATTCGGTTGCCTGGCAAGCATGAGGGCCTGGGTTCAGTCCCCAGGACCAGATAATCCAGGTGTGGAGGTGCAGGAGGTAGAGGCAGGAGAATCTTAAGCTCAAGATTGCCCTTGGTCTACATAGGGAGCTTGAGGCCAGCCTGGGATACATGAGACCCTATCTCAAAAAAGAAAATCAAAAGACTCTTAATAGCAATTAAAATAGGCATGATCCACCTTGGTTTCTGCAAAAACTTTGGAGTAAGAGATTATTAAAAACTGCAAACCTTGGGAAAGGATAAGAGAGAAATGTAGCAACATATTTGGGGAAGTCAGAAATTAGAAGAATTAACAGATATAATTCAACAAGTACACGTCACAGAGAAAAATGAGGAAATGAGTCAGTTTCCCCAACAGTGCCAAGGGAAGACTCAAGATTTAGAAAGAAAAGAGCCGGGTCACTGAGAACAGATGAATGACTGGTCCCCTCCCAACAATAAGCAGTCAGAGCTCTCCTGTCCCACCAACAGGTTTATTTTATGGAGAAATGACCCAAGACACCCCGGACTTGTGCCACAGAGGTGCAGCAAGAATAATGCAGTGAGAGAGACACGGATCAGGAAAAGACTGCATCCTGAACAGACACCTCCACACTCCATGAGTCATTCAGCCGAGACACTGCTGACAGCCAGGCCTCGTCCCCTTGTCACAGGTCAGGTTTCCAGGGAGGGAAGGATGAAGTGGTGGGGGTTGTGTGCAGAGGGAGCATTGGAAACAAGTCCAAACCGGCAGAGCAGGTAGAGACTTGGCAGAAGAGGGACTAAGTGTAATCAAGAAGAACTCATTTTTCCCATGGAAAGGTCTGGAACACACTGGCACTTCAGAGTTGGCCATTTTGAAGCAAGATGCCAGACTTCTGCCCTGTCTATCAACCCCTCGCTGGATGTGGGCTACTCTCTGCTGCTGGAGGCAATTCAGAAAAGAAAACAGATAAGGGCTTTCTCATGAGAACACTGCTAGCATTCTCTGAGTGGGTGGGTGATTGGCTTCATCCTTAAGGAGGAAGGGTGTCTTGTAGGTTATGTTCCGATATTGGCAAGATACCGCCACTGCTCTGTCAAACTCACACTTGCCACCAGTTAGAGTTAATGACACACTCTAACAGAGAATATGGACCAGCAATTATGTAATTATAATAAAATAACAACTATTTTCACAAAATGATAGGGCTAAGGTTAGAAAGATTGAAGTATGGAGGTTCTGGTGCACTTTTCTAAGTTGAATATAATGAGCTGAATGTGTCCACTTGAAGAAAAACAGGATCAAGAGGACTGTGTGCAAAGACTTCCATTTAGTAAGCCTAAGCCACAAGCCCCAGATCCTCAGGAGATACTCTGTCTCCAAAAACAAGGCAGAGAACCACTCTGAGGAATGACACCTAAAGCTAACCTCTGGCTTCCATGTATACACACAAAATGTATGTATCTGCACACCCACATGTATCTTCACACACACTACACAGATGTGCAAAGACATGCATGCACACACATTCTTCCAACTGAGCTACCACTCCAGTCCAGCTGTAAGAATTTGATTCAACAGCCTTGATTTTCATAATTCTGGAGGTCGGAACCACCGAGTCCAAACCCATGTGCTCCTCTATGTTTTCCACCGGCAGAAGCTGCATCCCTTTAGTCATGGCTCTCTCTTCAACTTTCCTAACTAACGGCCTTCCACTTTCTTGTTCTGACTCCTCTTCTCCACTCAGCCATCTGGAACTGACTATACAAAAGAGGGAATAAAATGAGTCAGTTTTTCTGGGACCACTAAGAGGTTCTATATCCAAAAAGTCTGAGGGTTTCTGTCTCTATGGAACTGTTGGGAACAATGTTACTATAGCTTTAAACTATTAGTCTAGTTTTCAAAGAGTTAAAAGCCAGTGAATACATGTATTTATTCTGAACCTCCTTCCTAACTACTGCCAATCAACGTAATTTGTTATGAGTTTGACCAATCATGCCGGCTTTCTTTGTAATATCACATGATGTCCCTCTCCTTTACTCTATTAATGCTATTCTTGGCAGGCTTTCACTAAGATATGAGCTAGGATTTTTTTCATCTTCTCAGAATACTACCAGACCGATGCAATTATATTTCTGTCTACAATGGGGTAACTGGTTTTGTAGTATGTTAAACATTTGGGATTTAATGGAACCCAGCCTTGAATGTTAACTTCCATCGCTTGCCATCAGAAGATATTGAAATGGTCATAGAAGAGATGGAAATGGATTCTTCCAGGATGGTTCCATTCTCACAGGTCTTTCTATTGACTGCCTCCTGCCATCTCTACTTTGCTTTCTCAGAAAGCTCTCAATAAGCATTTGTCATATAAGCCGCTCTACAAACATCCCTATTTCAGACTCTCAGAGTAGAACGGAACAACGGTGTGTGGAGGAAGTACAGAGAAGTGGGGTGCCTGCCTGCCCATGTAACTATGTCCCCTACTAGATTTCAGCCTACCCAGGAACTGTACCCAGACTCCTGGTTACATGAGATGTAATGAGCTAATAGTGCCCCCCAAAATGCACATCCACATGTGAACGTCAGGACTTTCTCTTGTCTAGAAATGGGACCTTCAAAGGTAAAATCTGATAAACATATCATGGTTAAATGGTCTTAGGGTTAGGCTAGTTCAATAATCAGGACCTACTGAAATTATTATCTATTTAGCGACACACAGTGAAGGCACGTCCCTTGTTCTCATGTCTCATGGCAAATAACTTTCCAGAATATTTTGCTGACTTTCCATTCATTGTTTGCTAGTAGACAGCTTTAGTGATCTTGGCCTTGCTCACATGGTCTTCCTGGTCTCTTGCTTTCTTCTCTGACATGTCTGCAGTCTTCCTACAAGGTGTCTGCCCTAGGAACAGCACTTCTCACATCTTTGTTTCAGCCAGCAGGTTTTTAGAGTCATTAAAACTAATGAGCATATTTTTTAGGAAACCACCATTTAGTTAAATTGGCCAGTTAACTGATGGGCCATTTCCCTACCTTCACAATCAACCAAGCTGATAAGATAGGGATATTTTTAAGATCTATTTTATTTTTGAGTTATGCTATGCATGGGTATTGCCTTGTGCATATGCAAAATAGTTCAGTGTCCACATGAGCTGGGAAAGGGTGACAGATCCACTAAAGCTGGAGCTATACGTAGTTGTAACTCACCCGATATGAGTGCTGGGAACCGAATTTTGGTCCTATGAAAGAGCAGCAAGCACTCTTAACTGCTGAGCCATCTCTCTGGCCCCAAGAAAATATTGTAACATCAGTTTAAGTACAGGTTTCCAGCTCTATATGAAGCATAGCCTTGGCTAACTAGAGAGATTAAGATATGAAAAGTTAAAAAAAATGGCTGCAGTCCCAATATAAACTCTTGCATCTAATAAATTATCTGATTTGTCCTTTACTGGTAGTATCACAGGAAATATGGCAAGTAAAACAAGAAGGGACTTAAAAAAATCTCTGTCTTTGCCCAGAAAGGCGAAGGTGAGATGTGATCTTCAACATCAGGAGAACAAAGGAGCAAAGAGCTCTATGTCCAGAAGCTACACAGGAGGCCCAGACAAAGGGATGCCTCCCGCTTGTCACTAGAGAGACAACTGATGAGACAGAGCAAAGTCTTGTGTGAACAAAGACCACCGTCTATAAACAGAGACTGTGCCTTTGTTTCCAGGTCGCCCACACAGAAGCTATATTAATAATACAGCTTGGCTAACAGCTTAGGTGTATTCCTACCTAGCTCTTTTATCTTTAATTAACCCATTTCTATTCATCTGTGTATCACCACGAGTCTGTGGCTTACCATGTAAGGTTCTTTCTCCTTCAGCAGCTACATGGAATCTCTCTGTCCCTGTCTTCTTTCTCACAGCGTTCAATTTGGTTTTCACACCTAGCCCTATTCTACCATGTCATAGGCCAAAGCAGCTTCTTTATTAACCAATGGTAATAAAACATATTCACAGCATACAGAGGGGAATCCCACATCAACCTTCTGTAAACACTAAGAGCAGGCACCATTCAGACAGGAGTGACAAGTATGCATAACTATGGAGGAAGAGTCAAATGCAGAGAAGCTCATGCCAACAGAGTGTAAATCAGGGTAGTGGGACTGGGGAGGTGGATCAGTGGGTAAGAGTCAGCACAGTGGCCTAAGTTGGAATCCCAGCACCTACAATGAAAGTCAGTCCTTTTCCACAGCATAGATACTAAGTCCCTGATGAATAAGTCAGCTCTCATCCTCTGGGGAACCTCTTTGCTTCTCAGATGCCTTCTCTTCTACTCTCAGACTTTTCTGGTATCATAGTAAATATGTGTTCACTGAGAGCATCCAGCATGCTAGATCCTGGTCCAGGACTCTTGCATGGACTTATCTGTCAGTCACCAGATGAAGCAGCTTCACTTTCTCTCCCCATTTTACAGATGTGAAAACTAAAGTACCCAGAGATTAGATTGCCTGGAATCACACCTCTTTGAGAAAGATCCATTCTAATACAAAAAGTATGTCTCCATGCCTACAAGCTGAGCCAAGACTATGAGATTCCTCTCTGTCAATAGATTCTGTGCTCTTCTCCTCACGGTGATGCTAGTGGGAAACTTAAGTACCATTTCAGGATTTATATTCGCATGCAACTAGTGTCCCAGGTGCATGCATGTGACAAGCTCTGATAACAGTGACGGTGAGATCTGTTCCAGCCACAATAGATCCTGCTGGGACCTCATAAGCTGGATTCAGTCCCAAACGATAAACACAATGGGCAGAGAAGTCAAACCCCAGCAGAAGCAAGCAGTCCTGTTCCATTCACCACCTATCTGGAAAGCATTGTAGCATCTGGAAACGGAAGAAGAAATCCAAAGGGGGGGGCATGCCTTGGGAACAGAGCAAGAAAATCAATAGGAAGGTGGATCTTTCAAGAGTCCCTGGGTACGGGGAGAGAGAGAGAGAGAGAGAGAAGCAGCAGCAGCAGGGCATGTTGGAGGGTGGACTTCAGTGGCTGAAGTGTCTACCATTGACCAACAAGGTAAATCAAATCTGTTGCCAATACATTCTTCTGCTGTCCAGATAAAAACGGCAGACTAAGCCGCTGAACTTTCACCCTTCACCCCCGCTCTTCAAGCCAAAGTACAGATTAAAAAAAATCAATAACCCCAATCGATGGGAAAATATTTTTAGTCTCTAACTGAACGATATGTTTTGACAAGGCCAAGGAGGAGCACAAAAGAATGGCAAAAGATAAAAGGCAGAAAATTAGGAATTTTCTTTATTGGATGAGGTGGAAGCACCAATCACTCTCTCTTACCCCAGTGACATCCATCCAAATTATCTCGCAGTAAAGAAATAAAATGTAAGGAGATGGATTTGCAAAAATGGAAAGATTCACCACCGAGCACCTTAAAACCTGTGATTGCTACCGTTTTCCGTTGCCTTTTCCAAGAAGGCAATCTAGAGACGCCTCCATTCAGAACACAGTCGAAGAGACGCAAGTCCCCAGTGTGGAGAGATCAAACAATGAATCTGCAGAGTCCTCAGCCTCCACCTCAACCTGAGATCACATCTGCCTCTAAACACGTCAGAAAGTGTTTAGAATCCTCCCAATTTAGCTCCATTTCCTCGCAAAATATCCACTGTTTTTCATAACCCAGGGCCCTTGAGGCGCTTTCATAACTGAGCAAATTAAACACATCGTAACACTGGGTCTTGGGAAGCCTTGAGCGGTGATTTATTCTTGTGCTTCGCCTGAGCCGGCCGTATTTTCTAAAGTCATTCCACTTTTTCCCACCTCTGTTGAATAAAAGTGATGAAGAAACATGATATCCTGCAGGATATAAACAGGAGTCACGCAGCAAGGTTGTTTTGTTTTGCACGTGAAAATTTTGGAGCCAGGGAACAGCCTCAGCAGCCAATTAACATGTTCAATTATTTATCCCCATCACAATTGATAAAGAGATAGATTTATGGGATTCAAAAATCTATATAAACCCGATAGGCTGAGGTTGAGGGCACTAGCAGCCCGTTTCGCTTATTTATGCATTTTTCCCTCTGATATCAATACCCCATCTGCTGTCCCATGGCCTTTGAAGTGAATTTAATGACAGTTGTTTGACTACAATTCCATATTTGGTTCTTTTATTAGAAGTTTAAATATACATTTCTTTTATAAACACAGACTCAGGCTGAGGGTCAACACTACATGCTGGCAGCCAGTTCAACCCACAAAAATAAACTCCGTCAGTTCAATAAAAGAGACTGTGAGGCCGATATGTTGACATCACGTGTTTTTGGCAGGCAAAGCATACCCACTTGAAGCTATGTGATTGGCCGGTTCTGATGTTGTTAGAGTTCTTAGGCAGTCACTTCATTGCTAAGATCAACGGGACTGCGCAGCCGCTATTATTTAGGAGGATGAAGAAGATCACATAAGATCATAAGATCACACTCATAAGCTCACACTCCCAGCCTTGTACTTGGAGATCCTTTTTGCCCAAGTAGGAGCAATCCTCCTGAGTTGTTGCTACCATCTCTTAGCAAATTCCCAGTATGCTTGGACCTGCCATAACTGCTAGCAATGTGCTTCCATCTCTCTGAAGATAACCATGCAGCCTTTCTTCTCTTTCCTGAGTGTCAGATATATATATATATAGATATATATATATATATATATATATATATATATATACTAGTGCCTTTAACAGCCTGATTTCATGTGACCTCAGAACAAACCTACAAGATAAACAGTACTAATTCAAACTTCACAAAAGATGGAGCAATTGCCTAAGACTGCACCAACTAAGTGCTAAAGACGGTGGGCAGATCAATGTTTGTCTGATTCTGACATCTACATCACTATCTCATTCATTTATGTTTCTACTACCAAGACAGAATAGATCTGATCAGATCCATTGTCTACAGGGGTTGAAATGACCATAGACTTATAGCTAATGAGATCTCATTCATTCTGCCATCTTCAGATGAACAGTACCTATTAACTATAATTAATGTATTCATTATTTTAGATCCAATGTATTTACATGGCTGCAGTTTCTGATAAATTCACATCAGGACCCTAGTTAATAATTTCTTGTCTTAGCGAAGTAAAGGATTAATGCATTCTAAGTGCACATAAGGGTATCCCAAATATACTTCACTGGGAATGCTGGAATCCAATACAACTGGCAAGGCCCACAAAACCACCTTTCCTTAGTGTTTTCCAAGATATTTTTTGCAATAATAAATTGCCCTATTTCACACTTTTCCCCCAAATGGCTTTCCATAAAATGCCATGCCTCTGCTTACCGATTTGTTTAGGACTCTTTTCAAAGTGCCCCAATGTTCTGGATGCACACTCCCTCCTATTGGGACCTTGGAATAGCTATAGTGGCTGACTGTTGAAGCGCTAGTAATTGAAATGAGTTGGCAATTACAACATTGAATGCTTTCTCTGTAGCCAGGGAACTGTGATGAGAGCTTGAACTAGCTAGCAGAAGCACATCAAGCCACTGCCAGGATAGCTATCATAAAAATCCATTATTATTACCGACTTCGGTTGGTAAGTCACCACTGTGAAAACCCAGAATGACACCAGCCATCACTGTCACCTCCTCGTCTGTTGATTCTTTTCTTACTATTCAGAAGCATTTTAGTTTGATGTCCGCCCACCTGTCTACTCTTGCTCTAATTGATTCGTTATATCCAAAGCCCATGGCCAAGGCCAAAGATTCTCCTCTTTCCTCCCGGGTCTTTACTGTTTCAGATCTTGTTTAAACATCAATCCTTAATCTGCTTTCAGGCAATTTCTGTATAGTACAAAATAAGAATTCACTTTCTTTTGTTTTACTTTTCTTTCTCCTTCCTTCTCTCCCTTTCTTTTACCTCTTCTAGGTATCCAGTTTTCCCAGCATTGATTATTGAGAACAGTTTTTCTTTCCCATTTTGTCTTCTTATTCCTGTCAGGGGTTAATGCATGATTGGGCTTGGTTCTAAGCACCCCATCCTGTTTCTTTGTTCAATGGGTCTGTCTGACAATACCATACTGTTTTAATCACTTTAGTTCTATAGAATATTTTTTAATTTGGATGTATAATGCCTCCTGTTTTGTTCTTTCTTACAGTTGTTTTGGCTATTGAGGAAATTTAAAAGCTCTATATGAATTTTATAATTATCTTTGCTATGTAAAAAATGCCATTGATATTTTCATGGTAATAATCTCAAATCTGTAAATCAGTTTGGGTAGAAAACACTTTAATGATGATAATTCTCATAGACTATGAACATTTTTACATTTATTAAATTGTTTGTGTCTTCTTTAATTTCTTTAATCTAGGTGTGAAGATTTTAGGATAGAGGTCTTTCACCTTATTAAGTTTATTTCTAAGTATTTTATTCTCTTTAGTGCTGTTGTAAATGGCAATGTTCTTGAGTTTATTTTTGAGTGGTTTATTCTCGAGTATATTCTCAGGTTTATTCTCAGACACATGACTGGTTTCATGTTTTGATTGTGTATGCTGGAAGCTTCCTTTGTTCATTCATTGGTGCCAGTTATTTTGTGGCATGTTTGTGCCCTTCCTACACATCAGATTGCATCATCTCTGGTAATGGTGTGTTCAACTTATCATTCATATTATTAAGGTTAACATCTCTTATTTATTTTCGATTTACCAGAATCATTAAAGGGATTGTCTTTATTTAATTACAAAAATAGATTTTCTGAATAAGAAATTTAAAGAATTAGAGATTAGAGAGATCAAAACTATCTTTCCATGTATGACAGAACTGAAAGGTAGGACTCTTGTCTCTTAGGTGAGAACAAGAAGGAAAGTCTTGGGGCTGGATCAACTATCCAGAGGTTAAGAGCACTTGCTCCTTCTTCTACAGGACCAGAGTTCAGTTCCCAGTATCCATGCCAGGTGGCTCATAGCATCTGTAACTACAAGTCTAGGGAACGTGACACCTGGCCTCCACAGGCACCAAATACACACGTTTAACGAGCACACTTATGGGCAAAACACCCCCCACACATAAAGCAAAATAATCTTGAAAGAAAACAAGATTCTGCAAGGCCAGGAAGAAGAAGGGACTATCTAGAAGTCAAGTTGCAACTCAAACCTCCTTTCCAAGGGAGTCTTCTACCTTGAAGCTACCCAGATATACCAACAAGCTATTTCTAAATCAGCCACAACTAAAAAGAGGAGTCAATCCATTGCAAAGCCAGTGTTCAGTAGAAAAACTCTAGAAATAACCAGCCTGAAAGATCACCCAGATACAAAAGTGGCTCTGTTTAAAAAACTTCCCAGACTCGTGACAGATTTCACAAAGCCAGTACAGACATGCTTCAGGGTGATTCCACCACTGCTGTGAAGATATTCTAGTGTAGAATTTCTAAAGCTATCAGATCCCTGGACTTCAGATTCCCAGATCATGACTTTGAATGTTGACTGTGACCAGGAATTATTTATGTTTGTGGCATATCCCATCAGCTGGGATTGGAGGAAAGCTAGAGAGACAGACAGGGTTTCAAGCAGCATTTTCCGATGGCTTCTCAAAACATTCATGCTCTGCATCTGAAGGCTCCCAGCTCATTGTAACACTTTCCCAACACACAAGATTGCTTTCCAGGCTGGGAAAACCAAAACTGTACAGGTGCAAGGTAACATTGATGTCCCGTGAAATGAGTGCTATAACACCTCTGAACTTGAACAAGTGATCTTCACCTGTAGAGGAAAGTGGGAACAGGTCCCCAGTGGAGAAAATAGTGAGGCAACTGCACTAGCATCTTTATCTAAGTATTTACATAAATATTTATGTGTTTGCATGCATATTTATTAAAATGTTTACTGGAGGGAAGAGGAGAAGGGCCGGTATGGCAGGCCCTTGGAGAGGGCTTCTGATCTAGCCACCCCCACTGGAGGAGAAAGGCCCGTGCAGCAGGCCATTAGAGAGGGCTTCCTATCTACCCACCCCCACCAGAGGAGAAGGGCCCAGCTGAGCGCGGCAGGCCCTTGGAGAGGGCTTCTGATCTAGCCACCCCCA
>JAQHUG010000010.1:14202082-14263060 GCA_028555095.1 Dicrostonyx torquatus
GAAGATGATTGGCTACATACAGAAGAACCACAGGAAAGTGGAAGCTGGAGCTGGCAGCGGCATTGAAATTTAAGAGACAACAAAAAAAATGAGGATGTCTCTGGACAGAGACATCATGCTGACACAAAAGACAGTAGCTTTGAAATAAGCTAGATTTGAGACTCGAAAGAGAACCCAGGAGCAAATTCCCAAGAGGTGTGAAATATTTAGAGAGATCAAGAGAATAAAGAAACTCAGCAAGGTAGACAAATATAAAGGGAAAAGGCAAAGGACCACCTGAGGTACACTAGAAATACCCCTGTTGAGAGAACAGAAATTAGACAATAAGGAAATAAAGGATGAATTTCAGAAACTTCACATCACAGAGACCATGGGAGGAAGTAGCTTTAGCCAAATGAACAGTGAAACAAACGATGAAAACCAAGCAAAAGCCAGCAGGTTTTAGATATTTCAAAAAAAAAAAAACAGATGGTTAGTAAATAGCTTACTAATAATAGGTGCCCATGTAAATAACATGCCCTAAGGTGCAGATATTTGCAACACTGACTGAATGGATTCTTTTCAGGGCTATAAGGGAATCGTAATCATCCCTTAACATTTTTTTCACAATTTATGACAATTCTACTATGAAAAGTATTTATCTACTTTCTATTTATAGCACACAATGTCCATTATTTGAAAAATATCTATATCCCAGAAGGCATTTGGACTTGGAATTACTAAATGTATGCCATTGAATCAAAACCATGAAGAATTCTGATTTTCATTTTACTTATCAGAAAACTACCTGTAATAGATATAGCAGGTCTTACCATATAAAGCACTTCCCCCGAGCTGTAGAAAGCAGGCATTTCCCTCCATTCCCATTCTACATTGAAGGAATAATAGGATTCCTATTTAGGGCACCAGCTAAGCTCAAAAATCTCCTCAACAATGGAATCAGTGGAAGGATACAGAAGCCATCTCACAGATGAGTGATACCTAATGGACCCTCAACTTTAATTCTGAGATATGAGCCCAAACTAAAAACCGGGGTGGGGGCGGGGAGAGGGGGAGAAAGAAAGAAAGAAAGAAAGAAAGAAAGAAAGAAAGAAAGAAAGAAAGAAAGAAAGAGAGAAGCAAAGAAAAAGGAAGTTTTATCAGCGACAGAATCAAGCCAGGGTGTACAAATTTACATAAAAGGAAAATTATGTAATTATCAGTGTCCTCATACCCTGTCTGAGGGTGAGCATGAATAAAATATTAACAGGAACCGTACCAATTAAATATTGAGGTGCTGGATGTCAGTGCTCACCACAATGAGAGCCTTTTACACTCATCAGCTGTTTTCCTACAAAAAGATATGTTAAGATGAGGGAGAAAACCATAATCCAGGAATAACCAAAAAAATCTACACTAAACTAAAAAAGCATCTTTTTCCCCAGCCTTAGTTCCCAAAGGAAAACAATGACAAATTTAGGTTCCACTCTGCTTTCCTAAGATCTGCTAATTTGAGGCATTACCACAGTGACATGAATTTTTCAGCTTCCTTCCAGATATCTGGTAGCGTTTAATGCACGAGCTCCATTTCCATCTTCTATTTTCACTGAAATCAATTCTGCTGTTGTTGGCTTTGAGGTCAGAGCTTCAGCAGTGGATGGCACTGGGCAGATTCCCAACAGACACAGGCGATGACCTCCTCATAGTGCCCAGGTGTTTGCCCTCCACCATTTCACCGTCCTCAGTGCCTGGACCACAGTCCATCCACACTCAGCCACCCATCCATTTTGCTGAGCTTGAGTTGCTTCACCAACCCTCGCTTACCCTGACTCCATTTGTCTTAGCATCCATCCTTCCCTACAACCCCAAAATAAAACAAGTCCTACCCACCCCCTTTGCCCCATGGCTAATACCCTTGCCTTTTAATTTCTACTTTCCTTGGTTAGTTCATAGAAGATGGAGGCCAAGGGCTTGTCAGATCTCATCAAGCCTCCCCATTGCCTATGTTGCTGAATACCCCCTAACACTCCAATGTACTAGTGGGTGCTGGGAAGGGAAAAACCCACTTTAATTCTCAGGGAGACCTCACTTATCAATGCATTTCCATAGTCCTCCTTTTCTTCTCAGCAACTCTTTTCTGAAGCAGTCTTCAGAAAAAAACCTCCGTGGGTGGGATGCCTGGAAGCTGTGAGTTATTAAACGAAGATCCCTGAGTTATTAAACAAAGATCCCAGTGCTAATGCGGGGAAATTCCTTACGAGTTGTTGGTGAAGCACATTCCAGTGGCATCGTTACTGAAACAACACATGCTACCGATACTGCTCCTAGTTGCCCATTAGAACTAGACAGTAAGACGCTGTTGCTGAAAGCACCGTATGCCTTGGTTGCAGGACACTGAGAAATCCAGCCAGGACTATGCTGGGAACCTCCTTACTATGACTAGCTTTACGGGTGCCAGATGGTTCTACTGCAGGCCACAAGAAGAGAAAAGTCAGTGGTGGTTTTATCCATCTGGTCCTTATATGCTACAATATTGACTACCCAGCAAGATGTGCCCACTGATGCAACAGGGGCATAACTGTTATGAGAGTAACTAACTGTATTATGATTGGATCCAAAGCCTGAACTGCAGAAAACAATTCATGCCTAGCATTGTGCATCATCAAAGGTCAAAGGTTGAGGAAGTTGTAGGCCCTAGAAAGAAGTTTACACTGTTGTTCTGCTAAATAAATATGCTGTAACACTGTCTCTTTAATATTTACGCATATGCCTACAGACAAGTTCTACCTTCAGGCTTAATTGAAGAGCTTCTCTTTTGTTGAATGGTTGAATACAGAGACTCATGGCCACTCAAGGCTGAGCATGAGTGAATATAGAGTGATGATTCATAAACAAGACTCTGATACCAGCTCCTCTGAGGCTCAGGCTGTATCACAGGAAAGGGAAGAGGAAGAGCATAAGAGCCAGAGAATGTGAAGGAGGCCCATGAAAGATTATCTCCATGTCATGGCATGGCCAGTGTAATCAGGAAGTCACAGCAGCTGCAGTTGTAACTGGGCCTGTCAAAATTCAGTCACGGGTAAAAGAGGAAGTCACGAAGCCCTGATACTCCCCAAGTACCATTATATCTGTAGATGGCTACTAGGAGAAGTGGGGCCATTACCTTCAGAGAAACAGCCATTGGTAAACTCCTCGTACTTCGGTGGAGAGCTCCATGCCGTGCTCACTAGCAGACAGAGGTCTTATAAAGCCTTCTATGATAAGGGGAGGAATGAGATAGAGCAGTGGTGAGGTCAGAATTCATTATAAACATGTGGAAATCATCAAAAAATAATTTTTTAAAAAAGGAACTCCCATTTGTAAATCAAGGAAAATATCGAATAGATAAGAAAATTAATAAGAAATGCTCTTTTATAGAGCATTTCACAACTTTGTTGACAAACATTTTAAATAAACGAACAGGGAAACCAAATATCAAACACGGTACATGAAATTATAGAATGTAAATTGAGCTATGTTTTATTAATGTGCATGAATAACCTCACTTTTCTCATATTTTTGACTCAGTGGTGCCCTTTATTAAAATCTATCTGACAGAATAATCAGAGCCGTGGTCCAAAACCTAGATACATTTTGTATATTTTTGTGTTCACAGTGACAAAAATTGTACATATCCTGAAGGTTTCTATAAACAATGAATGCCTGAGAAAATGCAAGAAAATCATGATTGCAGTCCTAGGATTAACAAAGCCCGTCTCCTGGCTAACTCCTTCGAGCGGTTTCCCAGTTTCAAGATAATACATGGGAAGGCTGCCTTCTCTTTCATTTCTCATTCCTGCAGGCCAGGGTAGGGATCATTCTCTCTGTGGCCTACAGCCCTACAGCTCTGTCCTGAATCACAGCCGGCCATATGGATTTTTAGTTCTGAATCTGCACTATGTACCGTCTCATCTCTCAGAAGCCAGATATTGATCCCTGTCGCGCTGGGGCCGCACAAACTGGATTGCCTGAATTCAGGGGATTTTTTTAAGGGACAAATTCAGTAAATTAAATGGAGTGGACGTGTTTTTCTCTTACGCTGTACCGAATAGCAAGTTTGAGTGCACCGTTTGCTTTCTATCTCGTTTTTCTGCTGACAGGGAAATCAACAATGCAAAATGGTATTAAAAAGAAGCCGCTTTTTGATGGCTCATCAAGTCAACCCTGCCATATGCCCCAGGCAAGCTCTGAAAATGAGAAGGAGCACAGCTTGATGGCTGATTCACAGATCAGCAAGAAAACATCTCAGATGCTGCCTCTGTGGTCAGCCACATACTAAGCTGGCAAATACTTACTAGGTGTTTCCTGGTGTGCCAGGTACTGGAGATGACACAGTCTTGGTGCCTTTCCTCTGGGGCTTCTGGTCCACTAGCAAAGGACCTGAAATAGTCACTTTGATTGAGACTCGAAGAAACAAGATGTTACTGGATTCAGTCAAACCCAACTTAGCGGGAATGTTGAGATTTGTCATTTAAGCTGAATAGCATCAAAGAATAGAGAATTGGCTAGATTCACTGGAACCAGAAAAGGGAGTAGGAAGTACTCACAGAATACCATGTACTCGCATCCTGTAAAGAATGAGTGTCCTTGTGGAGAAAGTGAGAAAAGAGCTCCATTGACAGAGAACAAGGAGTAGGGAGAGAAGGAGAAGGAAGAAGAGGAAGAGGAGGAGGAGGAAGAACAGCTGGTGTTGCCAGTGCCACCACGAGAATCTGGACTGGAATGCTAAGTAACACTGGATAAAGAATCCTAATTTTTTCCTTAAATGTGGTGAGAATGCATCTGTGCATCTTGTTTCCTTTGGTGCCATGAAGAGGTTAAGAAGAAAAGTGGAAATTTCCTTTACCTAGGAGGCTATTGCTGTCTTACAATCCAGAGATGATGATGGGGTGGTGTCAGTATTCACAGAGAAGAAGGGATGAGTCTAAGTCCATGTCAGCACTCTGGACCACATTTTCACTGCCTAGCATCAAGTGCCCAACAACCCATGCCCCTCAGCCTCCTATATCCCACCAAGCACTCATATCCTGATACTATGTAGGTAAGGAGAAGAGCCAAGAGGGGTGTTTTAGAATTTGTCTATCATATGTCTAATATCAGTTGGAAAGCAGCCAGTTCTGTGTCTGCATTAAACACGTGTATATTCACATTTTACAGAATAGTCAGTGGAGATACTCTGTTATTGGAAAGAAAGAAACCCATGCCAGCACCCTGCCTAGCAAGACAAAGTGAGCCTATAAATTTCACACTTCATCACCTCCCAGACCCAAGTTCTGTCTCCCTTGGTGTTATCCCCCTGATCATGTAAAAATTAAGTGGCAGTCAGCACCAAGCCAGGAATTGGGGACTAACTGTTCATCCCATCGGCTTTCACAAAGCTCTGGCCACTTCAGGGCTGAAATGGATGTTGATCACGGGTTCTTAAGAGGATTTTTAAAAGAAAACAAGTAATATGTTCCCTCCTCATTGTGTGTTTTCTCCAGAAACCTTCTATGAAAGGTTTTTATTATCTGAGGCTGCTTTTTAGATGTGGCTCCTGCCCTGAGTGTATTTGCATTAAGACGCAGGCCTGGTTCTCGTGTCTCCAAGAATGGTGCCCTCTTGCTATTAGTGCATCCGCAGCCCCTCACACTCACAGTGGAACAAGAGGAGTCAGAGCAGATGAAAGGGACCAGATCCATTTGCTCCTAACCAGGCCCCTGAAGAGCCTCTTAGAAGGTCCCGAGTTACAAATAACGTTCATCTTTTCCATTCACAAATACCTTTTTGAAGGCAAAGACGGGTCTATGAAATGGGAAGAAAATAATGTGTGTCTTTTCTACTGATCCTTCTAGAATCTTCCTTCAAAATGTTTTTGTCTGCCAGCCATAAGGCTAGCTTTATACATGTCTCATTCATCCCCTGTGTATTTAAACGTGTATTTGCTTCCTGCAACTGTGGTATATGCACCATTTGCCTTTCTTGGGGAAGCTGGGATCGAGGGAAAGAACTTGATCTTGTTTGAGGGACAGACAGAATCCAGATGTAATGAGTCGCATCTACTGCAAAACTGCATGAGCTTTCACAGAAACTTCCTATTGACCTGGAAACCTTTGCAGGAACCGCTGTTGGTTTCCATGACAACCACACCCGTGACATCCAGCTATCACCTTGCACACTGGTTAAGGGAGATGGGACACAATGTGTGATGGGTTTGTTTATGCACCTGTGTGGCAAAGGAAATTTCCGAAAGACCACAACTGACCCATGCCTTGAGAGATTAAGGTGTTGTAGAGCTAATCCTTTAAGGCAGGAATGATGCTGAGATAGTATGAGCACACAGAGACCTAAGTCTTCAACGTGGCTGAATTTGTGTCTCATGACATGATCTACTTTTGAGTGTGTCCCAGGGCCCAGTTGTAAAGCATGAAGAAAGTGTTTAACTACCTCTGAGTTTTTCCTTTTTCCTCCCAACACCTTTTCTGCAGTTTTAGACCAGAGAAAAGATGGGAAAATGAATTGAAGGGAAGAAGGAGACTCCTCGCCTGAATTCTTCAATTTATCCCAATCAAAATACTCTAGGGCTGAGCGATACTCCTCTCCCCATGATGAATACCTTGATGGGCCATAAAAATAGATTCTAGGAGGATTCTCTTCCCGAGATAAGATGGTTGACTTTGTTCACACAGAACCTTCTTCCCAGTGATTAGCACAGTCACCTTGTAATGGCAGCCTGCTGCCCAAGGGTTAGTACAATCACCTTGTAACGGCAGCCTGCTGCCCAAGGGTTAGTACAGTCACCTTGTACTGGCAGCTCTGCTGTCCAAGGGTTAGTACAGTCACCTTGTAACGGCAGCCTGCTGCCCAATGGTTAATAGAGTCACCTTGTACTGGCAGCCTGCTGCCCAGTGGTTAGCACAGTTACTCTGTACTGACAGCCTGCTGCCCAGTGGTTAGCACAGTTACTCTGTACTGACAGCCTGCTGCCCAGTGGTTAGCACAGTCACCTTGGACTGGCAGGCACTGACTCTAGTTGTGCTCTGATGTTCAGATAAATCACCTAACTCTTCATTTCCAGTTTCTTTTTCAGTAAGATGGGAAGTGATAACTATTTTATCAACCTTTTGGGTTTATAATATCGCATATGCTCAATACTGTTAGGACCGTGAACTGGTGTAACCATATGGAAATCAGCATAGAAGTCCCTCAAAAAGCTAAGCATAAAACTACCATGTGATCTCACTTTTTTGGGATAAGAGTCCAAGAACATGGAAACACTGGGCCAAACCCCAGTGACATATAACAAGCAGTATCCTTTTGCCTTGGCTACTAGGAAGTTCACTGCCGACTTTAGGTAATAAATAGAACATGTTATGAAACTAGAAGGTCAGAATGCTTTTGTTCTTTCTCTAGTTCTTTATTTTCTACTTAAGTCATGTTTGGACTAGAACTGATTTCTAATTGAACTTTGTTCTATATATTTTATAAGATGCATCAAATGGTCGGGCGGTGGTGGCACACGCCTTTAATCCCAGCACTCGGGAGGCAGAGTCAGGCAGATCTCTGTGAGTTCGAGACCAGCCTGGTCTACAAGAGCTAGTTCCAGGACAGACTCCAAAGCTGCAGAGAAACCCTGTCTTGAAAAAAAAAAGATGCATCAAATGTCAGGGGAGATCAAAAGTAAGAAAATCAAGAAGAAAGGGAGAATCGAAATATTTTTTAATCACACCTGGAATGTGAAAACAAGTTAATCAGAGCATTGCTAGAATAAACTAAATGCTTAAGCTGGCAATGCTGCCCACCTCTTTCAGGAAGCAATATTAAGTGAGTACGTACAGCCTACCATGCAAACACCGAGAACACATTCTGGGGAAGGGTTCCTCAAGTTGCATCCTTGACTCATCACTAAGAAGTACTGCAAGTTCTGACCACTTTACCCTTTGTTTTCCTCATCTGTGTAAAGGACCCAGAAGCTCTCCTCTCATGAGGTTGTCATGAGAACCAGGTGTGTCAATATCTACAAAAGATGGCCGGGTAAGAGCAGGTGTCGAGCTACACTAGGATTGTCATCATAAAGAACAAAAGGAAAGATGCTTCTGGGCCCTACAAGTCTCCATGTCTGAAGCTCGACAGATCCATAAGGGTAACAGACAGGGCGGTTTTTTCCAACTGTTTTAGGGGGTGTGGTAACCAGTGCTACCCTAAATCAAACTTGACACCCACCTCATTCAAAAATCAGATACTGCCTGCTGTTTCGTTTATACCCCTGTCATTCGCCACATGTGATGGGCAGCAAAGAAAATTCTTTTTTTTTTTCAAATTCTCATCTAATAACCTGTGATAGGAAATATTTTATTAGAATTGAATTTAGCTGCTCGTGTGTCATAGTGATGATTAGGATGCATGTGTTAGGTTTTGTATGTGTCTGTGTGTCACAGTGATGATTAGGATGCGTGTGTTAGGTTTTGTATGTGTCTGTGTGTCACAGTGATGATTAGGATGCATGTGTTAGGTTTTGTATGTGTCTGTGTGTCACAGTGATGATTGGGATGCGTGTGTTAGGTTTTGTATGTGTCTGTGTGTCTGTGTGTCATAGTGATGATTAGGATGCATGTGTTAGGTTTTGTATGTGTCTGTGTGTCTGTGTGTCACAGTGATGATTAGGATGCGTGTGTTAGGTTTTGTATTTGTCTGTGTGTACGTGCTCACAGTTTTCTTGTACACGCGCTAATAGAGGCTGGGGGTCAACCTAACATGTTGTTGCTCAGCAGCCGTCTCTCTTGTTTTGGCAGTTATGGTCGGGCGAGACAGATTGGTTGATCAGTTCCAGGGATTATCTTGCTTCTGCCTGGGTTTAAAAATGCACTCCTCCTTGCTCTACCTTTTTAATATGATTTTTGGGGAATCAAACTCACATCCTCTCACCTGCACAGCAAGCCCTCTACCCACCAGACCATTAGAGTTTTTCCTGACTCGCAGTTAAGTTACCTGAGTACTATGTGGCTCAAATAGGCCCCCGAGCTACAACTGCCTTCACTTGCTATCTCCCTTTGATTTTACCTAATTAAAAGCAAATTTTCAGCTCCAGAATGCTTGTACTTTTTCTCACTCAAAGAAATATAAGAGCACATACCCATAAAATTCAACTCACCCATCTAGTCAATGTGTTTGTTTCCTCTTCCTCCTCCTCCTACTCCTCTTCTCATTTTGATCCATTGTGCAGCAATCAACTGTGCTGATCTAGGAGCAACCCCACCTGGACATTAAGACAGCTCTGGGGACCTTCCCTAGTTCAGTTTCAGTCTAGAGAAGACAGGAGACCACAGAGTCAATGCAGTCTGCAGTCCCTGGGTAAACTATAGCTCACCATTTCCTTCTCAGACAATCTGCATAATTTGGGTCTATTTTCCAAGTTCCCTTTAAGCATCTTGTTCTGAAAGGAGGGCACAGGGTACGCAACCAGAACTTGAAAGGTGGATGCTGTCTCTTGATTTCTGCTAAATAATGCAATTGGAAAGAGACACTGGTGAGACACCAAGGCTTCTTGGCCTCTACCAGTCAGCCTAGATTCAGATGGAGTTTATTTTCCCAATCCACGGTTCCAAAATCTGGGCAGCAGCAATGTCTAGTTAACTGCATGGCCATGTCCTGCAGGGTGATGGGTGGGTGCAGCTGGGCAGTGGGAGGCTTCTGGTTTGTGCTGATTGTGTGGCCTGGCCTGAAGAGCCTCCTGGGACCAGCAGTGTTGTGCAAATTAAAGTCGGCCTGGCCTGAAGGTCAGCAGCCATCCTCTAGCAATGACTGGCCGTCCCAGCCCACTGCCCTTGAGAAATTGGTATACTGCAAAACATATTTGCTCAGACACAGAGAGAAAGCAATTCTTCACCTAATTACACCCATTTGGCTTCAGAAACATAGATCCAGTCCCTTTATGAGGAAACAAAGCAAGCAAGAAAGAGACAGTCGCACTTTTCTCTTCCTAAAAATCTCGACAGATATTCTGTGGGAAAGCTGTGTGGCTGAAGAAGACAACATGCCTGTGAGCTTTGTGAATATACATGCTACATGAACAGAGACGGCAGGAAGGCAGAGCACGGGGTCCTACTCTAGGAGTGCTTTACATGAATAGCTTCAACAAGACCCACATACAGACGGCTTCTTACCACAAATGCCTTCTCACTAGCCTGTGGTAAAACAGCAGTCTCTCTCTGCCAGGAGGGCCTCTGTGCACTGTAGCTCAGTCTTCAATTCCCTGATGCCATGTCTTTATTCTTTGCCAGGCATTTCTCATGTAAGCTATATCTTTAACTAAGAGCTAAGTCAGTGGGCAGAGAAGCCCAAAGGAATGTCCTAGAAGTAGCTATGTAGTAGTCTAGGATTCGTAGAACCTTAGAATACAAGTCTGAGGATTCTGGTATTTTCAAGTTTGTTTGGGCAAAATTTAAAAGTGGGTGTTGATTCTCTTTTGCCAAAGTCAGAGAGCTTTTGTCTGCTCCACTGGGACCCAGACAGTCACCTTCATTCCCTATCAAATTCTTCCCCAGTCTTCTCGCTCTGCCGACCCTCACTCCTCCAATTCCACCACTTCACATCATTTGTTGATACTGAAATCTAACGTTTTTCTCTCTCAGGTTTTAGTTATCTTTTAACAGAAATCAATGCTAAAAAGATAGAACTCTGTACATATTTCATACCTTGGTCATGGAAGAATGTCAGGTCATGCCAGCCTTTCTGGCATTGTTGAACAGCCTGCCCTGAAGGAGGTCACCACTACCCCTGGCCTGTGCTGGGGTCACAGCTCCATCCCCTTGTGGATGCATTTTTCTATGCATAGCCATGCAAAAGGCTAGGATTATCTCCAACATAGTATTTGATGCAGAAGCCCTGTGAAAACGTGGTCTTAGAGAAATAAGGTAAAGGACAGGGAGAAGCTTTCGCCCCTCACCTCCCCCAAATTCATCTGAAAAGAAGGTGTTTGTTCCCACACATTTACCATGAGGAACCTTGCAGGAGGCGGCAGAGTCTGTCTCAGACAGGCTTTGAAGCCCTCGGCTTAAAGGGATTGTACAGTTTAAGAACAAAGGGTTACAAAGCCCTAATGTGCAGCTTAAAACGTTATTACCGACCTAGTTTCTAGTCTTTAAGTGAGAACCACAGCTTTTCTAGTTATTTTGTCTTAATTTGCAAGTAGTCCTTGCTGAATTGTTCATTTATTTCTAAGATCGTGTCGTTAGTTACAAGGCTAAGATTCAAACGGGCAGGGGAGAAGAAAGGGCTAGCTGCTAGCAAGAAAAATGGATCCTGTGACCTTTAGCAAGCATTTTGGTTGCAAGGCACGGGTTTCATCACAGCTAATGGTGAGAACAAACACATGCAGGAATGGGCCCTTCACCTTCAGCCCCTCGGGAGCCCCCAGCTGCAAGTTCTGTCCAGCTCTCCCACCTGCACAAGCTGAGCACCTTTGGGTCTCATTCTGGAAGGATTATCTCTTTGTTCTTGACCGTACACGTGACCTATTCTTAAGACCATAATGTGCCCCTAAAAATAGGCTGGTCTGCCTAGATTTATGCATTTAACCTTAAAAGAACAAGTTTACTCAAATGAGTTGTACTTATATTCATCTCAGAAAGAAAGCAGAACTAGGAAAGAGGAAGAAAGGAAGAAAAAGGAAAATAGGTATAGAAAGATAATACAGATTTTATATATATATATATATATATTTATATATGATAAAAAGGATGAAGAAGGGAGGGAGGGAGGAGAGAGAAGGGAGAGAGAAAGAAATAAAAATATATGTTATGCACTAACCTTTAATACACTCCACATAAAGCAGATTAAATTATCTTTTCCACTATGTCAAGTGTCATATCCATCTTCTGTTTGATCTAAACTTGGATCTAAGTTTCAAAAAACAAAAGAAAGGAAGAAAGAGAGAGAGGAGCAAGAGCAGCTCCTTAGGTTCTGTCATTGAGTGTGGTAAAGGACGATTTTCAGCCCCTGGACAGAGCAGGGCACTTCATAATAGAATTCAGAGCCTTTCACCCCTAAGTCACTGATTTGAATCCAAGCCAGGACACTATTGACAGAGGCCATTACCTCTAGGTGCTGTCTGGTGGCCCATGTGGAATGACTTGATGGTCTCTGTCCTGAGCTGTGTGGACAGTTACCCACGTCACCTTGTCAGTTTCAAATGAAAATCAGAGGAGTTGATGGATGCAGAGACCGAGCCCCTCACACTGGGAGCCGGTGCCCTCCAGGTCAGAGTGGAGGGCACCAGCTCCGATGTGTGAAGCAGCCCCGATGTCCCTCATCACTTTCCAAGACATCAATCCCTCTCATTCTACCATCACCTTTGCTAGGGACAGAGGACTTTAAAATCATGGCTAGGAATTTAGCCCAGATTTGTCTCCATTTTTCCAGACATGAGATGTTCCCAGTGATGGATGCCACTTCTATGAACTCCCAGTTCATCACCCTACATAGAAAGAAGGAATTGGTAATGCCAGAGTCAAGCCTTTGAATATTCAGTGTACAAATCAAATGTTGTGGGATTATGTCTTCTGCTCCCTTGGACATAATAGATTCTACAGAGAAATAAATTATCTGAATCCTGCCAGAGCCACAGGCTGGAATTTCTATACAAGAAGACAAAACACACATGTTAGAAATGGCCATCTACACCGCATGGCTGTTTATGTCTCTGCTGATGAAACCTCACAGATGACTTATTAATATCTTTCTCCTTTATTTTTGAAATGTGAAAACTGGCATTCACACAGACAAAGTGCCTTGTTAAAAGGTTATACGGGGTGGGGACTAGAGAGATGATGCCGCATTCGTTGCTTTACCAGAGGGCCTGAGTTTTGTTCCCAGTTTCCGCAGTTTGCAGTTGCCTCTAAGTCCATTCGTGTTCACAGGACCACTAAGACAGACCCAGAAGTGCAGACACGAGAAAGTACATCTGCATGTATGCCTACACACACATGCACAGCACACTTACGTGAACAGTACACATGCTCATACACATGCACTCACATTCATGTGTACACACACACACAACACAGCACACATGCACAAAATACACACACATTTACAGCTCACACATACATACACACACAGGCACATATGGACAACATACACATAGAATCACACACATGCACACACATTCATACATGCAATCACACACATACACTCATGTACACACATTCATACATATGCAACACATACAGTATTCACACACATACATACACAATAACATACACATACACATACAATCATACACATTCATACACCACTCGCATACATACGTTAATGTATGCACATTCACACATATGCAACACACACGCACACATTCATTGACACTCATATACATTCAAACACACACATGCATGAACACAGGCAGGAGCTCTGTTGGATGTATAGCTGTAGAAGTAAGGTAAAACTCTGTCAATTCGACATCTTGCAGAGACTCTGGCACAGTGAGTTCTCAATCAACAAGAACAGATGAATGCATGCATGAATAAATGAATGCATGCAAGCATGAATGAATATCTGCACTTTCTTTCTATTAAGTTTTGTGGGAAGCCACCTGAGGCAGAGGTGGCTCGTTAGGGAAATGCTGTCATAAAGTGATGGTGGGAAGGGAGGGAGACGGAGAAAGGGGAGAATGCCATCCAAAATGTTTTAGCAAGCCGGGCTACTGAAGAAAACTGAGGCCCGTGTCCACCAGGGGCTTCTAGGATACGATGGCTGGGAACTGGACAAGCAGGGTGTTATCTCCTCGGTACCTCTGGCCTGCCTGGGCAGCAGCAAAGCACACTCCTTCAGCCACAGATGGCCACAGACAGAGTCGTAGGTGCGGGCAATGGGCCTTTCCAGAAACTTGGGGAAGGGGATTTGCGAGTGGGCCAGCAAACAGATCTAGGGAGCACCACCGACTTAGAGAAGATAGTATATGAACGGAGTGCAAAGTCCAGGGTGCTGAGATCAATACCCGAAAAGGTATCTGCCTCTGCTCTTCTACTGTCCCTTAATACACCCCATACTTGCCTTCAGTTTGCTCATTGTAATTATCTGGGCACCCGCGTTCTTTCCCTCAATTACACAGCAATCGAGCATTCAGAAGAGAGAGCCACTTCCTAACTCAAGCCACCCTCAAAGCCTGAAATTTTTCATGCACCTTCTTTACTGTTCCAAAATGTTCTTGGCCACACCCTGATCAGATGTGGTTGTGGATTCAGTAGGATGGGGAGGGTGGGATACCGCTTAGCTCAGTCACTGCCTGGTCCTGCACATATTTTAGAGCCTAGACTCTTTCATGCATGACCTTTCTCGTCCTGTGAGCCGCTGGCCATCGCTATGCCTGGCCACGTGTTTGCAGAGGAGGGAAGCAGGAGCCTCTTTGTTTGCTTTATCAAACCACAGTCACGGAAAGTCTGCTCCAAACAAAGATGTTGTGTGTATCCTTCACCAGACACGTGGTCCTTGGGAGAAAAAGTACATTTAACGGTGAGATAGAAATAAACAGAACTGAAAGATGCACCCCAGCCCCCACCCCAGCAAACACCATGCTTCTCTGGCTCCTTTCAGAAACGCTCTCTGAATAGTTGACAACATACACGGTGCGTGTGGAAGGAGCTATCTCTAGGGCGAAGCATTACAACAAAGGCAACCCAGGACTGGTTAATTCCTCAGATGAGACAAGCATAAATGGTGCATGGATATGCACTAAGGTGTAAGAGAGGAAACGAGGCACATTAGAACCAAGAGCAAATAATGTATTATTATCAACAGCCCTGTGGCTTTGATGGGTGCAAGCTTTTATACACACGCTGTATCGATAGGTGTTTCAACCAGCAGTTAAAAAAAAAATGTTCTTGACACTCATCTGTAGGGAGAAATATCCATGTACTCTTGGCTGTAGGACCAATTAGCCTGTGAGAGTGGCAGGGTGGGGGGACAGAATATAAATGCAGGAGGCATCCGCACTTGATTACTCTAATGAAATGTCCATTGATCCTATAGATTAATGTGAGAAGGACAGCAGCTGCAGAGTGGCTAACACCTCCAGGTCGGCAGCTGTTTGTGAGGGTCCGTGCACGTGAGTGTGTGTGTGTGTGTGTGTATGTGTGTGTGTGTGTTTACATGTGCACATGTGCACATGAGCCCCGTGAGACAAAAATCAGAATTAGAAGAGAAGACTGTGTGTGTTGGGTGAGACTGATTAAGCTGGACATGATGGAAAGGAAAGGATCTAGCTTCCTTGGAGGACAACATACCAGCGAGTGGGAAGGGCGGTCTGGAGGGGCCATGCTGAGAGCGCCACTTCCCTCCCCCCTCCTGCTTCCTCTACCCCCTCTTCCCACCCTATTTGACTTTGCTGCAAGGCGGACAGAGAGCTCACAGGTCACCTAGTTTTTATTCCATTAATTTCATTCTGCCTTTAATCACCCAGAGCAAATGTGGAGTTCAAAGCTGGCTCTTCGCCAACTCCCTGGTGCCTACCCTAACCCAGAGTTGACATTCTGCCCTGTGTCCAAGCCCATACTGTGCGTTTAGCAAATGCACCAAACTAAGCGATTCGCTTACCACAGCCTCAGGACCAACTGTCCCTTGTAATCACTGGAGCACGACTCTATTCCCCCTGGACTCCATAGCAATTTAAATTCTAGATCTCTAGAGCAAGAATGTTTAAAGGGTGTTCTCTTCATTACCAAGCAAACAGCTTCCCCTACCCCTGCTCCGAGGTCTTCTTCACTTTTCACCTAACACTGTCTGTGCAAAAGTGCAACAGAAGGGCTAAGAAACTCAGAGGTTTACCTAGAATCATTTACATAAAATCCCCACCAGCTCCACCTGACTCAAAAATTTCTACTTACAGAGAGCAACGTGGTGGAAGACCATCAACAGACAAATGGATAATAAAACTGTGACACATATATACAATAAAACTTTATTCAGCCATTAAAGAAAATAAAATTATGAACTTTGCAAGGAAAGGATAGAACTGCAAACGATTGTCTTAAGTAATGTTATCCATACCCAGAATGGCACAACCCACATGCCCTCTCTCATGTGCCGACCCTGGCTTCTAATATTTATGCTTGTATATTTGTGTGGATGTAAAGGTCAGGAAACTAGAAAGGGACCCAGGAGAAGAGGGAAAGGGGGCTTTAAAGGGTGGGTGTGGTGGCAGTAATTGAAAGCACATGATAAGAAACTCAAAGGGAGAGCTCTGAGAGTGGAAGGGCACAGGCAGATGCAAGGAGATGGATGGGAAGAGGAGGCAAGGGAGCATCAACCAAAACTGAGTATGAAAATACCTTGATGGGCCAGCAAGATGGCTCAGCAGGTAAAGGTGTTTATCACCAAGACTGACAATCTGAGCTCAATCCCTAGGACCCACACATTAAAAAGAGAAACCAGCTTCCTATGTGTCCTCTGACCTCACATACATGCCGTGATGGGTACACAAACATAATAAGCAAATAAGTAAGTAAATAAATAAATAAACATGATTTTAAAACTCTAAGAATGAAAACGTTAAAAGTAACTTAATTTTTTATACACTAATTAAAAATAAAATACAACTAGCAGTAGAAGGTCAATAAAAAAATAAATTCAATGATATTCAATGATATTTTTATAGAGTTTTTGTCTAATATTGCCTGGAATGGGAATTTTTTTAAGCTTACAAGTCTTTTGTCTATATATTACTGTTTCTGATTTTTGTGTTTTATGGAATATCTGTGTGTGTGTGTTTGTTTTTTTTTTTTTTGTTTGTCTTTTTTTTTTTTTATTTGGTTTGTTCTTGATTGGTTGGTTTGTTTGTTTGTTTGTTTTAGTTGTCTGTTTGTTTTCTAATGAGAAAGAAATAAAAGGTGTAGATTTGGGTGAATGGGGGGAATGGGAAGACCCAGGAGAACTTAGGGAAGGGGAACTATGGTCATTATGTATTGCATAGAAAAAAAAACCTATTTTCAATATAAATCAGAGAGGTGCTTTCCAGAAACTGAGAGGAGCAACAGAGACCCACAGCCAAACACTAGGAGGAGCCAAGAAAATTCTGCAGAAGAGGGGAGGAAGGATTGCAGGAGCCAGAGGAGTCAAGAACACCATGAGAACACAGCTCACAGACTGAACTAAGCAGGGCTCACATGGACTCACAGAGACTGAATGGACAATGGCACACCCTTTATGGGTCTGAGCTAGGTCCTCTGCATACACATTATTGTTGCGTGGCTTGGTGTTCTTTTGTGACTCCTAACAGTTGGAGTGGGAGGTGTCTATATTTCTTTTGCCTACTCTTGGGACTCTTTTCCTCCTACTAAGTTGCCTCATCCAGCCTTGATATAAAGATTTGTGCCTACTGGGACCTATCTCTTCTGCATGTAGTGGCTTTTTGGGAACCTAGTCTATATAGTTGCACACCTTCTTAGGCCAAGATGGAGGGGGGAGGGCCTTGGGCTTCCCACCCTGGTACCTCTTAAGGAAGCAGGGCAAGGGAGGAGGGATACTGGGGGAGCAGGAGGACCTGGGACAAGGGGAGTAAATGTAAATTTCTCTTTTAACAATAAAAAAATCAATAAAAAGAAAAAAAAGATTTGTGCCTAGTCTTATTGTAACTTGCCATGTTTGGTTGATATTCCTGGAAGGGAAATGTAGAAGGAATTGGGGGGGGGAGACAGGAGGTAAGGAGAGGACTAAGAAGAGTGAAGGGAGGGGAAACTGTGGTCATAATGTAATGTATGAAAGTAGAATAAAAGAAAAAATTAAATTTAAAAAAGAATACAAAAATCAGAATTAGATGTTATATTTTATCATATATTTTTTATTTCGCCATTGAAATTATTATGCTAATAAAAATATTCTGCCATGCTGGGTGTGGTAATGCATACTCTTAATCATAGCACTTGGGAGGTAGAGGCAGGAGGATCTCTATGAGTTCAAGGCCAGTCTAGTCTACATAGTGAGTTGCAGGACATAGAAAGAACCTATCTCATATGTGTGTCTGTCTGTGTGAATTACACGTTATGTTGATTTTATAATAACAAATAATCCTTGGAGAACACCCCAAAATAAATAGAATGAAATGTTTTTATAGAAAGGAGAAGCAAACCCTAGGACCCAGGACAGCCCTGAGCAGGTGCTCGGCAGCTGCGGAGCTGCTCTGGAAACCCCAGACCTTCTGTGTTCACGTCAGAAAGCAGAACTCAGAGATCCTCAGAATATCCTCAAGAGATCAGAAGCACAAGGGAGAGAAGAACCCCATAAGAAGCTATCCCACTGGGGAGTGGCCTCTGCAGGCCTGGAGTGTAGCAACATGGAAGCAAAGTGCATGGAAAAAGAAACCCGTTTAGTAACTGCTGCGTCTCCTTGAGAGCTGTGTGCTGTCCCTAACATTTGTTTATTATGTTGAGTGGTTCGGGGGTCCTGGACAAGACCACCACCTTAATGTCTGCCGCATCTGCCACCAAGCCAGTGTGGGCCAGACCAAGGAATCATCTTCAGTGCTTACCTGTGACATTTCTGTGGATGACAAATACTGACTCTCTGGAGACAGAGAGACTATAGTGTGTGAAATCATCTCCTAGAAACCCTGTATTGTTTTAATTTTATAGTTGAATTTGCTCAAATGTTTTGAATTGGGAAGAATAGTAAAGGCCTAGCTTTAAAGGTGGAGGAGGAAGAGAAGAAGGAGGAGGTGAAAGAGGAGAAGAAAAACCCAGAGAACCCTGTTTCTAAACCTTGACACAGTACCACTCTAACTCTGTGAGGAGGAGGTGCAGTCTATCAACAGTCATCTGTCCACCCAAAAAGAACAGAAGCCATGGTATGACGTGAAAGAGCCAAAGTGACTGCCTGCTTCCCCTCTCTGGGGCACTTGTCACTAATGCTCACATCCAACCCTCCTTGCTTCTTTGTTCCTTGCAAGTCATCTTGCACTGAATCCTTTAGAGAGTGGCAATGTCTCCAATGGACTTGTTTCCTGGTTTCACATCTCCTGAAATTATTTTTGTACTTTTATTAAGTAAGCATTTGTATAAATCATAAGTATGTTTTGTTTATTAAAGCCTTTAATATCAGTGGGTTTTTTTAATGTCTGCTTTGAGCTTGCCCAGGTTGTAAATACTATCACAACCACTTCAAGTTCATGTGTTCTGTTAAGTCTGAAAAACACTGGTCCACTGTAGCTATCCACCACCTTAAACTCAAGCCAGAAAAACATCCAAACGTGGAATGGAAAAATGGACATCAAGTCCCACTGGCAGCTGAGGAACTATTAGCAATTGATAATTTCTGGGAAAGAGAGTCCATTTTCTTTGAGGAGTTGAAATGGTAAATATAATATAAATATATTGTCTGAAATTAATAAAATACTTTTTTAGCTTTCTTAATAAAGAAAAAAGAAGCACAGCCACCAAGTCCTGGGGGTCTTTCCACAACCAGCCATGAACTTTTCCTGCTGGGGAATTCAATGTCTACCAACAATGAACCCCATCTGAGCCAGGGAGTCAGGACTCAGCAGGCTGGTACTCAAAGCCACTTCCCTTTTATTTCCTTAGGGGACCCCCAATGGCCAGCCAGAACACACTGACACTCTCACCCTGCTTCTCTGCAACACTTTGAGTTAAAGGCCAACGGGAAAGGAGCCTTTCAGAGGAGAGCTGGGAAAACGGGCAGCAAGGAAAAGTTGATTAGCAGGGGTGCCGCTTGTCTGGTGTTCCACAAAGCCAGTTACCTGGACATTTTGTTGCAAAACACCTACCTCTGGCATCTGTTTGTTCGGCTCACCATCCTTACTCTGCTTTTCCATATAGTTAGACACTGATCCTAGACTGGAATGTTATGGAGATAGACAGACCCACTGATGCCAAAACCATGTGTACACCCGATCTCCATGGTAGACACTTGATTTAGACACCAAGGGAGGACATGGTCTTCTGGTTTCCAGTTCTCCGAAATCGTCCTCACCTGTCGCCCCCATGCAAGTTCATATTTTAAGGAGTGGAGGTCCAACACTCTTTTTTATTGAGGAGCTACAGAACTCTAACCGGTGGTTCAATAAATTGTATTACATCCCCCTCGCACCAAGTGCCCTACACGCTCTGGCTTTTCCATGTGTAATTGCAAGCTGTTATTAGCCCTGAGCTGTGTCCGTTACTGGCCACACTCTTGCTGAGCGGTCAATTTTTTCCCCTGCCATTTCCTTTGCTCACACCATGCTGACCACGTTGGCCAGAGGCGGCCCAGGGTTTATAGTGCAGCATTGATTTTTCTTTTCTCTCAATACTGACAGAATCATAGATCCAAGGCAAATAAAGAAATGCATTCTGGGGTGATGAAATGTCTTTCATTCAGGCTGGATTGAATCAAAGCCCATCACAGAAATGGAGGGCTCCGAGATGCGAGGGAAGCTCATGCCTCAAATTGTAGAAAAATAAATTTTATGTTTTCCCCCACTTCGCTCTGGATTCGTAAATCACTGGGGACACAGACAGTCCAGCCAATGAGCAAAACTGGGCAGCAGCAACAGTGTGAACAAAGAGTCACTCTGAGCACCTTCATGAATGAGTTTTGCTTGTAATTTGGTTTTGATGAATATTCATTTATTAGCTTAAGTAACACCCAGAGTCTCCCACAGCAGTATCTTTATATAGCAATGGCTGACCAAAAAATCATGGAGGAAACCTTCATTCAAACAAATAACACCAGCTGACATGCTGTGATGTGCAAATATGACCTTTGGTAATTAATTCGGTGATAACTGTTCCTTGTGGATAGAGATTAATCCGTATTTGATCTTCAGCACACACAAGTGTGCATATTCACAGGGACAGTAGGGTAGTTAATAAAGACTTCTGATACAGAAAGTCGGGAGACCTGGGCTTTCATCCTTGCTCTTCAAAGCATCCTCTTAAGCAGCCTCTGTCTCCCTTGACCTTTCTTTCCTCATTCTGAAAAATGAAAATGGTAACAATGACCATTTGGGGTTTTTTGGGTTTTGTTTTTTGGGGTTTTTTTGCTACTTTTGATGGGTAGTTTTGATGGTCAAAAGTGGGTTGCTGCAATGTCAGTAGCTGATGTGGAAACTGGGGTTTTCTATGTAATATGAATCATCAATGGAGAAGTGCCTTTACCAAGGAAGGCACTAAGATACATCCCTAAACAGCACAACTGCCTGCCCACTGAAGACTATTACGTAGTAGGCATTCCATATACAGCACTGCTCAGAAAGACTACTGTGCTGTAATTACTATCATTCATTGTAGCCATGTAGTTTAGAAATGACCCTTTATGAGTCTGAGCAATAATGACTTGTGTGTGTTTGCATGTGTAAGCAAGTGTATGTATAACTGACTGCAGCAATAGTTTGTACTTAAGCAAATATGTCTACAAAATGACTCATTTCCTATGCCCAATTTTGGGACCATTCAAAACTCGGGTATGATCTTATTTGTTTTCCATTCTGCCAAATCCCAGTAAATAGCTCAAAGTAATGTGTCATTAATGTATAATTTAGAACGCAAGTTGGAGTCCTGGGTTCCATCCCCAGCACAGAGGAGAGAGACATGGAGAAGGAAGATCAAATATTTTAGTTAGAGCTTCTATTACTGTGATAAAGACCATGATCAAAAACAACCCGGAGAGAAGAAGTTTCTTTGGTTTTTATATACGCAATCCATAGAGGGAAGCCAAGGTAGGAACTCAAGCCGGGAACCTAGAGACAACGACGGAAGCAAAAGCCACGAGGGAACGCAGCTAACTGCTTGCTTTCCATAATTTATTCAGCACAATTCCTTATACTACTCAGGACTGCCTGCCCAGGGGTGATATTGCCACCAATAGTCTGGGTCCTCCTTCGTTAAATATTAATTAAGAAAATAACCCTCAGACATGCCTTAAGAACAATGTGATGGAGACATCTCTTCAATTAAGGGTCCTTCTTCCCAGATAAACTTAGCTTGTGTTAAGTTGACAATAAAAAAAAAAAGACAAAAAGAAAGGTCAATGCAAGTTAGTCCCAAAGAATATATTAATATTAAAAATAATTTCTATAACCCACCAAATCCAGGTCCCCCAAACTTGAAACTATTATAAGCACAACCAACAAACTTGACTTACAGAAGATGTGTGATGATGTCAAGTAGTAC
This sequence comes from Dicrostonyx torquatus, assembly GCA_028555095.1. Lineage (NCBI taxonomy): Eukaryota > Metazoa > Chordata > Mammalia > Rodentia > Cricetidae > Dicrostonyx > Dicrostonyx torquatus. The sequence goes on from JAQHUG010000010.1 coordinate 14,224,234, forward strand.
CAGACACTTTGATATCTCAACAGCTCTCTGTAACATCAGAGCTTTGGAGACACCTAGCCTTTCATTCGGCTCTGGTGTCTCGCATACAACATGCGTTCATGTGAATAACAGTCATCAGGATCTGTTTAAGATCTTCCAGAAATAAAAGCACAAAGTTCTTTATTTTCCGGTGTATGTGACTGTAGCTAAGACTTAGCTCGTTGTGACACACATGCACTTCAAGAGCTCAAATGTATCTATAACTGGAGATGTAAAGGCCTTGCTTGGAAATCAGGAAAAGCCTCTGTAAGTTTTCTGTGCTTCAGAAAGTGTGGGTACAGGAACCCTTAGGACAAACCAGAAATGCTAGTATCTCTGGGGACAGAGGAGGCAGTGAGATTCTTCTTCTTTGCTGTTGACAGATTCTCAGATTGTCCCCAAGAAAATCCTGGTCTTTGTTTTTCAGATCTTAAAAGGACATTGTTTTCTGTGTCTCTCCTTCTAGATGGAATGGATACTTGAAGTTGGTTTCTCAGGTGGCTTTTTTATTTTGTTAATAGTACTTGGTTTATTTACTATAATAAATAAGATGGTAAAAAAAATCTCTGTTCAAAAAGATCTCTAAATGTAGAAGATATTTCTATAATTAAAGTCATGAATCAAAGATTACAGGGTTTTCTAACCTTTTAAATATAATGTTTTTATTAATTATATGAGAATCTCATTCATATATACAATGTGCTTTGACCCTATTTACCCACCTTTTCTCCCCCCAAACTCCTTAAAACCTACCTCCCACTTTCCCACCCCTTTCCAACTTCATGTCCCACCCCTTTTTATTGCTTTCTGTTATTTTTATTCTCATTCCATTTGTGTTATCCATATGCTCTTGGGTATGAAGCAAACCGACTCTGCACCACCCCAGAAGCTACCAACCACCACTAGCTGCTCAACTCCTGGTTTAAATGGCCCTTTCTGGTTCTCTGCTTGTGTGTATGTGAAAAACCCCCCTTGTGGACATTCATTTGACTAGCTACATATGACATCATCCCAATGACTAAGCCAGAATTATAAGCATAAGTGGCAATTCCAACAAAATTCTAATATGTATAAAATGTGTCCACTGCTCTTCAGAATGGGATCTGGCTGATTCATGAAAGCCATTCCTCACACAAAGCACATACATCAAGTTAGCATGTTTTTCAATTCCAGACTCCCCCACCTCGTGCTTAGGTTGTTGATTGATGTAAAGCAGGTGTTTACAATCACTTGAACCAAAAAATACACTGTTGGGTTCTACACTCGAAACTTGGGGAATGTGCATTCAATAAATACCCTGTGATATTGCATGAGTCAGGAACTAGTTCATTGCCAACCTGGGCCTCTTGGAGAAACAAATACCAAAAATAAGTTCAAGATTCAGCCAGTAGAAAAAAAACTATTACCAGTAGGGAGGGGTTGTGACAGAGACACAGCCAAAAATATGATGGTCTCAAGTATCCATCCCATCTAGGGAGATGCAAAGGCCTGAAAATGCCTCCCCAGCATATCTGAGCTGAATTCTGAGCTCAGGATAAAAAGACAAAGGAAATTGAAACCAATGCAACAGCAGCAGGAAGAACAAAGGGCCCAAGAGTCTAGGGAATGTGCATCTGAGACAGTAGGAAGGAAATTCAAAAGTGACAATGTTGCTAGCTAAAGCATCCTTGGGAGGAAAGTATAAGAGAAAGAAAGGGCCTCAAGGAAACAGACCACCACATGGTTTTACCCCCTCCCCAGAGACCCAGCCTTGCTCAGCAGTCTGCTGAAATTCTGATAAAGGCCAACTGGGCATCTGCAAGAAAGCACCTATCTAGGTCTCTGAGGATGAACCAGACTCAGGTTCCACTTACCTCAGTGACTAGAGAGAGGAACCAAGTGAGGAGAATGAGGCAGAGGGAGATGAAGATGGCTTTGGGGAGGAGAAAAAGGCAGGGACAGGGTCAATCATAAGCTATGGGGACAAAGAAAATTTACCCTGAAAACTCACCCAACAGGCTCTCAGGAGGTGGCCCGACAGCACCCGGTTATCATTCACCTTAATTCAAATCAATTCTGATTTACAGGGACATCAGCTGTCTGAAGAGATAGGTGACTTCGCCAATACATCCCTGCTTATCTTTCTCACTGGCTAAATTAGTAAATTTAACAAAGATGACAAAAAACAACAGCAATTTTGGGGATTTGGTGATAAAAGATGTCTGGATGGAATCATAGGCACCAAGGAAGGCTGTGTGTGAACAAAAATCATTTTATGTCTCTTCAGGAAACTTGTAAGTCATCTAAAGAGCCAGTCTGCCAAGCATGCTAAGTGTCAAAAACAAAATAATTCCTAAAATAAATGAAGGGTCATCATTAATATAATTATTGCAATTAAGTATTTGGAGAAAGATGAACATAAAATTTAATTGCAAACCAGTATTCTTGTAATATGCCCTTTTAGAAACCTTTAAAGATAAAATTGCTTAAGTGTTACCACAAAGCTAAAGAAGAAATATACCCAGCTTTGGGTAGGTTTGTTATGAATCTTAAGAGGCTCAATTCTCTCTCTAGGAAGGTAAGGGAACATTTAAGACAAGAACATCTTGAGCCTTCATCTGGAATAGAGAATTCCACCAGCAAAGCTAAGTGTGCACACTGTATGTTCGCTGCTATGTCCCCAGTGCCTGGAACCATGCCTGGCAGAGCAGAGCCACCAATAAATAAATATCTGCTAAGTAAGAAATGAGAAAGAAAGAGAGGGGGGAAGGGAGGGAGGGAGGGAGGGAGGGAGGAAGGAAGGAAGGAAGGAAGGAAGGAAGGAAGGAAGGAAGGAGAGAAGGAGGGAGGTGTTGGAGGAAGGGAGGGAATGTTGGAAGAAGGGAGGGTGGGAGGGAGGGGAAAGAATGTCTTGCTTCTGATGAACTTGTTCATACCAAGCCCTTCTGACATGACAGCACTAGCATGACTCTCTTGACAGATTCCTCCAGAAACCCTCTTCCTGCCCTGCATTTCCTCCTTGCTGGTTCCTCCTCATCAGGTTTCTGTCAGTTGTCACATCCTCAAAGTGGCCCTCCACGACTGCTCTGTGTTACAGGGAAAGATGTTGTCCCACCAAGGGACACCAGATACCTCTACTAGCTTCATGAGAGCAATTATTACCCTCATAAAATATATTTATATCATGTGCTCATTTTCAATGACTGCCTTGACAAATACCATAATCTTGGTGGCTTGAATGTAACACAACTTATCTTCATTTTATAGTTCAGAAGTTCGATACAAGTCTAACTATTATCAAGTCATGGGATCTTTGAGGCTCAGTTCCTTTTTGAGGACTCTAGTGAAGACTTCACTTCAGAACCTTTTGCATCTCCCAGGACCCACCCACAGTCTTTGGCATGTGGCCCATGCCTGGATCTTCAAAACCAGTGGTGTTGCATTTCTCCAATCATTCTTTCACGGAAGCATCTCCCTCTGGACCCATTCAAGAAGTATTCTCACTTTAAGGACCTCTGTGATTAGATGAATTCCACCTTAATCCTCTAGGATGATCTCATCTCAGAGGTACTGGAAAATAACGTAAGAGCCAGGAATGAGAAAGAGGACTGTGAAATGCTGTTGTCTGGAACAAGCCCAGCTCTTACACCATAAACTCACAGCAGCTATGGTTACCTGCATAAGATCAAGCCAGGCACAGTTCCAGCATGGGTGGAAGAGAGGCTGCCAAGCCCTACCCCAGCTGAGGTGCTATTAGCAACTGATGGCTACTGGAGGAGGAAGCCCATTGGGCAGTGGAGACAGCCACTGGTAGGTTGCCCGTGCCACAGGAGGTGACTCCATACCCATGTGCATCTAAGTAGCACTAATTGGATTCAGTGAATGTTTTTTTAAGTAAAGATGATGTGAGGAGGAAGATGTCTTAGGAGGGATTGTGGAAAGTTGGAGGGAGAATGAGGAAGTGGATATAATACATTATATACAATGCATTATAATATACATTGCATAAGGCATGAAATCTACAAAGAATGAACAGAACTAAATTCTTTAACTGAATCAAAGACACTTGTAAAGTCTATTCTGCACATAAGGCTCATGTTCACGGGTCCAGAAATTAGGTGACAAACAGGTTAGGGGGCAGTATTATCCTGCCTATTTAACACATACAACACTAATTTGTTATTGAGTAATCTGCTGTCAAGTTTTCACAGGTTGAAAACTTCATGGTGGCCAGGACTTTATCTCATCTGCAACAAGAACAGAGCTCAGTCATAGGTACATGTAGCCACTTAGGAAAGATGGGTGAACACAGAACAGCTTATTTGTTCTGGTCCTTTGCTGTTGTCCTTGGTTATCTACAAAGTATTTCTGCTTCACCAAAAATGCCCTTTATAATCTTACAACAAATCCATATGATAGCTCTTCAAGACTTGAAGCAGGGTAAGAGCACTTTAATTAAAAGGTGCAGAGAATAAAAATAAGAGACTTAAAATACTCAGCTTAAACATCACATTTATATCACAACCCTTCCTAGGAAGGTTCAGGTATCAGTGCAGAAGAGGGGATAGAAATGTTAAGGACCAGAGACCGCAGATGACTACAGGAAAATGGTGTTGTCAGCACACCGCAGGGCGGCGACACTGGAACAGAACAGTTGTGCAAACTCAAGCCAGACCAAATCCTAGTATGGAGAGAGGTGCTATCGGCAACTGATAGCTCTAGAGAGAGAGTTAGACTTCCTTAAGGGTGTGGCCCCTGGCATGTTAGCCCCACTCCAGCAGAAGGGCACACATCCAAGAATACATGGGCAGCACTGACTTGATGAGCTATAAAATTAATAATAAGTAAAGCAGACACAAAACTGAATGGGTGGAAGGGGAGATGAACCTGGGAGGTGTGGTGTGGGTGGTGACTGTGAGCAAATGCATTGAAATTCTCAAAGAGCTAACTTTTTCTAATGAGAAAAAAAAAGTATTGAACACTTCACACTCATTCATTCCCTCTAAATGAGCAGTTCCTGGTAAGATTCATCAGAAACAGACTTTACTCATAGAAACCTCTTTCTCTAGCAATTTCTTACTAGGTAAGATAAGAATTGCCTGAAAAGACAAGAAAACTTACATCCATAATCCTTTCTTTCCAATTAAAAATGTTACAACATTAGCTGCCCCATCTTTGACCTGCTGGAGTGCACAAAGGGACTTGTCCTACAGAATGATAACCACAGAATCTCCATGACTCGGGGCAACAACAGGATATCCAAGAGGAGTTTCGGTAAGGGCCCAGCACAGTAATGAAGTAGAAGAAGAAGAAGAAGAAGAAGAAGAAGAAGAAGAAGAAGAAGAAGAAGAAGAAGAAGAAGAAGAAGAAGAAGAAGAAGAAGAAGAAGAAGAAGAAGGTTACAGCATTAGTCTCAAGAAATACATCAATAAATTAATGAATTAAGGGCAGAGTGGTCCCTCACAATATGAGTGTCCATCATCAGTGTAAGTACAAGCCTCACTGCTTCTTAGTTGTGTCCATGTAGGAAATCCATCTAACAACCTGAGTACTCTCCAAAAACAGGGAGAAGGTTGCCTTGTATGGAATCAATAAGAGGGAATATGGCGAGTATTTGTGTGATATAACAGAGTCCTTGTTAATCCAGGTTCCCTTTCCCCCATCCCTCCTGGTCTTGTGCTGGAGGCTAGAGGATGGAAGGTGGAGAGTAGCGGAAGGCAAGCAGAAAAGGAACAAAGACAGCTGGGCAAAAGTGAAGAGTGCCAGCCTGCAAGCAGGGTAAGTGACTCTTTCAAAGAGGAAGTCAGTCATAACAGTAATACATCATGTGGCGGTAAGGACCCAGGGGAAACATGGAGCTTCCTCCAGAGGTGGTAATGAGGAGCCTAGCATCTGAGTTTCTTTCAGGGAACAGAACATTCTCTGACCTCGCTGAAGAGGATGTACCAACATGCCTTGTGCATAGAAAATTCAGCACTTCTGCTCCTCAGAACAAATGAAGTATGGAGATGACTCAACATGTGACCTGTCTGATGACCCTGCAGGTGAACTGTTATTCCATTTTATCCAACTAAAAAGCAAAGTTGATGCCAAAAAAAAATTAGATGAATTATTGTTCTTATGGAGCCTCTTCCAAACCAGATAGTTGGGACTATTCTCCACAGCCCATTCCCAGTTCTTGAAAATGCATCATATCTACCACTGATTCCTTTCTATGCCTTCCCAACCATCATAATCCCTTGATTGGAGGGATGCACTAATTTACACCACACAAGCAAACATCCCAACATCTCAGTGTTTAACACATGAAAGGCTTATTTGTTACTGCCTCATTTTGGCAATTTATCTGGACCATTGTTCAGTAGAGTGATTTAAAGCCTCCAGGTTTTACACCTATACTGCCAGACCACATGACCTGCCCCGTTGGCACAGCAGTGGGAGAAAACACTGGATGGTCTGACAGGACAATGAAATGAATGTGGTATGCATACGTTCTTCTCTTCTCCCACAAGCCAGAACAAGTCACATGACACAGTGACTTTCTCAGAAAGCAGGAAAAGCAAGTGTTGGATACATCTTCTCTACATCCAAAGTCCTTTAAATTTACAGAGTCCTTGGAATAGAGACAGAAAGAAGCCTCTGAGTGTGGGACGTAGAGATCTTATTTGAGTTGGCTTTGAGGACGTGTATTCATATTGTTCATTCTTTATTACCTGGTACTTTCATCTTTTCATGTTCATTATACCAGTTTCCTGAATATAGACGTTGTAACTCCATTTTAATTCAGAAAATGTTTGCTGGTTATGTACAGTGGAATTGCAATTTAGTGTTAACTCTCAAGCCTGAACTCAGACCAGAGCACAAGTCTGGTATTTAGGAATGTGGGCCCTGGGTGAGTCACTGATGAAATTTATTTTTAATTGAGATATAATTTACATGACACATGGTTCAAAGGCTTAGAACACTCACCGAGGTTGTACACTATGTAAAAATCCCAGGATGTTTTCATCTTTCTGAAGAGAAGCTCCATGTTCACTCCTGATGCCCCACTTCCATCTTTCTGATCACTGAATCTGCCTTCTACCTCTGTTTATCTGCTTATTCTAAACAATTCAAATGTTGCCATACAGTGTGTGCCTCGTGTGTCTGGCTTCTTTCACTTACTGCAACGCTTTTGAAGTTCATCCACGCTGAAACTTAAATCAATACTTATTTATTGCTAAACATGATCCCGCTATATTCCTCATTTTGTTTAGCCATTAATTCATCAATTACTGCTTGGGTTGCTTCCATCTGGGAGATGTTAGATCTAATACAGTTGCAAACCTGCATGCACCTGTTTTTGTGACTATGTGCTGCCAGTTCTCTTAGGTCTGTACCTTCGGATGGAGCTCCTGGGTGACCTAACAAGTCTGTGCTTTGCATAACTTTGTCAAGTTCACTTATCAAAGCAAAATAAGAAAGTAATGTACCCCAGGGGGACACTATAAGGATCAAGTACTAAAATAATAAATGAGGATGGGGAGGTGACTTGGTCAGTAAGTGCTTGCCATACAAGAATGGGGACCGGAGGTGGATCTCCAGAATTCATGGCTTTTTTTTTTATCTTGGCATAGTGCACACTTGTAATCATGGCACTGGAGATGAGACTGGAAGACAGGGAGCTCGCCAGCCAGTCAGCCTAACTTACAGGAGTGAGTTCCAGACAGTGAGAGGCCTTGTCTGAAAACATGAAGTTGGTAGGGGGCTACATTGGGGTTATATGGGAGGTAGTTTGAGCGAATAAATGGGAGTGTGGATATGATCGTGCTTCACCACTTACATGTGTGAAATTATAAGAATGAAGGAAATATAGATATAAAAAGATTGGTAGTTCCTAAAGAATTAGACCCAGGTTAACCTCTAACCACCACACACATATATGAACACCTTAACACCACATACACCACACACACACACACACACACACACACGCCAATAAAATAAAACAAGAACAGTGCTCTATGCATACTAAAGCTGGAATCAGCACTAGATAGCACCAAACTTCAAAAGCAAGAGACAGGACACTTGACACACAGTAGGTACTCAAGAAACATAACTCCACTTTAAAACATGTATAAAACATGACTGATTTCTGTAATTATCATACAACAAGAAAAGAAGCAAATCACTAAGTGGTGCTAACAATCCTGAGCATTGTGTCCTGACAAACAGAAGCAAGAGAATCGGGAAAGACAATGAACCTGTGCTTGAGTTAGTTGTTGAAGCAGAATAATGAATGCTTTCCTGAAATGAAATAAATTTACCTGTGTCTTTCAGGGTTTCCATACTGGCAACCTAGCTCCTTAGACAGGCTCTGGTGTGAGAGACACAAGCTGACTGAAACAGCGATGGTGTCCACCGGGTACAGGTCCAGGCAGTACTGAGGAAGGCTGTGCACTCCCAGATCCTTCATGGAGGCACTCTGCCAAATCTCCTTTCTTTGCAGGCATTAAATATGGAGTCACACCCCCTCCTCGGGAATCCTAAGAAGAAAGCAGCATTTTTTTTTTCACTAAGCCACAAATTGGCATCCATTCATGGGAGACATGTCACTGCTGTTTCGGCAGTGTGCTCATTCAGGTGTTCTGTCTAAATTGAGACTTTTAGGCACTAATAATAATTAACTACTTTCTTAGCAATGAAAAAAGTCTTAAATGCCTATTTACTTAATGGTCCCCTAGGGTGTCTTTGTTTTGAATGGGATAAAAAAAAATCTTAGCTGCAAAATAAGCAGGTGATTCTAATCAATAAAGCCAGAGGACTGTATTGATTACAAGAACTCCATTCTTTACTCATTAACCCTGTGAATTCTCTACCAAAGCTGGAGAGGACTGTTTCTATCTGTCAGGACATAGGCTCATTCAGAAACTAGAATCTCATTTTACTCTCATGCCCACTATTCAGTCTCCAGGACCCAGTTCAGGGAATCCATGCCACAGATAGGCAGGTGACCCCATTTGCCCTCTCCCTAGGTGTTGGAGATTGCTCCCCGCTGGTAAGGATGGGCATTATGGTAAGAAGCAGAGTCTAGCCTGGGTAAAGTTTACCTTTTGCAGTGGTAAAGTTCCTTTCGGTGCTAGCAAAAGCTTCTGCATCGCACAGGATGAGACACAGTGTTGATTTGGTTAATGAGAAGTGGTATTCAAAGCTATGTGTACTTGCACTTGCAAAGTACCTATAATAGGTTGAATCCTCTGAACTGACTAGGTGGTGGAATTTTATGGTTTTTGGTACTTAATGAGCTAAACACAGTTTATACTCATTGTTTTTCTCTGAAATCCCAGCTAATGAGCAATAACAGTATGGACATACACCATTGGGAATCAGGGATTCTGAGTTCAGTTCTGACTTTTCCTCTAACCCAGCCATTTCCTCCTTCATGCCTGCATCGTCACCTATAAGTGATTTCCTTGCAACCAATGTTTAATGGTTTAGCGAAAAAGAACCTATCCCTGGGAGAATCAAGCAGATTAAGTTTTTTAAGTCTAAAGTAGGGTTTAACATTCCACTGACACCTGTTTTCTGCACTTTGAGCCTCAGGGATCCTCTTGGAAGATAGGATGAAAGAATCATCAGAACCAGAGGTCAGGAAGTACTGGGGTGAAATAATGTATCCAGGACATGATAAGACTTCTGCATTCATGCTTTCATGGCAGCTAGGGTTGCCACAATGAGATCTACACAAGACCAAGCCAATCAACACTCTTGCTTTGGAGTAGTAAGGGGTCAAGAGCCCACACCCCTAACTGAGGGGCTTTGGCTTCCGGGAAAGGAAGAATTGGTTTACTCTAAAGGTGTGTGTAGCTCCTGAAAGTCAACCACACTCCAATGGCTGGTCCCAGAATGAGGAAATTATGCACAGGACAGACTGAAGTCTAGGGAGGTAGAGGAGGAGCAAAGAGGGGTTCAAGGGAGGAGTTGGGGGTGAAAATGATCGAAAACATAGAGTATGAAATTCTCAAAGAATTAATAATTTGTAAAGAACTTTTAAAAAGAAAAAATAAAATACGTTTTAAGATTGCACATAGGACACACTACAATAAGCAGACAACATCCTCAGTTATGCCTTTAGGTAGAAAAATCACTTTAACTTCTGATAGAGGGCCTCAGTTAAATGAGTATGTAGAAAATAATTTAAAGAATCTATGATAGAAATGTAACTAGTACATTATGATTTAAAAAAAACTTTGAAAGCAACTTATTAGAGGAAAGGGTTTATTGGAAAGGGTTTATTTCGTTACTGCCCATCATTGAGAATAAAACAAGATAGAAACTCAAGCAGCTGGTCTCAGTGCATCCACAGTCAAGAGCAGAAAGAAATGAATGAAATATAAATAAAAATAAATATGCCCATGGTGCCTGCTTCCTTTCTTAATCCTCTTGTTCAACTAGTTTTCTCTTACCCCAGATAGTTCACCTGAAACTGTGATACCCACAGTGAGCTGAGTCTTCTACATCAATTAACAGTCAAGACAATCTCCCACAGACCCCATGACCTACACAATTCCTCAACTGTGGCTCTCTTCTCAGGTGTTTCTGGTTTGTGGAAACATAGATATTTAAAACTGATCAGTACAGGTATCAACTTAAGAAGGAAAGCAGGAGCCCAATAATCAGCAGTGACTGGAAGCAAATACAGTTTTTTACACAAATGCAATGTAGCAAAGGCCCTTTGTGCTCACCCACTTTTCAGCCTTTTAAGGGCTTCTGGCTATCATGCACTAAAACTGCACTTCAAAAATGAAGTTGTAATTTAGGAAAATGCCCCCAGGGCAAAAAGGGAAAGGATAAATAAGAGAGCACTGCAGGAAAAGTGGGAAAGGAAAAGATATCTCAAATAGTCAGAACAAAGGCAGAATTGCTTTCTGCAAACATGCAGTTAGCTGGGAAGGTGAATGTGTGGTTACAGACCCTCTCCCACCTCTAGTTGCAAGCTTTGGTTAATGGTGCTTCAGGTGAGGGTCTTGTGTGTATCATTGCTGAGATAAAATACCTGGCAAAAGCCGCTTTGTGAACCAAGGTTTATTTGGGGTCGTAGTTCTAGGGTATACAGTCCAACATGGCAGGGAAAGTGTGTTGACAGGAGCATGGACCAGATGCTCGGATTGCATTCATAATCAGGAAGCAGATGAAGATGAAAGTTTATGCCTAGCTGTCCTCTCATTTTCATTCAATCCGGAAACCATAGAGTGGTGCCTTTCACATTTAGGATGAGTATTCTTGCATAAATTATCCCAGTCTAGAACCTCCCTCACAGACATGTCCAGAGATCCATCTCCTAGGTGATGCTAGATCCTGTCTCGTTGACAATCGATAGTAATTGTCACACTTAGCAAGACACTGTCTCTAGAAAGCAAAGCAATAAAACCCACCCACCCTCAAATCCCATTCGAGGAGAAAAAGAAGTCTAGATTCAGGATTAAGCACATCTGAGGTCTGGTTTTCTGACCTTAGATGAAACATTTCCTCCCAGCTGCAAGTTCTAAGAAAGCTTTTCCCAGACTTGTATTAATGGGGCAATTATAAGAATTAAAAAGCAATGGTGTGGAGGAGGAGGTGGAAAGGGCACAGAAAGCGAACTTCAGGTCTGTGACAGAGCTGCACAGTGGTGAGGAAGAGCAGAGGAAGAAGTGACTGATTCAAACTTGATAACTGGATAGGCCAAAGAAGCCCTGAGCTTTAGTATCTTGATGTCCAAGGTCACCAAGGAAATTAGGCATCATCTTCTAGCTATTGTGGAGGGGTCTCCTCAGATCGATCCATGAGCCTGGGACTACCACATTAAATGTGCCCAAAAGGTTACACCGAGACCCCATCTTCAGGCCATGGTCCTGCATCTATTCTAAGGCTTGATTCGATCATTGATTTTTCTCACTCTTCACAGAGCCTCTGTTCTGTTCAGAGCCTGGTCTCAAATTCTGAAGAAATAAAAATAGCACAGAGTCTAAGCTTCTAAACATGAAGATAATATCATACTTATAAGCTTGCCTCAACACTGCATCAGGCAAGTCCATAGCAGATCCGGAGCCCAAGAGTTGAGCTCAGCCATTCAGCAAGGTTAGAAGGACCTTGGCAGCCTAAATGGTCCTGGCTCTCAATAGTTACATTCTTTCTGGTCAACACCATATACTCACAAAAAAACAAAACTCAGTATATTAGGTTTTGGTCATCTGAGAAGAAGAAACCTCAGCTGAGAAAATGACCTATCAGCCTGGCCTGTAAGCAAGCCTGTAAGACATTTTCCTGATTGATGATTGATGGGAGTGACCCAGCCCACTCTGGGCAGTGCCATCTCTAGGCAAATGGTCCTGAGGTACATAAGAAAGCCTGCTGGGTAAGACATGGGGAGCAAACCAGTAAGCAATGTTCCTCCATGGCCTCCACTTCAGTTCCTGACCCCGACTTCCTGCCTTGAGCTCCTGTCTTGACTTGCCTTCATGATGGACTGTAAGTTGTAAGACGAAATAAGTCGTTTCCTCGCCAAGCTGGTTTTGGGTCAACATTTTGTAATATCAACAGAAAGCAAACAAAAATACTGAGTAACAAAGCAATACTTCATGGAACTGTCCCTTTTCTCAAGGCAATTATATTCCACAATCATTAAGAAGGAACTGAAATGACTTCTGACTGGAACACGGACCACCACAATGACAGGGATCTTGTTCTAGTTTCCTTTCTGTGACTGTAATAAGTGCCATGACCATACACAGCTTGAGGGAACGGTTTATTTGGTTCCCACGTGCATATTGCAACATATCACAGTCCATCATTGAGAAAAATCAAGGCATTAACTCAAGCACAGTCCATGGAGGAATGTTGCCCACTGGATCACTCTTCCTTGCTCACCTAGATTTCTTTTACAGCCCGGGTCCACCTACCTAATGATGACACCTCCCACAGTGAGATGGGCCCTCTTACATCAATTAGCAATCAAGGCAATGTTTCACAGGTGTGGCCATAGGCCAATCTGATTGATGTTACTCCTCAATTGAGGTTCATCTCTTCCCACGTGACTCAAGATCAGTGGTCCTCAATTTATGGGTCATGAACCCCAAAAGACCTTAAGAAAACACAGATATTTACATTACAATTTATAATAGTAGCAAAATTACAGTAGTGGAGTAACAAAATTTTATGGCTGTGGATCACCACAAAAACAAACTATATTAAAGGGTCACAGTATTAGAAAGGTTGAGAACCACTGCTCTAGATTGTGTTACAGTAGCAATAAACACTACTTATGACACACCCCATTTGGAAATATTGGGAAGGCCCTCCGAGGTGAGTTCTCACCTATTCAACTTCTACTGTACTCCATCTCTGCCTACCTTGACTTCTGTTGACATGATCTTGGCAGAATTAAACTACTTCTGGACCTTAGAGGATGCTTAAAGGGAAGAACTGGCTTGATCTTTACCCAAGAAAGTTGAAGTTTGACTGCTTCTCTTTGTTCTATTTGAAAAGTAATGATGTTACATGTTATATATGTATAAGATACAGAGTGAGATTTTGACAGCTGACTGGGCAATTCTGTCACATTTTCAATGTGTCTATATCCCGGTACTAATTAGGGACTGTACAGGAACTACTAGTCAGATAACCAACTTGAAATACTGGGTAAGACTTCCCAGAGAAGGTGGCTTTTGAGCCAGCTCTTAAGGAAATAAATACAATATTAATGACTGCTCTCATATCTCTGTTGGAGGCCATAGGAGAGGAGAGAGAAAGGGCAATCCAAGCACCATGAAACGAGAAGAACAGAGGCATGAGGGTGGGTGTGAGCATTCTTGGGTAGACAAGGGGGACATGATTAACCCTTCAGCAATGGAATTCGCAGAGCACAGAAAGCTTCATAAGTTTTTTGAGCCCCTGTACAAAATGAGATTACCTTGAGATACTGAAATTCTAGCCATTGTATTATTCACAAATAATAGGTGAATAAAATAAAAACTCAGAGGTTAATACCACTATCTCAGTAACTGAGGTGGATCATCCCAATGCCATGATTGTTGTGGACTGTCTGATGACTTGCTATAATCATTTGAATGAGAGAACTTTTGACTACGGATGCACATATTGAAATATACTACTCCAAAAAATATTTTTCCATTTTTTTATAAAGGCCAGATTTAGAGAGAAATATTGGTCTGATGAGCACAAGGAAGAACCAGAAATTTGTCTCAGATAAAATTAATGGACAGACCTTTGACACATTTTGGGGACAAGGACAAAAGAGAAGCGAACTGGGAGGCCCTGCCATGTCTAAGACCTAACTCCAAGCTCAGTCCATCCAGGTGGTGAAAATATGTGGGTTCCCTGCAGCTGCCAGATTCTTCCTATTTCCAAGGCTTCCTAAGTAGCCGGAGATTCTCAGTGAGCCTTGGGGCCTGAAAGCCTTGAAACCACAAGGAAGAACGGAGCAACTATCTGCTGGAACCAGGCAGAGAATGAGAAAGGAGGCCAAGATTTGGGCAATTCTTTCCCATCTTACAGCTCTGTCTGGTATAAATGGCAGAGAAATGAAGTAACTTCCCTGTACAAACCCACTTCCATTCAGCTCTCATCTGCTCCCACACCCTCCGTCTATCCCAGGGGCTTCAATTCCTCTCCATCAACTGCTGCAGACTGGTGTGCAGTGCATAAGAAACTTGTCATGAGTGGTATTTGCTGCCTGACATTTTCTACCGGACTGATAAAAAAAAGAGTATCAAAATAAAAAAGCAAGTTTACAATAAAAAAGGACGCGAGCCATCCATCTTCTGTAGATGCTGCAGGTCTGTGAAGACCAAAGCTATTCTGACATTCAACTTCACTTCCAGTGACCTCCTATCCCAAAATTAACCATATGAAGGGTTTAACCCAAAACTAATTTTGCAACCATTTTCTCACTGCTCACCCAGATATGCTCAGAAGGGAACCCAAGCCAGGATCACAGCAAAGAGAGTAACCACCAAAATCATTTGAATTAGAACTTTCTCAACTGTCTGCAAGAGGTACCCTTTTGATTGACATTGTACTTGAGTTCTTAAATCTTGTATTCCATGGCTAGTGTGATCAAAACCATTTGGCTGACTCAGAAAGCATGTATTAAGTGCTGATTGGATCAGGCACTATTCGGGGTGCTAGTGCTATGATAATGGGAACAAGACTTCTTTCCTTCTAAATCTAAACTTTAGTGGGGGAAACCATACAATAGATAGGTAAGAGGTAGATGAAAGATAGGTAGGTAGATGAGGTAGATTATAGATACAGAGAGAGAGAGAGAGAGAGAGAGAGAGAGAGAGAGAGATGGTAAACTGTAGTATAATATGGAGAAAGAATAGAGAGTGGTGGTGAGAAACAACTATTTGAAATTAGATGCTCCAGAAAAATTTCCTTTTGCATAGATCACTCCAGGGGGCGAGGAGCAAGACCTGCATCCCTCTAAGGAGCCTCACACCAGAGATATCCAACCAAAGACAGAGGAGGGTATGCTCAAAGTGCATAGGAAACAGGAATGGAGATGATGTATGGGAACTCAGAAAACAAGAGAAATGACAGAGACAAGGTGGGTTTGATAGAGGGCTGTCCCTGGATTGCACTGGATCTTGTAGACCACTGACAAAACCCAGCTTTGTCCTACAGGGTGAAAAAGAGCGGCATAGTCATTGGATTTGTGCTTTAAGCCAGTCGGGTATTCATTCTCAAAGGAGCTCTTTAAATGTATACCCCTCTCTCTATCAAGTACATCTCCATCCCTGAGAAAACGTGCTCCATCAACTCTTTACCTCCTATATCAGGAGTGTTCCAATGACTCCCTGACCATTCACTGCTCTCCCTCTGTGGTCCAGCGGAGGCACAAGATGCCTTGGGTGCCACTTTTTGTTTGTTTCAGTTCATAAATCACCCAAGAAATAGGATTTCACAGAACCAATGTACATATACACACCCAATCCACTCAAAATCAAGCATGGAGTGATCTCATCTCACTGAAGAGTTTGTGGAAGGTCAGAGAAAGGAAGGGCATCAAAGGACATGATAGTCAGCGTTGTCAAGTCAACACCTAGGGAGCAGGCCTCTGGGCACACCAGTGAGGGACTGTCTAGATTGCAGGTCTATATTACACTTAACTAAGAATGTCTGTGTGAGATTCTTGATAGGTTAATTGAAGTGGGAAGACTCACCCACTGTGGGTGGCACCATACCCTAGGCAGGAAGACTCTTCCACTGTGAAAGGCACCATTCACCCACTGTGGACGGCACCATCCCCTAGGCAGAGATTCTGAATAGTGTAAGAATGAGGAGAGCAAGGTAAGCACCCATGCATACATTTATTCCTTCCTCTTATGCTGCGGGTCTCAAGTTGGACCTGTCATTGGTTGACGGCTCCTGCAAGTTCTACGGTACCTTTACTCCAGCACGTCTTACAGGCATGATGAATTGTCAATCAATGTTTGGGGACCGTGTTGCTGTCACAGTCTCCCTATTGGAAGCCTTGCCTAGCTATAGAAGATGAGCAGTTCAGGTTCCGTAGCCACTATTAATAGGAGTCTTCACTAGTGTCACCCTCATGGATTCCTGGGAGTTTCCACTGCATTAAGTTTCTACCTTGCTTCCAAAATATCCCCCAGTTCCAGTTGTCTCTTCCAGTACTCTCTCCCTCCACCACCCCTACCTAATCCATCCTATTCCCATCCCTACTGTATAGCCATAAAACCTATTCTATTTCCCCTTCCCGGGGAAATCCATGCATCCCTGCACGGGCCCTCCTTATAACATGGTTATTTTAACAAATGTATATTGCGTATAAACTAACTGCCAGGCTTAGAAATACCTAAGATAAACTTTCAAAAAGAATGTTTAGCTACCAGTCTCTTTGTATTCCTGGTTCTGTATCTACCAAAGGTAGACTAATACTATATATGCATGAGAAAGATAAATCTGAATGAAGCTTCACTAAATAGTTTGTATAACCCACTTAAGTACTGTCATGTAATGGTTCAATGGGGATCCACTAGTAAGAAATTCCTAAGCAATGTAATGTAAAATGTCATTTTAGAACAATGCTTCTTTCTCTCTCTTAGAGTCAAAACAGTCTATACAACCCTTACGCATAGTTCTTAAAGTCTTGAGGAGACTCATCAACCGTTGATCATTGATACTGAAGGAACATCTTCTTGTATTTATGTGGATTTTTGTAGTTAGTAATTAAAAACATAATTGTCTTGGCATCTACGAAGCCAGTTCAAAGCCCGTGAAGCACACCTCTAAATCTCTCCCCCAGGACTAAACCTTGTGTGATTAGCAGTGTGGATGCTGATTGCTCTCCACTGCCAGTCCTCTATGGAGCAGCCAGTCTAACAGGGAGTATAAGTTTGGGCATTTGGATCAGATAAAGGCCACAGCAAGAATCTGAAGAAAAAGCTGACTGAAGTCCCTTTGGATGTGCAGATGAAGAAGCCTGTGTTTTTACCAAGGGAATGGTATGAACCAACATGGAGGATTAGCCTAAAGCGATGGGAAGCAGGTGTGCCAATGAATGGCCCAACAGGAAGATGCAGCATGACTGAAAGATATTTGAGGATCATTCTGTCGTGCTTTGTGTTATGGTCATAGGACACTAACCATAATCAACATGAGAAGAAAGGGTTTATTTGGCTTCAGGTTACAGGTATCATTGAGGAAAGCCAAGGCAGGAATTGAAGCAGAGATATTAGGGGAGCTCACTCTTTTCTCTGCCTGCTTTCTTATATAAGCCAGGACCATCTGCCTGGGGATGGCACCACCCACCGTGGGCTGAGACACCCCATATCAACCAGTAATCAAGAAATCGTTCCTCAGACATACCCACAGGCCAGTCTGACGGAACCAATTCCTCAACTGAAGATCCTTCTTCCCAAGTGTGCCTAAGTCTGGGTCAGGGTTACGGACATGCGGGGTTCTCATTAGAATGGATACAGATATTCCTACAACAGCTAACATTGGTACTTCACGGCTCTTGCAGTAGTATGAAGAGGTGAGAAGTGCACTCGGGCCCTGTGCTCCTAAGTGAGATTAATGTCAGTACAAAAGGACAAATTCACCTCCTTTCTCTCCAGGCTCTTTCACTTCCTGCCATTCAAAGATCCAGTATCCCTCCCCTGGGGAAGACATAACATTCAAGGAACTATTCAAGAGAAAGGCCTCACTAGATCCAACCTTCCCAACACCTTGACATTCACATTCTCTAGAAAATCCAAGCCTGTAAACGTTTATTCTTTATACCCCAGACTTGGGTATTCTGCTATAGTAGCGCACAACAGAATGAATTGCCTATTAAAAAGCATGAGTGTATGGGCAGGAGAGATGTCTCAGAGGTTAAGAGAATTGACTGCTGTTCCAGAGGTCCTGAGTTCAATTCTCAGCAACCACTTGATGACACACACCCATCTATAATGAGATCTGGTACCCAGAAAACTATATATATAATAAATAAATTTTAAAAAAAAAAGCATGAGTGTGCTGTGATCCTATGATGTCTTTTCTAGAAACTACTTCAAAGATTGCTGCTGTTTGCTGTGGGGAAGGTGTGCAAGTGTGTGGGCATACATGTGTGCTCACAAGTGTAGAAGTGCATGCATATAGTGTTCACATATGTATGTATGTGTTTTTCAGGGGTGTGTGTATATGCATTTGTGTGTGTGTGTGTATGTGTGTGTGTGTGTGTGTGTAGACCAGAGGTTGACATTAGGGTTAGTGGCTTTCTCTGTCACTCTTTACTGAGGCAGGGTCTCTTACTGAACCTGAAACTCATCAACTCACCTAATTCTACTCTAGACTGTTTGCCCCTGGGATTTCTGTCTCTGTTCCTCAAATGCTGGGTTTTTCAGATAGACGACCACGCTCACCTCACCTACAGGTGTGCTGGAGATCTGAACTCTAGTCTTCACGCTCGTTTGATAAGCACTTTATCTACTAAGTCATCTCCCAGCCTTCACAAACTCTGTTTCTGTCTAGAAGAGAACAAGAGCTCTGAGAAGAGGCTCCCTTCCTCAGACACAGCCCTCGTCATCCTCACTGCCCCACAGGAAGCTTGCTATATACCGGTTATCTCCTCTGTCAGGGATCTGGACCTATTTCCCACATGATCTTTGTCCTAAATGTTCAGTTTACCATCCTTGGGGCTGGACCTACACAAAGAAAATGAACTTAGGCTGTGGCAATGGACAAGTGCTAATCTATGTGTATATAAAGAACACTCCGTTCCCGGGGCCCAAGAGGCACAAGATCATTACTCATATTCCCGGATCCTGTGATGCATGCCCTGACAGGAAGCCCGGCTCCTTCTGTCACTGTCCACTCTCTCATCAGTGGCCCATGGTGGCCTTCTCCATGGTCCTGTGACTGCAATGCCCAGCCAGGCAGAGAAATGTGTCAAGTGGACATCAGTGGAACCTGCCTGGGCTCTGATCAATCCAGCTTACAGAGCCCCATAAGAAAACTAAAAACATCTGTAAAACTGCCTCATTCTGAAGCTCCACAGATTTCTAGAAGGGTAAAAATTTAAGTTTTCTCTTTCGCAGCGCATTGACAAAGGGTACCAACAAAGGGTGCTGGGAGCTGGAGTCACAAGAAGTTTCAGGGTGAGTCCTTGGTAGCTGTGCCCACCCCATCATCCTGGCCACTTCAAGTAATAATTACTCACTGTGTGAAAGGAAAATGGTTTTCTCAAGCTATTTCCCCCCCGCCCATCTGCTGTCAGGAAGGTCATTATGATGGAAGACATGTCCACAGAATTGCACAGGGTCAAACAAAGACCAGCACTGCTACCAAAAGGCGACACTGAGCCCCCATAACAGAGCAAGCGGTCCCTGTTCTCCATTCCGACAGTCTACATTAGGTGGTTCTGCATATGTCTGGATGATGGAGACAGTGGCATATTGTACCCCTCATGGACATACACACATTTGGTTTGAAACAAAGGGGTCTTAAAGTCACTCATTAGCCCTTATTTCCCTACTCCCTTCTTGTCCTGACTGTAAGTGTTGCCTTCGCGTGCTGTGTCTATCATCTTTAAAAGACAGGAGACACTGAGCTGCAGTAACAGCAATGTGGAGTGTGTTACAAGTCACGGAGGAAATGGGTTCCGATCCATAATTCTGAGAATGTGAAGCAGGAATGCAAATCCCGCTAGCAATCACCTTGTTTTACTGGTTCTAACAGCTACTAGCCATGCACAGATACAGAAGCACACTTTGATTTTTTTTTCTCTCAGAGCTCTCTGAAGTGGATAGTGGAATGCATTTAACATTGTGACCAGAAATATTGAAATTTGACAGTCAAGGGGTTAAAGGTCTGGAATTTATACATCGAGGTGTTTGTTCCTGCCGTCATCCAAGAGGCTTGCTCAGAATAACCCCTTTTGCTTACTGAACCTTTGAGAAATGGAGGACATTAAGTAATACATCTTGGCAGTCATCCTGGGATTCTACCCCTCCAAGAAACAAGCTATGTTAGGCATCAATGCAAGAGCTTTGCAGATTTTAAACGACTCCTGTGCAATCTCACTATTCAACTATATTGGATAGAGATACCTGTTATCTGGCCCTCCTCTGCAAAAAAAAATAGTCTGCATTCTTAGACACTGTACGTGGATTTGCATGCACCTCAAATCTGACACTTCATTTAGCAGAAGCCATATTTGTTGATGATCTGGAAGATGACTACATGAGCTCATCCTGAAAGGCAGGAATACTGCACCTCACTCCAGCAAGACACAGCTTCAGCGCGGATGCCTCCTCACCCCACTGCCCAGTCTGAGCTGCCACAGAGTTCACACCAGAGGAATAAGAGAAGTCACAACAATACTGTGTTATCAAGTCCTTATCTGGCCTCCTTCTACACAATTGCTCTTTCCAAGTCATTTAACCTTCATAGAGACTCCATTAGGTTATTGTCGTTTTATCCTACCTCCCTTTTAAATAGCAGGATGACAAAGGTGGTGTTGGTGGTGGCAGTGATGACTAGGAAAAGGAGGGATAGAGGAGAGGAAGGAGAAAGCAGAAAAGAAGGAAATTGAGGAAAAAGAAGAGGTCGAAGGAAAAGAGAAGGGAAGGAAGCAAGCTGCTTATAAGATAAAAATTCTTGGCAGCCTCCAGAGCTACATTACCCATCAGATACAATTGAGTACTGAAACAAGCACTATGACTCTTTAAGACCACTTGCAAGCCATAGCTACTAAGTCCTGATGTACCGAGACTTTGCCATAGACCCATAATCAACAGTGTGTGTTTTGCTCATTGGAAAACTCACTTTCCCCTCCTGGTAGGGCTCGCCATCAGATACCATCTTAAACGGGGTGGGAGGGGTGAGAAACCAACCACTGAACACCAGGCAGCACCCTCTGCTGAGGGGGAAGCAAGTCATATCTGTCTGAGCTCTACTGCACCACATCACGGTCTGTCCACCGACTTACAAGGACTTACCTGATTGAGGTAGGACAGAGCAATCCCCAGCCTCATACTGCCTTCTCATCCCTCCTGGATTTTCTCAGAAGGACAAAGCATAAGAAGCGTAACAACTAGAAAATGAAATTATTTTAAAGTGTAGCATCACTAACAGTTCCCCCATTGCTGCTGCATTAATGAGAAGAGATTTGAGGACTCCCTGCAGCCAATGGCTCTCCTGTTAGAGCAACCTACAGAGATTTCATCACGGACTTCTGAGTCCCAAATCAGGGCTTCTGGTTTTGCATTTCTGGCAAGTTTCCAGGTAACACTGATGCTTTTGCTCTACAGATCACATCCTGAGAACACGAGTTCATCTCCAGTCAAGGAAAGAATGTTCTGAGTTTCCCTAAATATTTGGACTAAATTAGAGAACTATCAATGTTCTGTCCAGCAGTGCTCTCAGTTTTAACATATATTAAGTTCTAAAATGTACCAGACACTATGGCAAGTGTCAAGAGAGACACATTAATGTGTCCAGATTGGGTTAAGGCTTGAACTAAAAGCCACAGCCTACATGAGAGTCAGTGCTGCCCAGATGCCTTGAAAAAACTGCCTACCAGAGAAGGGTTATATTGAGGTGTGAGCATTGGTAAGCAAGGATTGGCTGGAACCCCAACACATTCACCCCAACTCTACTGCACCTCTGCCTCACCCACTGCCGTGAGACAGTCACATCAGCATCAGCACAGGGAGATAGATGGCTTGCAGCTTGGAAACACGGTGCCCGAAATAGTACACCATGCTGAACCAAGCAAGGAGAGCAGAGGGGCACACACATACACATACATACACACATGCATATGCATACACACATGTACATATGCATACAAACATGTACACATACAAATAAACACAAATACCTACACACTCAAATGAGCATATTTGCACATATATACATTTCACACATATAAACATGCATATTCACATAAACACATGCACACATGTATATACAGCATGTGCACAAATAAATGCACATACACATAATATGTGTTCACATAATGTGGGATTCCTCTCTGTGTGCTGTAAATATGTTTTATTACAATTGGTTAATAAAGAAACTATTTCAGCCAATGGCTTAGCAGAGTAAAGCCAGGTAGGAAATCCAAACAGAGATAGAGAGAAAGAGTAGGAGTCAAAGAGATGCCATGTAGCTGCCAAAGGAGAAAGACGCTGCCTCCAGAACCTTACTGGTAAGCCACACCTTGTGGAAATAGAAATGGGTTAATTTAAGGTGTAAACGTTAGTTAATAAAAAGCCTGAGCTAATGGGCCAAACAGTGTTGGAATTAATACAGTTTCTGTGTGATTATTCAGTCTGAGCAGCCTGGAAATGAATAAGCGGTCACCGTCCACATTCACATATATAGAAATACACGTGTATACACATTTGCATACATATAAATGCACACACATATATATATACAGAAGCACACGTATATACCACACATACATACACAGATACATAAATGCACACATATACGCATTTCAGAAACAGAGAGGAAATCTGGGAAGAACAGTTTATTTCTCTCCAAAAATATTGATATTGACATGAATTCCTCCAAATCTAAACAGAAGCATGGAGTAAAGAGGAAAAACACAGTAAATAGGTATTTTTATGTGTCCACCATGAAATACCTGCATAAAATAGAAAGGGCAAGAATATCTATTTTATATCCCAAATCTAAAGATTTTACATCCCTTTCAGGTTTTATATATGAAGGCTAAGACTCAGCATTTTTATCCATGTAGTCCATTCTTTACAGCTGTCTAATAGAACAAATGTGGGAGAAAATTACAAGGCAAGTTACCACATGGTCCAGTCCTCCCATTGTGCGGGAAAACATCGTTTCTGAGATGCAAAAGCCTCCACCTCAGCATGATCTGCCAAGAATGCTTTAGAAGTCGCAGTTTTGATGAGCATTCCAGCCACAGTACCTGGGCTTGCATTTCTCACCCACCAGCTACAAGTGCCATATTTAACCCTCCTTATCGTCAAAAAAAGTACAGCTAGACCATGGTAGACCCGAAGGACTCAGGACAGTCTTTTGCCGCAATGTGTGCTCTGCACATTGGGTGCCCTGCACTAATGTCTCGGCAGCCAGGAACTTTTGTTGTGGTTTCATCAAAGAGCAAGCTGATAAGCTGAGGTCTCCACATCAGCTGTGCCCCATTTCTGCACTGAGAGCCATCTGCCAAGCCCCAGGACCCTTTCCCAAAAATAACACTGACTCGTTTTCTCTCGTGTCTGGAAAGGTGTTATGAAGACAGCTTTGTCACCCATTGCAGGGACTTGGAAGTAAGCCTCTCACTAATAAATATTAAACCTCTTGGATTGGTTAGGTCTCCTGCTTCCCTGGCAGGTAGGGTAAGGAAACATGCCAGGTTTTAGTGTTGGCTACCCAAACACATCTTTAACTTCTGATCATTTTCCAGTTTGAGCCTGGCATTAACAGAAAAGCTTGCAGCCCCCTTCCATGGTCACCTGAGCTGCACCAATCACCATGCAAGGGCAGCAATTTTTCATTATTGATAAAATGTAATGTCATAATGTCACGGCCTTTTAGGTCATCATCTCCATAAGTCAGCAATGACATTATCACATTTTATAATGATAACAAATGGCCATAATGTTTGCATGTCATTTTTATTGGCTCCCTCGGAATTCTAATTCCATACCATCAACTTATGGAACTCAGTATCAACTTTATATGTCCACCGCTTTAGATCTACTGGAGGCCAACAAGAGAATCTGCATGAACCCAGGTCCGTTGACAGGGCAAGGGCCATTGTCTTGTCTCCCATAGACTGAATGTTTCACTTTCAGAAAGAGGAATTATTGCAGCACATAGCTGTGCTGATGGATTCTGGCATGCAAATGAATTCAGTCCATCTTCCTGCTACTCAGCCGTGAACTCTCACTAACCTCTTTCCGCCCTGTTCATGCCTGTAATCTGCATAGTGATTTTTGAGTGCTGTGTTCTGCCAGCTTCATGGTAATCATAGAACACTAATTGATCTAAATGATAAGGATCACTCACGGGGCACTTAATTCCATATATTAGTCTTCGGACTCCCCTTATGCACACACATACAAAACCACATGGACACATACACATAACACACATACATGCACAGATATACACATGCACACACACACATACACACCTCAGAAGTTATTCACTATGAAAGCAGCTCATTATTCAATGAGCAAGTAGAAATACTTCACCACTTAAGCTCAGAATTCAAACATGCCTTCCTTGGAAAATGTACTTGGGCACATTCATAAGGGAGTAACAGATAGAGCAGGGATTGGACAAATTCATGCCCCAGTCCTAAATACATTAGGTCTAAAATACTATTCTGAAATCATTTCCTAATTCATTTAACACATCAAGGAGGGGAAGAAGAGGTGGGACAAACTACCATTCCCTGAGTTCTCTGTTCTTATTTAGTAGGTTAATTATTGTTTTTATTTATATGTATATGTATGTATCTACATCAACTTATGTGCACTATGTGTATGCAGGTGCCCTTAGGGGCCATAGGTTTCCTGAAACTTGAGTTATAGGCAGTTGTAAATGCATAATGTGGGTGCTGGGACCTTAACTGAAGCCTTCTGCCAAAAAACAGCAAATGTTCTTAACTAAGCAGCCATCTCTCCAACCCCAGTTTTGGGGTATTCTTATATGTACCATCTGATCTAATATCCACAACTACCAATACAGAGACATGCTCCCTGATTTTATCAGGTAGAGAAACTGAGGCACCAGGAGATTGCATGTTGTCCTGGCTAATCTCAGTAGTCAACTTGATGAGATCTAGAATTACGGGGGAGATGAGCCTCTTAACATGCCTGGGAAGATTATCTTGACCACATTAATTAGCTGATGTGGGAAGACATGCCCACTTTGGGTTGCACCTCCCCTGGGTTGGGATCCTGAACTAAACGAAGAGGAGAAACTGATCTGGGCACAGGCATTCATCATTCTCTGCTTCCTGAATGCAGATGCCATTTGACCAGTTATCCCAAGCTTCTGCTGCCAGAACTTCCCAGCTGTGCAGGGTGCTATGATGTACTGTAGCCTCCAACTGTGAGCCAGAATAAATCCCCTTGCCCTTGAGTTGCTTTCCTCGGGGTATCTTATCATAGCCCCAGGAAAATGAACCAGTACATAGCTAATAAGACACAAAACCAGCACCAAGTTTAACAGTTCTGCCTGCAGAGTCCACGGATAAAACCCTCAAAATGGATATTGTATTGTATCAAAAGGAATAACCAGGTCTTCCAAACAAAATCAGGTAAAACCATCCATCCACGCTGGAGAGGCGTGTCAGTCAGTAAAGTACTTGCTACACAGCATAAGAATGGGAGTTTAATCCCCAACTGGGGGGGGACAGCATGGTGGCACCCTCTTGTGACCCCAGGACTGGAGAGGCAGAGATGAGAGAATCCCTGAAACTTGTTGGAGCCAGCCCAATCAATAGCTCCAGGCCAGTGAGAGCCCTGTCCCAGAAAATAAGATGGAAAAGCAATTTAAGAAAATGACACCTGGTTCCTATGTATGTGCATGTGTACACATGTGTGTGCACTCTCATACATGTATGTGCATACAACAAAATATGTGCACACACAAAACTCATATTTATAAAACAAATTTAGTAAAGTTATAGAATATGGAATCAATATTATGAGCCAAATCAGTTGCACTTCTATACACTTACAATGAACTGTATGAGATTGGGAAAATGGTCCCATTTATAATAACACCAAAAATAATGGGATAATTAGTAACAAAGTAAATCAAAGAGATGAGAGATGTGCACACCAAAAGCCAGGATACAGTGATTAAAGAAATTTTAAAAAGACAAAGGATTTCAGGTTTCCTGACTGGAAGAATTAATATTACTAAAATGGACCCCAAGTACTACACTGTTTCTATAGTATTTTATGAAATGACATTTTTTACAAAAAAATGAAAAATTATAAAAATCACATAAAAATAAAAGACTTATAATAGCCAAATATCTTTTTATTTTTGATTTTTTTCAAAACAGCATTTCTCTGTAGCTTTGGAGCCTGTCCTAGAACTCACTCTGTAGCCCAGGCTGGCCTCGAACTCATAGAGATCCACCTGCCTCTGCCTCCCGAGTGTTGGTGTGCCACCTCTGCCTGGCAGCCAAGACTCTGGAGAAAGAACAAAAAGCAAAATGTACAACTTCAAAATATTTTGCAAAACAGAAGTAATTAAAACAATGTGTGGTAATGGTGTTATAGACATATGAACCAGTACTAACAAGAACTTAGAAATGAATTCGCACACAAACTGTTAGCTGATCTTCAGCAATGAACACATCCTGAACAGAGAAACCTGTTCATTCCCAGAAGATGAGTAGCTATGTATCCAGATACAAAGGAATGAGTAGGCTCAGCAGTTAGGAGTGAGAACCCAAGCTTGGTTCTCAGCACCTACATGGAATAGTTCATAACTTCCTGTAACTCCAGCTGCAGGGCATCTAACATCCTCTTCTGGCCTCTGCAGGCACTGAACGCAAATGTATACACATAACTAATAATATATCTAATAATATATCTTTTTTAAGTCAATTTACAATGGACTAAAGGCTTAAATGTAAATCTGAAGCTGTCAAATTCCTTGAAGAAAAATACATGATAATGGCTTTATGACACTGGTCAGTCTTGGAAATCACACACACATGCACGCAACAACAGAAGAAAAAAAAGAAACACCTGAAACAAAAATCAAATGGCCTCCTTAGCAAAGAAGATAATCAACAAAGAAAAAAGACAGCTCACAGAATGGAGAACACCCACTGTCGTCCTGATCAGGAGTTAATGCATTCCTACAGTTCCATAGCAAATACAAAACATGCTTATTCTAAGCAGACACTTCTCCAATGGGCTTCACAGATGGCCACAGCTTACAAATGCACAGGAAACGTAAGTCACAGCTCAAGTGAGATACCACCTCACACGCATTATGGCAGCTACTGGCCAGACAAACGGGGCAACAAGAGGCTGTGAGGAAACAGAGCCTTTGACCTCTGACAGCAAGAATAAAAGACTGCACAGACACCATGGAAAGCCATGTGGGAGCTCCTAAGAAAGCTGAAGGCAGAACTCCCAGGCGACCCATCACATCCACTTCTGTATGTACGCCCCAAAGAACTGGCCCTGGGATCCCATAAAAATATCTGCCTTCCCCTCTTCATTGCAGCACTGGTCACTAGAGCCAAGACATGTACTCGAGTTTCTACCTCTGTGACAGACTGACAAAAAGCAATTCAACTTACAATTATAGTTACAAAACACCACTGAGAGGAAGCTGAGGCAGAAACTCAAACCAGTTAGTTGCATCTCATCTACAGCTAATAGCAGAGAAAATAATTGCAACCATGCCGTTTGTTTGTGCTAAGCCATCTTCTCCTTTCTTACACTATTCAAGGGCCCCCTAAACTAGGGAGTGATACCACCATGGGCTCAGTATTCCTGCAATTAATAATCAAGACAATTCTCCAAGGCATGCCCACAATTCAACCTGATCTAGATAATTCCTTATGCAAACGCTCAGCTTGGTGAGTGTAGGCTGTGTCAAGTCGGCAGTTAAAATCACAGTAAAGAAACAGCTAACTGTCCACCAACCCACAGAGTAGGAAACTGCAGCATATACATACAACAAAATATTATCCAGTCTTTAGAAAGGAGGAAACCTGATCCCTTCTAGTTGTATTAATAGATGGGAAAATAATATGTTAGATAAATCAGTCATAGAACAATAAATTCTACATAGCCTACTTACATGAAGTACCTAACATAATCATGCTTACTAAGGCAGCAAACAGAACAGTGGCTACTTTGAGACCTCATAAGGAGAAAATGGAAAATTATTTCGATGACTACAAATTTATACATGCTGAAAAATTCAAGACAATAGCCATTTAACATGCTGCCTGTTATGGATGACATGAGAACTATCGCCAACAGGTTTGGTCCTCAGTTGGTGGCACTATTTAGGGAAGTCATGAACCCATTAAAGCAGAGCCTTGTAAGAGAAAATATGTCACTAGAGGCGGGCTTTGAGATTTTGTAGCCTGATCCCACTTCCATTTCCTCTCTCTCTACTTCCTGTGTGTGGTGGAAATATGATCGCCAGGTTCTGCTCCCGTAGCAATGCCGGTCTGTCGCTGTACCTTCCCTGCCACCGTGGTCTCTGTCCCTCTGGAAGTCAAGAGAAACCCTCTCTTCCTTAAGTTGCTTCTGTTCGTGGTGTCTTACCACAGCAGCAGAATGGTAACAAATACGCTGCCATCAGCTGAACACAGCCAGCTTCTGGAAGCTCTAAAGAGAGCAGGCATAACTCCATCCAGCTGCTTCTGCCATGAGTGATTCAGAACACGTCAACAAGTAATGAATGCATTGATGCCAAAGAGAAGTGTTCAACCTTATGACATGCCGCGAGCCATCGGCTAAACCAGACATGCTGACACAGGCCTATCAGTCCAAATACTGGGGAGGCCGAGGCAGAAGGACCATAAATTCAAAACCTGATGGGCTACAGCATAAGATCAAGACTCCCACTGGTAATTTAGTAATGTCCTGTCTCAAAAAGAAAAAGAAAGGTCCAACAGCGTAGCTCCACAGTAGAGTGTTTGCCCAGCATGTACAAGACCCTGGGTTCAATGCCTAGTGCGGCAGAAAATAAAAATAAAAAATAAACTGAAGTGTTTGCATGCATATAAAAAGACTACTCAGTGGCAATAGCCAGGTGTTAGCTCTGTGCCTGAGTGGGTAAAACAGAGGCGGCTGACTCTCCTCCCTCCAGCAGACACT
Source organism: Dicrostonyx torquatus (assembly GCA_028555095.1). NCBI lineage: Eukaryota > Metazoa > Chordata > Mammalia > Rodentia > Cricetidae > Dicrostonyx > Dicrostonyx torquatus. The sequence continues at coordinate 14,253,588 of JAQHUG010000010.1, forward strand.
GGGTACTCTCTCATCCCTGACATGGAACAAAATCCAAGCCAGTGTGTCAGCTTTTCAGTAGAAGTGGGGGAGGGCAAACAACTCTAAGCTCACTAGATACAATTAATTTCTGTGTCTCAGCTACAGAAAACCTGTGTGTGACTCTGCATGTCAGCCCTCCACACGTCACCAGTCCAGGGCCAAGCAGCCATCTCCCCAGCAGTATTTCTCTATGCTTACTGTAGTGGGTCTATGATCCCTGGAGTGGCACACTGGGGACTCAGCTGAGGTACATCTCCCCTTGCTCGTTTTCAAAGAGCACACAGTTCTCATGTCATCCAAGGTCTGTCATTAAAAGCCACTTGCGGACTGTGGATGCCAGCAGCACTGACAGGCAATGGCACGGTGGGGGGAGGGTTTCACCACAGAAGCACAGCTCAGTGTCTCTGAAATAAATGGAGAAAATGGCGTCGGGCTTGGGATCTGACTTTTTAATGCAATGGGAGCTGAGGATCCCATCTTTCAGCCTTTCCTAAAAGGCCTGTGGAGCTTAGCTTGAAAGACTAGCCTCCATGTTGAAGTCCTTTTAGCTGTTTAAGCTTTCGTCTTCCAACAGGGGTCAAAGAGCATGAAAGATCTCCTCAGAAGGTTAGAGAAGGAATCATTAAGAGGAGGAGGAGACGGGTGGAAGGTCAGCTTCTTTCCCTAATGGGCGCCTCCCCAAGGCCCAGGCGCTGGCTTCCTCTGACCTGCAGTGACTTGATTAACACTGTCCTGAGAAGGACAGAGGGAAGCTGGAGAAGCCGTCATCGTGTGTGCAGAGGAAAATGGACACAATAGAAGTCTGGTTATGGTAAGTATATTCATTCCATCGATGGCATAAAATCCAAATACCACCGGGTTTCAATGAACCAAACAGAATAAGCATTCGAGGTCTTTGCCTGTTTTGAATCTGTCGTGAAGCTTATGTCCTTCAAAGATAAACTTCTCCCATGTAATGACAGGTTTGGGAGCAAAATCTATCTTTGCATGCAGCACAGACACAGGGATAGTGAAGACGCTCACGGATTTTTAGTCAACAAGCAATAAGCTGCATTTGCACCCACACACCTATCCCTCACACCCCATCTGGTAACGTTCCCACGTTTCCAAGAAAGAAATCAATAGCAATAATCTTGGAGGGACTCATCGGGTGTGTGGGTTATCACACTGCCATTTGAAGAGGGGGAAAAATGTCCCCTTCATAACTTAAAGCAAAGGTTTGCTCTCTATATATATTTACAAAGAAATTTCAAAATTATTACTGGGGGAAAGTGGTTTTAAGGTGAGATTAAGTCAATTAAAATATACATGAGAAATAGATTCTAGCACAGCCTTAATATCAATGCTCAACAAAACATTTTCTGTGTGCCAATTCCCCCATCATTTTCAGACTATTTCTAAGAAAAAGACAGCTACATATGCATTTGAGGCAGCTTCTCAAAGAGAGAAGCCATTCTGTATCTGGCATGCAGGGCAGGGAGCTCACACCCATGCCCAGACTCTGAAATTGAGAGCTGGTGCTGTGCACACGAAGGAAGGACGTATGGCTCTTTGTTACCGGGCTTATTTACTGCAGACCTTGCCTGGAACCCGCTGTCGAAGCCACCTTGAACTTTCCACTGATCAATGCTGGCGTTTCTGCAGCACGAAAGAGTGGCTATCGAACAATCACACGGCAAAGCCAGATGCCCACGAGCCTTGTTAAAAAAAAAAAAATTAAAAATGGAGTATCCAGAGCCATAGATACTCCAGCCTGGGAATGTGTCTCCACCTCCATCCTTCTGAAACAGCAGATAGTGACAGAGCATCTGAAAATTGGAGGGTAACTAGAGTGGGAGGGAAGGTCAAAGGCGTAGAACAGGATTTCTGTGAAGTAACAAGGCGCTGGGGGGTGGAAAGGCAGAAGAGGCAGCTAATATGAAGCAAGGGGAGACGATCGTATTTCCTCCCAGCCATGTGACAGATAAAAAGTTGCCTTTATTGTTCTGTGCAAATAAACTTTACTTCAGAGATGGCAGGGGCGGGCTGCTGTCCCATAAAATAGGCTGTATCTGCTGTTCTGACAACCTGAGACAGGGTAGGAGTAGGAGCAGGGTAATCGCCATCGTTTCCATTATTTTTGTCAATATTTTTGTTATGCTGTGAAGATATGGCTTGGGAAAGTCTAGACAAATGCTATTAAGAATGAGGGCTGAGAGAAAGAATGGAATCAAATTCTCTAGCAGCTCACGTGGGGAGCCTTTGTCCCTGCAGTAGGCTGGGACAGAATGTTCGAAGACACCGAGGTCTCTGTGCAAACCCTGCAATCTACCCCCAAGTTCTGGCCTTATGTGTGTGTGTGTGTGGTGGGGGGTGACCAATGAATGGAAAACTCAGTCTCTTTAGTGTGTGCAGATGTGCATGCGGATGTGTGTGTGTATGTATGTGTATGCATGCATGTACACATTCATAAGGGTAGGTTTACCTGTGGTATGTGTGCATATATATGCATAGAGATCAAAGTCAGCTTTAGGAGTCTATCTTCATGCACTTTCCACCATTTCTTTTTAAAACAATGTCTCTCGTTGATTTGAAACTTTACCATGTATGCTAGGCTAACTGGCCTGAGAGCTCCTAGGGATTTGCCTTTTTGCCTCCCATCTCCCATCTGGGATATAAGTATGCACCAACAACTACAGCCAGCTTCTTACATGGGTTCTAGGGATCCAAAGCCAGGCAAGCCAGTGCCTTCTGAGGCTCGGCCCAAGCTCAGTCTTTAAGAAAGAGCAGCAACAGGCCCTCAAGAGTTGCTGCAAGTTGCCGGGCTGTGGTGGCGCATGCCTTTAATCCCAGCACTAGGGAGGCAGAGGCAGGAGGATCTCTGTGAGTTCAAGGCCAGCCTGGACTACAAAAGCTAGTTCCAGGACATGCTCTAAAAAGCTACAAAGAAACCCTGTCTCAAAAAACCAAAAAAAGAGTTGCTGCAAGCAAGTGTATCCTGATCACAGCCAACTGCTGGAACCCATAAGGAGTTGGCCCATGAGCCATGACCTCTGTCTGTTTCAGTCCATGTTAATCCAGAATGAGCTCTGAACTCCGTTAGCTTAGCCCAGCTGCCTTGCCTGGCTCGGTGCTTCATTGTAGTAGACATCCAAACATTTGTTGAATGACTGGATGAATGCATAAAGATAAAGAGCCTTGTCCTTAAGCAGTGCCTAAGACCTAGCCTCAGAAATCTGCGGCCTCTGCTCTAGCTGCTTCTGCCAGACCTGTCTCTTGGTTCCTAGGCCTCTCCTTCTACCACACCCATGTTCTTCATACGGCACCAGCAGCGAGGCGTTTGGGGTAGGAATCGTGAGAGGCTGTCTGCTCCTCCACTCCACTTGATTCCTCTGTTAAGCTTGCTCTTCCCGTGTCTGAGTTTAGAATGGCATTGCCACAGCTGTCCCAGCTGCAGATCCAAGGTAGGGTGGGTTATCCGATCTTGCAGCCCCAAGTTGGTCCTGAGTGCAGTTCTGTCCTCTCTTGCAAGCTCCCTCCACTTATAGTTGCCACCACTTTCCAGGATGCTGTTCAGGTAGCGGCCCCTCCTCACTTCAGGCCTGATCCTCCACAACAGTGTGCCAGCTACAACCACAACCGCAAATTAGACCTAAAGGTTCATTTCCAGTCGACAACACCAATTCCTGGCCACGCTATACTCTGGACCATGCATAGACACTTCAAAGACAATGGAAATACCCCAGTCTTTATTCCAGGGTTTGCATAATCACCCTGTACACTTTGGGAGCAAAGGTGAGGCTGTGTATTATAAGAGTCCCCTCTTTGTGCTGTGATTAATGAATAAAGAAACTAGGGTTTCTTTATTCTTGTTAGGATAGAACTTAGGTAGGTGGGGAAGATGAAACTGAATGCTGGGAGGAAGAAGGAGGAGTCAGAGATGCCATGGATCCCCACAACAGAGATAGACGTGCTGAAAATTTGTTGTTTGGCCATGACCTCGTGGTGATGCACAGATTGATAGAAATGTGTTAAATTAATATGTAAGAGTTAGCCAATAAGAATTAGTGCTAATGGGCCAAGCAGTGATTTAATGAATATAGTCTCTGTGTGGTTATTTTGATTCTGGGCGGCCGGGAGGAACAAGTGGTTCCCTGCAACAGAGTATGTAACAGGGAGACCATGGTCCTGAGTTTCCTTCCAGCTGCTAATATCATAATGCCACTTCACTGAGCAGGTTATGCTGAAAAGAGGTTTATTTAAGTTCATGGTCTGGCCTAAGGTCAGGCAGCTACATCTGCTGGTGGCCCTCAGGCTGTGACAGTCCAAGGCAAATGCAGGAAGCACGTATGAGTCATGGTCTCCCTCCTTCTTATAAAGCCACCAGTACTCAGTGATGGGACTCTACCAGTGTCTTTATATAACCTTCATCATCACCCCCCCAAGGCTCCACTTGTACACATCATAGTCAAATTAAGACCCTACTCATTGAACACATTAAATGGAGATTCAGTTTCAGTGTGAATTTTCATACTATAGCAGATACCATAATCAGCCGTTGCTGGAGGCAGTCAGGCTTGGCATCTGCCCCTGTGGTGCCCAGTCAGGTATATTTCCACATTTAACACAAAAATGTATCATTAGATAGTAGGATACCTGAAGTTGCAATACCTGAAAATGTGTGATATTTACCAGAGAGCATGATACAATACACACACACACACACACACACACACACACACACACCACACCACACATTTGTGTACAAGAAAAAACATATAGATAAGTTCTGTCACTCATTGGATAAACTTTCAATGTCAAACCAAGGTAACCCATCCATTTTCTAATAAGCCATAGAAGCCCTCAGAGAACTTTCTGAAAGACAGTGGACCCCCTCTGTACCTCAATTCTCAACAATGTAAGTAATTCTGCCCCCCAGGGAATATCCAACAATGTTTAGAGACATCTTACAAACAGCACTTTCCCCACCACAAAAATTTACCTTGTTCATGGTGACATTGCAAAGTTGAGAAACTTTGCACTATACTCCACATTCAAGCAGCCGCCTGAACTGGACCTCACATCTTCCCACAAACACACAAAGAAAAGTGAAGCGTCCTTGGGAAAGCTGCAGTCTAAGAAGGCCAGCTCCTTCCATCCAGGCTGTTTTTCTTGTCCTCACCTCTGTCTCCAAAGACAAAAAAAAAAAGGCTGACAATAGACCCTCAATCATGTGTGTGTGTGTGTGTGTGTGTGTGTGTGTGTGTGAGAGAGAGAGAGAGAGAGAGAGAGAGAGAGAGAGAGAGAGAGAGAGAGCTGTCCACCTTGCTTCTTGAGATATAATCTCTCATTGGGCTGAGGTTTACCCATAAAGCTAAACTTGCAGTGTATCAAGCCCCAGGAATCCACCTGCCTCCATCTCCCCAGTGCTGAGATTAGAATTGTGTGCCACCACTGCTGACTCTTTTTTTTAACATGTGTTCCAGATAATTCAGGTCCTCGTGCTTGCTAGTCAAGACTTCACCAACTGTGAAGTCTCCCCAGGCCACAACGGTCCCTTTCATTTTCAATAGAGTAGCCAAAGGACTCAGGCAAGGGCCTTCAGTACCTAGTTAAGGAGAAGGGAGCCTGAGAAAAGGATGTTGGGAATAAAGAACAGGCCCAGAGTCACTCTCTCATAGCTGTCGGCCTCCTTTGGTGCTGGTTCTGTGACAGGGTGCTGGCAGTCATCTAGGAGAAGCCCAGCTGAGTCCTGTGCTTCTCTGGTCCTGTTTAGAAGCCCATCATCATGCCTTCCTGCCATTTCCCCCAGCAAAGTCTTCTGAGAACAAGATGTTATCACCTCTGGGAGCCTGCTTCTCCTTCCTTTTCACCTATGTCCCTCTGATCTCCTGCAGTTCCTTCCTTCTAAACTTGAGAAAACAATATCAAGAGAAAAAGTCGAAGCCTCCTCTGATGGCCCTCTGCCTTCATCAATTCAAAAACATAAGCCATGGAGACTGTGGAGAGCATTGTGCTACCATTCTCCTAGGGCAAGGTAGGGGGAAGAGTGCAGCACTCTGGAAAGCTGTGACTCAAGCCTGGTTAGGCACACTCCTACCTGCCTGTGCCCACTTCTACAAGTGCATTCTCATAGGAGAAGGAGGCCTGCAAACTCAAGCCAGGGAAAGCAAAATACAGACAAGTCATGCTCCAGACAAAATGGACAGAAATTCATCAAAGCTGGGAAAATACCTCACCTCCTTGGGGCTCCAACTAAATGCTCACTCAGTGCCTGGAATTCGGATCACTCCACACCAGTCATTCACAGTGTAGTGTAAATAAATGCCCGTGCCCAAGCAGAACTGCTAGCAGTTAACCCCAGGCTATCGCCCTCAGTTTGTGCTTTGTAACCCTAACAGTAGCTGCCCGGTTTGGGTGTGAGCATTGCAGCTGTTGCTTGGCTAGATCGCTCGGTTGCCCTCAGAGGTAAAATTACTAGCATTCTTAGCATTGCTATGTTGTATTGATCAGGAAACCAAAGCCCAAAAGAGTTCAACTTTCCCAGCTAATATGCGGCTAAGACAAGATGTCAACCCCAGGCTGTGTGGCACAGAGGCCTTAGCTCTTCTGTGTGGCTGTGAGCTGGTCCTTATATCCAGAAGCAATGAATGGAGAATGTTCTGGTCAGGGTCCAGGGTGGCAGAAGGTTGGGGCAGGTGTGGGACCTTCTTTTCTTCATCTATACACCAGGAATGGTGAAAGGGCCCACTTCGTAGTCATAGTGAGAAATAAGTTAAACAGTATACGGAACACTTCTCTCGTTGAGTGACCCGTGATGTTTCCTTAAAATGTTCTTATCCTCACACAGCCAGTGAGCCATGAAATCACACATCAGACCATTTCCTCCAGCTTCAAAGTCTAGACAAGAAAACTACCGACAGGAAAAAGCAAGGGGCCAGAGTGACAGCTCAGTAGTTAAAGACTGCTTGCTGCTCATACAAAAGGTTCAGTTCCCAGCATCTACATCAGGACGCTTACAACCACCTCTAACTCTAGCTCTATGGGACCTGACACCCTCTTCTGATCCTTACAGTCATTGAACATACACGCACAGACACACAGACGCACAGACACACATACACACAGACACACAGACATGGCAGACACACATACATACATGCATACATACATATAAATAAATACTAAAATCATTTTTAAGAAAAAAATACTATTTAAAAAAAATTGTTTAACTATTTAGAAAGGAGCACTCCAAATTCAAGACATCTACCCAACATATAAACTAGCACATCATGATACGTCTACCTCAGTGATTTTACTTCTTTGCCTGGACAGTTGTGTTAAGGTCTCGTCCTGTAGCACAAACTGTCCTAGAACTCACAATCCTCCTGCCTCAGCCATTCTAGGGCTGGGATTACAGGTATGACCCCTGACACCTCGCAGAGATTGTCTTATTGATTAACACTAACCTATATTCCTGTCTGCTTCACGGACTTCTGACTTACATCTCTAGTAGAAGACTGCCCATGCTGTAGGAACCGAAGGAAGGGCAGATGATGACTCCACAAGTCTGAGCTAAATATAAAAGGAGCATCGGAGACTTACGGTTTGAACATTATGTTAGCTTGGTCCTCAGCCAAAGAACCATTAAACCACTGAGTTTAACCAGGAGGATTTGCAGAGGTCACTCGAGCCCTCAGCATCCAGAGGAACAAAAGTCCTCTGATCCACTCTGCGACTTGGCGTCCACTGAGAAAAGAAACCCACTGGAGCTGCATAGTCTTTGCAAGGCATGCTGAGAAGATAAACATAAATTGTGTTCCTTAAAAACAAAGTCAATCTGGATAACAGTGAGCTTTACACATCTGTTGGGGGAGGGGTATGTATGTGTGCACATAAAGTTAGAGGCTAATGTCAGGTGTTTTCCTTGTTTTTTGACACGGGGTCTCTCCCTGATCCTAGAACTCACCATTTCAGTTGAACAGGCTGGCCAAGGACTCCCCACCCCTACCCCAGGGCCATGTTACAGAAGGGTGTTACTCTACCCAGTTTTTATATGGGTACAGGGGGATCCAAACAGAGGTTCCTGTGCTTGCCCGTCCAGTGCTTTACCCAGGAAGCAACCTCCCTAGACCCTCAATACTCAGTTTTTATATTTAACACAGTCATATTCATATTTGTATTATATTATATTGGAAGAGAGAGGCAAGGGTGGCAAGAAGAAACCCAAAGAGAATAATGTCTTTATTTCAGTAAGGTTGTGTAGTTTACAAAACATGTTGGCATCATCTGTTGATAATCTGAAGAAAGTTCTGTTATCAGTGGAAGAAGTTTCTTGCCATTAACATTATTTGAATCTATAAGGCCAATGAAGACATCTTCCTCCCAAAATACCAGATTCCTCAATGCTTCTCAGGGTTGACAAGGTCTCTGATTCTGTAAAAAAAAAAAAAAAAAAAAAAAACCTTCTGAGCCACTCTAACCTTATATATATATTGGTTTTTCGAGACAGGGTTTCTCTGTGGCTTTGGAGCCTGCACTGGAACTAGCTCTTGTAGACCAGGCTGGTCTCAAACTCACAAAGATCCACCTGCCTCTGCCTCCCGAGTGCTGGGATTAAAGGTGTGCGCCACCACCGCCCAGCCCTAACCTTATATTTTAACAAGGATTCTTCTGTTATAGCTTTCCAAAGCTCTAGAAGCAATGACACCAGTGTGCAAGTGGAGTAGCATATCCCCTCACTGAGAGATCCAGATAAGACTAATACAACATTAGGCCTGCGGTAGATGATCAATGCAGAAATGTTAAAGTTATAACACATGTGTAGCAGCCTGCTCATCGTCAGCCTTGAAGATCATCCCCACCCTCCTGGCCTGAGCTGACAAAAAGCACATGCGTTGAGCTGACAATGAGCCTTCAGAGTCCCTCCACTTGACAGTTAAATTCTTAAAGCAGCTATTAAGAGCTAAATTCTGCTCTGTTACCATGGTCATCAGTCTGCCCTAAGGAGCCTACCCTCCATCTGAGACCTCACTGCACAACTTTTGGCAAAGCCACCACCTTGCATATTCCAGGGACACTACGGTCACCATGGTCTATGCTAGTTAGACACTGGGCTTCACCATCATGGTGGATGCTGCCCTCAAACAATGAGCCGAATAAGCCCACCCTTCCTTGAGTTGCTCTGGTCAGATATTTTGCCACAGCAATGAGACAAGCATTCCTAAAACCCGTAGGTGGGAAGCCCCACTCCTTTCGGTACTAATATGTCACAATGAGTCCATTCTTTTGTACAATTAATAAACACAATTAATAATACCACTTTTAGGTATATATCCAAAGGATGCTCAATCGTGCCACAAGGACATGTGCTCAACTATGATTATAGCAGCTTTGTTTGTCATAGCCAGAACCTGGAAACAACCTAAATGTCCCTTGACCAAAGAATGGATAAAGAAATTGTGGTACATTTA
>JAQHUG010000010.1:14287189-14302921 GCA_028555095.1 Dicrostonyx torquatus
CTATGGGGCAAAAAGAATTCCAGTCCTGAAACCCACCAGGCCTGGGGATTGCTGGTTTTAAGGATATATATTACCCAGAACGTTTGTGACAGGTAGAACAATGTAGAACTGAGAACAATGTAGAAAAAGGGAGGACAAGAAGGAACAACAAGAAATGATGGATTGAAGAGAGAAGAATAAAGAATTATGAATAGATGGAACCTGTTGTTCCATCTTTACCCCTCAGATTGTTAGCCCCCCGTTAGCTATTCACAGCATCTTTAATTGAACTCTAAAAGGGAATCTTAAAGGCTAAAACTTTTAAGGCCCCCATTAGGGGGAGAAGTTGGAGTGATTATCATAATATGAAGTTTTCAAAGAATGCATAAAACATTTTTAAATGACAAAAAAAGAGAATTTGCCCATTTTATGGGGTAAATTAATTGAGACTTAAGTCTATATGCTTCCTATTTTCTTTCAGTAATTTTTCCACTTAAGTATGTGCACATATTAAGATGTGCACGTTGAGATTGGGTGTCAGCCTTGAATGTTGATCCTCAGACACTATCTATGCTCTATGGTTCTGTGTGTATGTCTCTGTGTGAATGTGGGGGTTTGTGCACACGAGTACAGCTGCCCAAGAAGGTCCAAAGAGGGCATCAGATCCCCAGTAGCTGGTATTACAGAATCTATTGTGTAACAAGGGTGTTAGGAACCAAACTTGGGTCCTGTGCAAAAGCAGTACATGTTCATAGCCACTGAACTATCTCTCTACCCTCCCCACTCCATTCTTTGAGACTGGGTCTCTCACTGGCATGGAGCTCACCAGTTGGGTTACACTGATGTCCAGCAAGCCCCAGGGTTCTGTCTCCATTGTTCCCGTGCTGGGATTATAAGCATGATGTTTTTAAGGTAGGTTTGGGGGTCAAACTCGGTCCTCATACTTGTAAAAAGGTAGCAGTAGCACTACACTTAAGTTCCGTTATTTTATTAATGATATATCATAATATTTTTGTGTTGTTCTCTGTGCTTCAAAAAATTAATTTCCGTGACTGCAAAATATCATGTTTATTTTATGTGACAAAATTACCTATTACTTCCCAAATTCCTGGAAGCGGTCTGTACAGATGGAAAAGGTTCAAAGCACTTGAAGGAGGGGATGGAGAAATTGCTCAGAGGTTAAGAGTACTTCCTGCTCTTCGAGTGGACTAGAGTTCAACTCCCGGCACCCAAATCAAGTAGGACAGAAGCACCTGTAACTCCGGCTCCCAGGGATCTGACACCATCTCCTGGTCTCTGCAAGCATGCACACACACACACACACACACACACACACACACACACACACACACACTCATGCATAATTAAAATAAAAATAAGTATTTTTAAAATGTACTTGGAGAACTGTGAATACTACAGTTTACCTTTCGTCATAATTTAGTCCAGTGTCCAAGGCAGGGGCCTTAAAGGAAGCAAAGAACCTGAAGTTTGTGCAAAACACAAGCCAGAATTGACAACTTCAAGGCTTAGGAAATCCCAGTTAATCTTTTCCTTTGCACTTCTCTTTTATTAAGCTTTTTAAAAGCTGACTCCAGGCAGAATGGCAATAAAGACTCCTGGCACACACGGGTTCATCAGCAGTATCTAGTACCAGAAGTCCTGTTTTCATCCCGATAACCAGATATCAAAGGGCCTCAAACGCACTGGGCTGCTCCTGATAGAGATCTGAGCTTTCCGAGGCCTCTCTGAACTAATTCGACGACCTTGGTGAGCCAGGGCCATTGTTACCGGTGGAACACAATCTTTCTGATCCCATGTGGGGAAGCCTGGCAGAAAGAGGCCCGAGTCACACATACTGTGTGCTCTTGCCCTCTGTTAAAATCGAATCCTGATTGCTTCTTGAGCCGTTGAACCTCCTCTGACTTCATGATGACAGATCATCTGATAGAAATGAATTCTTCTATGGATCTTTGGAGTCTACCTTTGGAAAGTTCAAAAATAGTTTGCTTGTTTTGTTTCTTTTTTTTTTAATTTCCACAACTCTGAATGGATTTGCAAAATTATATGTGTCGGCTATATGCACAAACCCTTCACTCCTGTCCTTGGATTCACTAATGTCTGCATTTAGGTCAACCCTTATTTTTGGTCTTGTGCCTAATATTTAATAGCTGCACAGTCTGTATTTGTTAAATGAGTGGGTGAATCCCTAGCAAAAACTTAAATGAATGGACTTGCTATTAACTTTTCCACTTAGCTGAGAGTAATTATGAATTTGAATTTGTTTTATAAATAGAAATGCTGGGCTTGGGTGAAGGCACAGTTGGTAAAGTATATGTTATGCAAATATGAGGACCTGAGTTCAATCCCCAAAACCCAGGCAAAAAGCCAAGTAAGGAGGCACATACTTACAATTCCAGGCAGGGGAGATAGACCCAGGAGGATCCTTGGAGCTGGATGCTCAGTCTAGCTAAAACTGTGAGCTCCAGGTTCAGTGAGAGACCCTGTCTCAAAAATTAAGGTGGAGGGCGATAGAAAGAGAAACTCAACATCAATCTCTGACCTCAACCTGTGTTCATGTGCATACGCACATTAACATGTACACACACATACAACATCACACATAGCATACATGTGTGAAAATGGTCATATCATATGCTTTGTGATTTGTCAAAACAGATTTGCATTCAGTGAGATAAATAGAACACCCCGCTGCTTGCCAATGTATTAAACTGAGGTGAAAATACTGGGGCTTAGAAGAAAATGCAGTATTTTTTATTGTGATTGACTAAAGGGTCTCTCGATTACGTTTGGACGGGTATAAACCCAGTATGGTAGACAACAGAGCCTCAGCAGAGCAGGGTTCAGGTGGGATACTCACACTTTTCTTCTTTCTTTTGTTGTCATTTTCCGGTCACAACTAGGATGGTAAACAGAGGACTTGTACCTAAAGCCTGAGCAGTGAAGTCAACTTCATAAGGGGTAATTAATACCACTGGGTCCCTGGTTGCACATGGGGGGTGGAGGGGGTGTTAGAATTGGAAAGGGAAGAAAAACTAAATTAAATCTGAATCTGGTCGTTTTCTGCCCTTCCTTTTCTGGTAAATGGGCATGGGGAGGGGTGTGGCAGGCTGAGCTCTCACTGTACCCAGCTCATGTCTGGGTATAATGCATCAGTTTATAGTGAGACTCCCAGACTTTAAAGCCCTGTGTCAGCAGCAGAATGGCTCCGTAGTAAGCTGCCAAGCCAGGATCTGAAGCTAGGATTGCCCATGCCCAGAGCCCACTCCTGTCACTCTCAGCATCTAGCCTCATGGAACTAGCCTGGTACTGAAGCGATTGGTAGGCTGGGCGAGCAGCCCAGTGGGTACAATGGCATGCAAGCATGAGGAGCTGAGCTGAATCCTCAGAACCCATCTGGGTGTGGTGGTACATTCCTACCACCCCAATAGTGAGGGTGGGAGCGGGTGGAGGACAGGGAAATCCTCAAAGCTCATTGCCAGCCAGCATGGCTGAGCCGTTTCAGGTCTATTGAGGGATCCTGTCTCAAAAAATAAACATGGAAAGCAGTCAAAGAAAGACTTAACCCAGACCACACATGTGCATGCTCACTCACACCCATACTCCACACATACAACAATATACACAGGGAATAAGAAGCCAGCCTTTCTGCATCGTGACCCTGTAGCCCAGCAAATCAGTGGTATCATGGCAGGGCAACATCTGGATGCCCAGACACTTCCTTAAATACAGTCCTGAACATTCTCTAAGCTAAACTCCAGTCTTTAGTGAGATACTCTGCATTGCCCAGCTAGGGTGGAGAGAGCACAGGAAGAGAGAAGAGGGATAGCCCAAAGGCTTTTCCAGTGTTACCTTCTGACCACAGGCTTCAGCACAGTCTGATGTGTGCTATCTGACACCTTTTGTTGACAGATCCTTAATTTCAATTTAGAATTGCTCCACAGTGAGTGCATAAAGGTATTTATTATTTCCCCCCATTTCTAATACAGAAAATAGAGCTTGCTCTTTTTTTTTTGACCTTTTATTCGCAGTAAAGGGAAGGTCATTTCTCCCCTCTCTCCTTTTAAAAGCGAGAGACTGAGAACCTGAGCATCCGCATGCTCCATTCATCTGTTCTTGGGCCTGTTCACATTTCAATACATTGTAAAGGCTCAGACAGAGAGCAGACCTGAAGACAGACAAGTCACCAATATTTTGAGTTACAAATGTCTTAATGCATTTTTTAATCATGATGTTTTGCATGTAAACATTGAAAAAATGTTTGTTGTAACAACTGGGGAGAGGTAGGAGAAAATGGAGATTTTGTTTGTGTCCATAGGTAATTGCTGCGGGGAGGCCGCAATTTGACTTTGTACAAAAATGGCCACTGAACAGAAGGTCAAACAGCTGGCCATTTCCATTTCAAAGACACTATCAAAAGGCCAAGAGGCAGTTCACCCAGAAGCCCTTTGGCAAACAATATTTTTCTCCTTTCTCATTTATGATTTTTTAACGCCAAAATAGCTGAGCAAGAAGGTCCCTGGTCCGTTTCACTGGGAACATAAGTGGTATGTGTGGGGTTGTAGGAACACACGTTAGCTCACAGGGTTGGGAGAGTTTTAAGTAATGAGGAGCCACTCGGGGCCACTTTTCAAATGTGACAAATCACAACTGAGTCCCTTCATTCTGCCCCAGAAGAGCCAGGAAGGCCAGCTCCACATCACAAGCTGTGGCTCATCATTTCTGCAAGAGGACAGCTTTACAAACACCTCCCTGTTTCGCGAGAGACCCTTGCCAAAACAACAGGAGGAAAGCACAGAACATGGAAATGACTTGTGTGGCCGGATCTCTGACTATTAGATCTCACCTCATCGCTACGCCTGCTTGTCATGGGCCTGTCAGATTGCAACATGGCACAAAAAGAAGGCAAACTGAGGAACCTTGGGAGATGACCCAGTCGACAATGTACTTCCTATCACGAGGGCATGAAGACCTGAGCTCCTATTCCCAGAAGTCACCAGAATGGTTGCTCTTGCCCGTAACCCAGCACTGTGGAGAGAAGGCAGGAACAGTGTTGGCTGAATAGGCAGAGAGCCCCAGGCTCAGTGAGAGACCCTATCTCACAAAGCAGGCTGTAGAATGATGGAGGAAGACACCTGACTGACATCAGGCTTCCACGTGCGCACACACATGCACCACACATAAACCCACGTGCACATAAGTGCACACACATGAGCATGTGCATGCGCACACACAAAGGCAAACTGGAACACAGATGGGCCGTCATCAAGCCCATCACTCATCGTCAAAGTCCTCTGTGAGCTTGGAGACGAGCGGGTCTCCGGTCACCACTAAATAAGCTAATTAATTAATGGAGATGGTTGATAATAACAACCCTACTCTGGCCAGCCTATAGAGGGGATGGGGTGGGTCGGATCACGTGATCAGATCCACCAGTGCAAGACAGACCCAGAGGACAAGCCCAATGGCAGCACCAAAGGTCAAATCCAGGGAAGCCACATCCATCCACTGGTCCCGGGAATGTGAAAGGAAGGGAAAGAAAGATCAGGTGCTGCATAAATGCAGATGTGGGGTGACACAGTCAGGGTGAGGGGAAACCCAACCTACAAAATGATCACTTGATGGGCATGCTCACCAGGTACCCATTATCGCGAGAGGAGGAGGGTAGTCAGGGAGATTTTGAGTCACGGGCCAAGCTGGATATTCAGGGTCCTAATGCTCCTAGGAGCTGTCCTTAAAAAGCCCTCAACTTCGCCATCTTTAACCCTTTTCTCTGTAAAATGATACAAATGGCTTCTCAGTCTGTCCTTTTACCCCTACAGCAGCAGGGGACCGGACTGACCCTTCCCAAATGACCAGTCATTAAGGGCTCAGAGCAGCCGGGGAAATCACATAAAGGTCAAGGTAGGGCAATTTCTTCGCTGCTTTGGCCATGCTTCTAGGGAGGAAGAAAATGGGAAAATATTCATTTATATGTAATAACTGCTCTATTTTGAAAACATGTCATACTATGAAGTAAAATGCACTTACTTCCAAATATGCCAGCCGTTTTGAATTACATCACACAAAAAAGTCTGGTATAATTTACATTTTCATATTTCACCTGTAAGGGAGCCTTACTTAAATCAGCGGCCGTATTAACAGAATCAAAAGATACCTAGCTTGCTCTTCATTTACAGTTTTCCAAAGATGCTCTGTCTCCAACGCTTAAGAGAAATGTCCATGGGCAGGGAGAAAAATGGAGGGAAAGGAGACCGAGGAGCCAAACCTGGGCCCTGCACTGGCTGTTTCAGAAACAATTGCTGGGAGACTGGGCTGATGCTCGGTCCGTAAGGTACTTGCTGCATAAGCGAGCTGCCCTGAGTTTGAATCCCCAGAGTCTGTAATCCCAGCTCTGAAAAGGAGGAAACAGGCAGATCCCTAGAGATTTCTGGCCAACAAATCTAACTAAACAGGTGAGCTCCAGATTCAGTAAAAAACCCTATCTCCAAAACTAAAGTTGAAAGCAACTGAAGAAAACATTAGGTTTTAGCCTATGTCTACATACACACACACACACACACACACACACACACACACACACACACACACATATATACCAAACACACACACTGGCGGGGGCGGGGGGGATAGCAGTCACTGGCATTGGCCAGAAGCCCTGCTCCTTGAAGGCCCAACTTCAGTCCTGACATTTTTTAATGTAGAGTTTGGCTCCCAGTATCCATATTCAATGGCTCACACCCACCTGTAAATCCAACTCCAAGGGTTCTGATGCCCTTTTATGGCCTCCAGAGGCACCCACATGCATGTGGCATTCACTCACACAGATACACACATATAGGTACAGAAATAAAAACAAATCTTTTTAAAATCCTATAGAGTTTGTTATTGTCTTCCCCATATTGTACTTGAAGAAAATTAAGGCTCCAATAAGGTAAATGGGTATGAAAAGCAAAGCCAAACTAGACACACACTGGATTATCTGATTCTAAGTCCCACTGCCCAGAATGAAGGCAAGACTGCTTATAGGATGAGGAAGCCCTCAGAGCAAACAGTAAACCCCTGTTAAGTTTGAAATGGCACCAAGAAACAAACTGCTAAGTTGTAAAATTTGTAGCATTTTCTCTGGCCTCCATTGGCCAATTACCCCATTGTTCCCCAACTCCAGGTGAGGCTGGGAGACAGAACAACAAGAAATTGCTTTGTTCCATGAGTTCTGAGAGTTCAGGGAGTGGGGGTCACCAGTGCAAAGTCTAACCTCCCAGAAAGCAATTTCAAGCACTCTACCAAGAAAAGAGGAAGAGGCAAGAGATGAAGAAACAGACAGACAAGAGTAAAACAGGGCTGTCCCCGGATGGAGGAGCCACGGGAAGCACATGGGATTGCAGAAAGCAGTACAGTTGCCACCTGAACCTGACCAGGCACCAGTTGGATGGAAGGTGGAGCTAGCCTAGAACAGCAAACTGGAGTAGTGCCCTAGCCTGGCTAGTTTCCCTGACCTCCAAGCCTTCTGGACCTCAATCCACACCAAAGTCAGAGACAGACAGTTTTCTCCCTTTGAGATTCAGTCCATCGGCACTGGCAGGAAGATGGCAGAGCTGACAAGATGGGGAACATGCACTGTGGTGAAAAGTATGCCAGCCTCAGCTTGGAGCAACTGAGGGATGAACCAACAGCTACTGAATCCCCACTGTGTACCTGGGCCACAGCAGACGTTGTAAGTATATTGCCCACCACATCCTCCAGCAGCCCTAGAAAGTAGGTATGATGACCCCCACTTTACGGTTGAGGAAACTGAGGCTTGGAGATTAACCAGGTGGCATACCTGGTTAGAGCAGAATCGAACAGTCCAATACCATCTACACTCAGCATTGAGAGTTACACTAGGCAGTTTCCTGTTGGTAGATTGTCATCTTGACTAGATTTAGAGTCACCATGGAAACACCCTTCTGGGTATGTCTGTGAGTGGATTCCCAGAGAGATTTAGCTGAGGGGGAAGACTCACCCTGAGCGTGGCGGGTACCGTTCCTGTGGGCTGGAGTCCAAGATGAACAAAAGAAGAGAGCAAGCTGAACCCCAGTGTTCGTCTCTCTCTGCTTCCTGACTGTGGACTCTGGAGCCAGCTGCCTCCTGTCCCTGACTCTGTACCTTCTCTGCCGAGTTAGACTGACTGCTCCCTCAAACCAGGAACCAAAACATACCCCCATTAAGTTGCTATTGTTAGATATTTCATCGCAGAAATTAGAAGGACAGCTAGTGCATCGTGTTCGTAAAACTTTTGGCCAAATTCAAAATGCTATGCAAATAATAGCTAAATGTGAGTGTACAAACAATATTCTCATATTAGCAATTATTTGAGTCTACAAGTCTTTGTAGAAAATAGCCATGTGAATTATTAGTATCAATGGCGTTTCTCTCTCCATGAAGCAAACATCTGTACCGAACACAATTCCCCTGTGGATCCCATCATCACCATGCCATTAAATGCAGTCCCCAGATGAGGTATGAGCATGCTGGCCAAAATGGATATTCACAGCCTGAGAGCACTTTATGATTACCAAGGGACAAAAAATGAATTAAAATCACACCCTGCTAAGTGCCACAGAAGTATTTTCAAATTAGCCTCATCGCTGCTGCCTCCCCGATCCCTGGCGTGTGGGTTGTACCTGCTGACACGTCCCTCAGGAGAACTAATATGTTCAAATGGGACCCGAGTAGATGATTAGGGTTTATTTCCCATACCAGTGACAACAGAAACAGGCCAGCTTTGTCAACGGGCTAAAGTGCTGTGGGCTTTCTTCCTGTCTTAATGAAATGTGTGCCTTTTCAGAGGGCCATGTCTGTGATTTATGCATTCCTAGCAATGCCAGGAGAAGTGAAAGGCAAGGGAAGAACTCAGAGTACGAAATGTAAGGAAGAGATCATCTGTGGACCATGCAACCACTGACTCTATTCTTGCACCTACTCGAGATGGGTACTTCTAAAATTTTGCACTCTTGGCATCTTGCTTGCTTCTCCCTCAGCCAGGTCCCAAATCTCTTAGCATGAACACAGACCTATCATGGAGGAGAGTATGAGTCTATTGGAAGAGTGGCTGCCCCCAGGGAATACCAGAGAAGCCTCCACCAGCCCAGTGATATATATTTCTAAACTACAAGGCAAAAGAAATCAATACATAAGAGCAAGCCGGTGTGATTGGTCTAGCATCTGGAAGTCATGATATATATGCCACTGCTTCCAGCCTTACCCTTCTCTCTACCCATAATCTATGTCACATATAGGGAGTGTCTTAGAGTTTTTATTGCTCTTAAAAATATTTAATTGAGGTGACAACTTACAGTTTCAGAGATTTCGTCCATTATCATCATGGCGGGAAGCATGGCAGCATGTCGGCAGACACGGTGCAGGCTACATTTTGATCAGAAGGCAAAAGGAAATAGACTCAAGTACTGGTCATGGCTTGGGCATATATGAGACCTTGAAGCCCATCCCCACAGTGACACACTTCCTCCAACAAGGCCATGCCTATTCCAACACAGCCACACCTCCTAATAGTGCCACTCCCTATGAGATTACAGGGGCCAATTACATTCAAACTACCACAAGGAGCGAGTGAAAACCTGAGTTTTGGGCATGGGCATGACCACATCACTGACCCAATGCCTTATACTCACAGCAAATGACCAAATCTTCCCTTGGGGCTCATGTGTGGATGTTGACAATGTTTGTAGAAGATGTACACCATAGCTCTCGCCCCCTGTATGTTTATGGCGTGAAGATTTCTCCACTACAGAGACTGCTCCTATCAAGATTAGCTAGCCCTCCCTCATTGTTCAGTTGTCTATAATAAACTACCTCCTTGTCTGTCTGTATATAATAGTTCCAACTCCTTATTCAGCTGCAGGCAATGACCCTGCCTCCCTGTCAACTGTATATAATGAATAACCTAAGTGTACTTTGTACTGAGGCACCTTCTCCATCAGAAAGCCCAGACCCCAACGCCAGCCTCTTCTGTGTGTCTGTGTATTCATCGCTTCTTCACTTTCTCGCCATCCCAGTTGGGTCAATCCCCAGGGCCATGTAAGGATGCTGCAGTTAAGGGAGAACAGGACCAACCAGCCTCTGGGTCTCTGCAGGTTGTCACACCTACTCCCTCCCTGCAAACTCCATCACACTTCAAAAGCGGGTGAAGGTCAAAGCACTGGCTCTCCAGCCTGTCCAGCTTCACTCTTGCTTTGTTAGCATTCTCAACCTAACACAACACCAAGCCACAGGTAAGATGTGCTGTGCAACCAAACATGCTTCCTGAGCCCGGGAGAGGACATTAGTCAGGAGCGCTTACACTGTCACATGGATCCAATTACCCTGCATCTGAAATCGAAGGGAGCAAAGGTAATAATAACTGTTTCGGTGTTCAGATGACCCGTGTTGCTTTTATTGAAATGGAGTGAATGCATAGCATGCAATCAGCAATTTGAGTGAGGCCTGGGCACCCCAGACAATGTGAGCGACCTTGAGCCTGAGCTCTGGAGAGCCTGGTAATAACCGTACCTATGGGTGACTCTGTGACAGGATAAAGGCAGGGTTCTGTGAGACTCAGGACTTGCCAAGTGGTGACACTGTAAATCCACCTCACTCACCCCCAAATCAATGGACCCTGGGAGAGGGAATGAGACAGAAGCCGGGATAACAAGAAGCAGAAACAGCCACTGGGGCCAAACAATGGAGGAGACATGACCATCTCCGTATACCGAAACTGTGGTCACACAAACCCCTAGGCAGACAGCTTGCCCATGCCCTTTCTAAAATGCTTGAACTGGAAATGCTGGCAAGATGTGGCCCCTTCTACTCTTAGCTTCTACAGCCTTCCAAACAGGGTCTGTCTTCTATAGGAACCACTAGGAGAAATCAATTCCGCATCACTGACTCTGTGACCTCAGGCAGTCTCTCATCTTTTCTGAACCTTCCCTTCCTTCTCTGGAAAAAAGCAACTCAGGCATTAGGGATGTGGCTCAGTTGGTAGACTGCTCACCTAGCACACACAAAGCCCTGGGTTAGATTCCCAGCACCATATGAACTAGGTGTGGTAGTACACACCTCTACACTCGGGACTAAGGAAGTGAAGTCAGGAAAATCAGAAGTTCAATGTCATTGTAAACTCAAAAACATAACAAGCCCAAGGTCAACCTGAATTATAAAGAAAGAGATGGGGGGGAGGGAAGGAAAGAGAGAGGGAAGAAGAAGGAGGAGAGAAAGAAGGAAGGAAGGATGAAAGAAAAGGGCAGTTAACCCCAGTACAATGCTTGATTTTCAGCAGTATTAGCTGTCCTCACAGTGTTGGTATAGAGATTTTTCTTAGTTATACCAAGCGTACAAACACACCCAGTCTAAAGCCTAGTTCATGAAAATCAAATCCATCCTTTCTACTCCTCCCTTCCCACCTCCACCGAATTCACATAAACACATTTTTTTCATCTTATGAAAGTAGATTAAAACAGAGGTAATTTTCCTCTGTTCTCCAAAGGTTAAAAGACTGCTAGGATCTAAACTTACCTCAGACAGGACAGAAGTAGAGCCCTAGAGTGGGAAAACAAAGGGGACACAGGAGAGCTGAAAAAAAGAAAGGGAGCTGGGCGGTGGTGGCGCATGCCTTTAATCCCAGCACTCGGGAGGCAGAGGCAGGCAGATCTTTGTGAGTTCGAGACCAGCCTGGTCTACAAGAGCTAGTTCCAGTGCAGGCTCCAAAGCCACAGAGAAACCCTGTCTGGATAAACAAAAAAAAAAGAAGAAAGAAAGAAAGAAAGAAAGAAAGAAAGAAAGAAAGAAAGAAAGAAAGAAAGAAAGAAAGAAAGAAAGGAAAACCCAGATTGGTCCACCTTTCCAAAGAGTTTCTTTTTTCCCCATCTACCTGTCAAGTTCACACACCTCATACCATGGATAACAGATTTAGAAAGGAGTGAGGGTTCTCCTCCAAGGACCAGGGAAGACTGTTGGAGTGGGGCAAAGAGAATGTCAGGGCTGGAGGACGGAGTCAGGTGCTGGGGACACTATCCTCCAAACATACAAAGATCTGGAGGATGGAGTGGGGTGATGGGGACACTATCTTCCAAACATATAAAGTTGTTGCATTCTTGAACTTGTAACCGCTGTAATCACCCGCACAAGCCCTGAGAGGGTTGGACTTATGAACATTCCATCCTAGATGGGGGAAAGGACCCACCCTCCTTGAGAAACTATTGACAATTAGCAGTAGTAGGGAGGATGAGGCGTTTTCTTCCATTGTGGTGACACCTGTGAGTCACCCATGCTCCTGTAAATAACCTCCTACCCATATGCATACAAGCAACTCTAGTTAAACTTACTGGGTCACACACACACCCAACACACAAGCACACACACGGGGTGGGAGCATGAGCGCAGAGAGAAAATGTGAGCTGGACAACAATGAATCAGCCACATAGTAGAAGATGTGAAGGAAGAGTATTATGGTCACCGTATCCAGGCAGATGTTTCAAAGACATAGTCTAGCTCTCATTATTTAAGCCATACCTGACTATATTTTCATCTCCAACATGTGTATTTATTTAGTAATAAAAATCAGTGATATATTGCAGCAACTTTCATTACATAAATAAGCTTAACCAGCTAAAATTTCAAGGTCCACCAAAAGCCACTGTGACTCAAACAACCTAATACATCTGATCTAAAATACCTTGATGACAACCCAAATTGGCTACTTGATGCTGCAATACAGAAAGAGTTCTTCCCCTGCCATCCAGAAGTTGAGTTCTACTGAATGGTGCCTCTGCTTGTTTCTAGGATACACAATGAACATGACACCTTTATGCATTGTCAGGTTTTCTTATGATTAATCAAATTAATATTTTAATGAACTGAAGAGATAATTGACAAGAAGTCAATACCTTAACCACCACCCTGTCCAGCTGGTCTGCCTCATAGGCAGTTCTTCAATCGACCCACTCCTCTCTTCATGCCACACTTCACACTTTGCTGGCAAACTCCTTCTTGCTCCCTTTCAGGTGGACTGACCTTCTGACTGCTGCTCTATAGCTGGCACTCTTAGGTCTCTGGCGCTACTGGCTAGCTGAAGACTTGTCTTCCCAAATGATAAAGGTTGCAGCTGTGAGTGACTTGTGTCTGTATCATTTTCTGGGAGACTGTCATGACTGGCGGAGCAGCCTAACCTGAAAATTCCTGGGATGCCACCTAGCCCTGTAGTAGACTAACATTCCAGTGGTCTCTACAGCCCCAAGTTGAAGCTGGTCTCCTCTTTACACCATATCTGTCCAAAGCTCCTTCCTCTGTCCCACTTCTCTCTGCTCCGATCTTGGAGCTGGAGAGATGGCTCAGTAGAGCATTTGCTGCTCTTCCAGAGGACCTGAATCTGGTTCTCAGCACCCAATTGAGCAGCTTACAGCCACCTGTCATTCCAGCTCCAAGAACTCCAACACCCCTTCTGGCCTCTACTGATACCTGCAGTTGCATGCACAGACATACACAAACAGACAAATAAAAATAAACCTTTAAAATGTTTCTCCTTGGTAGCTGTGGTGTTTTGAATAAGAACACCATCATAGACTCATGTGTTTGACTGCTTGACCCATAGGAAGTGGCGCTATTAGGAAGTGTGGCCTTGATAGAGTAGGTGTGACCTTGTTGGAGGAAGTATGTCACTGTGGGGGAGGACTTTAAGGACTTACATATACTCAAGTTATGCCCAGTGTCACAGTTTCCTTCCTGTTGCCTATGGATCAAGATGTAGAACTCTTAGCTCCTTCTCTAGCACCATGTCTGTCTGCATGCTGCTATGTTTCCTGCCATGAAGATAGTGGACTAAACCTCTGAACTGTAAGTAAGACAGTCCCAATTAAATATTTTTCCTTTATAAGAGATGCCATGGTCATAGTGTCTCTTTACAACAATAAAACCCTAAGACAGTACCATTCCTTCAATGACTTACACAAAAATATCCTTATCTCAAGCTCTATTTCTGGGTAATCCAACCTAAGGTATGCTATAGGTTCACACAGAATAACTTGCTTTTAAAGGAATCATTGATCATACAACCCCTTGACATGCAGCCCTTAAACTAATGCCTCACTATGTGTATAATCTCACAATGTCAGTGTGTCATACAAACTCACCTTCTACTTCCAGTCCCTGCCCCAAGCCCCAACCCCAGCAAGATCTCTGCCTAAGCTACATAACTTTACCTAAAGCCATGCTCCTCCATAATTCTGTATTTACTTCCATTCTTGTCTTGGCCTAAAGTCCATTAGCTGTTTGTTCTCTGTGAGGGTGGGGGACGCAAGTGGAGGCCAGAGATCAACTTTAAAGTGTCATTCCTTAAGTGCTATACACCTTGCTTTTTTTTTTTTTTTTTTTGCTTTTTGCTTTGTTTTGGCAGTTTCTCACTGACCCAGGACTCACTAAGTAGGCCAAGACAGTTATCCAATGAGATCCCAGCAATCCACCTGCCTTTCTTCTCCCCTAGCTCTGAAATTGCAAGTGTACTCCACCATGCCCAGATTTTTTATGTGGACTCTTGGGATCAGCTCAAGTCCTTATGCTTACAAGGTAAACTTTTTACCCACTGAACCATCTCTCCAGTCCTTCCCTGGTCTTTCTCAAAGACTCAGCGTGAGTATTACCTCCTCTTGAGACTGTCTCTGCTTTTTCCTTACCTTCTGACACAGACTTAGACACCCTACACTCTAATGATGTCGTGTTCACACCTCTGTCACTCGTCATGTGTCCCACGTTGCCATTGAAGTAATTCATCACATGGTGCTGTGACTCTCACTGGGATGGAGAATAGCTTTGTAACCCTAAGACCAACCCTGTGCCAGGCACAGAGATGGTCTTCATAAATATCCCAGTGTCTATGTACCACCCAGGGGTCTTCAGTTTTATAACTAGGGGACTGCCCTTTCCTCCAAGACCAGAGAAGCAATGCTGTGCTTCTTTTAGTTCATTCCACCCCAGGACAAGTCTAATCTGTGTCCAGGTTGCCTTACCCAGGTCTCTCTGGGACACCTAAGGGGTGTATTTGTAACTAGGAGGCAACATGGCTGCCACTTGTCCAGATCTGAATCACTTCTCTGAGCTACTATGCAGGTTGACTGAATGACTTAATGCTTCCCACCTGAGTATGTAGTACCGATTGTCCTTTAATTTTCCAATATATAGTCTTGTGCAGATGTTGGCTGAAGTCATGGAATGTCAAAGAGAAATGACTATACCGTGGGAGGAGCTGCCCGTTATCCCAAGATAATGAGATGGTCTCCAGAAAGCAATGTGGTCGAATTGAACACAAGGCTTCTAGCCTACAAATGAAGCAATCAGTTTTCTACTTGAAGCAATGATACTTCAGAACAAGCAGAGTGATAAGTGCCTATAATCCCAGCATTCAGAAGACAGATGCAAGAGGATCTCTGTGAGTTATAGGCCAGCCATGGCTAGATAGCAAGATGCTTTCTCAAACAAACAACAAGAAGAAAGGCAATAACATTTTATTCCATCTGCATCCATATTTAAATTATGCCAACTGTCTATGGCCATACCACACTGAACATGTTGATCTCCTTAAAATTACATCTGCAGAATTTAGTCAAAAATCTTTCTCTTTCTTTCTTAAATTTTTTATACATTATATTTTGATCATTTTTCTCCTCTGCAATTCTTCATATCAGGCTCAGAATAAATGAAGGGAGC
>JAQHUG010000010.1:14303131-14326196 GCA_028555095.1 Dicrostonyx torquatus
CTGGAGAAAGTCAATACAAGAACCCAAACAGGGCAGAAACAGAGCTGATACAGAGGCCATGGCGGGGGGGATTGTTTCTTACTGGCTTGCTCCCTCTGGCTTGCTCAGCCTGCTTTCTTATAGAACCCATGGTGACCAGTCCAGAAATGACAACACTCAAAATGGGCTAGGTCCTCCCCCATCAATCATTAATTAAGAAAATGCCTTACAAGCATGCCTACAACCCAATCTTATAAAGGCATTTTCTCAATTGTGGTTCCCTCCTCTCAGATGACAGAGCTTGTGTCATCTCTCCCTCACAGCCGCTACAATCCACATATAATTCTGTTACTGACTCATTTATTTAAAGCCACAAGATCAGTAAGTAGACATTCAGATTTTATTTTTGTTTTATTTTATTTTCTGCTACATTTTTAAAACATGGGTGGGAAGTTGTCAGAGGACAATTTGCAGGAGTTAGTTCTTTCCTCCCACCATGTGGGTCCCAGAGATCAAATCCAAGCCATCACAGCTAGTGGCAAACACCGTTACTCACCAAACCTTCGCATCAGCCCTAAGAATTTGATTTTAAGTAGCACCTACCTTAAAAATGTTTCTTAAAACAAGAATGTTGCTTAGTCAACTCTATATGGCCAGTGCCTAGGGTAGAGGTCAAAAGCCGCTGCCTCTGTGTTGGACTTATAAAGTTTTATTAAAACACAGCCAGGCCCTTCATTAGGTTTTATCTATGGCTGCTTCAATTGATTTTAGCAAAGATGAACAGAGATGTAACAGAAAATGGCTGGCATAGAAAGTCTGAAACAGATGCTATCTGACTGCTACAAATGGTTATTGTCTTACAGAAAAAAAAAATCAGAAGACCCTTCTTGTAGACCACTGCCTAGCACATAGTAGGGTGACAAAAACCTATTTTTGATGAAATGGCTATAATATAGAGTCCTGTTTTCTGAAGGATGATTTAGAAAACAGAACTAACCTTGCATTTCAACCTACAGCAGCTGTTGAAAGTGGCATCCTCAAGCGCCCTCCATACTGGCCCTTCTAGTGACTCTTTCGAGCACTAAGTGACATAAGAGACTTTCTCATTCTTAAAGGCACATTTTCCGAGGCAACTCACCTTCCCTCCACACCACAAACAACTCAAAAGACATCGCTTCCCTCTTCTGGGCCTCCATTTTCCACAACTTGAATGCCGAGTGTTTGTGGAGTTGGCAGGTCAAGTGTCCTCAGAGAAAAGGTGCTACAGTGGGGGCTATGTGGCTTCTGTCCGTGGATTAGGAGACGGCAGGAGGTAGGGAGAAGCAGAAGGGCCATGGATGAGGCCTCAAGGGAGACCACACCTTTAAGGTCTTCTTCCTTGATGGCTTTGCGATTGGGTTCCTGGAGCTGTGCTCCACTCTGTGTTCAAAGGAGGCAGACAGATTTTTCTGATCTTGATAGAGGATGCAGTTTCCTTCAGAAAAGGGTTCTGCCAGTGTCCTGGGGAGGCATTTTGTAAAGGTTTGCAGGTAGCTCAGCCCAGCTAAGCCTCTGTTGACAGCTGCGCTGCTGGATATAAAATCACCCGAAAACTCCACACTAGGAAACTGACAGGAGTGTGATTGTTTATTCCTTCTTGTATAGCAAACTGGAAATTACTTCCCTCAGTGGAGAGGGAGTCTGGAAACAGAAGGGTTAGAGCCCCTAAGCTTTTGAGGTTTGTTTTTGTTTTTAGGGGTTTTGTTTGTTTGTTTGTTGTTTCTGTCATTGTAAAGGCTCATAACTGAATTTTCTCTCTCTTTCATCTTCTGCTACTTGGAAAGAGTCAAGAACAGCTCTAAGCAGGGTAAGATGAACCCCTTTAAAGTATTGCAAAAACAATTTGGGAAGGAGGAGGGTCCTCTAGCAGTTTCGCCCTGGCCTGGAATATTCTCAAAGGCAGCAAGGAAAAGCTGCTGTGAGGGTTTTTCTTTCTGAGCCTGCAGATTGGAGGGCATGACTTTGCCCTGAAACACACACACACACACACACACACACACACGAGAGAGAGAGAGAGAGAGAGAGAGAGAGAGAGAGAGAGAGACTGCACAGAGAGGGAAGGGGCAGCCTCCTATGGAAGGGTCTGAGTGTGAAACCACCTATGGTTTAGTCCCTAAGAGGGCAGTATGTTGGAGGTGTGGCCTTCAGTGCAGTGATGCTGAGAGGGGTGGAGCCTTCCTTCCAGAAATGAAGCAATTAGGTGAAGGGGCATCACCATCAGAAGGGATTAAGTCTTTCTCAAGAGACCACTTAGTGTCCATGAATGTGTGTAAAAATAAAAAGCAAGTATGGCTTCTAGGTCACCTTCTAGTCTCTTGTCTCACCATGTGACTTCTCTCTCTCCCACCATGAGACTGCTCCCATGATGCTGTACAACCAACGCGGCCCTCTTTGGAGCTCAAAGAAGTAAAACTATTAAATCTCTAGTAGTACTAGTGTCCCGATGTTAAGGGTCACCAAGGGCTCCTAGGAAGGACCTAACACAACTGTTTTTACTGTTGCTCCTCCACTTTCTCTTTCAAATTTCAATCTTTCTCCTATATATTTTGAAGATTAATTTTATTTTTAACCATGTGTGTAGAGCAGGGCATGTACACTGGTTACAGTGTCCACAGAATTCAGAAGAGGGCATCAGATCCTCCAGAGCTGGAACTACAGGCAGCTGTAGCCACCTAGAATGGGTACTGGGAACTAAATTCAAGTCCTCTGCAAGCAGTGCTTGCTCTTAACTGCTGAGCCATCTCTTCAGCCCCATCTCCTGTTGTACAGCGGCTGCTTTGTTCATTTCCTGGCTTCCCAGACTCCCAAAATAACCACACAGAAACTGTATTAATTAAATCACTGCTTGGCCAGTTACTTAAGTGTATTGCTAGCTAGCTCTTACATCTAGAATTAACCCATCTCCATTATTTTATATTTTTACCATGAGGCTCGTGGCCTATGGGCAAGGTTTCAGCGTGTCTGGCGGCTGCTCCATGGCTCCATGGTGCCTAGAATGTCCTTCTGTTCTCTTCTAAGCCATTGGGAATCTCAGGAGGAAATGCTCCAGCATAGCTGGCTGACCCGGCATGGCATACCTAACATCCTTCATGCCTGCTTCTCTACAGTCAAGCTGTATTAACCCTTTGTTTACTGCCCCAGAACTTGGGAGTGGCCCCAAGAAACAGGGAAGACTGCTATTACCTCTCTCTTCAGATTTTTTTACTTCCAGTCCCTGTGCACCAGTCTCCCGGTGCCAAAAGCCCAACTCCAGAAATAGTGTGCTGCATTGGCAGAGATCCAGGAGCTAATAGGGAGGGCTGTGCTGTGTCTTATGACCCATTCTAACTGAGCTCGTTTAGACTTACCTGATCCCACGTCCCATAAACTGTACTTTGAAGGTGGAGACTGTTAATTACCATAAAATGGCTCGCCTGTGTTTGGTGACTGGTGGGGGAGCTGGAGGAAGGAAAAGCTAGTTTCCAGAAATAATCCATCCCTCCTCAACAAATAGGAATAAAATGTGGGAAAGGGAGAAGGGGATGATGGAAAGAGTCACCCACAGGAACTAAATAGGGTTATAATTAGTTTGTGTGCTTCCAAGTGTCCTCTTTCACCCTCCTCCACAGAGGCAGCCACAATGAGCTCAGGATCCTTTGTGTCTCTTAGAGAAGGGCAGGGAGCTCCTTGGGGTGTTGGGGGAAGAGCTGCACGCAAGATGACTGCTAGGAGCAAAGAGTCAAGCCTCTCCGTGGTGCTTGAGAGGTGCCCCATGCAATGACCCCCTGAACAGACACTGTTTACCGACAGCAGCTCCCCACAGCTATTACAGATGGCCAGAGAGTGTTCTAATTAGACAGGCTTGTCAGCGTCCCTTACTAATCCCCAGCTGAGTGAGCTAAGTGTTTGTCTTGACCACTTCACGCCCCAGCCTCAGAAATCGTAGCCTAGAGTGACTGGGCTCCGTGCATTTTCATTCTAGCTATGTTCATTCCCTGCATTTATCTCAGAGGTGTGTCTGAGCAGAGCCGTCTCCGATTAGAGGATTCCCATGGCTCTCTTATTGCTGAGATATTTATCATTGTACAGAAGTGTTCTCTCTAAGCAGACTCTTTGCAGGTTCTCTAAGATGAGTGTTAAGTTGGCTTCTTTCACCATTGTATATGCTGTTTCCTCTCATTCTGCTTCCCCGCACTGGGTCTTGACCTCACCGCAAGCAGGTTCTGAGCAAGTAGGAATTTATTCCTGGTTATGTGACATCCTAGACTATACTCTTAGGTGTTAACCCGTTTAAGAGTGTGTTCTACGGAAGTATCCTAAGCCTGCTCTCCTACTATCCATTAATTCATGAAACATTTTTAGACCCTGCCTTTGTATGTCATTGTCTTACTGTGTAGATAAGCTGTCTGAACTGTGATTAGGTGTCCAGGATTCTGAGTCAGGGGAGCACTCTAAAAACCAGGAATAAACCCAAGGAGGACAATACACACATAAGGAACAACACAATACAACATAAGTGTGTTCACAAGAACATACTTCCCTTCTCAGAAAGACTTCTCCCCACAGCCACAATCCTTAGAAAAATTCCAGGGAGAAGTGGGCTGATCTTGCTTTCTTAAAGGATCAAACAATAGCCTAGATAAATACGTCAAACACTGGGTTTCTCTTAGGCAGTATGGAGCTGACCAAAACTGTAGTCTGACACCCATATTAGTGGTTTTGTAAAATGAAATCCCAAGGGTACCAACAAAACAGGGCCCACATTGAATCCTTTTAGAGATTCACATAAAATTAACAGCAAAATGCTTGATATAAATTTTCATATCAAACAACATAATTGTAGTAAAATTCAGGTACCCCAACTCACATAGCCACATACAGACTTTGCAAGAAGTTCAAAAATATTTTTAACTTTTTATTATGCAAAGTGTCACATATATATATAAAACCACAGAATCTTGACAGACTCCTTATAGCCATAACCCACTATCAACACTATCAACTCCTAGAAAGCTTTTTCCGTCTATATTCCCCACCCCTCCACCCACCCACTTCAAAATCTAAAGTTAAACTGAGGTGAATGTGTGTGTGCGTGTGTGTATGCGTGTGTATGTTGTGTCCATGTAGATATATGCACGTGTGTATGCAGATGTATGTGCACAAGGAGACCAGAGATCAACCTCAGTTGTCTTCTTTGATTACCTCTTTGACCCAGGGTCTCTCACTGAACCTGGAGCTCCCCAATTAGGCTGTGCTGGCTAGCTACTGAGCTCCAGAGAGCCCTGCCTCTGCCCTACTACCCTACGGTTGGGTTATTCACAGGAACTACCATGTTGGACCTTTAATGGATGCTGGGATCCAATCTCAGATCCCCATACTCACACAGCATCACTTCATTGACTGCACTATGCCTCCAGTCCCAATTCAGACTATATCAAGGAATTTAAATTGGTATCTCTTCTGTTTAGGTAATCCATTCTAGAATAGATTCCACCTCAACTCAGAGGATTGGACTGCCCCTTGTACATCTTCACACACTGGCAAGAAGAACTCATAACTCATATCCTCCCACAGTTGTCTGCAAAACACACTGTAAACCCTACAAGAGGCCCATTCTGTGAAAAATGACCAGGTGTCCTGAATAAGAGCAATTGCCAAGTGATACCAGGCCACTGAAGGGCTGCCCTTTCCCACTGTCACATGAGCCAGCACATATCCAACAGGTCAATGACACCAAGGGCTCTGCAATCCAAAATCCAGAAACAAGAAAGCATCAGACGTCGCAGAAAACAACTCAGCCTCCTCAAAAACAAACACAGAGGCCCCGGAGAGATGGTGCAGTTAAGAGCACTTATTGCTCTTGCAAAGGACCTGAGTTTGATTCCTAGCACCCCATGAAGATTCACAATCTGTCTGTTAATCCAACAGGGGATTTCCTCTCTGAGTTCTATGAGCACTGCATTCATGTGCACACACATGCACACAAACACACACACACACACACACACAAAAGTAATAAAAAATTAAAATCCTTTTTAAAAGAATAAAGAAAACACACAAAACATCTATAAGTTCTGGAAAGTTGCTTGGGTATCCAAGAGTGTGCATGAGTTTAAAAGTATTAATAAAAGTGGGGTAAAAATCTAAGCCTGTAATGACCAAGGAGAATTTTAGGGGCCTTTCTACCAGCTTCTCCTGATCTGACTATGTGAGCAGCTATTGCTGTACTGAGATGCTCTGCCCATGGCATGGAAAAAAATCAAGAAAGTCTCCACCAGCAACCAAACAAGTTAGAGTCTATCTGTACTAATTTCCAGTCTTCCCAATAAAGCAATGGTTAATCCAGCCATCCATGGACAAATACTCATTTTAGAAGGCAATCCAAGGAGCAAAGATCAGAGAGAATGTGCACCCACACGACAGCTCTCTTGGAAAGAATATCAATGGCTGAGACTCTGAAAGCCCACTTCCTCATCGGCCTTTGTCAGTCACCACCTGAAGCAGAAGAACAGCAACACTGGGAAGCAGGCCTTGTCAGCAATGGTTACTACATCTAGAGGCCATGCGACCTCTATGCCACACGGATGTCTTCTGAGCCCTGCCTGCTGCTAACAAATGTAGATGGACAGATGCATAAGATGATGTGCCGTAAAGCCCAGCTTACACATTTGCTGCTAAAGCCCCAGACCCATATTGGAGGTGTCGAGAGGTGGTGGTGCTACATCACACCAAGGCTGGCAGTTTAATTGGGTGTCAGCTATTAGTGTTGACTCTCCCGTACTATTGCTGTTCAGTGTTACTGCTGCCAAGATGAAGTAGCTTCACAGATTGCTAAATTCCTTTGTTGAGTGAAAGAGAGGTTGTCTGGTCTACACGGTAATGGGAATCAGGGAGAGGCCTCGGGAGGGGATAAGGAGAAAAAGAAATACAGTATGCTGGGCTCCTGTAGAACTTTCTTTGCATTAGTTCAGGTAAGGATCCCATAGCATTGTTGAGGAAAATTATAGGCAATTTATATTGAAAGTTTAGCTAAATTAGAAGCTATTGAGTGTCCAGCATTATAGAGGTGTCCTTCCCGGTAAGTCATACACCATCTCAGAAAGGAGCAATCTTCATGACATGCTCTGATGTCTGGGCATCACCCAGTGAGTCAATCCTCCTCTCCAAGCTCCACATTTGTGATAGAGGCATGGTTCACCTCTGTGTGCAAGGACATTTTAACCTTCTGGTGGGGGGGGGGGACACACGACTCTACATCCCTCTCCTTACCCATATCACCTCGGGCATTGCTGCAGGTGAGGAAGGTCTCTGTTATGCTATTGGGTTGAAACTGCATAGTAAGTGCTGGAGATATGGCTAAGCTGTTGTCTTAGTTAGGAATGTTACTGCTGTGAAGAGAGTCCATGACCAGGGCAACTCTGATAAATAAAACATTTGATTGGTGTGGCTCACTTAAAATTTCAGAGGTTCAGTTCATTATCATCATGGCAGGAGCACAGCAGCATGCAGGCAGATTTGTGCTGGCTACATCTTGGTTTTCAGGCAACAGGAAGTCACACTTGGCAGTAACCTGAGCATAGAAAACCTCAAAGCCAACCCCCACAGTGACACACTTCTTCCAACAAGGCCATAATCACACCAACACCTCATAATAGTGCTACTCCCTAGGAGATTATGGGAGCCAATTACATTCAAAGTACCACAGCAGTTAAGAGAACATACTGCTCTTCCAAATGACCCAAATTTGGATCTTAGCACCGAAGTCTAGAGGTTTACAACCCGAGATTGCAAAACTCAAGAAATAAAATTTCAAGACTCACGAAGTCTCTCCCCCCACACACACACAATGCTATACAAGCAATAAGAAATTTCTTGGGGTGAGAAGAATGTTCAGCGGAACTGCCTACAAATTGAACCAGGAACTCCAAAGATTCAACTTTCATGAGTCATCACTTATGCTGGGACAGGCTTTAGAATGATGCAGCTACCTTTGAGTAACTCCTTAGCCATGTTAATAACCACAAAATGAACTCATGGGTTCACAAAGCTAGACAACTTGACATGGCTGGAATCATTTCCACTGATGGCCTATATGGAGTGAATAGGCATTTGTTCATATCTACCTAGAAAAAGTTGGTTCCCTGGAACTAGAGTTACAGAAGTTATAGGCTACTGTGTGATACTGGAAACTAAACCTGGGACCTCTGCAAGAGCAGCAAGTGCTCTTAACCACTGAGGTGTCTCTTCAGCCTTTTGTTGTTATTGTTCTTAATAGTTATAATGGTTATTATAAGGGTCATTGAAAGACCTACAAATGAAAAATCCAGTATTTTGATTTGCTTTTAAATATTCTGAGGATGTAATTTAAAGCAATGAAGTTCACCAGTCAATGAGTGGAACTGGAAAAGGAAAACATTTTGGGTGAGGTAACAAGACAAATGTGATGTGTATCCTCTTACATATGGATGTTAGCTTTTGAGCCTTCAATAGCCACCCATACAGCCACTGTGGTTCGAGTAAAGGACTAGGGAGCAGGAAAGGAACACTAAGGTAGGGGAAATAGAAAGTAAAGTTATGGAGAGACAAGGGGAAGGGAGACTGCAATAGAAAGATTAAACAGAGATGGGAAGGGAAGGAAGAGTTAGAAAAGGGAATACAGAGGAGACAGATAACAATAAGGGCCATTTGAGAGAAACATACTACAATCGCAGCTTCTTAAAATACGCATATATATATGAAAGAACTCTAAATGAAAGCACCAAATAACCAGGGAGAAAAAGCTCCCAGTAGACCTCTCTTGCCACCAAGTGAAACCTCCCAATCTCAGGAGTGAGCTACATCCAGTTGAGCTGTTGGCCAACAGGGCCCCATGCAGATTTCCCAAGCACTCCAGGCTATTCCTAAGGCTATTCATTGTTCTCCACAAACAGATGATAAAGTCCATTTGCTGAAGACAGCACCTACATAGCTCACTGAACATGGAAAAGTCCAACTGGTGCCTAACTAGAGTCTCCAACCTACTGACTAGTGTCCATGGTACTGGAAGGTTCTCTGCACACTACCAGAGGAGAAAGATAAACACCATGCCAGCTACAAACCCTTCTATCTACAGGGTGACATGACCTGTCTGCATGATATACTGGTGCTACTGTGGCACAAAAATTGTAAGAGTAACAAACCACTCTCTGTTTTTAAGATGCACTCCACAAGATAAAACCCATGGGTGGCCAAGAACCTAAGACTAGATAAGCCATACACCTAGGGGAAAACCAAATAATATTGTTCAGCTAAAAGAATGTAGCAATAAAAATGACTCTTATGACATTCTGCTATATTCATAGGTCAGTATCTTGTTCAGCCATCATCAGAGAAGCTTCTTCCCGCTGTAGATGAAAACTAATACAGAGACAATGTGTGGAGAGTGCGAGACCTTAGGACGCTCTGAAACCGTTTTTTTTTTTAACCTTGTCTTTTGTTCTATTATGGTTTTCACTTTCGTGTTTTTATGATGTGTGTGTGTGTGTGTGTGTGTATTTCTCATGCTTTTTTCTTCTGTTTATCGGCTTGCTTTGTTTTATGCTGGCTTGTTGGTTTTTTACCTCACTGTTTGTTTTCTAAAAAGAGAGAGAAAGAAGATGTAAAGTTGGATGGGGTGGTGGGGAGTACCTGGGAGGAAATAAGAGAGGGGAAACTATGATCACAATACAATATTTAAAAGAAATATTTCCAATTAAAAAGTTCTCTGAAAATGCTATGCTTTTTTTAACTTAAAAATAAGCTACTCCAGGAAAACTGGAGGTTAGTAGAAAAAATGATTGGCAGATGTCAGTAGCTATTAAATTTAATGGATACATGGGAAACTAACAAATTACTATCCTAACCTTGCGCATAATGGAAAATATCCATTTCAAAGATATTTAAAAGAAAATGATACTAAACCAGAGAGATACTACCCCAGGGCTGGTCGGGACAAATATACAGTATCTCCCTGTCTCTAGCTGAGTATCTCTGGGAAGGGCACCTTGCCCTGGACCACTGATGCTACTCCTAACCTTCTTCTCAGGGAGATGACAGATGGGGCAGGGTGGAAATCAGCTTTGTGTTTTATACACCACATTGCATGGCTGTGCTTTGCCTTTACATCACCTGATCCTCCTCTGTTGACTGTGAAATGGAACAGTTTCCAGCAAGCGGCCCAAATCCAAATATTTTGTGAAAGCTTTAAAAATAAATGTTTAAAAATCTATATTCATCTCATGCCTGTTATCCAAACACTACATATGTTCAATCAGATGTAGTGTTTTGGCTCATCAGAGGTCACCAATCCATGGGTGATATATCAGTGAATAAACAGTGTGCAAAGACTGGAGTTTCGATTTCCAGCATCTATGTAAAAGTAAAAATTGAATGGGCACAGGAAATGATCTATAATTCCACTACCCAGAAAGCAGGGCAGAGGATCCCCCAAGCAAGCTGGCTAGTGAGACTAACTATACTGCCAAGCTCAGGTTCAAGTGATAGCCCTACATCAATGAATAACATGGAGAACAATTGAAGGGGACTCTCAGCATCAACCTCTGGCTTTTACGCACATGTGTGCACTTGCATGCACACACACACATACACAGAGACAGAGAAGACAGACAGAGATAAGAACACATACACACAGGCACACACACCTACACATGTGCCCACATACTCATATACAAACACGAATGCACATACTATACACACATACATAAGCAAAAAAAAAAATCAACACTCTATTGGCTGTACAGGAACTCGGCTCGTCTACACCTTAACCAGAGAAGGAAGAGCTGATATTAGATCCAAGTGGAAACTTGCCTGCAGCTGGTTTCAGCCTGTGGCTTGGCTTTCTCTTTCTCTTCTCCTGTAAACTCTCTCAAGGGAGTTGAGTAAGTTTGGTTTTCATAATTAAAGAAGTTGAGTCTCTGTGGGAACATTTGAAATAACTTTGGACTTGAGTCTACTCACTACTGAAATCTTGATCTAATGGTCTATGACAGAGAATGTGAGGGCACTCACAGGTCTCTACCCAATGATGTGATGAAGGTGATTGGAGACAGTGGGGGGAAAAGCCCATGTGACCTTAGGGAAATGTATTTAAATGATTAGGACAACATAGATCATTTTCAAACCCAAAA
Organism: Dicrostonyx torquatus; assembly: GCA_028555095.1. NCBI lineage: Eukaryota > Metazoa > Chordata > Mammalia > Rodentia > Cricetidae > Dicrostonyx > Dicrostonyx torquatus. Next base: position 14,314,294 of record JAQHUG010000010.1, read on the forward strand.
GTTTGCCTCCGCAACTAACTCTTCCCATGCCTAACTCTTCCCACATCCTTTGAATGAAGGCAAATCACTAACATGCTAATCTTACTGTGGCCAATAATACTGTAACAGAAGTAGGAAGAGAAACATCTTCTTTGCACCAAGGTTTAGACTCCCAGGCATGTAGCTGTAAAGTCAAAGGTTGGAATCCTAGCACTGTAAGAAAGCATCGGTCAGCATTGCAAAGGCACACACCTGTGGCCTCCGGCTTTCTGATGCAGGCCCCGTGTAGGCAGGAGTTGATGCACAGGCAGTGACCGAATCTCCTCATTTTTTTGTCTCTCCCACAATACTCAGTACAGCGTTCTGCACTTTATAGGAGCTCCACAAGCAATTAATAGGTTGAAGCAGAATGTGGTTTGCAGCAGTCACAGATATCCAGGCCTCCCCATTGCTGTCCCTGTGGGAACTCACCCCGTTCAAAACTATATCAAAAGGCAATGGATGTGTAGCCTTAAAGTTTCAAACATGTCGATACTTCTAATCTGATAGGGGCTGGCATTTTAATCCCATTGCTCCTTTCAGTCTAAGATACCATATTAGACTGAAGTGGAGATTATAACTTTACTCAAGAGATATCTCTCCCAGTCTCATCCCATTAGTCACAACAAAGCGCCATCATTAAAGACGCTACTCTCTCGCCAGAACTGGTGATGAGTGACTGACTTCCACAATTGGCTTAGGGAATCAGAGTTATTCATTAAATCAAAGGAAAAGGACATCAAGAAAAGAATAAATTGGTACGGAATGATTCTCTGGGCTCATTTTTTTTTCCTTCTCCTTGAATCAAATCTCTATCGCTCTTTTCAAAACTAAGTGACAAGGCAAGCCTAGATGCTCAGATGATGTCTATGGACCTGCGAGATTCCTTAAGCGCTAACCTTATACAAGTCGTCGATGGAGTAGATGCTCATGGAAAGGCTGTCCACACAGGGCCCGTCTTAGTCATTGTCACATTGATTCTAAAGCAGAGAGAAGTGATTCTCAAACTAAAGCAATATTGAACTAACAGAAAATAAAAACTGTGTGGCTGAAATAGCCAGGGCTAGAGAAATGATTCCGCAGTAATGAGTGCTTGCTGTTCTCTCAGAGGACCCAAGTTCGGTTCCCACATCCAGGTCACAGCTGCCTGGAATCCAGCTCCATGGGATCTGACACCCTCGTCTGGCTTCAGCGGGCACCTAAATACACATGTGAACACACACACACAGATAGATAGATGGATAGATAGATAGATAGATAGATAGATAGATAGATAGATAGATAGATAGATAGAATTGTAAGAGGAATTTTTTCTATTTTTAAATTAATCAAGGGTCTGGGAGAGCTGAATTAAGGGCACAATTAAATTAGAAAAGATACCAACAATTCCTTCCATTTGTATCACACTCCCAGGTCTTCTGAATCTTGTCCCTCATTGTTTTCTTTAATCTTCTAACAACCTTGAGTGAGCTACACAGTTACTGAGGAAGCTGAGCCCTGAGCCATGTATAGGAAAGGTGATGAGGCCCCCACCCTAGTAAGCAGCAGGGCTGAGCAGAGTGTCCCAGGCTCTTGCCTTCCGACTCTGAGGCACTGCTGTGTCCACCTCCCGCATCAGCACCCCACACTGCACAACCTGTGACTGTGCAGAGCTTTGCTTGCACACACTATTTTCACAGACGTTTGATCAGCAGCCGCCTAGAAGCGCAGCAGCAACTCCAAGGCTGGGAAGCAACTCAGTCAGTAAAGAGCTTATTGAGCAAACGTGAGGACCTAGGGTAGAGCTCCAGCACTCGTGTCAAATCAGGATGTAGCTCTGTAACCCCAGGGCTGAGGAGGCAGATTCCTGGGGCTCAAGGGCAGCCAGCCTAACCTAATGAGCTAACCTGGGGTTCAGAGAGAGTCCCTGTCTCAGAAAAACAAAATAGAAGGCTGCTGAGAAATGATAGCTCATCTTGCACATGTACACACATGTCTGTGTATACACACACACACACACACACACACACACACACGGTCAAACCCACAAACAATTAAAAAACGATGAAAACCAACATTTCCACAGGAAAGACAAGTAGGAACTTGGTGAGTTGGTCTCCCAGTTCTGCAAATCGAAGCTGACTCCCAGCGTAATATTTTCCCTTCGCGCCAACTAGGGTTGCTCAGCCAGAGGGGACGGGAGAAAGGACAAACGCAAAAGACAGAAGGGTACTTGTGTTTCTTCCTGCATCAGCCCTGTGAGCGAAGTTAAAGCCCTGAGACTTGAGGGGGAAAGATGCCTCTTCTGTTCTCTCTGTGGCTTCGCTAAGAAAGCATCAGGCCTGGCATGGGTTCTTGGCATCGCTCCATACACCAAATCACCCTGAGTCCTTTTATGTGCATCAAGGCACTGAGGAGAGGGAATTTAAGCCAGGCTCTCAGCTAGCACGATAACCTGACTGGCCTCCCAAGAGAGCTGCACAACAAGCGTGCTCCGCATGCCCTCTGTAAAGAACAGACAAAGATAACCCCAGGGTGAGCCTGAGAACCACTTTGGGGAAAGTATTCCCGCAGCGCTGGACTTATGCTGGCTAATTGGTTCCAGAAGCAGCGCGGGCAGCGCGGGCAGGTAGGACTGCGCCTCCTGTATCGACTGATGCAGTCACTTGTTGGGAACCTGTGTTCATTATCTGTGTGTAAAGTGATATTAGAGGAGAGACGCCAGGCCCCGTGCGAAATGACTGAGCTCCGCACCTGACTGGAGGGAGGTGTGTTATGTAAATGCACTGCCCAGGGTAATCGAGTTACTGAAGTGAATGTGTTGAATGGATCTGAGCAGGTGCCACCAGAGAATGAGAGATCAGAGGGCGCTGACATGTGAAAGACAGCCAGAATGAGGCCCTCGGCTTCTTGAGACCTGATTTCCACATCTCAGTCTAATTACCAAGAACTAAAGGGTTTTTTCGCTCCCACTGCACACCAAGCCACGGTGGCTGCAGCTGAGGAGAGCAGTGAGGTACACAGAAAGAAGAAAGGGGAGAAACCAGCTCCTTCTGCAAACGTACCATGGTTTCTTCTGTGGCTGAAGAAGCCCATTGACTAATAATCCGTGGGCTTTAGATGATTCAAAACCATTTTTAAAAGCAAGATACTAGCTCAGTGGTGCTTCCTGGGATGTGGCTGAACATAAATAGCAAAGAGGAGCTGAGATTCCATAATAGAGCACTTGCCTAGAATGTACCAGTGCCAAGGATCCATCCCAGCCTTACAAGGCAGAACAAACCAAACGGAAGGGACAAATGTCTCCACACCAATAGCCCAGGCCCTCTGGAGGCTTCTGCACAGAAGGAAGCCTGGATAGCATCTGCCTTCTGTGGCGTTCAAACAAGTAGCCTGCTCTCCATCCCATCACTGCCATGAGGAGTCACCTGCTCCCCATCCCACGACAGTATTGAAGAGCTTCCCAGTCCCTGTCCCTGTCCTATCACATGAGCCCATGAAGACTTGGTGATCAGTTCCCTTCTTTCCTCCTGGGGCTGTTAGATTTCTGCAGCAGCTTAAAGAGAGAGTCAGGAGGCAGAAAGGAGACTAGTCAGACCTCAACAGACAGGGCAAACAGGGAGAGGCAGACACAGCAGGGAAGGTGTATGCCCAAAGGGGAAGGAGACACTTGGAGTTTACATATGGGGTTTGGGAAATGCAACCGCCTGGACTCTGTGCAAGCCTGTGGTTTCTCCCTCCTGGAGTTGCTAATTCAGACAAGGTCTTAGAAACTGCCTTGCCCAGGCTATCAGGATGTGGGTTAGAGTGGGTGACTGAGTTTGGTGATGGGAGTAAGGGGAAAGGGGTGGGGGTGGGGGGTTCAATATAGTGCCTTGGTCATGGTCTGACAGAATCGGTTCAAGGTTTATTCAAACAGCCACTAACCAAGTTCAGTGCCCTAAAGATCCTCCCAGCATCTTCTCTTCCCAGGGAGGTGATGACATTTACACAAAAGCATTTCTCTGTCCCCACCCCCATCCCCACCACATACTCCTCCCATTTCTCCTGCATCATCCCAAGAATCCCAAGGACTTCCCTGGGTTCTCCAATCACCATCGCATGAGGCACTCCCTCAAGTCCACCAATCCCCTGTGTTTCCACACTCTTGTTATAACTAAGGGGATCTCTTCTGTCCATCACAGGCAGTGGTGTGCAGCCCTCCATGGAGAGCGCTCACCCTGAGATTTTATGTTGTTTGTCTATAGCCCTGTGCTCAGTAGCAAAGAGTTTGGCAAAGTCAATGTTCAGCAAGCCGTCATTGCACTGAGGCATTGGGGAGAGTGAACCCCAGAGCTTGTGAGTTTCACAGACAAAATTAGAATGAAGTAGTAGAACATCTCTGTGGATGTGCAAGAATAATGTCCTGATTCCTACCAGTGGGAATCAGGAAGATATCAATATAGAACATACAGTGAGAAAGGAGACAGTCAAAACTAAAGGGCGATTCTCAATTCAGGGCTGACCCCGGCACCAACAGTGTGGGCTCACTGACAGCCTTCCACCTCTTTCATCTTTCATTCACACAGCTCAGAGAAATTGGGATTATCAAATGTTATAAACTATACAATCTTGCCCGTTACTTGACAGACAGGGAGGTCCAGAGAGGTGGAATGACTTTCCCAAGGTCACAGAGTGACAAGGTCAGATCTAAAACCTAGGTCTCCGGGTTGCTAATGTAATAGCCTTCTCTCCCCATCTCTTATATGAGAACATCAAAGGATGAGGAAGAAGAATGAGGGAACAACAAAGAAATCTCCGTTCATACAGCTTCCCATTTTTAACGATCTCCCAGTAGAGACTTCTGTAAATACCTTTGTTTACAGGGGACAAGAACGTGTGGTAATATACCCAGATACAGAATGCCAGGATCATTCTACCACAAAAGGCCCCTTGTACTCCTCACTGGGACCAGGCAGGCTGAGCCAGATGCGCAGGAAACAGGCTCATCACATCGCTGCTGTTAGCACTAGTTTCAGCCCTCCTGGCTTGGCCCTCAGGTTTATTATCGAAAGCACAGCACTGCAAAATTATAATCAGGCAACTAAGGATGCTAAGTACAGAAGAAATATCCTTCCCCAGGGAAGAGCTTCCACCAACTGGCTCTCCAATACCAAATGGTCAGCCCTGAAATCATATACATACAAATAACATTGTATGGACTGAACAGGTTGTATTTATATATTTAGGAATCTATATGTATGCATTATATAAAGCAAAGAAAAAGAGGCCATGAATTTGAAAGACAGCAAGGGGAGGTACATGGGCAGGATTGAAAATGGGAGTGGAAGGGATAAATGATATAATTGTATTTAATTTTAAAAATTTAAAAAAATAAAATGGAATCACAAAGCATTTAAAGTGTGCTTCCCTAGTGCTAAGCTGCAGGGCCTTAAGCAGTCCACAACCTCCTCCGACCCCGAATTACACCTTAGGACACTAGGATCAACACTCTACAAAGTCAGGCTGACGACTAGGTGACCTGACATGATATTCACAGCTGCATTTGAATGACAGCCTCAGATCGTCTTTGTTCAGTTTAAAAGAGTGATTTGCTGAGATTTGGGGGCCTATTGAGGATGTGTTTGTTTTCAATTATATGTGTAGACAAGTCTGTGTGAATACATACAAGTAAATAGAGGTAGGTAGGTACCTGCAAATGCCAGAGACTTCAGATCCTCCCAGAGCTGTACTTCCAGGTGGCTGTGAGCCATTCAACTTGGCACTGAGACCCAAACTCAGGTCCTCCTCAAGAACAGTACGTGCTCATAACCACTGAGCCATATCCTCAACCCATGATACATTCTCAGATTATCCAGATCCTCATCCATGATCTAGCAAGGAGCTGGAGGTGTTCTCTTCAGTGTCACTAATGAAAATTAGGTAAAGAGATGAGAAGGGCCTGGGGCTACAGTCTCTCAAACGCTTGCCTCACAGCATCAGGACCTGAGTTCAATCCTCAGCACCCATGTAAAAAGCCAGGCATGGCAGCATATATGCCTGTAGTCTGAGGACTGGGGAGAAATGAGCAAGAAAGATCCTTGGACTTGGAGGCCAGCCAGCCCAGCCTGCCAGTGAGCCCCGGTCCCAGTGAAATACCTTGACTCAAGTAGTTTGTTGTCTTGAGTTTTCTGTCCTGCCTGGTCCCCGCAGTCGTTAAGTCCCAAAAAATCACACAGAGGTCTACATTAGTTATAAACTGATTGGCCTAGTATCTCAGGCTTCTTATTAACTCTTACAACTTATATTAGCCCATTATTCTTATCTGTGTTAGCCACATGGCTCAGTACCTTTTTCAGTGAGGCAGTCACATCTTTCTTCTTCTGTGTCTGGACAAGGATTGCAGAGGAATGGGCTTCCTCCTACCCAGAATTCTCCTGTTCTCATTGACCCACCTCTACTTCCTGTCTGGTTGTCCTGCCTATACTTCCTGCCTGGCTACTGACCAATCAGCATTTATTTAAAATATAATTGACAGAATATAGACCATTCTCCCACACCAGACAGTGGTGACTCATGCCTTTAATCCCAGTACTCGGGAGGCAGAGGCAGGTGGATCTATGTGAGTTTGAGGCCAGCCTGGTCTACAAAAGCTAGTTCCAGGACTGGCTCCAAAGAAACACAGAAAAACCCTGCCTCAAAATAAATAAGTAAGTAAATAAATAAATAAATGGACAGTACCTAAAGAATGACACCAAAGGCTGACCTCTGGTTTCCACATGCATGAACATACATGCACATGCACATGCACGTACACAGACACTGCCAACAGATTACGTGTTAATCTATTCCTTCAAATATCCTGCTTTAAACACTTAGGTTGAACACATCAATGACTCTCAAAGCCCCATTCCCTTGACTCTGCCCCAGTTAACAGTGGGCCACTCCTGCTGCTGGGGTGCCTGAGGAAGGAACCTTGCATTCCTGCCAGAAGATGAGAATAAGGTAGATTAGTCTTAGAACCAACTTCTATTTTACAGGAGATGGGTGTGGTTGAATTAAAACTCACACAAATGTAAGCAACCATTCTGCAGCATGCCATCTTTTATAGACACAATATTAGTTTATCTCAATAGACAAATGATGTTTTTGCAGTAGAAACTGGGGTTGTTATAGATTCAAAGACACTTCTGCATAAGCCCAATACAGGGTATGATGCTTACATATTATTCGGATCCTGCTTGAAACGAAATACCTTTAAAAGACATTTTGAAGATGATTTAAACAGTGGCAATTGTTAGTACTGGATAATATTCGGAAACTACTATTACTCTTTTTAACTGTTCAGGCAAGTATGTGTCATACATTTAGCATTTCCACCCACACCTCCTTCTCGTCCTCTCCATCTCCCTCTTCCCCTCCCCTTCTACCTTTCCCTCGCTCTTCTCTGTCCCTTTCCCCTGTCACCCACTTTGTTCCTCTAGACAGTTCCACTTCTACTTTCATCTCACACACACTCACACAGACACACACTCACACACACACTCACACAAACACACACCCAATGTTATAAATGTATAGAAAGTCTAGAAATCACAGAGAAAGAAGACGTACAATAATTTGTCTTTCTGAGAGTGGCTTCACTCAGCTCATAGGACATCTCCAGTTGCAACCATTTTCCTGCAAATGATAGGACTCCCTTCTTCTTTAAATCCAGGAAAGATCCCATTGCCTTTCTATACATCTTCCTTCCTTCCTCCCTTCCTTTCTTCCTTGTTTTGTCTTGTTTCGTTTGAGACAGGGTCTCATCGTGCAGCCCTGGCTGGCCTGGAACTCTCTACAAGAACAGACAGACTGACCCCAAGCTTACAGAGATCCACCTACCTTTTTCTCCCAAGTGCTGAGATTAAAATTGTGAGCCTCTGGCTTCTCTTTAATTTGATGTGTGACAATTACATTATAACACACAGAAAAACACGTGTTGTCTGGCAAAGATGTGTTTTAAGTACACACACTGTGTGACTAGTTTTACTTTATCTTAACATGTTCTAAAAGGCAAACGATATCAATGGAAATTTTCAAAATTTTGACAGCTGTTGAGAGTAAACGGTAAGTTTTAAAAAGATTTTCTCTGTATTTTTATATTATGTTTTAGATTTTCTATATTAAAAAATTAAGAAAATGGGAAAATACAGCCATGGGTAATTCATGTGCACCTTCAAGTCTGGTTTCCTGGGGAGAGCTCCAACAGGGGAGTAACAACAAAACAAAATCCAACAGCATTTCAGAAACACCCAGGAGTTGGAAGTATCTGAACCCAAGAGTGTTCAGGGCAGGTCAAAGAGAAGCAGGCTCAGAGCAAATTTCTGCCTGGGTGAATAGACAGTGGCACCTGTTGCGGCAGGATGCCATTCCAAAGCCAGTCCTGACTCTGCCCTCACTCTCTTGGTTGTGGCTCTTGGGGTTACAGCCTCAAATCCTCTGCAGAGAGGATTAGAATTCATAGATTCTTTGCTGGGACTCACCACCCGCTAAAACAGCTTGTGCCAAACAAAAGCCACAGCTGACCCACCTGGGCAGCTCCCCAGCAGGCAACATGAAATGTCTGACAGGCTTTGAAAATAGCCACTCACTCACTCAGAGCAAGAAACTATTTATTAGAAGAACATAGAAAAAGACATCAATTTAACTCAGCATCATGTGTATTTCTCTCCAGGGGGCAAGGAGAGCTCTATATTTTTTAATCATTCTAGGATAAGAAAAATGTACAATATTGTTTTAGAATCAAGTCACTTTGAATTTCATCGATACATTTTGTGCTAATTATCTTGCTTCCTTGCTTCCTAATGTAGAACCTCTTGGAATTGTGAGAGGATCCAAATAACAAAGAAAAATAAGTGTTGCCCATTCATCACTGGAGTGCAGATACTAGCGACAGGTTAATGAACTTGGCTTGCAAAATGCCATTTTTGCTTTGCTCTTAAAGTTACCTGGAGAATTTTATTTTCCTTTATATTTTTTGCCCTTTAAAAGTTTATAACAATTAGCTTTTTAAAAAAATCTCTCTTTGCAAGTACATGATAAGCATAGAGCATGATATTTGTTCCATTTTAGAAACCATTGTACAAGGTAACTCAGTGACAGCTCCCATCAGCTTGGTCAATGGTAGCTGCATGGCAGAGGGTAGCACCCCACAGTTATTTTTCTTCTGCAAATTAATGGCACTCTGTATCTCAATTGAAATAAGTGTGTTTGACTGTTCTATTAAAGTGTATTATCCTAAATGGGTTGTCAGTCAGACTGCCCTCATTAGGAATTCAAAACTCCAGGTTCATCAGGGAATAGATTTAGAATGGCTAATGATGTCAGGAAGCTGCCAATCCTTATTCGTAAGAAAAATTAGATCCATGATGTCTCAAGAGTTCAGACTTCCTGTCCCCTCTCCTACTCTTATCTAGGCCCTTTCTACTTTCTGGCCTATTCAACAGCCTTCCCTCTTCTATCTCCACCCTCTTTTCCCAGACTCCATATTACATGCATGTGTACACACATATACATATGCATGAACATACACATGCACTGTTTTGCTCATCATCCCAAGCACCAAGCTGTCTCCTACCTTTCTCCCTATGCCTACATCCCCATGTCTACCCTCCTGCGTGGGCCTCAGTCCATGCCCACATAACACAATCACCATGCTTCCAACTGATTTACCTTACGTTCCTTTCCACTCCTCCCTATCAGGTGTTTTTAGCTCCTGTTATGCCCTGTTCAAATCTTCCCCTTCCAGAAGGAGTTCTTACGGCTTCACATAGACCTAACCTCTCCCTCTGAGGCTCATTTCTTGATTCTTCTCATTGCTTCCCTAGAGAAGATACATAGCCAATCATTTTTCATACAGAGCCTTGCTGTATCCATCTTCACTTTCCATGTAGCACCTAGCATGTGGCAGCTGCTCCATGTGTTTCAGAGTTTCAACAAAATACAACTCAGCCACACAAAACCAAGGAACTGTGAAACTATGGATAAGATATAACACTAAGCAAAATGCAAGGGCAGAATAATATATAAACTATGCTTCCATTTATATGAAATAAAATCAGGTATGGATAGAGCTATATAAAGATATAAATGGGCAAGTGGAGCTCTGATAAATCTCACAGAGGTGAACAATAAAACTCTGACAATACTGGCTGCCACTGAGGAGGAGGTAGGCACATGGATCAGTGGTTGGATGGAGACTTGGTGCTTGAATTTTATTACCTTGTGCATATATTACCCACATTACCCATTCAAAGATAACAATTCAATCGAAAGTAATAAAATAAATGTTTGATTTTAATTGAAGCTAAGCTGAACAACCCTGAAATTAATAATGGAACTGGTGGAGTCGTCAGATTGCCCAGGAGTTCAGCATTCAGAGAATTTTATTTCTCTAATTATATGGATCCAGTGCCAAGTCTAATTCATTAGTTTTAATAATGGTGATGACAATTAATAAGCTTATAACATTAATAAATCAGAAACAACTTCTTATATTAAGAAGTTTTACCCAACAATGTTAAAATTCTATCAGTTTACAAAATCGGTTCCTGACTGTGTAAGCTCATGAGTGCTTTGTTTTGTTTTGCTTCGTGGTTGCTCATGTCAGGTTTAAGTGCTGTGTGATTTGCTGGAAAAGAGCGTTGAGGTTTTAATGAGCACGTTCCCCCATATCTCACTGGGTCCACAGTTGGTGGAGCAGTGTGGGGAAGTGTGTCACCAGGGCAAGCTTTAAGTGTTTATAGCTTCACCACGCTGTTCACTTGCTCTGCTTTGTGCTTTCGTAAAGATGTGAGCTCTCAGCTTTCTGTGCCACTTGCTTCCATGCACCAGGTGCCATCACTGTGGACTCCTTTCCCTCTGCACCCATAAGCCCAAATAAACTCTTTCTCCTAGAATTGTCTTGGTTCTAGTGTTCTGTCATAGCAACAGGAAAGTAACTAATACGGATACTGTTTCCAAACAGCAAAATCTGGAACATTGCAATATGCATTATTAAACTGTAACAGGTACCTACATTATGCAGAGAAATCCTTGCTGAAGTGTGTGCATGGAGGGGCTAAAAACCGTCTTCAGAGTTTATGATGCAGCCTGGAATCTCTCCCCATGAAGATCTGGAGCATGGGGCTTGCAGCTAAGAGGTTCCCATTGGGGTTGTCAGGCTACATTAGCCCAAATTTATGTTCACCTTTAATGGATTTCCCACTATCTGTGTTGAAGAGCTGATCTTTTGTGAAACATAGGATATTATGGCATTTTCTCCATATACCTCCATATCCTTCCTTTCCCCTCTTGGTCATTAGTAAACACAGTTGATGAACTTCAAAGGAAGATTGGGGGAGGAAAGAACCCTCTTCCCTATGTACTGGCAGGTAGCTTCTTCCCTTTAGACAAGGAGACCTTGTCCTGGGCACCAAGATCCCATCACTCTCATCATTACTCAGCCTCCGGACCTGCAAGAGTTACTCGTGGCTATTAAATTATCCTGCCTTCTGGAAGATCTCTTTTTAAAGAGCTACCTATTATGTATGAGCAGCTCTCAAACTCCACCCCTGGAGGCCCCCAGTGTAATACTGGGGGCAGAATGGAGACTCATGAGGCAGAGCAGATCCTGGGGGACACTAATGAAGGGCAGGGCCAGTGCAGAAGGAGCACCACTTATTATTAACATATTAGCCCAGCAGGGCAGTGTGCCAGAGCTGAGAAGCCTCAGTCTAACGGCTATGAAAGATCTGTTAACTCTGGGGTAAAAGAACTCCAATGCCTGCATCCCAGCTGCACCCCCAAAAAGCATTATTTTGTAACAAATTCTCAGACGCTACCAGTTATAACAATAACCTTAGTTATTACTACAAACCATGGATACAACTGTTGTAATTCTCTTC
>JAQHUG010000010.1:14336177-14365405 GCA_028555095.1 Dicrostonyx torquatus
GACAATACATGTTCATGGATTTCTATTGTGGATATATCATGCAAACAATCAGCCCTAAGCTAAAATGAGCCTGCATCCCCTGATGATATCCCCCAAACCATGGCATCCTTGTTAAACTGTGCTTAGGTGAGCAATAATTAGCAATTTCTCCTCACAAAAGCATATTCCCCTTGTTTTCCAAGTGTAAACCTTTCTCTCCTGTAACAATATGATCAAATTGGCATACTAGAGCCCCTTGACAACATTCCCTTAAAACAATAAACAAATCCATTTATATATAGTAACTTTCTTTAACAAAATACATTAGATGAGCCTGCCACACAATGATTTCATAATTTAATAATCCACATTTTTAGTTTCATGGCAGTAAACTGACCCTATAAAGCTTCTCCATCTTCTGGTATCTTCTGGAAGAAACCAAGATGAATAAAAGGTCTCTCTTAACTACAAATACAAAGTGGGAAGTGTCTATTTTTTCCCCACTACCACCCTTCTATTTCTCCTTCCCCAAAACTCCACCATCCACTTAGCTACTTAAGACAGTTGTGTCATCTTTATCTTCTAAACAACACTTCTACCTTGGTCCAAACCTCCTTCATCTAAAATTTCAAAGCTTCCTGGTAGCTCCACCAACTTCCACTCTTGATCACCCTCTATTTGGTGACCAAAAGCAGATAGGGGAGTCTTTTAAAACATAAATTATGGGCTGGTGAGATTGCTCAGCAGGTTAAGGCACTTGTCAAGCCTAATGGCATGAGATCCATTCCTGGAATCCTCTTGGTAGAAGAAGAGAGCTGACTCCAGCATCTTGTCCTCTGACTGCCTCTCCTGCATTGTATGTGTGCTACAACGTTCTCTCTGTGTGTGTGTGTGTGTGTGTGTGTGTGTGTGAGAGAGAGAGAGAGAGAGAGAGAGAGAGAGGGAGGGAGGGAGGGAGGGAGGGAGGGAGGGAGGGAGAGAGAGAGAGAGAGAGAGAGAGAGAGAGAGAGCAATGACAACTTCATTCTTGTTGTATTTTGACATTCATCGGTATAATAGTTACTTCTGTCACCTGGATTGGACAATGCCTGGGGAGTCATTAAAGCACACATNGAGAGAGAGAGAGAGAGAGAGAGAGAGAGAGAGAGAGAGAAAGAAAGAAAGAAAGAAAGAAAGAAAGAAAGAAAGAAAGAAAGAAAGAAAGAAAGAAACCAGGTAAGATCTCTGTAGCCCAGGCTGGCCAACTGGCTACACAGTTGAGAATAAGCTTAAACTGATCTTCCTGCTTCCATCTCCCTATGCTGCTATCACAGATAAGCACCACTGCAATGATTCATGCAGTGCTGAGATCAAATCCAAGGCATCATGCATGAGAGGCAAGCACTCTACCAACTTCTTTCCCTACCCAGCTTCCCACCAAATGGAGAACACATACATATCTCTGTTATGGCCCACAAGACTCAGCACAGCTGAGCCCTTTCCCAGCTCTCCATTTCTGTTTGTGCCATTGTGGTCTTTAAGTACCAAACTAGGCCAACTTAGCAGATATATGCATTCATTTTGAATAAATGTATCTCAACTTTTTTGAGACTATAACCACACCACCAGTCACCTGCCCTTTTATTCACAGCTGTTATTTCTAGGCCTGTACTTGTACCTCATGGTGAAAGGTACAAAACAAGTGAGCAGTGACAACTGAAATTCACAAAGTAATTGGGGTACATGGGGCAGTTGTATCTTCTTCACCTCAATGTAAAGTCAACACTGATGGAGCCCAGGGCTGTAATTCATCCTACACATTAAGTCAACATCGGATTATGATTTGTTTTGCAGAAGTCTTAAGAACTAGAATACTGTAAGTCTTACATTTGTTTGTAACATGAGGGCTGGCTCGTTGGGGTTTCTGTTCCACCTGGTACCCCAGAGCTGGCAAGCCCCAAAGAAAATCACACAGAGAGTCTACATTAGGTTATTAACTGATTGGCCCATTATCTCAGGCTTCTTACTAGCTCTTATAATTTATATTAACCCATCTATGTTAGCCACATGGTTCGGTACCTTTTCTCAGCTGGGCAGCTTACATGTTGCCTCCTTGGTGATCTGCGCAGGAATGCCAGGGAAGCTTCCTGCTTCCCAAATTCTCCTGTCCTCACCTCTAATTCCTGTCTGGTTTTCCCACCTATACTTCCTGCCTGGCCAATCAGCATTTATTTAAAACATGATTGACAGAATACAGACAATTCTCCTGCACCATTTGTTTTTAAATTTTTAAGTGTTTTAAATGTCTGTATCATCTAATAGCTTTGAAAATAGTCATGTTGTTCCAATTCAAGATTATAACCATGGGGGAAATTGGATTTGTATTGTCCTAATGGTGAAGAAGCTCTTGACGTACATCAGCCATCCATGTCACAAAGGGAGCTATCATTAATTTTCTATTGTCACATACCTAGTTAAGAATCTGTGACATTTCATACAAAACTACAGACTCAGAGAAACAAATGAACTATTTCTCCCAGTATGGATCAAATTATATTTTTGCTTGAATGCTAAAGATAATGTGGTGAGTAGGGAGAAAGACGGAGTCTCATGTAGCTCAGGCTGATCTTGAACTCCAGATGAGTTTGTAGCTGAGGATAACCTTGAACTCTTGACCATCCTGCCTTTGCTTTCCAAGTGTGGGATTATAGCATGAGCCACCATACCGTGAAGTTTTTAAACATAAAGTAAAGAAAACCAGCCGACAAATTACAATCCCAGAGAACCTAGACAACAATGAGAACCCTAAGAGAGACTTACATAGATCTAATCTACATNATACCATTGGTTAATAAAGAAACTGTCTTGAGCCTGTGATAGGGTAGAATAAAGATAGGCAGGAGAAACTAAACTGAATGCTGGGAGAAAAAAAGGCAAAGTCAGTGAGAAGCCATAGTCAGAGAGAAGCCATGTAGCCCCCATCAAAGACAGATGCCAGACAGAACTTTACCCGGTAAGCCGCAGCCATGTGGCAATAAACAGATTAATGGAGATGGATTAGTTTAGGATATGAGTTAGCCAAAAATACGCTTAAACTATTGGCCAAACAGTATTGTAAATAATATAGTTTCTATGTGGTTATTTCGGGAGTCTTGGCGGCTGGGAAATGAACAAGTGTCCTTCCTACAACAGAGGAAGGCCAGTAAGCTCAAATTCCCCATCTCGCTTCTAACTGCAAGCTTCCAGATTCCATACTGGATATCTGAAGACTCAGAGGTGCAGAGGGGACCCTCGAAGTCTGTTTGCTACAATCCTTTCATTTTGTGAAGAGTGGAAGAACCTCTTAAAACATGACTTAGTTTCTTCTCCTGTGACTACATAAAAATACCCTGGCAGGAGCAACTTAAAGCGGGAAAGTTTGTTTTAATTCACAGTTTAAGATACAGCCCATCAGGGCAGGGAAATTGAGGTGGGAACTTGAAGCAGCCAGTTACACGGTCACCGTGAGTAGGCAGCCAGGAAGAAAAGAGGAACAAATGCATGTTCTCAGGGACCTTTCACCACTTACACAATTCAGAATCCTTGTCAAAGGAATGGTACCACCCACAATGGGCCGGTCTTTCCACTTCACATAACCCAAAGAAGATAATTCCCACAGGCATGCCCACATGCTCTTCTCTCAGGGAATTCTAGATTCTGCCAAGCTGACACTCAAGACAAGCTATCTACAATACAAGATCAGCACAAAAAGCCAACCACATGTGCATAAAGTCATAGCCAACACATGTATGGCAACTGGAATTTAAAACAGAAGGCCATTTGCAAAGAGATTAAAGTATGAATACGTAAGCTGGAACTTGTACAGGGTCTGTGGGCTGAGAACTAGAGTGTTGACAAGAGGAGGAGATCGAAGATTTGGAAAACAGAAACACCATATTCATACACTGGAAGATTCAACGAAGACGTCAGTTCTCCCTAAGTTTGATACAAAGATTTAAGGGAATTCCTATTTAAATCACAGCAAGATTTTTTTTTAATTCTGTGGGTGGGTGTGTTTACTGGGTATGGATGTGGTATGGTATATGTGAGTTTGGAGTAATGTATAGGTATGTATACTATACGTATACTATATACTTTAGTAGTGTATAGTGTGTATATGTGGTGGGTGTAGGTGTGGTATGGTGTGTTTGTGTATGTGCATATAGGTGTGTATTTGGTTGAGTGTAGGTGTGTATGTGGTGGGTGTGGTATTGTGTGTGATATGTATGTGTGCATGTGTGTGTGTGGCATATGTGCTTATAGGTATGCAATTACAGTCCTGCTTTATCACTGTCTGCCTTATTACCTTGAATTGGGGTCTTCAGAAAATCCCAGNTAAAGAGATTTGGGTTACATACAGGTGTTGAAAATACTAACTGCTGTGCTTGCTTGAATTCAACAAAATGCCACTGCACAATGACTCACTCCTATGGCTTCCAGAAAAGAGTTCCCTATCAAGACTAATTACTACCCCAAATGTGTGTGAGCAGGGAGAAGCTCAGTGCTCTGCCTACCAAACCCCATCCTCACCCAGTCCTCCTGAGAATCTAAGTTTCCAGGAGAGGCGTGTCAATGCTCACAGAAGCTCCTGGAACTTTACTCTTGTCCTGAAAATGATCAATTTCATAACAAATTTAAGTAGTGGCATGTGTTAAATTTTGGTTTCTAACCTAAATAACTAGATAACTAAATAACTAGATACCTGCCTCTAACCAAGTTGTCTATTGCTTTCTATAGTTCATTCTGCTTGCATTCTGTTTCTAGACGATAATTCCAGCTGGAGTTTTGAATTTCAAGAACCCACAGAGAAAGGCGCGGATATTTCAAGGGATAAAGTCGTTGTTTTCATGTAATTCAATCCTTTCACTTGAGCAGCACAACTTTGTTTTAAATCGAGAGAGACCAGGAGATGCCATCGATGGGAAATGCGACTGGCGCCACTCAGGACACATCAGTAGTGATGGCCAAGTACTCTGGAACAGAAATAGCAACAAGAGGAAGAGGTGCATGGGCATATTTTTCCACATATTTAGGAATTTTTCTGCTTATATCAAATCTGAGATGAAGAACGCTAATCACAACAGAAAGAAAGCGATGCCATATGTTCCAAGGATACGTGAATCAGTCTCAAGTGCAGGAGAAACCCCTACTGGTGTGCCTTTTGGCCGAGGTCATTCAGGGTGACCTTTCTACAGACCATGTCTCATTCTTTCAGTGGAAGCTCAAGTCTCCACCGCCTTAAACCTCCCCTGGATGCCGGCCAGCCTCGGAGAGTTGCTTGTCAGCCTGGGGAAGCAGATATTTTGCTATGGTTGGATCTGAAGGGCATCGCTCAACACAATCTGAGCCAGCACATCACCACGTTGAGGCAGGACCAAGGCCTCCTGACAGAATTCCTTGACTCCCCATGGGGAGCAGATGGAGGTGGGGTGAGGAGAAGATAGGGGGAGTGGGAAGGGGGAACTGGGATTAGTATGAAAAAGAAAAGAAAAGAAAAAGAAGCTGACCCAACACACTTCCTTAATAAACACTTTTGTGTCTTTTTGCTATCACGAAGTAACTTTGTTGACAGTGTAACTTATAGATGCATGTATCTCTCATGACTCCAACGGTGGCAGCAAGGACAAAAGCAGTCTCTTGTTTAAGAGTATGTATGTGCCCCTCAATGCAAATGTTCAGGAATGACAACACTGAAGACCTATTGACCTGTTGGAGTATTTGGAAGCTCACAAAGATCGATAGTAAATCAACCTCATTTTTAAAAAAAAATGAGAAAATCCAAAATTAAAAGTGACACAGAATAAAATTTTCACGATTTTCATCTTGGCAACCAACAGATTCTGGGAGAGAGGGAGGCATAGCATTCAGTTGTGTGCCCACTGCTGAGCACACCAGGTTCCAATAGATAGTTTCAAACCCATGGTCACACTGATGCCACTGTTAAACTCAGTGGGACACAAGAAAAAAAAACCTCATAAATATAGGAAAGATGTTTAAGGGAAGAAGGAGGACTCCCAGGGTGGACTGGGATTAAAAAAAAAAGAAAGGCAATTGTAGTTAATATTTTATAATTTTGTATCATTACTAACTTGAGTATATCATATACATGTGTGAAGCCATCAAAGGACAAAATTAGAGTTCAGATAAGCAGTAAGAAACCATATATTCCTATACGTGATATAATAGAGAAAGGGAACCAACCAGTAAGCCATGTGTATTACTCATTTGTTTCACTGCTGACAAAAGCAACTTCAGGGAAAGAGAAGTATCCCAGCCCATGAGTCAAGGCTACATTTCGTGGTGGAGAAGCCATGGTGGCAAGAGCTGCTCACGTTGCATCTGTAGTCTGGAAGCAGGGTGAGATGAGCGCCCGGTACTCAGCTCACTTTCTCTGTATTCAGTCCAGGACTCAGTTAGCGTGGACTTTCCCTCCTCAGCTAACCGAGTCTAGAAACTCCCTCACAGGCATGCCCGGGACTTGTCTCCTATGTGTCTTTAATCCTGTCAAGCAGATGATCTATGTTAACCACCATACATCAACAAATCATAGTTAATCGATGTGAAGAAACCAGGACCTGTGACCAGATGACCTGAAATGCAGATATACCCCCACCAGGGCATCCAGATGTGGAATATATTTCAAAGCCTGCAGGGATGGGTTCACTGGGAGGTAATACTCATCAGTTTCTAGCACATTCCCAGCCTTCTTCAAGGCTTTTGGGAGCGCTTTGTGTTTCACTGGGATATTGCCAGCCCATACTGTCAGGACCACATTATCCATACTAAAAAAATAAATCAAATTCATCAAAGAGTGAGAACAAGAGTCAGCAGATCTCTGTGAATTCAAAGACAGTTAAAGAGTTCCAGGTCAGCCAGAGTTATAGTGAAACCTTATCCTGCTTAACCAAACTTGGTACTATCATTCCTCTATGGTCAACTTTTTTAAAATGAAGACCTGGGATTGCAAAGATGGTGTCTTAGTTAAGGTTTCTATTGCCGTGAAGAGACCATGGCCACGGCAACTTATATAAAGAAAACATTTAATTGGGGTGGCTCGTTTACAGTTTCAGGGGTTCAGTCTATTATCATCATGACAAGGAGCATGGCAGAGTGCAGGCAGACATGGTGCTGGAATAGTACCTGAGAGTCCTACATCTTGCAGTCAGCAGGAAGGAGACTGTGACACTGAATGAAGCTTACACAAAAGACCTCAAAGCCTGCCCCCACAGTGAAACACTTCCTGCAAGAAGGCCATACCTACTCCAACAAAGCTACATCTCCCAATAGCCCTACATCCTTGTAGGGACCATTTTCTTTCAAACCATCACAGAAAGCTCAATGGGTAAGAGCACTTGCTACTCTCGCAGAGGATCTGGGATCAGTTCCCATCACCCACAGGGACATTCACAACCACCTAACTCTAGTTCCAGGGGATTCAACACCATCTTCTGGCCTCCATGCATACTACACATATGTGGTACACATATGTACAAACAGACAACACAGATAACAAAATAAAATAAATCTTTTTTAACATGAAGATTTTTTAAAATCTCATTAATTGATAAAGGTTTTAAATATTAAAAGGTGTTAATAGGGGCTAGGTCTGTAACTTAGTTGGTAATGTGGTTACCCTATCACACATGAGACCCTGTGCTAGATCTCCCATAGTACATAAAACTGGGCATAGTGACACATGGCTATAATCCCAGTGATGATCAGGAGCTCAAGATCATCCTTGTCTACATAGCAAATTCAGTACAAGCCTAGGCTAAGGAGACTCTGCTTGAAAAAGAACAGAAGAAATTTATGCTGTCCACGACCAGACTCTGTCATCTTCAACTCAGAGCTCCTGCTTACTCTCCGCACCAGCCAGTCTTCCATCGCTTCCCCATTGGCCTTTCTTTCTATGAACTTCCTGTTAAAAGAAAAGACAACAAAAAGGCAAAAAGTATGTGACTTTACTGGGCTATTTTCCCCATCTAAACAAATATCTGTTATGTCAGCACAAATGCATACAGTACAATTGCACATGCTTATTTTGGGTTAACAAAAAAGAATAATTCTGGACTGTTATTTTCCAACATCCAATAAGCCAATTCTGTTTCATATCAAATCCTTTGACAGATGCTCTATGTGGGATGACTTCCCAGTGTTTTGAACACTCCTGAAGTTTCTTTCTTTTCGTGCATCTTGCCATCTCCAGGTTTTCCTGCCTGAGTCAGATCTTCCCAGGGAGTTTCTGGTTTCTTGAGTCCTCAGTTTTGACCTGATTCCTGTTACCTAGGAAATAAATGCCACTTCTGGAAATGTCCTAAACCACACAGGCTGTTGTATAAGGATATTTCAGTGGCTGGAAGCATTTGAAGGCCAACATTCCAGTACCTGGTTTTGTGCTGCCTGGCAGTTTAAGCCTCCTAGTTTCACCTGCTGCGCATCACAGAAACAAGGGACCATTTGGAACTGTAAAGTGCTGCTGGGAGGCAGAAGAGTAGAATGGGGCTCCCTGTAGCTAGAGTTCCTGGTCATTGTGAGCTGCCCAACACAGATGCTGAGAACTGAATTCCAGTCCTCTGGAAGATCAGCAAGAGCCAAGCCAACGTCTCTCTAGACCTAACCACCTCAATTTTAAAGGGGAAGTTTAAGGCACTTAGGAAAGAGACTTACCCAAGAGCCCTCCCGCAAGTGAGTGCCATTGGACCTCAACTTGGAGCTTTTGAGGTTCAGATTTCTTTTTAATACCACTCCCCACCAGAAAGACTAGCAGCATAGTCCATGCTGGGAAGTTTATCACACATGGTCTGTAATCTACTGTAGGATGTACCTTAAAAATGCATACAAGGCCCTGGAAATATGGCTTAGTGCTTAAAGCACTTCTTGATCTTATAGATGATGAGGGTCCTTTCCCAGCACCTGCACGATGGCTTACAAGCATCCATAAATCCAATTCCATGGGATCGAACAATATCCACTTTTGACCTTCATGGGCACCAAGCTCATGTATGGTGTATGTATGTGTGTGTGTGTGTATATATATATATATATATATATGGCAAAAAATGAACTCATGTATATAAATATATAAATATTTATATTTATATATGAACTCATGTATATAAATATGAATAAATAAATAAGATTAAAACACATATAGTAAAATGTACATCCTAGTACAACCCCAAATGATTGGCTTTCCTTGAAAAATGGAACAATCTGCCCTATTCTTAGCGCAGCCTCATATAAAAACTAGACAAGGTAGAATTTGTACAGGGTTGACATTGTCGTCAGGTTCCTCTGCAAGCTGGAATAAGCCCCTGCCTGGTGAAGAGTGCTTAGTACCTTTTGGGCTAAACAGAGCCTTTTTAGCAAGGAGGCTGCTAAGGTGGCATCAGGCTATTAATGGGGAAAACATTTACTTTAGATTACTAACACTGTAAAGTAGATTGGAGGCCCTCTATGTCTGGCTATTAGAGATGTTAATTAAATATTTATAATATCTAAATTAGCATAGTGAAAGCTCAATTCATCAGTTTGTTCTGGTCTGTTTGTAAGGGGGGAAAGAAATAACTCCAAATGTCCCTGAAGAAAGATGCTATGTGGGGCAATAGGAAGATGACTGAACACTTGATTATGATTGTGGTAAACTTTTTATTTTGATTTTATTTAAAGGTACTTGTTGCAGCACCTTGCCTTAAATCATTTACCACAGTCAATAGACTGGAGTGCATTATTCATTACCTAGTGAAAAATTTGCTAAGGTACGTCCATGCTGAATGCCTGATTGATTAATTGATTACTTGATAGTTATTTCATGTGGACAGTAGAGGCTGAAGTTCTTGGTGTCCTCTATTGCTAACCAGGCTGCTGAAGACCTAGGTATTTCTACATCTTGCAATGATACCTTGACAACAGAGCTGTTTTTAGGCTTCGTGGTTAGTAATTAGGAAGAACAATTGGATCTTCCATTGAATATGTTAGGTAAGTGACTGCTTCTCCCTAGTCCTGTGTGGAGAAACCAGTGTGAATGCCTAAATGCCCATATCTTCTGGATGCTTAATGGGTATTATTCTTATGAAGAATAGCAAGTATTCTTTATCTCATCTTTAATAAACAGAATTTATTTTTCTTTATTTGCCTATCTGTATACGAGCATGTGAGTGTAGGTGTCCAAGGAAGCCAGCAGGGGACATCAGATGCCCTGGAGCTGTAGTTCTAGAAGTTGTGAGCCACCCGACGGGTATTCGGCAAGAGCAGCAAGTGTTCTTAAGTGCTGAGCTAGCTCTCCAGCCTCTCTTTATCTCATTTAATCGTGGGGAAGTCTCGAACAAGAAAGGCAACTGACGTGTTTTCAAGTATAAAGGAGACTAGTTGCACAGGAGACCCCTTCACCAGGAGGAGCTGTCTGGCTAGCTGAAGCTCATCTCCACTCATCCAGGTATGGGTAAGCACAATTCAAAAGGAAGTTTGCAATTTTTACACACACACACACACACTGGTCTGATTGGATCACAATCATTTCACAGCTATATCCCTTCTCTAAAATGAAAACTCAAATAAATAAATAAAATAGTAAGACTTTGGGGAGACCCTTGATTTAGTCTGCTATAGTGATTATTAATCTCTCTTCTAGGTATGTCGTTTGCACTTCCTACAGATTAGCTAGCGAGCAGATCCCTTTATAGGACTACATCTGTCTCTCTCTCCCCACAATCTGTCCTACCCTAGGGGGAGGGCTGGCGGGAAAGGGTTAAAGGTTCTCTGTTCGAAATAGCCCAACAGAAGGGGCCCCGGCCCAGAGCTGAAATCTAAGTCTAATGACCGCTGCCCTTCACCTCGCTGCTGTCCACAGGCCGGACCTGCGGCCCGGTGGGGGCCGGGACCAGGACAGGACACAATGTTCTTCGTTTAACATTTGAACTTCTCCTATCCGAGGCAGCAGGCCGTTTTGTCCTGGGGTCGCTGACCCTCGCTCCCCCATCAGCTGCCCTGAAACCTTAATTGAATGACAGATGGTCATTTTCGGGGGCGCCAGAAGCTGCACCGGCCAGTGGAGTGGCTCAGGACTGGCGGCCTTGCTCGGGCTCTGCCTGCCAGGGGTGGGCAGCCAAGGCAGCCGGCGGCCTGCGGGGCCTGGGGGCTCAGGGTGGATTTCAGCGGCTGCAGTCGGGCTTGCCCCTGCTCCTGGAGTAGGCCGCGGCCTGGGGGGGGGCGCTTCACCGGGTCCTAGCGCCCCTGTCTGCCTGTCTGCCAAGCTCCACGTAGTCCAGTACTGGTTGAGCCTCTGGCCCTCCATTTCTAGGCCAAAGTCTGGCGTCCTGGGTCCTCTGTAGACTAGATCTGGCACGTGTGCACCCTAGGCTCAGTTTCAGGGCCAAGAGGCTCAGGCCAATCTGACTGGGCCAGGACGAGGTCTGCAGAAAGACTGACCCTGAGCTGTGTTTTCTGGGAGCCTACCTCCAGATTTGCCAAACCCATGCAGAAACCACGAAGGCCTGGCAAGTCTCGGGTGGGGTTCACGGCCTGGCAAGACCCGGGTAGGGCTCCACCCTATTGTAGAGAGCTCACGGAATTCCCCGGTTTGACAGGGGGAGATAGATAGATAGATAGGTGGTAGATAGCCCCCAAAGACTCCTGGAGGCACCACAACCCAACCCCACAGCCTCTACCGCCCGCCTGCGACCTCGTGTCCTATTTCTTTAAAATAAAAGCTGCGAGCCCTACAATTACTGGGATTACAGTGAGCGGGTATTGATCTGCAGCCTGCATTGTAGGATAAAGCAGACTGGCGGAGGCAGACGTGCAGCCCAGCCACCACCACCCCTCCACCTCCTGGTCCCGCAAAGCTCTTTAAATGTGTGTGTGTGTGTGTGTGTGTGTGTGTGTGTGTGTGTGCAGGTGCGAATGTGTGTGTGCGCGCGTTTCTAAACGTTTGATTTCAGACATACTATTAACACCTGCAGGGAAAAAAAGGAGGTGGAAGAAAGAAAGAAAAGAAAAGGGCCCAGTCGCCACACCTCCCTGGGGTGCCCTTGGGACTCCCAGGACTGAACCAGCTAGACAACCACCTTCAGCCTCTTTTTCTTTTTAATGCTTTCTTTTAATTACTAGGGAAAATATACACATAAGCAAAAAAAAAATCCTCCCGACAGGCGGGAGCAGGGATGGCAAGCAGGCCGGGGAAGGCGGTAACGTAAGACTAATGCACAGATAGCTGACATCAACTTCCGTCAGGCAGCTCCGGGAGATCGAACCTTTCGATTGTAACTGGGACAATTTGCATAGTGATTCCCTTTCAGAGCTTTCTCGGGTCCGTAACAAGCGCAGGCAGCTATTCAAATGCAAGTTGCATCCCCAAAAGCGCGGCTGGCCTGTGTAAAAGAAGCGGCTCGACGCGGGGCTAGCCAAGACCAGCGCTGGGGTTCTGGGTCACCTCTTTTCTCCCTGTTTCTTCCTCGCTCTTCGGTTCCTGAATTAGCTGTTTATTTATGGCTACAATCGCGTGTGAGCCAGAGAGACAGCGCACAAGGGAGGGAATTGATGTTTACCCGGACTCGAAGCTGAAGCCGAAAGAGTGCAGGGGATTTGGGGTTCTGAGTGGGATTCAGACCCTGGGTGCCAATGGTTTTCTGACCGGCTTCCCTAATCACCGCGACCTTGCAGGAATCCTCAGTACTGAGAGCGGCCGGACCCAAGCTTTGGAGAAAGTGACGGCCGCTGCATCCCAGTCTTTAAAATGAACGCAAAGAAAGGTATCTGCACGAACACTGGTTACTTTTTCCGGTTCTGCACCGGGAGGGCGAAGGGTGATTTACAGGTGAGGGGTGGGATTGGGGTCTTAAAATGGGGTTCCTTGTTTCTTCGCTTCTCATTTGAAATTATGCAAATTGACTCGTTTCCCTCTCTCCTAGGAGGCAAAGCTGAAACCTGGTAGCGTGTCAGAAGCAACCTGAAATCGTGAAATCGCTAATGCGCACAGACTCGCCCTCCGCGGTAAGCCAGCCTCGCAGGTCCACGCCGCAGTGGACTAAGAATGGGGAGTCAGTGCAGCCAGGTGCTCGAGAGTGTGCCACGCGGGTCCTTTCCTGAGCTTGTGGCCACGCATATAGGATGGGAGCCGGGGGCGGAGGACACAGCCCGCGTCACGCCCGGTAAACGGAAAGGGGGCGCCCCCCTCCCAGACTGCCTGCCCGCCACCGTGGGTAACAGGTCCTCCCCCACGAGTTTAAAGCAGCAAATGAGAACCGAGAGCTGGCCTCGGAGCCGGGTGTAAACGCGGGTGGCGGGTACGCGAGCACGCGCGGATGAGCTTCGCGCGCGGTTCTATTCCCGAGCAGCGCGCCGCGGCCCCGCGCACCTGCTTTGTGCGTTTTGTACAAACGGAGTGGGCAAGATCCACTCCTTTGAGCAGGCCCCCAACTGGAATCTGTCTCTTCTTCCCCACTTCTAGTTGACGTTTCTACATCGCCCAGGTTACTCTGTTGTCCCTCGGAATCTAACCCAGCCACTGACCTTGATACTCTGAATGTTGTGGGGGGGAAAAAAACCCACCTTGTTCACTTCCGCAGTGGCTAAATTTGTGCTGTTTTGTTTTAAGTACTGGAGGGGGGAAGTAGGTTATTTAAACTTGCAGACATAGCCAAACACATTTTCAAATATTCTTCTCATATTGCTTCAGTGCTGAGAGCGGGCAGGGAGCTTTATGCAGTTTGCACGGAATATTTTTCTTGGTTTTTTGTTTTGATAGCGCTCAAAAACGTAGACTGTTTCTCTGTTCTTTTCCTAACCGATTCTTAGAAATCCAAAACAGTAAAAGTAAACGTCTGTTTGAAATTGAACGTCGAGAAAGCAGACAGGTTGAAGCAAATAAATCCAACATAAATTAAAAGCAAATTGGACAAAGCAAGTGAAACTATGAAAAAATATAAGCAATTAATATCTGTGGGGGAAGCAGGTTTAAAAGCTGAAATCTCTAGGCTTTACTCCCAACACAAACGAAGTCAAAGGAATTAAATACATTGGCTTGCCCTTGTGTATCTAACCGAAGAGGCCTGCCCAGAGCCATCTTGACCAAGTGTGCACTCCGAGGATGGTAAAAGACAGTCACTTCGAGACACTAGCATACATTTTCAGTAAACTACAACCAATTAGGGGACCTTTAGTTCTGGCCGGGAAACTATTTTAATTTTATATCTGCCTTTGGGGGAGAAGAAAAGCCTGGCAGTTATTACTAGTTCCTGTGGAGTTAATTTAATGCAAATAGTCTACTCTCCTGTCAGCACAGAAGTAGAAGCCCCCCAGGGAGGGGGTCAGGAAGGGCCCGTCAGGTGGTGGAGAAGCCTAGCGGCTCTGAGGATAGACAGGAGACTCAGAACCAGCGTTGGGTTGGTTGCTTCTCTCCCTCTCCTAAAACTGTAACTCAAGATGTAAGTAAAAGTGTTTTCATTTTTTATTGATCCCACTAACATCTTTCATTATCCAGCATGTAGCCACAGCAAATTACTGCTCATTTGATACCCAGAATTCTATTGACCATGGCTTTCGTCGGGAGGGAGAATTCTAACTCCTGATGACTCTGAGCTCAGAGCTGATGCTGGAAACATGTAAATCCAGCCCTGACCTGCAGGAATTGATGGACATGTGTGGGTGACATGGAGCCACGTGGGCATGCATAGAAACCTGCTTTTTACTCTGCTGGCCTTGTCCCCATCCAGGCAAAAGGTCAGTCCCTTTGGAACAGACACAGCTACTTGCAAGGCTGGGTATTCGTTGGCAAGTTCTTTCCAGCTCTAACCAGCCCAGGGAAGAAAATGAGACAATGGAAGATTCCTTCTCTGGCTTTTGGGCGAAGCTAGCCCCTGGCAGGAATATTTAAAGAAGCATTAAACCAAGCCCCCTCAGCAAAAGATTATTGGTTTTTATATATGAATATCATTTTCTAAATTTCATCCTCCTCCCACTCTTTCAAGACCCTACAACATTACAGAGAGGCTAGCATGGACTGAGCAACCTGCAATGAGTCTGGTTGGCAATGGGCACCCAGCCTCCGTGGCAGGAACCACTGCTGCAATGCCCAACTATGGTAAAGAAGGAACCTCAGCCTAGAGAATACCTGACTTTGACCCTGAAACTCATGGTCCCAGCTTACTAGAGAGAAACTGGTCCCAAATGAGGCCTGAGAAGAGGGCCTTGAGGGCAGTGGGGAAGGCCAGATGAGTGCTTCACTAAGCTCGATTTGGAATATGCCTACCAGATCTCCAAGGAACTGATGCCACTCGGAAGCAGGAGACCGGAAGACTTGACCTGCCAAAGGCTGCCTGCCCAACTCCTTCATAGCCTATTGAGGGACCTTCTCACTCTCTCCAAATAGGGGACGGTCACCTCCACACAAAAGAGAGCAAGCACATTTGGATCCGTCCACAGAGCCGGTCCTATTTCCAAGGAACAAGCAATCCGATCCATACCCTTCTCCTTCAGCCCTGACACCTAGAGGGACCAAGGAAGAGGCATTCATTTCTACAAGTACTACAAGCTAAGCCCTCTAGGCTGATTTCGAGAACAGCAACAGCAACAATGAAAAGAAGCAATTAAAGGTTTTCTGAATGAGCCCCAGCACATGCTGCACCTCCAAAGAGCTCTGATGCAAAACTTGAAAGTGCATTTAAGGGCGCTAAGGGACCTGGTCCCGGGATATTGTGAAAAGTGTGTGAAGCCACTGTCAAGAGGCCCTGTTGTTCCAGAACAAGGCAGTGAAAGTGCAGGAGCGGCACGATGCAGAGCAGACAGCATGCAGAGCGGGGAGTAAAAGTGAAGAGACTCCCGTGGATTCTGACACTCAACTTGAGAATTTGGGGAGTGTAGAGGGAAATACACACTGTGGGCTCTTTTGTTTTTCTTTTAAAACACTTAAAAACAAACAACCCGGCTGTTGATGTAATTATGAGATGTTCAATGATATTCCTCAAGTCACTACTCTTAGATCTACTAGCCTAGGCTGGTGTGGAAAGCAAGTGAGCAAACAAATATACACTTTGCCAATTCCAGCAGCTCTGAAAGTCAGAACAAACAAATCACACACAGAGATCTAGAGGGAAGAGGGGAGGCAGACTTCAAACAGTTGTTCCTATACCAGTGGCTGGCTGAGTTCTGGAGCTGTGGGGTCCCCAAAAAGCAAAGTAGATCATCCTGAATGCAGAAGTTACCTTGGGAAACAAAACTTGAGACCTGGGTTTGAGGTCATGTTGGGGTCACCCAGCATTTCTTTGGAGCAACACAGAACTGAGAGTTTTTCAGTGGGACACAACTGCTTCGGATCTGAGATTGAGAAATGTCTTCTAGGAACACCAGCAATCACCAGGGTGGGGGGTTAAAAAGTGCTCTTGCCTCCCCTCAGGGGATTCCTGACTGTGGCACTACACTCCCCAACTGCCTTATCAGCCCCCTCAGGGTTTTGCCAGGCAAATGAAACTCAAAGAACTCAATAGTAAATTATTTTGTTCAGCCTTCTGTCTTTTTATGAAAATAAAAGCCAACACTTTGTCATTTTTAATCGCATAAGCAGACAATAAATCTAATTTTGATATTGATTTTTTCCAGAATCAAGTGTGTTTTTTTTTCTTTTGCAGTCTGTTGTGTTTCCTTTCTGAAAACACTCTTTGCTTGTAGACCTTGTGGGAATGAGGCCCGTGCATTCAGTGTGTGCGTGGAGGGTGTTTCCCTGAAACACGAACTTGACTGTGGACTTTTCTCGGTGGCAGGAAGTTCGGGGTTGTTTTAACTATCCAGAGACCGGTTTCCACTTAGCCACTCTTATCTTCTGAAATAGAGTTAAGGTTCAACTGTTGATTTTAGTGGTTATGACCTCTGCGACTAATTTTGACATCCTCCTTTAAGTAATAAAATAAAGTAAAAGAAAAGCAAGCAGCACGCAGAAGTCTTGCTAGTGTCAGGGGTCGGCAAGGCATCGCAACTCTTCCGGACAAGTCCAGGCTCCAGCCAGATGAACCTTGGCAGTAGCTAAAACCTAGCAGAGAAGCTCACGGGCTATATAGCAAGGGACCACCGAAGAGCAGGTGATCCCCTTGCTCTCCTGTCCTTCCTTCTTCAAAAACAAGATTCCTTGATGTTGGTGCTAAATGGAACTGGCGCCTTTCCTATGCAAATCTAGAGATGAGGACTGTAGCAGACCCCAGAAGAGGGGTAGTGAAGGAAGCTAGAGGCACCGGATAAGACTAGGGTGGGAAGGAAGAGAAGTGGGGAAAAGACAGGGGGGGGGGTGTGGTTAACAAGGAAGAAAATGGGAGAAGTTTAAGGGATGAGAAGGACGAAAGAATGATGGTGTTGGAAAGGAAAGAGGGAGAAAACAGAGGGAGGGAGACTGAACAGGCAAAAATCACCCATATTTTCGGGGGCGAATATGGTAGCCCCCACTCTCCCAGCACTGGGCGTCCTCCCGTCCCTTTCGGGGCCACAGTAAACGTGCCAACACCCCACTCTAACCCAAAACACTTGTCAGGACACGCTCCAGAACCGCGGCCAGGCCTGCCTGCCAGCAGCGAGCCGCAGCCTCTGCACAGTCCTTCGGGTAGCTGTCAGGGTCACCACGACCTCCGCCCCCAGAGGCGGGTCTTCGTGCTGGAGGAGGGGACCGGGCGGCAGAGTGCCCTGCAGAGGGGGAGGGGACCGCGGGCCTGTTACAGTCCCTAGGGCGCTGACCTTTTCCGCAGCCCCGCCGGGTCAAGAAGTAACCTTTCGCGTCCCCGCCGCACGAGTCCTCTCTTGCTGTGGCGTCGGCTAGGGGACAGTGAGAGGGACCGATGCTGGTACTGGCAGCCTCGGTGACCACAGAGGACCCGATGTAGGTGAAGACCCGAGCCCGCCGGCTCTGCAGGCCTGGAGCACCCAGCCTCATAGAGCAGTCGCAGGCCAAGACCCTGTTAACCCGGTGGATAGCAGGGAGAGGAGGTGTGGTGCGAGGCCCGGGCTTCCTGCGGGGTCTCAAACAGTTTTCCCGTCACTCGGCCAGCCGGGGCGAACCGGGCGTGACAGCCGCGTTCAGAGGGCCATGGGTCCCCGCAAGGCCTCAGCATTTGACCCCCCCCTCTACCGGGACTGGTGCCAAGCCAACCAGAGGTAAAACCCAGGCCAAAGTCCCGACCGCAGAGGTAGGCCTCCAGTAGCCTCCCGGAAAGCTGGAACCGGCCTCACGCCAGTCCCCCTTCCACTCACTTCCAGAAGCTTCTGTCTTCGGCGCCTCCACCTGGCTCTCCCAGAGGGGAAACGGGCAGAGGGGCTGCGCACTGGAGGCTAAGGCTGCTGCAGCGCACCTAGCCCCCCAGCTCTCCCCTGCTTGGGGTTTTCGCGGTCTCCCCAGCTGGAGCCAGGGCCGCCAGAAGCCAAGAGCTTTAGGTTCAAATGCATCTAGGTTCCGAAGTCGTTTATCCGGGTTTCATAAATAATTTTCTTCTTACACTTAAGACCGATTCCTGCCCCCCTTCCCATTTTTATTGCGGGGTTTCAGTGGCTAAAAAGTTTCCAAAGGGGGTGGGCAGTTATTCCCCTTTTTCCATCATTAATGTCATTACTACGAACTATCAATAACCTTGTCGTTGGGAGCCGAGTTTCACGGTATTGATCCACGCAGCTATTCATCTCTGCCATGCAAGACACGGAATAATTTTCGCATTACAGTAGCTTGGATTTGCTTTTAATTCATATTTAAAGCTGCAACCGGCTCAGTGGAGCGCTCTGTGAAAGACTAGAGGCGCCTAATTAATAATAAGTCAGAAACGAAGGAAGGCACCGGCGAATAAATAATTAATACAGACATCTATGTCTCTTTGAATATTGCTCCTTTAAAAATTTAGACTTACCAGGACCATACTGTAAGTCTGCCATTTATATTGCGGGGATGATTTAAGAAAGCTATTTTTTCCCTTGAAATACAATAATAAATTATTTACGGTGTTTTGCAAACCTAAGTTCCTTCATTAGCCAGCCCCTCTAGTTTGTTTCCTCCTGGTGAAAAACGCCAGTTTTTAAAAATAATAATTACAATAAACTTCCAACAAGAACCGCCAGCTAACATTAGGTTCAGATAGTTAGGACGGGCACAGAAACGTGAGAAGATGGAAGTGTGGAATTCCCTACTCTGGGAAGATGCTGAAATCTGCTACCTATGGGGTTTTGTCCAGGAGAGAAAAGAAAACCCGAAATATCATCCAGTGACCTTAGGCATTCACCTGGTGGCCAATGAGACAGGATTAAGAGAACCTGAGATTCTGGAATAGCTCCAGAAGAGAGGTGGCTAGGCTATAGAGCACCTTTAGTGCCTCTCCCCATATATACCCACAATAAAAGACTGGGGGAGGATGGGATTTTAGAGACCGGTATTGAAAAGTTAGGATTGATTTCCACAGCAGTCAGGACCTGCTGGTATCCCCAGAGATTAACAAATTCAAGGGGATAGGAGTGATTGAAAATCTGAGGTTTTTGTGTGAGATGGACTAGAATTTGTTTGCAATGTTGTTAGCAATATTGATTTTTTGTTCCTTGGATTAATGTATGTTAAACAGGAAAATACAGGCATTAGTCAAGCACATTATAATCATCTATGTTTTAAAAGAAGGTCCCTCCGGTGATGCTGGAAACTGGAGCGCCAGGCATTTCCAACCAGGTGGTAACTAACACTCTGGAGTGTTTGGGGCTTCTGGAACTGGAGGGGCTGGCAAGGTGTCAGGAAGGTAGATTCACCTGCAGTTTCACCTCCCACCTATGCTCTGCTTGTAGAGTTACAGCCTCGCATTTAACAAAACCCACAACCTAGGTGCAGCAGCTCCACTGTGGTTGCAGGTATTTAGGTTGCCTGGGTCTTCCAAAGTTTCTCACCTGCATGGACATATTCCCACAGCCCCACCTCTATGTCTCTTGGCCCTACTGACACCCATCAATAGTCTGGAACCTCATCTCAGACTTAGGGAAATGCATTAGTGTATCTAACCAGCTACACACACACACACACACACACACACACACACACACAAGGATCCGCATGTGAAATCTGTAAAAGGGGGCAAGGCACAAGAGTCTGGAGACCTTCCAGACCTTGGGGTGTCCCCAGCCTAGAGAAGCCTGCCTCTAATAGACAGTCCCCTGCACCTTAACAATCCTCTGGCTTGGCTCTTCTTCACTCCCACCGGCTGGTATACCCTACTTCCCAGTCGGGTAGTGATGGGGTGATAGGATGTGGACCAAAGTTTTTCTACTTTTCCTTTTTTCCTTTAGGGGAGGGAGGGGGGAGAGAGAGAGAGAGAGAGAGAGAGAGAGAGAGAGAGAGAGCGCCCAATGGGTTTTATTTATGGAGCAAGACCCCTAAGGCATGCAAGACCCACACCCAGGCCAAGGTCTTTCCCCAACTCCATAGAAACTGAAAGTCAAGCATGAGACCCCTTGTGTGTCTTGGACAGGTTCTGAAAGGCGCATGAGGGCCACAGTCCTCCGCTCCACCCCACCCCCATCTTGGAAAAACCAAAAGCCAAACCCAGCGGAGCAGGCTGAGGAGGGAGGTTCAGGCAACAGGGCAGGCGCTCAGAACACCTGCGTTTTATTTTTAAATCTTCTAGGTGTCTGCGGGTCAAATAAAGACAAGGGCAGTAACGATTATTCTGTTAAATCTATGGTACTTGACTGCGCAAACACTAATTGATTAGACACCAAAATGATTTGTTTAAAGAGTTTTCCTCCTTCCCAAGTGCAGCTGTTCTGGGCCTGCGTCGGCGGCGTTGCTGGGCGACGGTGGAGTTCGCCAAGTGGGCGTGCGTTGGGCCAGGCTTGGGGTAGGTTGGCTGCTCCAAGCCTTGCGCATCTAAGGCTCCTGGCTGGGACTTCTGCTCTTTAGTAATTATCTCCAACGTCGGAGAAGAATGTTGTACTAGAGCATCTCTAATACAATTGGCGCTGGGTCCACCCCTCTGAGTTTTCCTTACTTTGAGTCGCTTTGAATGACATCAACAGGAGGGTCCTCACTCTCATCCCTTCCTTTTTCAGTTCCCAGCTCTGACGCTCTCCTTGGTCAGACGGCTACTGCTAATCCATCGCGGACTTCCAAAAGATGAGGACTGGATAAGTAGTGTTTACCCCTGCCCCAAATCTGGAAATTTCGTCGTTTCCTCACCGACTCCCTCACAATCTTGGTCAGAGTTCCTTGTCCATTAATATAGAATTCTAACCAAAAGAGAAAACCCACTGAAAGTCAGACTACAGAAGGCCAATTTCCAGGGAGTGAGGCTAACCTTGTCCAGCGCTTGGCCCTGCCTCCTGTCACCCAGGAGTAAGAATCTTCTCCCTCAGTCCCAGAGCCATTGTGACACCCCTTCAGCGTTCTTGGCTTGAAGACGTGCAGAGAACCCAGAAGAATCCGTTGGTAGTTCACCCAGGGTCCCAGGAGAGCAGGCGGTTTTCTTCCTTGCCCAGGAAGTAACCAGAGATGTTCTCACGTGGTCAGTTCTCCAACCGCCACCGAGGCGGCTCCAAGCAATTCCTGGAACTCCATTGTAAGGTGGGGTTGGAGGGAGCTGACCGCCCCTCTGCAGGCATCTTCTTTGGGACTATGAGGGGACAGGAGATGAAAGAATGGGTGGCACAGAAATGCTGAGTTTAAAATCATTTTCATGCACAAAACAATATTTAGGAAGGAAAAAGAGGGACGGTAGCCGGATTGACGAACGAAAACCATATAGACAATAAAGAAAGTAGCAAAGTTTGAAAAGAGTCGCTAGAATCATTGGTTCCCATTTCCTCCACCCGAATGAGAAGTCACTATTTTCCCCCTGTGGAGCGGGGCGCGGGGGGGGGGGGCTGGGATTTTGGAGGACGTGTCACATCGCGAGGGAACTGGAAGTTAATTTGTTGTTTTAATTTTTTCAATAATGCAGCACCAGACCCCTTATTCTAAAATTCTTGTCTATTCGAAGCACAAACAGCAATTTTCTGAATAAATTTTCTCCAGAGATAGAAAGACTCTAGAGGAAGACAGTATAACCCTGCTGGAAGCTTCTTAATCAAATCCTTCACCCCATTTATCAACCAGATGCCACCCACAGGTCTCTCCCCAGGAGTTTAATGCTAGCCATGGCAAGCTTCAGACATGCTGGAGGCTTCAGAAGCTGTAACCAAGGGTGTCTCACCCTGAAGCCCAGGATGGGAGTTTTGCTGAACCCCGGGACTGACTGCCAGACACCAAACAGGAACTGAGCACTTGATGGTCCAGAGAGCCTAGAAACATTTCTTTGGGATGGTCTATATGTTATATTTCTACTACTCACGAAGAAAAGTAAACCATTGATCGCACCACATGGACCCTTCTTAGAGAATCTTGTGTGGCCAACATTTACAAGAATGGCCTTTTCCCCAAGTCTGAGGGTGTTTCCTGCAAATTGAAGTCTATTTAGCAGAGGACAAATTTCATTTACCTACCTCTCCCAGGCACTTAAGATATTTACATAATAAACATCAGTGATAGCCTTTGTCCAGCTCAAGGCCCTAGGTTCAATCCTCAGTAGCAAAAAAAATGCTGATTTCCAACATGAAAATATATGTAACAAGCATCTAGTTGAGTCTTTAGTTCCTGTTTTTAAAACACGGGTTTTAATATAATTTTGGCTTATTTTTTCTTTAATTCTCTCGCAGTTGCTTGGGATTGAAGCCCTTAAATATAACCCTTTCCTTCCCCTCACATACTTACCTCTCCAGTTTCAAGGAATTCTTCTGCAGGCTCTTATTCTCTCTTTCCGTGGAGTACACCTAAGGGAGCCAAGCTTTGTGCTGGGCACTCTGAGGAGAAGAGGAAACAAGATAACAAAAGATAACCCCAGTCCCCTAGCATTTGACAATCAGAGGCCAGAGGAGAAAACCATGCTTTCGCCACACCATACAGGAAATGCTTCTGAGAGGTCAAAAGACACCGTGCTTCTGACTCAGCAACTACAGGAAAACGATGCTTCAATAATAGGTGTGAAATGAAAGAGGAGGAAGAGGGGGATTCCGGAACCAAGTCTTGCAGTGTGAGATTCAGATTCCGTCTGAAAGGAGTGCAGATCCTTCCAGAACTCCCTTTCTCCTTTGGGAGCCAACACTGAAACAAGCCACCTTTTTGATAAAGCCCCTTGCTGCATGAGCAGAGTTGAGCTCCCTTGATCCCACCCTTCTTCAGGTGGGCTCCAGGACCTCAGCCAGGAGTCTTCATGAAGGAGGACTTCCAAGATTAAGTCTCTGACTAGAGGATGAACAATTCGTATACTAATTTCTTTAATTTTTTAAATGAACTGTCTTTCAGAAAGAGATGGTCATAAGGGCAAAGCAATCATTTCAATGGAATTAAAATGTGATGGCAGAAACAGTTGAGCTTAGATTGCTTTAATTCATCCTTTGGTCTTATGAGAAGCAAGTACTCTATACTAGGGGAAAGGGGTTCAAAAAGAATAAAGAAATGTGGATTTGGCTTCAGAAGCTGACTGACTAGATAGAAAATTTTATCCTTGAGTGTGTCTGAAGATATGATTAAAATAAACTAAATTAGTATAGTTTAGTTTTAGCCAGTGTATCCTCCCCCAAGACTTTTTCGGGGGGGGGAATCTTCAGATTTTTAAATGATCATGGCCAAATAGACAAAAAGTAGGATCTACAGGAGTTATTTGGATAGGATGGGGGCTTTCTGACCCAGCAAATTCAGCCCCAGAACCCAGTGATCTAGGAAGTCTTGGTGTACCCAGTGACCTTGACTGGCCTGAAGTGGTCTTGGGCTATTGGTGGCAAGGACCTAGGCCGAGATGAGTCCATGTGTGCCTTAGCTGATGGGATTTCGGCCCCAGGATTCACCATACCAAATTTTCCTCACAGACCCCACCACCACGACTCAGTCCTAGCCTCTGAAAAACAGTTATAGGCAATGGGCTCTGTGTTTGGAGCATAGCAGGCCTCAGACACTTTGTTCAGTAGCTGAGCCCTGAAAGCCAGGCTCTGAGGCTATCCTTATTGTGAACACCGCTAGCCCCGGGCTGAGGCTCGGCGCTGACCCGGCCATAACTGCCAAGGGCCTGACAATGGGCACATCTGTCCTTTCTCCAAGGGATAAAAGCACCTAAGCAGACAAGGCTCTGCCTTTTGTTACGGACTTTTTCTTTCTTTCTTTTGTAAATAAAAGAAAGCCGCGGCATGTGGCGGCCGGGTGTGTGTCCCACACTGGGGGCCTCCCCACGCGTCCCCACCAGGCTAAAGGCCCGGGTTCAATTCCGGATTGGAGCGTGACTGTGACAGGGGCGCAATTATGCCCAGAGCTGAATTGATTTTCAAATCTGGAGGCTTCTTGCAGGGACGCCGGGAAGAGGAAAGCGTCCCTGCGGGCCAAGCAGAGACCAGCCCTGCTGCGTGCACTTTGCCTGCGTGGGTTCTCCTCCCGAATAGCAGCAGCCTCTAGGTGCTTTTCCATGAAGGCTATAGAGTAACTAAAAGACCAACCCCCATGTTAACCAGGGAGCCCATTCAGGAACTCTCTTTAGTCCACCTCACGATCCTCCAAGCAGAGTTAACAGAAGTGGAGAGCCGCCTTAATTGGGAGCATGATAGAAGACCTCTCAAGTCTGGGACAGCAAGGTGTGGCCTCGATCCAGACTCGAGGCACTGAATGATCCTCTGCCCTTGGTTCAGATAGGGAAAGGTGGATCTAGGAGTACCCAGGAGGATCGTAGGTTCATCTGCGGCCACGCTGACGTAGGCCTTTAAGGTATACACCTCTCAGGACCCATAGCCCAGGCATTTAAGGATGGGGAATGAGCTCGCCTCCAGCGACCTTCCAGGGAATAAAGCCCAGGGGGGCGAGTGGAAGAGTGGGCGAGGGCCATGGCACAATCCCCGGCCCCTCGCGGGTAACCTACACAGACGAACAGCCACTCAGACCCAGGAACTTTAACTCTCTAATCTAGCTGACCCACTGTGACCGGAGCCAGGCAAGAGACTCTGGAACTAGAAAGCGAGAGGGAGGCAGTGAGGAAGACCGGAGGAAGCAAACCTCCCGGGACTGTGGCAGCGGCTCCAGGTCGCGCTCTGCGCGCGTCCCGTGCACGTGC
Organism: Dicrostonyx torquatus; assembly: GCA_028555095.1. Classification (NCBI taxonomy): domain Eukaryota; kingdom Metazoa; phylum Chordata; class Mammalia; order Rodentia; family Cricetidae; genus Dicrostonyx; species Dicrostonyx torquatus. Next base: position 14,361,293 of record JAQHUG010000010.1, read on the forward strand.
GCATCGCTCCGGGGCCATCCGGCGCCACCGAGAAAGCTCGCTGTCCCCCCCCCCCCCCGTTCATTTGTTCTGGGACGTCACGGATCCCTTGCTCTGGGACCGAAGGGGCGGGGCCTAGAAGCGCGCATGCGCGTTGCGCCCGGCGGGCGTGAGGGCGGGCAGCGGCGGCGGCGGCGGCTACCGAATCGCGGCCACAGTCTGCAACAGTAACCGAGCCATGGCTCGAGCTGGCGGGCGGCGCAGGCAAACAGCAACCACGGCAGGCGCAAGGGCCGCGTTAAGGGAGCCGGGGGCAGCACGATTCTAAGGAGAGGGGCGAGAGGGGGCCGGGCTGGGCAAGCTAGGGGGCACCGCGCTCTCCCAACAGCGCGGATCCTTTTTGGAGATTAATATTAAAAAAAAAAAAAAAAGCAGAGGGGAAGGTGGGAGCAAGAGAGAAGGCGAGTCACACAGAGAAAGAGCGAGAGACACAGATCCCCACAGTGAGAGAAAGAAAGGCCACAGTCGCCGGCAGCCGATGTGAAGACTGGACTCCGTGTGCCCCTCGCTGCCTCTGCCCGGCCACATCGATGTTGCAGCCCGCTCGCCCGCATCACGATGAACGCGCAGCTGACCATGGAGGCGATCGGCGAGCTGCACGGGGTGAGCCATGAGCCGGTGCCCGCCCCTGCCGACCTGCTGGGCGGCAGCCCTCACGCGCGCAGCTCCGTGGGGCACCGCGGCAGCCACCTGCCTCCGGCGCACCCGCGTTCCATGGGCATGGCGTCCCTGCTGGACGGCGGCAGCGGAGGCAGCGATTACCACCACCACCACCGCGCCCCTGAACACAGCCTGGCTGGCCCCCTGCACCCCACCATGACCATGGCCTGTGAAACTCCCCCAGGTATGAGCATGCCCACCACCTACACCACCTTAACCCCTCTGCAGCCGCTGCCGCCCATCTCCACTGTGTCCGACAAGTTCCCTCACCACCACCACCACCACCATCACCACCACCACCCACACCACCACCAGCGCCTGGCGGGCAACGTGAGTGGTAGTTTCACTCTTATGCGGGACGAGCGCGGGCTGGCCTCCATGAATAACCTCTATACCCCTTACCACAAGGACGTGGCTGGCATGGGCCAGAGCCTCTCGCCCCTCTCTGGCTCCGGTTTGGGCAGCATTCACAACTCCCAGCAAGGGCTTCCCCACTATGCTCATCCTGGAGCGGCTATGCCCACCGACAAGATGCTCACCCCAAATGGCTTTGAAGCCCACCACCCTGCCATGCTCGGTCGCCACGGAGAGCAGCACCTCACGCCCACCTCGGCCGGCATGGTGCCCATCAATGGCCTTCCTCCGCACCATCCCCATGCCCACCTGAATGCCCAGAGCCACGGACAGCTCCTGGGCACAGCCCGGGAGCCCAACCCTTCGGTGACCGGCTCGCAGGTCAGCAATGGAAGTAATTCAGGGCAGATGGAAGAGATCAATACCAAAGAGGTGGCTCAGCGTATCACCACCGAGCTCAAACGTTACAGCATCCCACAGGCCATCTTCGCGCAGAGGGTGCTCTGCCGTTCCCAGGGGACCCTTTCGGACCTGCTGCGAAACCCCAAGCCCTGGAGCAAACTCAAGTCCGGCCGGGAGACCTTCAGGAGAATGTGGAAGTGGCTACAGGAGCCGGAGTTCCAGCGCATGTCCGCGCTCCGCTTAGCAGGTGAGCCGACGGGCGCGTGGGCGAGATAAGGGACTGAAGGTGGGAGGGAATGAGAGAAGGCTGGGCGCGCTTCGTCCCGCTCCGCCTCCCCTTTCTTTCCTAGACCTGGAAGAGCCAGCTTAGGCAACCGACCTTCTCCTCCAGGGGCTCAGTGCATTGGGCTGTGGGAGGCTTCGAAGACTGAACAAGGCGGCCACCGTGGCTTCGGGGTCGCATTTGTGCTCAGGGACAGAACTGCAGGGTTTTGAGCCTCAGGCCGGGAGACTCTTAGAACCTGGTGGAACACTGGTTGTGTGGTTCTCAGCGGAACACAGCGGGTTTAGGAAGGGACGAAGAAAACCTAAAACTAGCTCGGGTTGCACAAGGCACATACCCGGCGCGGGACTGGCGCTACTCAAGCTGCCAGTCAATATTTGGCTGAGCTGCTACGGCGACCCACTCTTGCCCCGTTTTATTGGCGCCGCACGTCCGGGGAGCCGCACTTCGATAGGGTGTGTACACAGATTCCAAACCTGCAGACGATGTGTGCATGGCGGGCTGCTTCGGAAGGGTAACCACACATGGGCTGCGCGTGTAACCGACTGTGGAAAGGAGAGGGACAGAGAGAGACAGTGACCAGGTCCCCAGGAACCTCCCGTTGAGCCCAGGGACCACCGCTGACAACTCGCTGTTTCGATTTTCGTGATTTTTCATCTAAGTCTCTGTGCTCTTGGGTGGGAGTGTGTAAATATTCCCCAAATCAGCAAGCCGGGTCTCCCAGTTGCAAACCCCTAGCAGGTTGTTTGATTTTGAGCACTGAAAGTCTCAGCTGCCAAGTGCAGGCACCATGCCTGACTCCCATAGTGGGCCAAGAGACCTAGTGGACAGCTGAGCCCAGATGATGAACCGCGCCAGGGATTCAGACACACTCGGCGACCCTTGAAGAGGCGAAAAGAGGGCAGCCTAGGGGCGGACTGTGTTCATGAGACCTGGGTGGAGGTTACTGCGTTGATTGACTCCTGTGTCCAAGTCCCCCACTCCCACCCCCACCACCCCGCCTCAAGCCACACACAGTCTCATCTGAGCCCTGCGCCCAGGTCTGAGTCTTGGTGAAGAGAAAGGTAAACGTTGGAATGAGGGTTTGTTAATTAACTGATCGTTCTCCATTAATTCGTCCCTAGAGAATGAGAGACAGTCAATCCTCTCTGAGCCGAGGGCACTGAGCCATTTCACCGACTAAAATCAAAGCATGAGGCCGAACCCCCTCCCCCACCCGGTGCCTACCAATGAGAAGCTGGGGAAAGGCAGGTGCGGACTAGCCTGGGATCCTAGCCCGCGCAGGCTCCCCTAGTGTTCCCTGCATCTGGGCTCTAGAGGCCTTCGGTAGTAGGTGCCAAGCTGCTTTGGCCTCTGGCTGTCCAGAATTTCCAGGCTAGCTCACTCAGTCCTTTGCTCTAAAGTTCCCAAGACAGGCTAGGGTTAGTATGCCCAGGAGTGAGGTGAGGCAAAGGACAAGGCGACCTGGGCCGACCGAACGCAGTGCCTAAGCCTCATGGTTCCACTGTGACTTAACGTGGTGTTGGAGCCCCTGGTGGGCCCATTGAGGCCCCACCATGCGGCTGATCTTGCTGCTCTCCCCACTGTTCCGTCGTCTGAAGCCAGGGCTCCCGACTTCCAGGCAGGTAGTGAACGCCCTGAGGCTAGCCTGTGTGGGGCGCGGAGATGTGGATAAAAAGGCCATACTCTTTCGCTAAAATCCCATCCCACCACTTGGTGAAGACCCTCCAGACATCAGTGACACCCCACATAGTCTTCTGTCACACCCTGGAAGGAGGGACTGGTCGGTCCTGTGCTGAGTGTCTAGTCCTGGAAACCTAGCCTGTCTATCCTGTGCAAGGCCCTCTGACCTTCCGATAAGAAAGCTGAGTTGGGGAGGGTGCTGGGGAGCCCTGTGAATGAAGACTAAGTTCTAGAACCTGCACACCAAAGGCATGAGTTGGGTGCTGAGCAGGTGCTCATGGGACCCAGAAGGTCACCAAAGGGTGTCTGTACACTAGGTCCAAATGACTAGCTCTGTTATTCTTGGCTCCAAGCATGTGGCCTTTTCCTAGAATGTGTGGAAAGTAGGAGGCTTGAGCTGACACCCCATCCCAAGGACACTGGGTGTCCTGAGATGGAGTGGATTACCCTCTCTTTCATTTTTGTTTCTGGAACATAAAGGAGTGAGAAGATTGGAACCTAAGTCTGCGATGAGCGGCAGGGTGTTCTCGCAAGAAACCCAGAATCATCCATTCCGCCTCCAAAGTCAAGGTCCATTTTTGAGCGAGTAAAGAACAACCAGCCTAGTTTCTTCTTCTTCTTCTTCTTCTTCTTCTTCTTCTTCTTCTTCTTCTTCTTCTTCTTCTTCTTCTTCTTCTTCTTCTTCTTCTTCT
>JAQHUG010000010.1:14377626-14400318 GCA_028555095.1 Dicrostonyx torquatus
AACTCAGGACCTTTGGAAGAGCAGGCAATGCTCTTAACCTCTGAGCCATCTCTCCAGCTCTGTATTGTCATTTTTTTAAGGTTGATTCTTATTAGATACCAGTTTTGTCAGGGAAAGGTAGTCCATTATGAGCAGAGTGTAGGGAGAGACAGAAGGTCTGGGAAGAACTGCTGAATTCCTGAGCCTCTGCTCTAGTGCAGTCTGCTCAAGGAAGACCTAAAGGCACTGCACACTTGTCCAGGAAACAGGGCTGGTGGAGAGAGACAACAGGCTGTTCCTATGCTCCTTCCAGGAGCTGAGGGTGTTCAATGTGTGTTGCAGGAAGAAGTCTAGGTGTAGTGAAAGGAAACTTCTAAAGACCTAGAGATTGTAATGGGATTACGTCCGAAGTCAGGGCAGCAGAAACAGAATGCATGGAGCCTGAGCTAAAAATCCCTCTGTAGTTGTTTGTTTGTTTTTAAAATAATTTTCTCTCATGTAGTTCAGGCTGACCTCTGACACACTCTGTAGCCCAGGCTGGCCTTGAGCGTCTCATCTTCCTGCCTTCACCTCCCCAGTGAACTACAGGCGTGAGTTGCCCATACCTTTTGTTCTCTGCAGATGTCTTGGATCTGAATTACTATAAAGCTGGCAGCTTCTCTCTTCCCCCAGCTCAGCAACACCTTCCCACCAGCAACAAAAGCATCTTCCAGTCTCTGACTTCAGTAATGGAGAACAAAGCACCGTACACCTCACACTCCTCCAGGGGAGAATATAAGATTGGTGGAGAAATAGAGAAAGGAAAGATTCCCAGGTGCAGCATGATGTAGCCATGCACGCCTGTGTCCCCTGCAGTCTAAGGCTGAGGCAAGAGGACTAGGAAGAAATTCAAGGCCAGTCGAGCTACATAGCTTGACTGATTTTTAAAAGGTTGGTCCTGAGAATTTAATACCAAGTGGCTTTTATTTACTTTCTCCTACTTCTGGAATAGCCCATAGCCTTGTTCAGTGTGCATAGGGACTGTAAACAAAATCTCTAACTTCTTTTCATCTCTTTCAATTGTAAAGTTCACTCACAATTTCAAGATCCCTGTAGGAAGAGTTAATTCTAATACACTCTCTTCTAACTTGAAAGCTATCCTGATTGTGTGCATCCTTTCTTCTCTGGGTGAGTCTCAGAGACCAGCAGCATCACCTAGGAACTCTGGGCTTAGCCCTGACCTCCTGCATCTAAGTCTGCATTTTCACAGGGTCCCCAGGAGGTTCCTATATGTGTACAGTCTGAGAAGGACTATAGAAAAGCCTATAGCGTGTCCCTATTCTTTTATTTGCCCAAACACTGACTGACTAGAGATGCTCATGCACCAGGCACTGGACAAAATACAGGCACACAAAAGAGGAACCTTAAAAGTACTAATAGACACCTTGTGTGTCTGTATAGGTCAGGGGCCTCTGGCAGCCGGGGCTAAAGGCAGCTGTGGCCAGTTGTGAAATGAAATGATCAGGTTTGTGATTTTTGAAAGCATCCTGGAATGGAGGGGGCAGATGAACAGCTGAGTAGTAGCTAAGAGAGATAGGCTGCAAACATGGGGGTGGGGAGTAAAGTTTGAGAGCTACATCTAAAGTAAGATGGAGCAGGCATCCTGGGCACGGGTCTGGTGGGGACTAACTCCCATGACCCTGTCTTGGGAAGATGGGCATTTGGGTACCTTTACCTACAGAGCAACTGTGATGGTCTGGTAGTCAGTCCTTCCCACCCCCAGCCAATTGCTGCCTCTGAGGACATAGGATTCTTAAGAACAAATGCAAAGGATCAAACACACCCACCCCTGTTGTTAGAGGAACAAAAGTAACCCTAAGAACAGGGCACCAATCTGTCAGCAAAGACTACGTGTGTGTGTGTGTGTGGTGGACAAGTGCTGGCCAGTTTTGGTTGAGTTGTGAGTCACCCTGTGGTGGGAACAGCACTCTAAACACAAGCATTATTTCATCAGAAAGAGAATTCTGCTTTTCTTTAATCTAGTTGTCTTAGTTTGCTTTCTTTTGCCGTGATAAAATACTGTCCAGAACCAAACTGGGACAGGCATGGTGGTGCACGCCTTTAGTCCCAGCACCCAGAAGGCAGAGACAGTCAGATCTCTGTGAGTTCCAGGCCAGCCCACCCTTATTAAAATACAAAACAAACTTGGGAGGGAAAAGAGTTTCTATTACAGCTTCCAGTGCATCATGAAGGAAAGTCAAGGGAGGAATCAGAGGCAGAGAACGAACACAGAAACTGAGAAAATGTGGCTCACTGCTTACCATCACTAACTCATAGATTACTCAGCCTGCTTTCTTACACAACCCAGGACCATCTGGCCAGGGGTGCTCAAGATGAGCTGAGCCCTCCCACTATTAGTCAAGAGAATTTTCCATGGACTTGTCTACAGGCCAATCTGATAGAGGAATTTTCTCCACTGAGATTCTTCCTCCCAGATCACCCTGGCTTATATCTAGTTCACAAAACTACCCAGTACCTGAGTTACTTGCATTATTGTCCCATGAGCCCCAAAATGAAAGAAGGGTTGTTTCCAAAAATAAATATTCATTTTTTCATATATATCTTATAATGATAATTTTTAAAAGGTTAAACATAAATAGGCATATAAAGTTTTCTTCCTAACCTGTTCTCCTGTTATTAAGGTTGTCACTATACTTTTGTGTGTTTTCAAGTACTCCATACTAAAGCTAATAATATAACACTTTAAATTTTGGTATGTATCATCCCATCAGGAATATCTGGAAGGATATTCATGCACAAAAAGAGTTGGTTATCTGTACAGGGATGTGGGGTGGGGCAGGGGACTTCTGAACCTGATTCTTCTGTGCTCTCCAAAGAGAACCTCTGTGTGTGTGTGTGTGTGTGTGTGTGTGTGTGTGTGTGTAGGGTGGGTGGTCTTCTCTGTAAATAATTAAAGCCTTCTTCATCCCTCAAAGTAGAAGTTTCTAGAGGAAATGGAGAATGTGTCTTGTTTTAATTCTTTTGACATTTCTAGAAATGTTTGTTTCCACATCAGGCAGCATCCCAGTGGAGCAGGCTGAGGGACAAAGTAGTGAAGTGATGCAAGGTGACCATGCTCTAGGGAGATGGAAAGTGATCCCAACTTCAACAGGGTTCCCTCTATTCCAGGTTATCTTTGAAAAGCCATGCTCTAGGAAGATGGAAAGTGATCCCAACTTCAACAGGGTTTCCTAAATTCCAGGTTATCTTTGAAAAGCCCTGCTCTAGGGAGATGGAAAGAGGTCCCAACTTCAACAGGGTTCCCTCTATTCCAGGTTATCTTTGAAAAGCCTCTAGGGAGATCGAAAGTGGTCCCAACTTCAACAGGGTTCCCTCTATTCCAAGTTATCTTTGAAAAGCTTCCCAGGGGTAGAGAGATGGCTCACAGGTTCAGAGAGCATCCAGCTCTTGCAGGGGAGTTGAACTTCCAGCACCCATACCAACTGACTCACAATCACCTATAATTCTAGCTCTAGGGAATCTAATGCCCTCTTCTGGCCTCCACAGGCACTGCATCCACAAGCACACACACAGAGGCATACACAGAATTAAATATAAAAATTATGAATAAAAATGTCTCGTGTTATTGCATTTATACTGGAATATTTGAGAACACATAAAAGAATAACAGAGGACATAATAATCCCTAGTAATTCCACCATTTCCCCTTCCCAAACTAATATGAGTAGCATTCATTCATTCATTCATTCATTCATTCAATAGATCTGCAATACCACACAGCACACATTCTGCCTTTGCTCTCAGAGAGCTTAATGCCAGAAAACATTTATGAATCTTCTATTTTATAGTTGTGCTATAATTTATTTAATCAATCTCCTATTTTTAGACACTTACATTGGTCTATAAACTGCTCAGGGAAATAAAGTTTTATGGTTTTATATTTTAGAAGTATCATAATTCACATGTCCTCTCCAACAACCATTCCTATCCTTGAATATTTCACTTATTTAGGGCTTTTGCATTATCGAATGAGACAGCAGCCTACAGTATTATAGATAAAGTTTTACCAAAGATTTTCAAGATGTTTTTCCTCTAAGCATTTGATGCCCACATTGAAACTTTAGAAAGTATAAGATTATAACAAGGAAACAATGCAAAATTGTTCATTATTCTAAAACCAAGAGAGAATACCTTTCTGTATATTGGTTTAGTTCTTTCTTGCTTGAAAAAGCTGTAACACTGTTGTTAATTCTTTGAGAATTTCCTACACTGGATTTCAATCACATCACCCACACCCACTTCTCCTAACTCCTCCTAGATTTCCCTTACTCTCCTTACCCTCCAAACTTCATGGCCTCGATTTAAAAAAAAAAAAACCACTGAGTCTAGTTTATGCTGCCCACATTCTCATGGGTGTGAGGCAATTGGTGGTTAGCAAACCAACCAAGAACCCCACAATTAAAGGGAACTGACTCTCTCTCTCCCCAGAAACTGTCAACAGTTCATAGCTCCTCAGTTGGGGTGAGGGCTTGGGAACCCCTTCCCAGTCCATGCTGGAGTGTTGGCTGGTTGGTCTTGTACAGGTCTTCTCTTGGCAGCCATAGCTGCCGTGAGCATGCGAGTGCAGGGGTCCGGCCATGTCCAGAAGACGCTGTTTTGCTCCAGTCCTCCCTGACCTCTGGAGCCCACACTCTTTCCTTCTAGCTTTTTAATGGCATGTGTGTAAATGGGCACTTGCCACAGGTCGGATGATCTGAGTTCAATCTCCTGGACCCTCATGGTAAGAGGAGAAAACCAGCTCCCCCAAGTTTTCCTCTGACCTCTACCTGCTCTCTCTCTCTCTCTCTCTCTCTCTCTCTCTCTCTCTCTCTCTCTCACACACACACACACACACACACACACACAAAATAAATACAATACAATAAAAATAAAAGTCGCATATAAGATATACCTTAAGTTTTTATTTTATTACAAAATTAACTTGATAGAGTATTTATAATCAAACATGCCTCAATCAGGATCACAGAAGCTGTTTAAATCTTCATTTGAAACTCATTCCAAATTACGAAACTCTGCAAAGATATAATAGAACAAAGGCTTTCCGAGTACCCTTCTCACCAATGAACACTGGCCGTGGCTAGTGTCCTCATTGCTTCATATTTGCTCTCTTCCCATGTAGGTTTATTTTTCTTGAAGGCAGGCTACATTCATCATGGTCCCTTACCTCAAAATACCTAAGTGTTTTCCTAAGGACAGGAGTATTCTCATGGTCGGTCACTGCTCAACTTTGTCAGGTGACTCTGTGATGTCCTTAGAGCATGGTTCTCCAGTACAGAATTCCATCTCGGATTCTACTGTCACAGCTCTTTTGCTTCTTCTACTGTCAAATGTTCCTCTTCCATCTTCCTCTATCTTTTACCAAGCTTGCACGTTTGAGGAATGCAGAGCTCCCTTAAATTTTTATTTTTTGTTTACATACATTCATTCATTTGTCTGTTTGTAGGTGTGTGTGCATGTGTGTATGTGTGGGGGTGCGAGCATGCGAGAACACCTATGTGGAGGTCAGAGGACAATTTGCAGAAGTTGGGTCTCCCTTTCTAACAGGTGGGTCCCAGAAATTGAACTCCAGTCAAGTTACCTTTATTTTCAGCCCCCGTAGAATTTGCTCATTCTCCTGTGTGTGCTTCTGTTTCCTTGTGCTTCCATTGAGCTTCTGCTCTCTTACCCAGAAAGCGGCATGGGTGGCAGTGTGCCTTCTCTGAGGATCACAACTGGAGGCCCCCAACTGTCTGTTCCTCACTTACCTGGTGAGTGTGTTTTGTTTACCCAAAGTCTTGTCTAATTCCTATACTGTGTAATCACTGGGCATTTTCCCCTTCCTTCCAATTAAAAAGAAGTCCATGGGTGATATTTTAAGACGGTGCACTATTCTACTTCTCCTCAGAATTCTCTATCTATTTAGCACCTGCTGAGCTTTGCCTGGTCTAACTTTCCATCCTCAGCATTTTTGCACGTTGGGCAGGCAGTCCTCAGCCTTCTCTCTCTCTCTCTCTCTCTCTCTCTCTCTCTCTCTCTCTCTCTCTCTCTCTCTCTCTCTCTCTCTCTCTCTGTCACTTACTTACCCGTTTACTATTGGTGTGGACTCCGTTCCTTTTTTTTTAATCAACAATTTGCAATGTGTTACTTGCCTTTAATTATTTTGGAGCTCAAGTTGTCCCAGATGTGACTGATGGGAATCCCTTTAACATCCTTGGATGATGTGAGCCCCTTCTATGTTCTGTGACATGTTCTCATTTTTTTTAAACAAACTTTTCAACATAAAAAAGGCATTCCAAGTTCCTTTCCCGAAGCTTTGGATTTGCCCCTTCTCTGATGAGTCGTGGCTTATGCTGGTTGATAAGGCGTTAGAGACTGAGAAGAGCTGAGTACTACGTATGCATGAGCTTTAAGCATGGCTTTGTTTCTCCACTCTCTCAGCTAAAGCTGCGAAGAATATATACACACAGCTATGCATAGACACATCCATGAATACCCTTAATATTTATATTTGTGTTACATTCATTTATTTTTATGTGTATATGCTTATACTCATGAACATATGTATATGATATGACTTGGGTAAAAGTTCAGAGGACAACATATAGTAACCAGTTCTCTCCTTCCACCATGTGGATCCTGGAGATGAAACTAAGATTTTTAAGCTGATGACAAGCTTCTTTACCCTTTGAGCCATCTTACTGGCTTTGTGTGTGTGTGTGTGTGTGTGTGTGTGTGTGTAAAACCATAAATTTATATCAATATCTACATCCACACATTTATGAAATATTCCCATGAACTTTTTTGCCATTCCTCATGGCCTATTTATATATCCTTCAGTCTACAGTAAGAAGTCTGACACCCAATAATCAATTATCATTATATTCCTCTCATATGTGTTTGTGTGCATTTGCACATGTGCACGTGTACACGCACACACACACCCACACACACACCACATTTGTTTGATCTTGTAGCAGATTTGTTTCCAAACCTGTTTTTTGATAGGAATAACTCTCAGCTCTTCCATCAAGCATACCCCACTGCATCACTTGGCTTCTTACAAACCCCGCTGAACCACATATGTGCTGTCTACAAGCACAATTTCAATTCTTGGTCTAAAATATGGCTTCGTTGGTAGAATGCTGGGTTTGTTCCCCAGCACTGCATAAACTGGACATAGTAATTCCAACACTTGGGAGGTACAGGCAGAAGGATCAGAAGTTCTGGGTCATTCTCAGATACATAGCAAGCTTAGGTCAGACTGAGCTACAAAAGACCCTGTGTTAGGAAAAAAAAATCTAATTATTCTGTACCCTTAACTAGGTATATATTGATCAGTTACACTCCAGACATAGCAAGGATGATCATAGTCTATCTTAGCCTTCTGGGACTCGGAGCCTTAACTTGCACACCAATTGTCTGTGAGAGGTGTGGTTACTTTACTCTCAACTCATTTTGGGGTCTCAGACCAGCCTAATTCCTCAACACCTTCTGCCTCTCCAGCTCCATCCTTCCCACTTGTTCCCTGCCTGGCCTTGAACTGCCTTCTGATTCAGGGCATCTCAATTTCCTTCTCCCAAGGACTCAGCTGACTTCTACTGATTTTTTTTCCTTTATGTCTTTTTGGATTTATTTTTTTATTAGTTTATGTGTATGAGTGTTTTTCCTGCGTGCGTGTGTGCGTGTGTGTGTGTGTATACGCACTTGGCATCTGCAGAGGCCAGAAGAGGGTGGCGAATCAGAGGGGACTGAGTTACAGACAGTTTTGTCACCACTAGGGTGCTGGGATTCAAATGCAGGTCCTCTGCAAGAGCAACATGTGCTCTTGACCACAGAGTCAACTCTCCAGCCCCCCGCTAATTTCTCTAAGGCCACTCTAGAAACATCTCCTCAATAGTGGTAACCTATTTCAAAAGTAACGAACTGTTACTCTTGAAAAGGATTTTTGAAATTTGATACTAAATTTTGTCTTAAATGTCTCTACTTTACACAGGCCCACGTCTAGCTCATTTTTATAACAAGAATGCTGAAAAAATTAAAATCTGTGGTCTAGCCTTTTTCTTGTTCTTTCTCTCTTTCTTTTTTTCTTTCTTTCTCTCTTTCTTTCTCTTCTTCTTCTTCTCCTCCTCCTCCTAACTATATAATAGATTGTCTCCATTCTAGTGGGAGAGACTGATGTGAGGTGCTCTGTTATCACAGGAGTCAACAATTTTCCCTGGAACAAAGAAGGCATAGAAGAAAGGGAAATGCTGGGATTTGGTCTTAGCTGTATAAGGAATTCTTTCTCTGGAAAGAAGGAAAACCAGCATCCTGGGTGGAGGAAACAGTGTAGACAAAGGTGTAGAAGCGTGAAGGTGCTTAGTGCATCTAGGCACAGCCCTCAAGCAGTGCAGAGGGCATGGTGGGTATGGTGGGCGTGGGCATGATGGACATGGTGGGCAGTGAGTGAGTGGGCAATAGGGGAGAGAAAGATGAAGAGGGTTGAGGACAGAATATTAAGATCCTTGGACACTGAGGTAGAGTAGTCATTGAGCTTTCTTTGTGTGCTTCAGGAGACTTCTATGAAGTTCATTTTTCATGCACATTATTGGCATATTATAGACATTTGCAGTATGGATATATAGTCATCTTTCCAGAAATACAAACAAGGCAGACTTCACTTGTTTGAAACTAACTATAGGAGATTATTTTGGTTAAAATTTTTGTGTATATGTTGTATACATTTATGTACACAACTGTGCACAGCCATGCTGTCTGTACTCAGAGGCCAGAGGAAGACATCAGATGCCCAGCTCCATCACTCCTTATTCCCCTGAGACAGTCTCTCACTGAACCTGGAGCTAGACTGGCAACCAGTAAGCCTGAGCAATTCCCCTGGCTCCACAGCACTGGAGTTACAGGCATCTACTGTCACATCCATCTTTTTATGTGAGGGTTGGGAATTCAAACTCAGGCCCCCATGATTATAGAGCAAAAGTTTTTACCTGCTGAGTCATCTCCTTTCCCTGGAAAGTGTAGTTTTTATAGTTCTGTTTATATATATATATATATATATACATACATACATACATACACATATATATGTATGTATGTATATATAACATATCACTTTTAGTTGTTATGAATACTATAAAATATATAGTACTAATTATAAAAAGTGGATCAATAAATTTTACAATTCACAATAGACCTACGTGAGCTAAAATGCAAAGTAAGCATGTAGTCCATCAGGCCAGCTATATATCTTAACTGACTTGCAGAACAAACATCATAACTGTAGAATCACACCAATTACTGAACTCCAGGTGATAGAAGGGCTTTTAATATTTTTAAATTATGTGTATGTATGTGGACATAAAGTCCTCAGTTCCACATCTCTCCTCTTCCACATGGATGCTAAAAGGACTTCTTTTCCTAGTATGTCCCACGTCACGCTCATCTCTGCTTACAGGACTAAGGCTCAGTTTGAGTTACGTGAACGGTGAGACAAGGGGCTAGGGAACAGAAGGGCTTACCAGCTGATCTAAAAGATGGCAGTTCAACTCACACTTCTTGAGGAGTCCATTTCTTTTCTGGGTTGGGGAGAGGGTTGAGACAGGATCTTGTAATGTAGCCTGGACTTGCCACCCTCAGCAATCCCCATAACCCAACTTCCTAAGTGCTGTCATTCCAGGCATGTGCCACCAGGCTGGGCTCAAGCTGTCCGTACCTTACACAGAGATCTGTCAGTACTTGACCGGCTCTGCCCTGCCTGCCATGCCCCAAGGTCATGGTGGTTGTTGGCATTATCAGGTCATGGAGCTACATTTCATTTTTTTTCCCTTGAAGAACATGACCCAGGTTGGTAGAAGGATTTTATTAGCTCTGCAGCAGAATCGAGGCTTCTGGTAGAGGGGTGCTTTTCTTCTGATGGGTCCTCCCAGACCCCTCTGAATTTACAGCACATACACCCTGAAAAAGAGCTTCTCTCTACCCACAACTCTGCTGTGTTCCAGCCAACCCTGGGACAGATATATTAAGGACACCAACCAGCACATTCAAACAATCGTCTACAACGGCAATGCAAAAGTAGAAACTAAGCTTCAAAGAGCAAGGACACACATATACCTATGTAACACATGTGTGTGTGCACAGATATTTTGAAGTTTGGTTTTATTACTTTTAATTAGGTTTATGTGTATGTCTACGTGTAGGTGTGCATGAGTGCAGTTGCCTTAGAGCAAAGCTTACAGGTGCCCTAGAGCTAAACGTACAGGGGTGAGCCACCGGACATGGGCTCTGGGAATCAAACTCAGGTCCCCTACAAGAGCAGCATGTGCCCTCCACTGCTGAGTCAGCCCTCCAGCCTCTATTTCTAATGCCTCAGCAGTCTAGGAAGACACAATGTTGAGCTGTTAATGGAGCCCGTGGTGCTTGTCATTACTTTAAGCTCTTGTATTCATGATTCATGAGGAGCAAGCGTTTGCAGAGCCGTCATTGGTTTATTTTGTTGTTGCTATTATTATTCGTTCACTGGAGGACAGGATCTCCCTCTGTAGCCCAGTGTGGCCTTGGACAGATTATAAGTTTGTACCACACCACTCGTGGCTTATTTGCTTTTTTTCAAAACCCGCAAAGGAGTCTAGGGATGCAGTCAGTAGATAAATTGCTTTTCTGGCATGCATGAAGCTAGATCGACCCCCAGAACTGCACAAATGGGATGTGGTAGCACATTCTTGGTTACCTGGTGAGTTCCAGGTCTGCCTAAAAAATTAAATCCTGTCCCAAACAAACAAGCAAACAATAAGAATAAGGAATTTAAAATCCATACAGGTCATAGATGGAAGTCACTGGAGGAGCTTTCCACCCCAACAGAGAGAAGGATTACCTGGGACATTATTTAATTAAGGTCATAATAGACTTTGGAAAGCAGAAGAGGAGCTTCAGCTCTGAGTGGTAGTTCCAGGGTCCTCAGAGGCCTTGCCTTGCTCTCTGCTCAGTGAAAGAGGTCTCTGGGGTCTGTCAGCTTCATAACAGAAGTTCAAGTCAGCAGAGACCTGAGCCCAGTGTCTGACTAAAGGAGGAAGGAAAGCATGGTAAATTGATATGCAAAAGAATTTACAGCGACAGGGACTGAACTCAGGGCCTCGTGTTTGCTAATTTGCAAACTTCTGCACTACTTGAGAGCTCAAGGTGTTTTGTTTTTTTAAATATTTATTTATTTATTATGTATACAATATTCTGTCTGTGTGTATGCCTGCAGGCCAGAAGAGGGCACCAGGCCTCATTACAGATGGCTGTGAGCCACCATGTGGTTGCTGGGTATTGAACTCAGGACCTTTGGAAGAGCAGGCAATGCTCTTAACCACTAAGCCATCTCTCAGCCCCGAGCTCAAGGTTTTAGTCACATCTATTCATATGTTCTTATTTAAAACTTATTACCATCCTGGGAAGCAAGAAATCCACTGTAAACAGGGACATTAAGCTAAAAAAAATAAATAAATAAATAAGGAACTCACACAGAATTGCATATCTTTAGTGGCCCCAGGACTATCCACTGTATCTTCTGAGTCCAGGTTTATTTAATTAGTATTCCATGTCCATTTGGCTTTGTTTTGTTTTTGTTTTTTGAGACAGAGTTTCTCTGTGGAGCTTTGGTGCCTGTCCTGGAACTAGCTCTTGTAGACCAGGCTGGCATTTACCTCACAGAGATCCGCCCGCCTCTGAGTGCTGGGATTAAAGGTGTGGCCCGCACCGCCTGGCTCCCATCTAACTTTGTAAATGTCCCCCAGGCCAAGAAATTCATACCCACATATTCCCAGACAGATTCCTGGTAAACTTTTGCACAACTCACCCAACACTTCAGACTTACTTTATTTTTAATGTATGTGTATGTATGTGTGTCTTGTGTGGGTATCCACACTTGAGTACGGTGCCTGCAGAGGCCCAAAGAGGGTATCCGATCACCTGGAAGATGGAGATAGAGGCAACTGTGAGCCGACTGATGTGAGTTGAGAGCCAGCTCCCAGCCCCTGTGAGAGCAGTAGGAGCTCTTAACGCTGAGCCATCTCCCCAGCCCCATCAGTCAACACTCTCGAGGCTGGATAGGGCTTTGGGTCCTTAAGGAAGGAAAATAGACAAGGTGGTGTAAAGACACAGGCCCAGAGCTAGTTCTAGGGTGCCGCTACACATCATGCTTCTAAAATGTGTTCCAGGGAAAAGCACCTTAAAATCTAGGTAGTGAGGAACTATGTGTGTCTTATCCCTGCAGTTCTAGAATATGGAAAAAAATGAGTGGGAGGAACACACTCATGTGTGAATATCCCAACAATGTCAAACATCTATAAACGGTTCTTCCTGGCCACTCCCAGTTTCCTGCCTTGATCTTGTTGTAGGTCAGCAACAACTCATAGACGAGGGCAGCCAACCACATATTGAGAAGCACTCCTCCATGGGAAACACGTCCTAAAATTCCCTGCAGAGAGGGCTTTCTGACAGCGTGAGCTGGGCACATTCCCACATTACAGGCTTGGGATAGTGGTGGCATCTGAATTAAATAACTCCCGCACTTGATCAGTTAGCATTGCCAAACTGACCTGACCTCACAACTCTGTTCACAGAATATTTTTTTTAACACCTGGAAGACTCATATTTTTCAAAACACAATTGGCTCTGCTTTGCATATTGTAGGCAAAGCAAGACCTTACACCTCTGGTCTTTCCCCACCGTGAACTCCCACTCCTCTGACCTCTGTTCCCTGAGTGATGTAATTACAGATGTGTGCTACCTGAACATGGCTCTTTTTTCTCTTTCTTTCTTTCCTTCCTTCTTTCTTTCTTTCTTTCTTTCTTTCTTTCTTTCTTTCCTTCCTTCCTTCCTTCCTTCCTTTTTTTCTTTCTTTCTTCCCAAGGTGCACAATCCATGCCTACTTCTGCCTCCTGCACAGTGTTCATATGAGTGGCCACACCCTTGAAGATCGAAGCTACCTGTGGCTGAGACATCTCCCACTACAATTTGCCACAGAATCCTGAAGGCACATTGGCTTGCCTCCTTCGTGGAGGGGACTCAAATTGGGACTTTGTGTATCTTCAGTAACCCCCAAACCCAGTTTTGCCCCCTCCCACTGCCTGTGTCTATCTTGTGTGTGCCTTCCTATGGGAGTACTTCCCTGCACTGCAGTGCCCCTGGCCCCTTGTTCCTGGTTCATGGCCTCTTCCCCCATGCATGTGTGGAGACTCAGACCTCTAGCTGCAGCTTTCCTGTCTGGATCTGGGTTGTGCCGCAATGTCTCCCAAAGCATTTCTCTCATTCATAATGTCTCTCAAGGACTCTAACAGTTATAATTCTATGTAAGCTTCCAGAAGTATGACTTTATTTCAGCTGGTTGTTTCTCTTCCCCTCTGGTAACCTTATGATTCCACATGAGCTTGTCTGTTCTCTATTCTAATTGGCAATTCTGACTTTTGCTATGTTCTCTACAGATATAAGCACACGCACTTACAGGTACCATCTCTAATAACCCCACAGGCTCTGAGCTCCCCTTCCAGCCTGCGTCTCTCAGGACGCCCTGGCGGGGGGTGGGGTAGTTAAGAGGCTAACCAGGTCCCTGCTCCAGCAGAGTTTCACCTTCCAGTCTCTGACCTTGCAATATCTACAGCTCTTGAAACCCTGGGGCAAAATATACTGACCCATGTTCCCCTGATATGAGTAGCATATGGTTTATGATTAGACATACTCCACCACAAAGGGTTTGGGTTGAATGGCTCTGAGAAATAGATAGGCTAGCATACATCGTGAGTCTCGGGGAAGAGGCTATGTGGGTAAGGTTTCTTCTCTAAGTTCTCTTGAGGTCAAGAGACCTCCTTTCAAAGAACCTGGAAGAGGTTCTTGCAGCTTTCATGCCACTTGGAAAACACTGGCTGTGGGTAACTTCAGGCCACAGAATCCTGCCAAGTGTCCAGAACCTCTTAAAGTCCTTCAAATGTGCTTCCCGATTCACTGGAAGATGGACATCTCTTCGTGAAGATTTTCCTTAGCTCTGCCTTTTGAATGATAGATAAGTTGAGGCTTTGCCCAATATTGTTATTTACTTTTCCATAAGTATGTGCTGTATAATTTATCATCTAGAGCCCTAATGACTTCCAATGCTGTATTTCTAGCTCAGACCTCTCCCCTGAGCTCCAGGCTCCATACATCCTGCTGTCTCCTGGACAACTACCTATCGGAGATCTTTAGCAGAATGCCCAGCCAGCACTTCCAATGCACTTTGTCCTATATACAAGTAATTACAGCCTCATAAAACTCCTTTCTATGTGTCCCACTATCTAACCAGAAACGTGGAAGTATTTTAAACTTTTCCTCCTTAGCTCACCACTCCCCTGCCACCCGCACCCCACCCCCACCCCAGCCAGGTTGTCAGGATGTCCTCTGAATTCCACCTCTTGAGAAGTACATCCCATTCCTCAGTTGTCACTGTCTAACTTTAGGTCTTCCCTACAGATATTGTCACCTGGCTTCTGTCTCTGCTCAGGGTTTGTGGGAGACAACCTCAGTGTTTCAGAGATTCACACACTGGGAGGAGATGGAGAACGCGTTAGAGAATTACGACTGTGGGGATGGGTGAACTTAGAGTGTGGTGGAGTTACACACACAAGCTACACACACTAAATAAATATAATTTTAAAAATTAAAAAAAAACCTGATATTCAAATTAGGAGCTAAAGAAACAGCTAAGTGGTTGAGAGCATTGGCTGGTCTTCCAGAGAACCCAAGTTCGGTTCCCAGAACCTGGGTCAAGGAGTTTGCCCCTACCTGTAACCCCAGCTCTGGGGGATCTGATGCCCTCGCCTTGCCTCCATTGGCACCTGCACTCATGTGTACATACCAGACACAGACACACATAATTTTTAAAGAATTAAATGTCCTTTTAGAAGACAAACTCAAACCTACCAGTTCATTTAGCCAGAGGCCTGGTGGAGCTGCCTGGCCTACCTAAGACACAGTGCGGAAACTGATGGATGCCAGGACCCACCCCCATTGTACAAAATTCCACCTGTAGTTCAGCTCTCTGTATTTCTATTAGACTTCTTCCCAGCCGTCCTTGGTGCTTTAGTCAGGGCTCAGCAGACAAGAAAGGAGGTTATGAGGAATGGCTGGCCAATCCCCCAGAGGGAATTCGTTCTAAACATCTTCCATGTTTCTTTGCAGCTTGCAAAAGGAAAGAGCAAGAACACGGGAAGGATAGAGGCAACACCCCCAAAAAGCCCAGGCTGGTCTTCACAGACGTCCAACGTCGAACTCTACATGCAATATTCAAGGAAAATAAGCGTCCGTCCAAAGAATTACAAATCACCATTTCCCAGCAGCTGGGGCTGGAGCTGAGCACTGTCAGCAACTTCTTCATGAATGCAAGGAGGAGGAGTCTGGACAAGTGGCAGGACGAGGGCAGCTCCAACTCAGGCAATTCATCATCTTCATCAAGCACTTGTACCAAAGCATGAAGGAAGAACCACGGACTAGAACCTCGGTGGAAAAGCTTTAAATTTAATTTAAAAAAAAAAAAGTTTTTAAAGACCAGGACCTCAAGATAGCAGGTTTATACTTAGAAATATTTGAAGAAATAAAAGTGGTATTTATAGTCCAAAGAAACCAAAGACTGAAGCTCATCTGCATTCTGACTTTGTTCCGAGAGACATACTTCAGCAGGGCAAGACTTGGCAAGAAAACGATGATCGGAAAAGCATTGGATCTCACACCTTCACCCGAGCACCTCACTGTGCGTGGCTGCTCAGCGGCTCAAAGCACAGTCATGTTTGAGCCGTTTAGCAGTCATCTTTTAAGATCAGACATTCTCATCTCTTCCACCACGCCACAAAGGTGGATAGTGTCTCAATATCTCGCATGGGTGGGTGTGCGGGTCCCTGCACACCCATCTGCCACCACCAGTGGTTAGGGACTCAGGCAGGGCTGGTCTTCAGGAAGGGTTGCACCATAGGAGTGTGACCAACACAGTGTGGGCTTTCTAAATTCATTGGATGTAAGGTGTAGTTTCTCTCATCTAGCCTAGTGTTTGAACCTGCCAGGCCCACAACCTAAACGCGGATTCAAACCCAGCGAAGAAAATTTGAATGGCGCCTAAACCAGTGCACTCTCTTTGTTTGTTAAGAAATGTTCAGATATTTTTTAAAAAATGAAACAAGAGTCCATCCATTTAAAAAAATATCACCCAGGTACCAAAGAACACACAATATTATAGTGCAGGTATTTTATTGCAATGATTTTAATAACCAAAGCTATTTTTACACAAGATACTATGTAAAGTTATACGTATGAACTGACCTAGCTGTAATCCACATGCCACGTAGATTCAGGACTATTATGTATGACTCTTGAAGCATTTGAGATGTGAGTTTTCAGACTAGCAAGGAAGAATGTAGCTTCAGGGAAGCAGTTACCACCACGGCAGAGAGGTCGACGCGGTGCACATGGGATCTGTAAATGTCACCTACATAGAGAAAAGACATAATGCATAAGCTACTCATAGCCAAGAAGATATGAGGACCCTTTCAGAGTAGGTTCCCGTATAAACACTAAGAAACTAAGCTTAATAGGACAGATAACTAAATTTTAAAAATTGTCCAAAGTGATCATTTTTAGTAAATGCCCTCCTTAAAAAAAAAAAACCTAGACTAATTTTGTTTAAATTGCTTTATGTACTTAGCACCAAATTTTTTTTAAATTCTTCCTAAACACTAATGAAGACAGCAGATCGATATTAATAACAATTACTTAGCCCGTATTTTGTAGCCATCCTAAAAAGCAATTGGACTAACTTTATTGTCATTTTCAGATGTCGTATCAGGCAGATGTCAGGAAAAGAACAGGTGCCACCGGGAAGTGGGAGCATAGGAGGCCTGCATAGAAAGAGCCAGAGCGCCAGCCTCACACAAGACTCTTGGTTCTTTCGGAATTAACAGATGCATTTTACTAAGCATAGCCCCCAAAGCATTTACATTCCTTCCCGCTAGAAACAACCCTGGAATTCTATCTCATGGTTTCTCCTCTCTGGCAGGGACCTAAATTAAACCTAAGCTTCCTAATCCAAGTTTTAAATTTTGACTTTTTCCAAATCATTTAGCTGGGGCCACACAGACCAAGGCAGGAAGCATAAACAAAGTTCTAGAAATCATTTGACACTCAGAAACACTCTGTCTGAACTCGGCTGAACTACAACTGATGTGAGCAGACAGTCGCTGCACAGGGAAGTCAGGAACGGGGTACCCTCAGTTACTATCACACCCAACTAGAGACAACACCAAAAGCTACCCTAACAGTAAGCTGTCCATTGAAATTCACTAAAATGCCAAACGAATTTTTTAAAAAAATAGTTAAAATTATATAAAACAAAATCTCACTCCTGGGGGTCAAGGGTCGGCACCCAGAGAGAGGCGCCTAAGCCAACCAGCAAACCATCGTCTCCTATCTGTTCACTGGCGATTGTGCAAAGGAAACCAGCAGGCGCCTTGATGTGTTTTGTCATACTATTTTTTAAAAGTTTGCCCAAAATGCAACTTGAGAGTTTTTCTCCTAAATATGGCACAATTCTAGTCCAATCATGAAAAACCAGGAAATTGCCACCTTTCAAGATTTGCCGAAGTTTTCAGTAGCATAAACAAAAGCTAAAAATAGAAATATTGTTTTCTCTTTTCATAGTGGAGGGAGCTGGGGAGTACAGGTGCATTTATAATTTAAGAGGGGACATAGCCTTATTTACTTAAAACAAGGGAATTAAAAATTCAGGGGAAACCTAACTGTGTCTATAGTCTTACCAACTTTCAATACTCCAAAAAAAAAAAAAGAGAGAGAGAGAAAGAGAAAGAGAAAAGAAAAAAAGATTCACTCAATCTGCAACTTAGCTTGGCTTTTACCGTGTTACTTCCATGATTAACCCAACTGCGTGTTTCAATTTTTTCAAGCCAATCATTTTGGTACTGTGGAGGCACAGTCTTCAAACAAAAAATATGACTACGTTTTAAAAATCCCACCATGATGGTTATCTGAGAAATAACCAGTTACCCTACTTGCTGACACCAAAGATGATTTCATACCAGCATTAAATTTGCACCAATTACACAATTTCAGGGCCTAGAGATATATTTTCTCGTAAACAAAGGCACAAGTCAGAGCCTGAAGAGCAATTTTCTTACTTGACTGAGCATACTCCAAACTTTTGCTTCTTAGAAACCGTAGCAGATACACTCAGCTTTCAGAAGCAATACCTTCTCACACCCTGTAGGAACAACTCTTTCTTTGCTTTGGAATCAGCATTCAGAGGTCATGTTTCCATTCCTGTTTTATGGCTCCGCTCATGTTCTACAGAGCAGATCTTGTCATTTCTCAGTTCTTTCACTCCGTCACCTCAAGAGCTCATCCTTCATCACTATCCACATTGCAAACAGAACCAGACTTCAACTAACACCTTCTTACTTTCTTCCTCTCTTTCCTTTCTTTGTTTTGTTTTGTGTTGTTTAGTGCTTTGGGCCATATGTCATCCAGGTCCTCAAATAACAGGAAGCTTTTACTGAAAGCCAGCAGGGATGTTTGGAGTCTGGAGACTTTATAAAACTTGGATCTCGGGAACTGTCCAGATAGAGGAATTCTGGATGCCTGGGACTGAGTACTCCTGTCTCTGAGCGCCTTGGGAATTGATTCCAAAGACCAAAGAAAATGTATGGGGAGACCCACAAGTTCTAACAGAACTTAACCACTCATCACGCTCCTCAGTCCCCCAGAAACACTTAATTATTTTCCCAGAACAACACAAAAGCAATTGCTACATTTGGACTCACCCCACTCCCATTGCTACCCCAGGTGAAGAACCCGTCTTTGCAGGTTAATTGTAACTTTGCTAAACCAAAGAGTCTAAGGACAGTTTCCTTATGGTCCGTCCTCCCTCCTTTGTACATACAGGATGAAACTATGCATTTAGCAAACAAAGAGAAAGCACGTCTCCCTTTTCTATCTAGTTGTTTAGGGTGCATTCAAATACCAGAGGCTGTTTGGGGGATGCACTTGGCCTTCTGGATTATAACTGTGGTGTGGGTTTGCTCTACAGTGCATTTGATAACTACTCCCCAAATAGTGTGGACAAAGAAGCAGAAGGTAAGAAATAGCTACTTCCATGTGTTAAAAAAAAAAAAGATTAAAAAAAATGAAAAAAAGGAAAAAAGAAAAAAAAAGAAAAAAGTGTAAAGATCTACTATTTATAGTGTGAACCAAAGACGCTACCTCACTCAATTTCCATTGGTGATTTTAATCACATTGATATACCAAAGAATACCAAAGATATTTTCATGCACGGCCATGGTCTGCAGAGGGAACTCCGCCCCTCCCCTTCCCCGCCTTCTCCCTCTTCACTCAGTGTGTAAAGTTGTCTTCATTCTTACTAACAACACGATACCGAGAACAACGACATTAGGAACGCCTACTCTTATTCCTGCTACTTCTAGAAATCTCTAGGCAAACACGTTGCAAAGTTTGTAAACTCCTAGGACGAGTGCCTTGCTTGAACCAAAGTGTTAAACCGCTGTTAACCTCTCTCACCTTATACTCTTTGAATACCTCAGCCTCTTAGAAAGGCCACTAATGAAAAAAAAAAAGGAATAATTATTCACCGTGGTGCTTTTTCTGCGCAACCATGCAAGGAAACTTTCTTTGATACCAAAGGATGACTTCCCCCACCCCCAATTCTTGCTGATAAACCAAAGCTCCTCCTCTTGCTTCTCCCTGAGGCCCTCCCCACCCCTTCACGGAGTCCCTTCCCCAGGCAGGCCGTGTGTCACTTTTACCAATTCCTTCAAATACCTCATAGTAATAAAACTTTAGGGTTATGTTGTATAGAGAGTCTATGTGATAAGGCAGAACTTACTAGTTTGTTAATTGTTAAGGTTACTTTAAAGAAAAAAAAACCTTTATAATTCTTATTTATTTTGTAGCTGTGTGTTTGGGTGTTCCCTCTCCCCTCCCACTTTGGTTTGGGGTTTGTTTTCTTGGCTGAACTTCTCAGTTGCTCAAGGAAGAGTTAATTTTTGGGAATGTTCCCCAAGTGGGTTAAAAGTTAAGGGTTGTGTAAAAATGCAAGAATGGAATAAGAAATGATTTTCATTTTGATCATTACTTATGAAAGTTTGTGTTTTGTAGAAAATTTGTTTCCACAGGGTAAAAAAAAATTATATATATATATATATAATCTTTTTGTGAAACTGGTTCCTATTTTTCTCTATAATGTGCTGTGATTTGTTTTAATTTAATTACATTTTATATGAACTTATTTAATCACTTCGTTAATTTATGACTTGTAGTTTTTACAGTGTATATAGTACAATGAAATGGCCAAAACTTTATGTTACAATCTCTTTTGTTCTTGACGCTAAGCTGGAGAAAGAGCCTCTCTTGCCTTCGGAGTGTTAGCTTTTGTTTTTTTCTTGCTGAGCACATCCGCTTGTGCTCTGAACACTGCCAGCTCCCCCTCGAAAACGTGTACATGCCAAATGAGTGTACCAAGGCAGAACGATGGAAGGCATTGCCTGCGGTTTCTCTTTAACTTATTATTATTTCTTAGAAGAAAAAAAATTATTTTGCAGGTAAGACCTGAAACTTCAAAGACCTTACTTAAGACCTTACCGATGTCTCGCAGCACCTGTGTCTGGGGGATACTTTGTTCCACCCTGCTTTTGTTTGTTTTTAACTATCCAGGCATGGGTATAAGAAATCAAAGTATAAAAACCTAAAGAGACAAGCTAACTTGAATCTGGAAACTCTCTCAACGCTATTGTTTCCCCCCTTCTGGGTGACAGCCTCTCCACCAAGACAGCCTTTCCACCAAGCTGTCTTTGAGAAAAAGACGGGACTGGGCTTAATGACCACCCTAATTTAGGAAATACGTTAAGAGTGCCACACCCCTGCTTCCCACAGCTGCCCCATCCTTGCCTTTTTATCTGTGCCCTACCCAAATGGGAAGGACTCTAAGGGTCCTGGGGGGAGACTGTACTGGAGAGCAAGTTGAGTTTGTGTTTTCGCACTCTCCATCTCCTAGACATGAGCTTTGGCCAGGCCCCTTAGCCAAGACAGGTCCGGTCCTTGATCAGCACACACAGAACCCTCGAGGACCAGGGCCGCCCTCACTGGTGCCGTAGCTCTGTCAGTCAGCTTTCCTGACGTAGTAGGTTGCATAGACTCATTGGTGTACCCAACATCCCCCTCAGCGCAGGCATTTGGCCTTCTTTTCTTTCGCAGACATGTTTGGGGTGGGGAAGGAGGGAGAGAGTGCAGGTTTCCAGTCAAGAGTAACCTTTTTATACTGATTGTGTATGTGAATGGTTAATAAGTCTGCTCTCAGCCCCAGGCATCAGTGCCCCCGGGAGTCACGATGCTGACAGAAGGTTTTGAAAGGTTGGCAGTGTACTTCAAAGCAGAATTATCTTTACAAGGTCACACTTCTATTTCTATGTTAGCGTTGATTTTTTTTCATAGTATGTTCTGCATTTATTACGTAATCATTGTGGGCTCGTTTTAGAATTGCCATCTGAACCAACTGACAATTAATAATAAGAATAAACTTGAAACCACTGCCTTCCACTTGTTTTGCTAGCTGTGTCATGTCTCGCCCCCCAATTGTTGTCTCCTCCCCCCAGAACCAGCCCATCTGTCACTCATCGAGACCTGTCCCTTCCCCTTTTTCTATTTTCAGCACACTTTTGACCTCAGCTATTGAAAGAGGAGTGTGACTCAGTTTCCCTGTTCAAGTTAGCTTGATGGTTTATTATATAAGGAGGGTGCCTAAGACAATCATCAGGTAAAAATTAAATAGAAGATCAGTAGAGTAGAAAGTCTTCCAAGGGCAGGGGGAGTTCTTCCTTAGCAATGAATAAAAAAACAACTGAAAATGTAAATACATGATTATTTAACTACACACCTAACCATGAGGGGCTTAGGAGATTTTTGATAGGAGACAAACAAATGTTACTGTCCTTTTCTCTGTCAATTAGAAAACGGTGGTAGTTTCTACACTGCATCAACACGCCGGATGAAACAATTATTGTACCCAGTCAGAGTCATTTGCTGAGACTTTGTCTTTCTCTCTGTTGACGCTTCTTCTGTATTTTTCGTGCGTAGCGAGAAAATGCGTCGTGTGTTAGGCATTCTTCTGGTTTGTACTGCATTAAGGTTTCGTTCTTTCCTTTTTTTTTTATTTTTTTTGAGCTTCAATACTGTTCTCTCTTTATGCCGTGCAATATCATCTGCTGTGTTTGCTAAAGAAAAAGAAAAAAAAAAAAAGCAAGTGGTGATGTCATCACGCTCCCAGTGTTCCGATGTTTCCGCATTTGTGTAGTCGCCGAGATGTAGTGAATAAAATGTTGGGTTTCCCAGCACTTTACATGGAGACACTCCTTGCATTCTTTGGTTTTATTTGGCCTGAAGCCCTGAGGAAGCAGGATTTTCTTTGGAGGAGGGTGGAGATGAGAGGGCAGCACAGCGGATGAGAACGGGAGCCAGTGTTGTGCTTAAAGAAAGCTTAGGGTGGCCGGGCAGTGGTGGCACATGCCTTTAATCCCAGCACTTGGGAGGCAGAGGCAGGCGGATCTTTGTGAGTTCAAGACCAGCCTGGTCTACAAGAGCTAGTTCCAGTGCAGGTTC
>JAQHUG010000010.1:14420331-14490274 GCA_028555095.1 Dicrostonyx torquatus
GGGCCCCACTACCCTCCTAGCTCATAAATAATTTATTTTTGTGGTGCAAGAGTTTTAATCCAGAATTCACATTACTAAGAACATAGTTTTGTGCCAATGGGACCCCTGAATAAAAATTTTTAAGTATTTGTTATTCCTGGAAACATTAATAGTTTAAGTATGAGCAGAAAGGTGGGTAATACTCCATATTCTAAGCATCTCTCAATGCAGAAGATTGGTGTGTTTTGACATGGAATTTGAAGGGCCATCAAGGTTGATGAATGACACCTCACCAAGGTAAAGCAGACCCCAAGGAATCCATGTGCTCATAAATCATGATCTCTATTTTTCAGCCCCATGTCCCCATTATGCAAGCACTTTTGCTGAAATCCAGCTTGGAAATTTCCATATGTTCTGATTCCAATCAGCAGTAATAGCATACTAATCAAAAAATTTAAAAGTTTTTCTTTTTGCAAATGAGCCTAGAACTCATTGGAAATTCTTTATCAGAATGTTTTGTTTTTTAAGCAAATTCTGTTTCTAAAGTGAGTGCTACTGGGAGCTCCTTGTAGGCCTCTGTAGGAGGGATGAGGGGCTCACAGTAGAGGTAGGTTGGGAATGAAGGCTGGCAGACAGAGCTCTGTTTGAGAGTAGGTGGTCTTGGGAGAAGGGGATCGCAGTGCCTGAGCAGCTCAGATCTTTTTTATTGCCAGCTGCAAAAAGGCTCTCACCGTGGCCAGCTTCGACTGTCAACTTGACACAAGTAGAATTGCCTGGGAAGAGTCTCAGGGAGACTGTCTAGATGAGGGGGTTCCCTGTGTGTATGACTGTGCTGACTTGTCATGACTGCCTGCCCTGATGTGGGGAGAGCCACCCTAAAGTGTATAGCATTGCTCCCCCGTTTGTGGTCCTGAACTATCCAGAAGTAGACGAAAGATACCTGAGCAGTAACCACTTGTTTCTGCTCTTGCCTGTGACTGTGACGTGACTCTCTGCTTCAAGTCTCTGATCCCATGACTTCACTCCCGGGCTGTAACCTGGAATTATGAATTAAAACACACTCCCCCACCCGTGCTGCATCTTGTCTAGACATTTTATTGCAGAGCAGGAAATGGTGACAGCCTTCTTGGGGGATAGGACTTGCTCCTAAGGGTTTGTGGGCTCTTCAAGAACACACAAGAACATCTCCACATTCACACTGCCATCTTCATAGACAATGTCACTTGGGTTGGTTCAAGATGCCACACAGCCCTGTCACCCTTGGGCTCTGCAGCCATCAAGTCTGCAAAGCTGATATCTCATCATTTTACCCCTACCCACCAGCCAGCAGATGTCCTGACTCTCCCAGCTAGTCTAGCCTCTGCTACCACAGGGTGCCCACTCCTCCTGGCTGCACCGCTTTCACATGAGAAGTCCCACAGAGAAAGTTTGGCTGGGCCTGTCACAGGAGTGGTCAAAGGCCTCCGCCGAAGCTATTCTGCAAGGCACCAGCCCGTCTTCAGACGGCCTTGGAGCAGGTATTGGTGCCTGGAGTAGAGGGTATGTCTCCACAGCTCACATTAAGTAATCTATATGTAGAGAATTCCTCAGATGAGCTGTGAGCTGGCAGTCAACTTTTAGAACCTTCCAGAACCAGCCTCTTGCCTGTCAGTCATAATCCAGGACATAATAAAATGCGATTGTGGATATGGTTTGCTATAGAACTGTGATCAGGTGTCTGCAAGCGTGCATCTCATTAATATCTCAAGTTTTACCTTGGATTTTAACATAAGAAAAAAACAACTAAGATTATTATTATTATTATTATTACTATTATCAGTGGTCATACTTGAAGCTTGAGATTCTGTATGGTTAAGACCATGGCCTTGCAGAGCATGGTAGTGCATACATATAATCCCAGGATTGAAGCAAGAGGATTGTTGTGGGTTGAAGGTCAGGCTGGGCTAGATAACCTTGCCTCTGGAATCTTTGGGACTGTATTTTCAGTGCTGTTATTTACTGGTTGTGTGACTTTGGATAAATTGCTAAACTGATCTGGGTCATGATTCCTTCATTTATGAAACAAATAGAATAAAAACTTATTGAGTTGACAAATAAATATGTCAATGTGTTTAAATTGCTTGAGGTAACAATAGGCATGTAACTGACATTACTGAAAAACTGGCTATTTTACCCTCAGAGACCAGTTGCATGAACTCAGACTACATAACAGGCCCCATTCCATATATCTGCCATTTTTTGGTCTCTCTTGCTTAAGGTATAGTTTCTGATTGCTTCCCTGACTGTCTGATATGATTTTACACCTTACTATGTATACAACAAATATTTTCATACTTAAAATTTATTTTTTTTATATTTATGGTAAGGCCCCAGGTAACCCAAGCTGGCCTTGACCTCTCTATATAGCCAAAGATAACCTTGAATTCCTGCTTCTACCTCCGCAGTTCTGGGATCACAAACCATCACGCCCAGTTTATGAATGCTGGGGATCAGATGACCCCCCCCCACTGCCGCCTCATTTACACTAGGCAAACACCATTATGCCAAGCTACACACCCCCGCCCCTTGGACTTAGAATTTCAAACTACTTTTTAAACTTTCTCTGTCTCTAAGACTTCCCAGTCTGATGTATAGGAGGGAGAAAATTCTGGAAAATGAAATAATCTTGTCATCACAAATATACTTCTTATTTCCCCAGCTCTCGTGTATATTCAGGACTTTCATTCTTATCATAATTTGATTGATTTCCCTCCAGAGAAGGTCAAGTTCTCAGGAACATTTGATGTCTTGGTTAGAAGCAAAGTAGTTGTTACATGTGTATTAAAAGTGGTCTGGGGACTAGGAAGTGTACACTGGTAATTTTGTCTTCGAAATCTTGCTAATATACTAATATACTCAACACACTAATATACTCAACTTGGAATGTGGTTCAAATTACTCTTTTGCACAGTGATTGATACTCACGATTTACTCCAAGCACTGAAACTTTAACGTTCCATCCATTATGTTTACAAATGTAAATCTTCGCAAAGTTCTCCGATGCCATTAGAAGATTGCATATCCTCATTGTGGAACACAAGTTTATGTGGCAACAAGCAAGTAGATACACCACCCAGCGGCTCCAGCCTCCCTAGACACACAGTCAGTCCATTCTCAAGCTGTCCCAACTGTCTGCACAGTGATGTCAGTAGCTTCACCTTTTTTTTTAATATTTATTTATTTATTATGTATACAATATTCTGTGTGTATGCCCGCAGGCCAGAAGAGGGCACCAGACCTCATTACAGATGGTTGTGAGCCACCATGTGGTTGCCGGGAATTGAACTCAGGACCTTTGGAAGAGCAGGCAATGCTCTTAACCTCTGAGCCATCTCTCCAGCCCCCTAGCTTCACCTTTAGGAATGGGACTTGGAACAAGCGCAGGGGCCTCTCTTTCCTCTTGTCCAGGGATCAATAGTAGGGCTAGGCTGATGACCCACAGGCCATCTCTCTCCAGCTAAACCTCAGGAAAGAGAAAGCCCTGCTCTTCCTCCCCCAGCTCCCTCTTGGATAAATAAATGAGAAGTAGGATAAACAACCTTCCCAGTATGCCTTCTTCATTATCACCATGTGCATCTGACAGGGGAGACGTTTTGTTCCTACCTGTCTGGATTCCAACACTGAAGAACCTTTGAGATTAATAATGAAGAGTCTTCTCTAAGAGTCCTTTGAAGTCTCTACACTCTGCATTCCCTTCAATCCCCATGCTCTCCCACTGAACTTCACCCCCAGCTCGATGCCGCACTTTCTAAGCCCCAATTACACATTTACTACAATTCTAGAAGCTGAGAAAAACACAAACTAAAAACACTAGTAGAGGTTTCCTGCCCTGAAGAAACCTGTGATCTTGCTAGAGAGCCAAATTAGCAATGGAAAAAGACTTAAGAAACACTGCAAGGGGAGTTGTGTGAGCACATGTGTGCTTGAGACAAGGTCTTGCTAACTTACTCAGGATGTTCTCAAATTCACCATGTAACTCAGTCTTGTCTAGAACTCCTGCCCCTCCTGTCCCAGTCTCCTGAGTAGCTAGCTGGGATTGCAGGTATGTACCACCACACCTGTAAAACCACATTTAATCAGAAACCACCAGGTGTGTTCAAACTTCTGACATTGCAAAATGATGTTGTTTGTCATCTACAGAGAACTGCCTAGTTAAGTTGTGAAAACAAAGCCCGTAAATGATTTAAGTAAGCCGGGCAGTGGTGGCACACGCCTTTAATCCCAGCACTCGGGAGGCAGAGGCAGGTGGATCTCTGTGAGTTCGAGACCAGCCTGGTCTACAAGAGCTAGTTCCAGGACGGGCTCCCAAGCTACAGAGAAACCCTGTCTCGAAAAAAAACAACAACAACAACAACAAAAATGATTTAAGTAAGTTTGTCATGTGTTTGGCCACTTACATAGCTGTCCATAAGCCCAAGAGACCAAAATGGAAAGGGGCTGTCTTAGTTAGGGTCTCTACTGCTGTGAAGAAACACCATGACCATAATAACTCTTATAAAGGAAAGCATTTAACTGGGGTAGCTCGCTTACAGTTCAGAGGTTCAGGCCATTGTCATCATGGTGGGACATGGGGGCATGCAGGCAGACATGGTACTGGAGAGGTAGCTGAGTGTCCTACATCTTGGCTTACAGGCAGCAGGAATTGTTCTGAGTGTTACACTGAGTGAAACGTCAGCAAAAGAGATCTCAAAGCCCGCCCCCACAGTGACACACTTCCTCCAACAGGGCCACACCACCTCCTAAAAGTGCCGCTCCCTTTGGGGGCCATTTTCTTTCAAACCACCACAGGTACCTTGCCATCTTCTGAAACAAGTTTATTCTTTGGTGGACCTCAGCTTCCATGTTGAACATTCTAATTGTTTTTTTTTTTTTAATTTTTAGGCAGTAATCATACTAATCCCTTATCTTACAAACAATCCTACAACACTCAAATGCAATAGCGTGCTGTTGCCATTCTTTGTAATATCCCGACATTAAGGTCTCATTCTTACAGTCATGATCATTACTGTGAGCGTTGTTATTATACTGCAAGTTCAGACAGATCTGGTGGCACAGGGTATAATCTCAGATACTTGGGAAGGATGAGGCAGGAGGCTGGGCAACCAAGTGAAACTCTGTCTCAAAGAGTGAAAAGAAGTCTGGGGCTGTAGCTCATTGAGAGAGCCCTTGTTTCAAATGCTGAAGAGCCTAAAGGTCAGACCTTAGTATTATACAAATAAAATGATGACAATGATGAAGGAAGATAGATAGATAGATAGATAGATAGATAGATAGATAGATAGATATATAGATAGATAGATAGATTATAGATACATAGGTGTAGACAAATAGATACATAGATAGATCAAAAAGATGATAGAACCTCAGAATTCAGTAATCTTGAGCCAGCTTGGAAGGATATGCACTATTCTGAGGGGCAGAGGGAGCCTTTCTGGAGGAGAACCTCAAGAGTAGAGGTGAGGAGAGAAGAATAAATGAAGGCTCCAAGGGAAGAGTAGGGAAGCAGTGTAGTGAAGGGGAGGGACTGCCTGGGGCGAGGAAGGGACCACATGCTTGGCTAGGCTGTCCGAGTGCTTACATTAGCAGAAGGACCAGGTGTCCATGAGTTGGCAGCAAGGGCCAAGCTAACTTTCCTTAGTTAAAGACTAAAGGTTTGCTTAGAAAAAAGAAGCAAGCTCAGCAGTTACACGTCCAGGGTATAGCTAAATTTCATGGCACTCGCCTGTAACCTCAGCATTCAGAAGATAGAAGCCATAGCTCAGGGGTTCAAGGCCAGCCTCAGCCATACAGCAAGTTCAAGGTTAGCCTGGGAAAAACAAGAACTTGTCTTTTTTTTTTTTAATGTCCAGTGTTCTAAAAATTTTTTAAAAATTTTATTTTATATACATTGGTGAATGTCAGTGTAGGGGTGGAACAGGAGTTACAGACAGTTATGAGCTGCCATGTGGTTTCTGGGAATTGAACTCAGGACCTTTGGAAGAGCAGGCAATGCTCTTAACCACTGAGCCATCTCTCCATCCCCTAAAAGGTTTTTTTTTCCTGATCTCTCAGAAGCAATATCCTATTATCTAATAAGTATGGAATAATATAAGTAACATATTCCCTCTAGGCTGTTACATCAGCCCAGGTTTTAGCAGATGAATACCCCAAACTCCTGGATAAACCAAATCCACATGGTATCATTCATCATCAATGGTTTTCCCCAGCTCCTGAAGTAACCAGTGACCTCATTCTACACCATCAGTGGTCATCTCTATGTCTTCATGCTTGACCTCTGCTGAGTCTGTGACTGGCTCTTCCCCGCTCACTGTTTCACAGAAGGCTGTATTGTCTGTGAGGGCTGAGAACAGACCTATCTCCCATCCCCAGACAAACAGCTTCAGAATTCTGCCTGGAACGTAAACCACTGAGCTTATTCCCATACGCACTCTGTTCTTTCAAACCACAAAAGTGTCTTTGGTGTCTTAGGAGACCTAGGAGTCTTACATCACTGTTGGCTATTTTAATTCATTACATTTTTCTCCTCCATCTGCCCATGAGCTACATGTGAAGGGATGAAGGGATGCCTGAATCTGACTTAGTTCAGATGGAAAGACATGGAAGATGGGACAGGCATACAGGAAGCTACCGACAAACTTCTGCCAAAACTCCAGCACATCCTTAGGTACCCCAACCTACCCCAGGCTTTTCTCTCTGACTACAGTCCCGGAAGGGACACATTTTTTCCTTCTGTCCTTTCACTTTGGGGGTGGGGAGGGGGCTTGAGATACAGGTTTGTCACTAAAATGCTTGCTGCATGAGCATGAGGACCTGCGTTTGATACCCAGAATCCACATTAAAAAGAAAAAAGCCAGATGTGGTACTGTATGCTTGTGACCCCAGCACTGAGGCAGTGGACACAGGATGATCCCTAAGGCTTGATGGTCTAATAGTGAGCTCTGGGCCTATGAGAGACCCTGTCTCAAAACCTAAGGTAAACCGCCCCTCAAAAATGACACTCAGGTTGATCTCTGGCCTACACATACCACACACACACACACAATATCACTTTCTTCTCTCCAATTCCATCATGTGGAACTCCAAGTAGGAAGCGCTTGGTTACTTTTCAAAACTGATATCAAGAGTTTCAGTTGCCACAGCTCAGTTTGTAAATTACATATATCCTCTCTGTCACCTCATTCACCCACCCAGAGCCACATGGAATGGATGGCAGCCAGCCCCATTCTTGTAAAAAGTGGAGTTCATTTAGAAATCTAGCTTCCAGACCCCACCTGTTCTGCTATGTTCTGAGTGGGTCTGAGTTAGCACATCACGTCTCTTCTGCCACTATTGGCCCTGAAGTGACTTCTGCTCACACTTTGTCCTTCAGTAAAGTAACAAAAGCTGCTCTGGGCTCTGGCCCTTGGGGAGGAGTGACCTATGTTGGGGACAGATAGGGGTGAAGGTCCATTGTCTGCTCACTCTCACTCTCTCTTGCTGAGTCTGTCTGTACCTTGCCCTCTCTGGTTTTGTTCCCATGTACCAGGCAGAGATGACTGAGACCCACGGCCTCCCTGGGAGGCCCACATCCCTCTGCATCTCCTCTTCAATAGGAAGGATCAGCACTCCCTACCCACAGAAAGAGTAAGATGGTAGAATGCTGACTGAGAGCAGTCCCCTGGTCACAAGGTCAAGCTGTACTCTCTGCTCTCGCTAGTAAAGCTGGGGTTCCTAAGAGGCTCTTGAGACTGTCCTTCAGCTGATTTAGAACCAGAAGTGAGGGTACACACAACTACCTGATAGTCCGGATGTAGATGTTATCAGCACCTGCGGGAGAACTGCTCAGCATGGAATTCTACTCCTTTGCTTCTCAGTACTCTCTAAGAACAAGAATCTATTCTGTTTGACAGGCAGGCTTGTAATCCTAGCTCTTGGGAGGCTGGGTTACAAATGGTTGTGAGCCTCCGTGTGGGTAGTGGAAATTGAACTCAGGTCCTCTGGCAGAACAGCAAGTGCTCTTATCTTAACTTCCTGAGCAATCTCCCCAGCTCTGTATGTTTATTTTATACCCTGATTGTCCTTCCACTGGCCTTGCCTCTCTTGGCAAAGTCAGGACGTCAATGAAATGGCAGATAAGAGACCTGCTTCGAAATATAAGTCCCTGAATCTAGACCACTATTACAACACTCTTTTTGAGCCTTTGAATTCCTTGGAATCAGGGCAGTCGTGAGCCTGCAATGGGAGCCAGTTAGCATTTTTCCTGGGCTCCACCTCTTTAGTACACACCTGGTCTGAAGGACAGACTGGTATGGATTTTTCAAAGGGAATGTGGAGACCCAGTTTGAATATGGGGAACTGAGATGGCCAGATACTTGGAGGGACTGCATGCGTAGTGCAGCCAGTGTCCACAGATGAGAAGTGCACCCGTGGGCTATGAGCAGGGGCCAGACGCCCAGGCCTGGGACCAGGTTTGATTCTTTCTGTGATGCCACATTTTGTGTATGTGAAATTCTGAGAATATTACATTCACACAGCTCTCTGGGTTATTATGAAGCTGTGTTCATCATCATAGCAAGATAAGAGTGTGTTTGTTAAGACACAGCTTTGCTTTACAACTTCCCTGTGCACAGACCCAGGGTATAGGAGCCCCTCCTGTTTGTAGCCTCACCCTAAAGCGTTTGTGGCAGGCCTATCTAGCTGGCCTCTCAGCACCAAAAATATTCAAGGCAAAGATCTGAGCCTTCAACTAGTAAGCCCAGTAGTGAGATAGTGTGTGTGCTTGTTTTTATCTCCAAGAGTCCTTGAGCAAGTGCTTTGTGGATTTGCTCTCAATTATTCTTTGGTGTCACGAACAAAGGGAGGAAAAAAAGAGACTGGTTACTTTGTGAGGTTGGTTTTTTTTGTTTGTTTGGTTGGTTTTTTGTTTTTTGTTTTTTTGAGAGGAGTTCACATTGTCCATGTTGGCCTTGAACTCCCTGAGCTCAGGAGGATGATCCTGAACTTCTGATCCTCTTGCTTCAACAGCCACACACTACCTCACCCACCTTTCATCCCAGGGCTTTGAGCCTGCTAGGCAAGCACTCCACCTCGCTGAGCTACATCCCCAGAACCACAAAGTTTATTTAAAGTATTTGGCCCTTAGGATTACTCCACAAGTCAGCCAGGTACAGAATCAATACCATTTTATAGACGAGAAAGCAGAAACTCGGGGGAAGAGAAACAATTTGTAGAGCACCTAAAAGATCTTAAGTAAGGACCTCTTCAGAACTGATGCGATCCTTCTTCTGGTGCTGGATAGATGGCTCAGTGATTAAGAGCACACACTGCCTTTACGGGGGACTCAAGTTCAGTTCCCAGCACCCACATCAGTTGGCTCACAACCGCCTATAGCTCCAGCTCCAGGGGACCCAACATCTCTGGCCTCTATGAGCACCTGCATCCATGTGCATATACCATCTCCCACATACACAGATAACTAAAAATAATAAGAATAAATCTAAAACCAAAGAGCTTTGCTTCTGCTGCCTAAGGATCTAAATTTTGCCCCGGACACACAGTCACACCGTTTCTGTTTGGAAGAGCTGTGTCAGGTAAAGAGCACTTGGCACCGGGTGCTGGTTTAGCTGGCATTGACGAATGTTTTCTTGGGGAAGTCGCCCAACAGAAGCTAAGCCTCAGTTTTCATCCTTACAATGAAGGAGCTGAAGGAGATAATCTCTCAGGTTTCTTCCAGCTCAGTGGTTCCTTTTACCATTTATACCCCAGATTGCCTTTCATGTTTGTGAAAGCAGCCTGGAAACCTGGGCAACACAATTGTGTTATATTAATGAGCCTTTATCAAATGGCCCCAGGTGGCCTTGAAGTCCCCAAATGAATCAGATCAGCTGGTACCAGTTTAATCAAAAATTAAAAATGAACGCAGAGCAAACAGCAAATCAGCTACACAACAGCTGTTGTAATCAGTTCTAGGTATTCCTTTAAGGATGAGACTGCACAGCAGTGCTCTCCCCTGTTCCAAGAGACAGCAGCAAGATCTCTTTGAAAGAGGAGGCTTTGGCTTCTGGGTTCAAACATCAAACACCTTTGCGCTTCGCTTTCCTCCTAAAGTCGAAGCTCCCTGACAAATTCCTTGTTGTGCCACAGAGCTAGTGCAAGCCCAGCTCCACAGACATGTTTCCTTTGTGGAGACGTTTTCATTCTCAGCTGAATTTGTAACTAGTTGTTTCTGGGAAGACGCTGTGGGGAACTCCTTCAGCCAATGGTTTGTGGGATGCTAGCCTGCTTTGGGCGTGGTCTCGTGTACTATATATGCAGATGTAGGGGGGGGTGTGCGAGCCCTTTGACTGCTGGATTCAGTTCCAGTTGCCAGTGCATGGAGAGGACTGCAGATCGTTACCAACTCTGTGAGTTTACCCCTTATAAATAAACCTTTATTATACTCCATTCTGGGCTAGTGTGGAAATATTTCATATTGCAACAGGAATAGAAGTTTCCATCTCCAGGAACTGATATTTTGCAGAATAAAGTTTTAGGAAACACCATTAGAAAGCATTTGAGTCAGCTACGGTGTGGCATGCCTGTAATGCCAGCACTCAACGCTGTTACAGGGACTGGGGAGATGGTTCCATCAGTAGAGTATGTGCCGCATAAGCATGAGGATCTGAGTTCACAGCCTCAGCACGTGAAAACCAAAGATGGTAGCTCATGCCTTTAATCCTTATGCTGGTCCAGCAGAGACTGGAGGATTTCTGGAGCTCTCTGGCCAGGCAGCACAGCCTGTCAGTGTACTCTGACTCAAGAGGAAGCTGGCTGAGCAATAGTGGTGTGTGGACCAGGAAATAGAAATAGAACAGGTGGATCAATGTGAGTTCCAGGCCTGTCAATGCTACAGAGTGAGACCCTGACTTGAAAATTTAAAGAAAAAAAAAGCCGGGCGGTGGTGGCGCACGCCTTTAATCCCAGCACTCGGGAGGCAGAAGCAGGCGGATCTCTGTGAGTTTGAGACCAGCCTAGTCTACAAGAGCTAGTTCCAGCGCAGGCTCCAAAGCCACAGAGAAACCCTGTCTCGAAAAACCAAAAAAAAAAAAAGGAAATTTTTTAAAAAATTAAATAAAAAATTAAATAATAAATAAAACTGTAAAAATGTAAAGTGGAAATAGAGAAAGATACATAATGGTTGACCTATCAGGTTACATATACATGTTTAGTCACATGTGTTTACAGACACACACCCTCCATACACAAATACAAGTAAAAAACCCTAAAGCTATAGTGGGAGAATTGCCAGTCTTCCAAATCCAGCTTGGCGCAAGGCCAGCCAGCACTGTAGAGATCCTGTCTCAGAAAGGGGATTTGAGGGAGAGGACAGAGGAGAGAAGAGAGAGACCAAGAGTTGGGTAAGCCAGACAGTAGTGCACACACCTTTAATCCCAGCACTCAGGAGGCAGAGGCAGGTGGATCTTTGTGAGTTCAAAGCCAGCCTGGTCTACAGAGTCAGTTCCAGGACATCCAGGGCTACACAGAGAAATCCTGTCTCAAAAAGCAAACATTAGCAACAACAACAACAAAAAAAAGTGCGACCTACTTGGGCATAGCTCAGAATGGTATCCACCTAGGAAGTCCCTGAGTTCTTCCCCAGTATCACATGTGTGGGGTGGTACCCACCTATAATCCCAGCACTCAGAGGATAAAGGGCATTATCAATGCTATAAAGTAAGTTCAAGACCAGCCTGGGAAGGCTGGGCTACATGAAACCCTGTCTCCAAGAGGTGAATATCAAAGATAACCCAACCCAACCCCAGTTTATGAATCTATTATATCTCATCTCTACAGAAATTAAAAGTATCCCATCCATAAAATCCAACCAGTCTAGAGACTCTTGATTAGAAACATGTCTTCTTTCTCCTGCATAAATGTGCCAGTTCACCAGGCAGCTCTTCAAGTGCTCCTGAGGGGAATATGGGTCTGTACAGGGCCAATTCAAAGTGGCCACAGTCAAGAACATTTTGCGGGTGTGGATGTGGATGTTCTGTCTGGTTTGTTTGTTTTGAGACAGGATCTTGTTAGCTTGGAGCGTATCCCCACCCCTCCCTGGGATTACAGGCATGTCCCAACAGGCCTGTTTTATGCAGTACCATGGATTTGTCCCAGGGTCTTGTGTGTCCTAGGCAAGCACTCTACCAATTAAACCACATCCTCAGCCCATAATTCTTAGTTTTTAATCCAAACAACTTCACTCTCCTCTATTCTTTATCAAGCTTAACTCCCAAAGAATTTTAGCTGTTTCTGAAAGTCAAATCTACGGCTGTTTATTATGATCTTCCAAAGATGACTGCAATACATCATCTCACCCCACATTCCGATTTTAACATGAGACCTCGAGCCTGGACAGAAATATCTCACATGCCTCTGGCCCTCATCTCTGGGGACGCTGGTTCTTGGAAGCCAGCTGCTATGTTCAGAAGTCCAAATAGTTCTGAATAGAGACTCCACTGAGAGACCTTGAGTAGATGTGTCCAGCCGTCAACTGCCAGATACATGGGTGAGGCAGTGGATTCCAGCTTTGAGCCTCTGTTTCACGCACCTTCTTCCTGGTGGAGGACCCAAATCTCACCAAACAGAGTTGGGCCATTGCCTTTCTTCCCTGTCAGACTTCCTAATGCAGAATCTGTGAGGGCAAGAGATTCAATCAATCTTTTGTTGGGAATGGTGGCACATGTGTGTAACCCCAGTATCAGGAGGCAGAAGTAGGAGGGTTACTCACTTGAGACCGACCTGAGGTATACAACAAGATTGTACATATAAAAAATGCATACAAAACAAGCCACCATTCCAGTACAGAGCAGGGAGGATACTCCATGTTGATGCTCATGATCTGTGCTGCTCCGAGGGACGAGGTTGATGTCAGTGTTCCAAGCTGCCTCTGGAAACCATGTGGAAGTCCACGGTCCAAGCTGTCACCAGCTGCTATGGACAGGGAAGCTTCTTTTGCTGAAGACTCATATCTGAGAATGAGAGACATTGAAAGATTCTGTGACAACCTCTTCCCACCCCATACCCCCCAAAATAAACAGTTTAGATAGAAAGCTTTTGAAGAGAGTCCTTAAAAATTGTGATAAAAATGCTGAAGTGTAGCTCTTCACAGTTGATGGCTTCTGGTGGTGGGTGGGGAAGGACTCAGTTTTCTTTAAGGGACTGGCCACTGGGAGTTTAAACATGCTCCAATGAGTATATGGGCAACACAAACTGGATTTGGTGGGTTGGGGGGGGCACAAGCGTGGGAAAATGGACCTGGGAGGCATGGGAAGTGAGTGCGATCTGGGTATGTTTTATGAAATTCTGAAATATTTAATAAAAATTATAATGGGAAAATTTTTATAAGAATTGATAAAAATACACTAAAGAAATAACACAAAACATAAAAAAATTCTCTTATACAAAAAAGTCTTAGGATGGTTTGTTGGGCAACAATTATAACTGAACAAACAGATAAAAACTTGCTCCTCTGAGGAAGTTCGGGAGGATGTACCCAGAGGTTTTATTGTCTGAGTCTCTAGGGTGTCAGGTAGATAACCCCAGAATCCTACAGGTTTTATTGTCTGAATCTCTAGGGTGTCAGGTAGATAACCCCAGAATCCTACAGGTTTTATTGTCTGAGTCTCTAGGGTGTCAGGTAGATAACCCCAGAATCTTACAGGTTTTATTGTCTGAATCTCTAGGGTGTCAGGGAGGTAACCCCAGAATCCTATAGGTTTTATTGTACTAATCTCTAGGGTGTCAGGTAGATAACCCCAGAATCCTACAGGTTGATTTCTAAGGAGGAATTTTCCTCCTTCTCTTCTTCCTTTCTTCCTTCTCCCCCATCCTCCTTGCTTTTTCCCTTCTCCTCTCTTCCTGGTTATTACTACTAGTAGAAGTTGTACTGATTTTTTATTTTGCTTTTGGTTTTGTTGTTGTTTGCTTTGTTTTTTGAGACAGAGTTTCTCTGTGTATGACACTCCCTGGCTGTTGTGTTGACTTTTGAAACAGGAACTCCTACTGTAGCCCAAGCGGGAACTCAATATATAGCCTAGGCTGGCCTTGATCTCAAGAGAATTCTCTTGTCTCAGCCTCCCAAATGATTGAATTACAGGTGTAAGCCACCACTCCCAGATCAGTAAAGGCTTTCAGAATGTTACCAAGTCACCAGCATTTTAAAGTCTGCGTTTTCTCAGGAGACAGAGGGCACAAACGAAGGTTCACTTGCAACTCAACAGAAATTATCCAGGGAATTCAAAGTCTTGGAATGCTCACTATGCATAGCCCAGTGTTTAGAATAATGATTCACAAAACCAATGCCCTTAGGAGCCAAACTGGTACTGGCTCATATAGAGACCTAGAGTCTTGGAAAAGAAAGAGGCTCTCAGGCCCTGTCCCTTGCCAGGGCAGCACAGTAGAGCTGACCCTGTTAGTGAAGGCGTGGGTAAACAAGGCCCAAAGTTGTAAGCATAGGAGAGCTGTCCCGTTTCACATCTGGCAGACCAGCCCCACCGCTGCCCAGTCCCAGACCCAAGGTTATGACTTGACCTGCCCCATCACTCACCCCGTCTAGGATCTGCTAGAGCACGTGAAGGGGCCTGACCCACAGACCCAAAACTGCAGGATCTTCATAACACAGGACAACAGCAGGATACCCAAAAAGAGTCCCAGTGAAAGCCTAGCATCTATAGAGATAGCACAGCAGAAAACAGAGACCTCAAACCAGATCAGTGACTCTTTGCAATGAACACTTGCAGGACATATGGACAAAGGGGTTTACGGCGTGACTCACTGTGTCACGGTGCAACTTCTGTGATGAGATTTTTACTTTTTTCCTATCTATCTTTTTTTTTTCTTTTTTTATCTTAAATTTTGTTTTATTTGTGGGGGTTACATGGGTGGAGGGCAGATGCAAAGGGATGGGGAAATGAAGGCATGGGGATCAAGATACATGGTGTAAAAGGCACATAGAATAAAGAAATTTTAAAAAGGAAGAAATAAAGAATGAATGAAAGAAAGAGAAAGAGAGAAGGAGAGAGGCTTTCAACAAGATGACTTGCAGGTGGCTCTGCCTGCAGCAGCATGGCCTGTTATGGTACTCCCGTGGACTTGCAGGTGGCTCCGCCTGCAGCAGCGTGGCCTGTTCCAGTACTCCCGTGGACTTGCAGGTGGCTCTGCCTGCAGCAGCGTGGCCTGTTCCAGTACTCCCATGGACTTGCAGGTGGCTCTGCCTGCAACAGCGTGGCCTGTTACGGTCCTCTTGTGGAGCTTTAAAGGCAGCATGTTGACCTCCTGCAATCCCAGCCTCTTGCCAGATCCCCTCCACAAGAGACACTCAGAGCCCTAGAACATTCTCAGTATCTGTATTTTCTGGATGTTGAAATATGATTTCAAAGGTTAGTTCCTAAGTAACATGACCCGCCTCGCCAGCACAATGTCCTATAGGTCAAGCTGGCCATGGGCTCCAGAGCCTCCTTCATTAGCCTCCTGTGTTACTGAAATTTTTTTTTCCAGTGGGGGGATGCTGGGAATTGAATCTAGGGCACTGTGCCTGCTAGTCAAGCGCTCTTCTGATAAGCTATATGTCCCCAGCCCTCACACACTACTTTTGTCTTCTTTGCTTTTTATTTAGAGCCAGAGTCTAAGTTGCCAAAGTTGGCCTTGAACTCGCTCCGAGGACCAGCAGGCCTTGATCTCGTGATCCTCCTGCCCCAGCCTCCAGACTAGCTGTGACAGGCCTGGCTCTGTGCAGGGCTTTGACTAAACTTCTTGTAGAAAATGTGTCTGAAAACTGGATATGGGTATTTGTTCCATGAGGGCCCATTGAGTTTCCAAGAATAAAATCCTTTTTTTTTTTTTTCATTCATAAGCTTGGTTCAGTTTTGGAGCTTCCTGAGGCACAGTCTAAGAAAAGAGAAAAGGAAGGAAGGATGGAAGGAAGGAAGGAAGCGGGAAGAATGGAAGGAGAGGAACAGAAAAGAGAGGAAAGGAAGGAAGAGGAGGAGACAGAAAGGGAAAGGGGGGAGAGGAGAGGGGAGGGGAGGGGAGGGGAGGAGACTTGACAGCTGCAGTTTTCAGCACTAACTGTCAAACTTCCCACTGGGTCTTGGCACTTGAGGACACTTTAATGCTGCCTCTCTTTGGGATCAGTGCCAGCAATACAGTGCGACATCCCAGAAGTACCATTTCTGTAGCTCCGTGCATTTGTAGTTCTGTGGGGTGACTATCATCAACACAAGTATCAGGGTATCACCCAGAGTCCTTAGAACAGTGGTTCTCAACCTGTGGGTTGCAGCCCTGTGTGTGTGTGGGGAGAGTAATCCTTTTACAGGAGCCACATATCGGATATCTTGCATATCAGATATTTACATTATGATTCACAACAGTAGCAAAATACAGTTGTGAAATATCAACAAATATAGTTTTATGGTTGGGGTCACCACAACATGAGGAACTGTATTAAAGGGTCAAAGCATTAGGAAGGTTGAGAACCACTGTCTTAGGGGAGCCAGGCCTGAGCTATTTTGGGAACGCCAGGCTAGGACAGTCAAGGGCCTTCTGCACTGCAGGCAGGACAGGACTCCCTGAGGAGTAGATCTCTATTAATCAGCCTCCCTCTGGGCTTCGCCCTGGAAGCCTTGCTCTCTTTGCAGTATAGGCTGCTGTCCTGCAGGCTCTGATCTCAGCTCTCAGGCCCCCCAGATCTCTTCCACAGCACAGATCCTGGTTGCTGTGGTGGACGCCTGGTAGGAAGGAGTCCAGAGAAAATGGGACCTGCAACGGGGTGATGGGGGTAAAAAGATGAAGGTCGGAATGGATGAAAGTGAGAAGCTGCAGAGGTAAAGGGATTAAAGAACCTGATCGAGATGGAAAATGTGACCAGCTTTATTACAGGATTCGGTGTCCAATGCCTTTCATCTCAACACAGCTGAAGCAGGAGGATTTCAAGTTTCAAGGCCAATAGTAAGGCTGTGCCTCAGAAAAGAAAACAGAAAAAAAGAACCACACACCAAACAAATAAACAAACAAACCCCACCTCTCCATGTTGTGGTTGACATTCCCACCTGTAATAGACAGTTTTCAGAATTCTGCTTCAGCTCCTGAACCTCAGGGTTGTTCTCAAGTTTCATACTTGTCATGGAAGGTGGCTGGAGTCTCTCCCACTGAACAGTCTGAGTAGGTTCAGAGAAAACATAACTCACATGCTGGAAGGGGCCCATTTAACCTTTCTTTGCTTTGTTCATTTATTTTGTCCTATTTAATGACCATTCTAAATTAATATGCACATCAATTTCATCAATTTTTTTCCCAGGACAACTCAACTCTCCCTGCTGCTTATTTTTGTTGCTGTTGTCTGTTGTTCTGTTTGTTTGGGGTTTTTTGGTTTTTCAAGACAGGGTTTTCCTGTGTAGAAACTGTCCTGAAATTCCCTCTGTAGACCAGGCTGACCTTGAACTGCTTGCCCCTGCTTCTACCTCAGGAAGACTAGGATTAAAGGTTGGTTGGTGACAAGGCTCAGTTGGTAGAACGCCCTGGTGTGATTCTCCTCCCCTCACGGCCACTGAATTTCAGTTTGTTTATTTGTTTGCTTTTGAGTAACTTGAAAGTAGATGGAAAATATATGGTCCCTCAGTCTAATTTTCTATAAGGAAATTCCTCTGTGTGTGCGAGGGGATGTGCCCTCTCATTTCATCTCTACTTTATAACGAGGTCTCTCGCTGAACCCGGAGCTCCATATTTCAGCTAGACTGGCTGGTTAGCCAAGCCAGGGACAGCCACCCGCCAGTGTTGGAAGGGTAGTGTCTCAGCTGTGCTCAGCTTTTAACGTGCTACTGGAGACCTGAACTCGGATCCTCACACTTGCATGGCAGGCACTTTTCCCACTGAGATATCTTCCTACATCAAATACATTCTTTTACATGCCACATTAGCATGAAACTCTAGAACTTTTTATAGCAACTGATTGTTTTCATATAAACTACAGTTCACATGTAGTTTCAATTTTGTCAGTTGCCCAAATGATCAGTTTTCCCCCCCACCAATGTTGCATTTGATCATGTCTATTTTCCACCCTTATTTTTAACTTGGAATATTTACTGATTCTTGTCACTCGCGACATTGACATTTTTGAAGATTATAGGCCAGTGATTTCATATGTTCTTGAA
Organism: Dicrostonyx torquatus; assembly: GCA_028555095.1. NCBI lineage: Eukaryota > Metazoa > Chordata > Mammalia > Rodentia > Cricetidae > Dicrostonyx > Dicrostonyx torquatus. The sequence goes on from JAQHUG010000010.1 coordinate 14,438,511, forward strand.
CTGGGTGGGTAGTTTTATGTCCTCAGAAGGTCACAGATAAGGCACAGGGCATCTGTTGGTCTCTATTGTAGTATGTTATTTTTCTTCACCTGTCACTGTATGTGATTCTCTGTGTATGTGATTCTCTGTGTATCTACTCCTTGTTTCCTTGAAGCCTTTAAGTATTCTGTAGAGACAGCAAGGTTATACAAATACCCTGTTCCTCATGTGAACGTCCCCTCTGATTTAGCATCTACTCTCATCCAAACTGATCTTTCCTGGATGGTTATAAAACGTTCCAATGACTGTGCTTAGCACACACACAGCCCTTGATTCAGCCCCCAGTACCTAATTATAATGATGCACATGATTGTAATAAACACTATTCAATTGTCTTTAGTTGTGTTTAGAAACTGTAAGCATTTGAGGCTGAAGTTTGATAGATATCATTTCCCCGAACTTGCTCTAGGGAAATATGTAATAGGACCAGTCACAAGGCCTGTTTGTTTGTTTTTGAAGGAACCATGAATCCTACTCAGCACCGGACTGAAAGCTACTGCTGTGGTTTGAATGTGAAACATTCTATGAAAGGTCCATGTGTTAGGGGCCTGTATCCATGTGGTTGGTGCTATTTTGAAAGCACCAACTGGAAACTTTAGGAGGTGGGAGATGATAATTGAGGGAAATGGGTCCCTGGGAACAGACCCTCAAGGGTATCTCTTGTCCTGGCCCCTCCTGTGTCTCTCTTTGTTCAGTGTCTCTCTGCCATGAGTTGAAGAATCTCCTCTGTCATATGCTCCTACCAAGAGGGTGGAACCAAGCCACCATGTGCTGAACCCTCTGAAACTGCAATCCAAAGTGGATGTCTCCTTCCTTAAGTTGTTCTCTCAGGAATTGTGGTCATGGCTATGGAAAATAACTAATACAGAAAACTGGTACCAGATGTGGGGTTGTTGCTGTTGTAGACCTGGTTTGGGAATATTTGGAGGAGTGGGATAGCCATACCCTAGAATGCTGCAAACTCAGATTGACATGTGATTCTGGAGGGAGCTCAGAAGCCCAGAACAACCTATGAGAATATAGAGAGTTGAAAATTAGCCTCTGAGCCCTTCAGATGGGAACAAGGACTCTGGCTGCCAGGAGCAATTAATATTACAATGAAGCAATGAATTTGTTGACATCTTTTCCATGTCCTAGATTTTGTGGCAAACAAATTAATTTGGATATTTCAAAATGGCCTAGTATTCAGACTATGGCATAGCTATACCTACATACCTTTAACCAGATTCATAGTGAGACTGGTGGCGAAAAACAGAAGGGAAAGAAAGCCTTGAAAAACTTGTAGCTTGATCAAAAGTGCTCATACAAAGTAAGAGCTAAAAACAGTGTGATTTTAGAAGTGATGAGGGCCTATTAAAAGGAAGTCAACCAAGTTTCATCAGGACAACAGGGAAAATACCTGGAGGAAATCTCAGTAATTAGCCAGATCATACCTATCCCAGGCTCAAGGGCATGGAAAATTACATTAATCTGAAAAATTTTGATTAAGAAAAGGGAATACTTCAAGGGTGCCCCACTCACAGAGGACCACCTATGAAGGTGTTTCCTGATGTTCAACTGCCCAAGTACCCAGAAGTTACTGAAGCCTTGCTTCAAATAGACCCATTTACTGCTCAAATTGGCAGTAGACCTCAGCATCATCTGAGAAAGGAGAATAAGCATCTGTGTTGGTCTTCCACTCACAGTCAATTTGTGAATCTAAACTTTAGGTCTTAGGGTATAACTCAGTGTTAGAATAATTCTCTGGCACACACAGGGCCCTGGCTTGATCTCCAATACCAGAGAAAGCCGGGGGGGGACAGATAAAGAGTGGAGGAGAAGAAGGAGGAAGGAAAAAAAGAAAGAGTGAAGGAAGGAGAGGAGGGAGGAAAGGAGAGAAGAAGGAAGGAAGGAAAAGAAAGAAACTTAAATCTAAATTTTAGATTTGTACATTGAGAATGTACTTATTCTGAGTATTAAAAAAGAGACAGTTGTGTTTTAGAAAGCCTCGTGCCGATTGTGTCACATTTGGTTAGAAAAACTTGCTCTAGAGCTGACTATCCTAACAAACAAAGAGAATGCAAAACCCAATCGCTGCTGATGCCTCCAGTGTCGTTCAGTCTGACAATACTCAATCAGACTGACAGAAAGGAGAGATAAGAGTACACATCTCGGGAGTAAGGAGTTAGCTTAATTTGTAAAGCACAAGGACATAAATTCAATCCCCCCAAAAACATGTTTGTTTGTTTGTTTGTTTTTTAAAATCTGGGCATAGTGGGACACACTTATAACCCCAAAACTCAAGCAGCAGAGGCAGAAAAATATTGAGTTTAAGGCTGTCTCAGATGGCATAGTAAGACTTTATCTTAAAGAACCAAACCAAAGCCAGGTGGTGGTGGCACATGCTCCAAAGCTACAGAGAAATCCTGTCCCGAAAAACTGAAAAAAAAAAAAAAAAGAAAAAGAAGAAGAAGAAGAAGAGAAAAAGAAAAGCCAAACCAAGCTTTTCCATCTCTCTCCTGAAGAGGTAGCTTCTCCTCTCCTCTCCCCTACTCTCTCTGTTACTCTTTCTCTCTCTCTCTCTGCTCTTCCCTCTCCTCCCCTTTCCCCCTTACCATTTCCCCTCCATAACCCACTAAATAAATACCCACTTTCTCTGAAAAAAAAATAAAAGAACTAAATCAAAACAGAAAGATTTGCTGTGTAAGGACATAAACATTCGAAACCTGGAGGCTACACAAGGAGAGCCCCTCTCCCCCTGGCCCAGGGATGCCCCTCATCTTCCCATCTCCTGCTGCACAGCAACAAGAATACAGTTCTTTTCAGCCCCCAAACACAACCAGTATGAAGGCACAGAGAAGAAAGAGGAAATAAAAGGTAGATAGAAAAAAATACTATTGGCTCTCTGTAGGAGGCCATCCTACCGTGATGCTTAGGGAGTGAGTCTTTGGGTTCAAGCAGGCTCTTGTTCACCCAGGGCCGGGAAATGTTTCTGCTAGTGCTCCACATTTATAGAGTGCTTCTATTTTCAAAAATACTTTTCTTTTCACTCCACTGTTTTACCCATCCAAGAATAACTTTCTTCTTTCCACTAGGTCAAATGGCAATTTGTGTTGGACTATATCAAAACCCTTCCCTCACATTTTGCCACACATGAATCTCCAAAACCATGACCACTGCTGCTGGTTTGTTTACTTATTCTGTAATTGTACGAGTAATAGCATCTAAACAGCAAAGTGATTAAATGTCATTCCATGTTCTATATCTAAATAGCCACTATCTAGATAAACTACAGAACATACTCTGTATCCATGAGAGCCCCCTTGTATGCTTTTCATTCTGGGCCCTGAAAGAATGGTCCCCTAATATGGTTTTTAGGAACATCTTTTAGACAGGATTTTGCTTAACTTTTATATAAAAGGAATCATAGACTAGAACTCTTTCATGTCTGGCTGGTTATCTTTTTTAGTTGGCATAGAAAATAGAAAATGTACTCCATTAAGATTTTGCAGACATATGTATCATGTATTTTTTTTAAAAAAGATTTATTTATTTATTTACTATGTATACAGTTCCTTTATGTATTCCTGCATGACAGAAGGGAGTATTGGATCTCATTATAGATAGTTGTGAGCCACCATGTGGTTGCCAGGAATTGAACTCAAGACCCCTGGAAGAGCACCCTGTGCTCTTAACCTCTGAGCCATCTCTCTAGCTCTGTATCAAGTACTTTTGTTCATCACCATCACTCCCCTTTGTACTCTTCCTTCCTCCAGATAGTCTCGGATCTTCTTTCATGTAGATTTCACATATGGAAGAAAATATGTGATATTTGTCTTTCTCTGCCCCAACTTGCTCCCTTTTCTTATCATTCCTCCTGTGTTTGGCTTTCCCTCAGTCTTTGTAAGATTTCTTTATCTTCTTGGAGCTGATCAATCCTCCCTCGGTTGTTCATTTGCTTGTTTGTGCTGCTAGGAGATCCAACCCAGTGTCCTGTGCATGCTGGGCAAGTGCATTAGGACTGAGCTAAATCTTCAGCTCTTGGTGTATTGAGCCGGATGTTACTAGATTGCTCAGGCTGACCTTGAACTCTTGATTCTCCTGCCTCTGCCTCTTAAGTGAAGAATTACAGAAGTATAGCACTGCCCTCAAGGCATTTATTTTTTAATTATGGTGTAGTGTTTTTTTTTTCTGTAAATTTACTGTCATTTGTTTTCTGATGGAATTGATTATTTCATCTTTCATATAGTTTAAATAAAGCTGTGGATACAATATTATACAAACAAGAGGACAGATGTATTTAGTTCTCTTGGTGACAAAGAATAGAATTGCTGATTTAGGCCCCTAAGTGCAGGCCTCTAATTCCATCTGTTGAGGAAGCTGATGCAGAAGGATTCCAAGTTCAAGGCTTGGCTGGACTACAGAGTTCAAGCCTGGCCTGGGCAACTTAGTGAAACCCCGTGTCAAACTAAAAAGAAAAAAAATGAGGCTGCCAATGTGGCTCAGTGGTAGAATGTCTGAGTCTGTGGGTTTGGTTCTCAGCATTAAATAGAATTGTTGGATGATAAAACAGAGGCAGGTTTAACTAAAGCAGAAACTAACAGATAGTTTTCCAAAAACATAGCATCCTTTTACACATCCCTGCAGGTATGGATTCTACATCCTTGAAAATATTTGATGTTATCAATATTCATAATTTTAGCCCTTTGGGTTTTTTTCAATCTTCTCTTGTATTTTCTGAGTTATTTGTAAGGCTGGATGATCCTCACTAAGTTGTTTTCCTCATTCTTTTTTCTTCTTGTCTTTTCTTTTAATGCTGTGAAAAGTTTCATTTTCTAAGTTTCTAGTCAAGTTTCTGCCTAAGTTTTCTTTAGTATGGGAGACTGAATTCAGGGCTACAAACACACTGAGCTACACCCTTGCCCAAGTTTTGTACTTTGCTGATTTTCTTTTCTTTTTTTCTTTTTCTTATTTTGGTTTTTCAAGACAGGGTTTCTCTGTGAAACAGCCCTAGCTGTCCTGGCACTAGCTCTTGTAGACCAGGCTGGCCTTGAACTCACAGAGATCTGCCTGTCTCTGCCTCCCAAGTGCTGGGATTAAATGCATGTGCCATTACCACCTGGCTCGAATCTTTACTTAAACAAGTTATAGGAGCCTTTTTATAACATGGTGTTTCTGAGACTTGGGATGTATCTTAGGTGGTGGACTGTTTGCCTAGCATACACAAAGCTCTGGGCTTGATCCCTAGCAATGTATAAACTAGATATGGTAGCATGGACCTGTGATCCCAGCACTTGGGAGGTAATCAAGAGAATCAGGAAGCTCAAAATCATTTTGACTACATTATCAGTGGGAGGCCTTTCTGGACTTTGAGATTTTCTCAAAAACAAACAAATACGCCTTTTAATGTCAGGACTCAGGAGGCAGAGGTAGTTGGTCTGAGTTTGAAGCTAGCCTGGTCTACAAAACAAGTTGAGGACAGTTAGAGGTGTCACACAGACGAACCCTGTCTCAAACAGTGAGTATTTGGATCCTATGAATGACAACTTCCTTCTAGTCTATGTTTTGCAAATAAAAATTAACTTATAAAACAGATAGAATTGCATATTTGAAGATAGGGATAATATTCTGAGGTGTAGCTCATTGTATCCTTATGAGCTAAAGAAGTGAGTCAGGGAGTTGGGAAGATTTCTTGTGGGTGGGGCACTTGTCATGCAAGCGTGGGGACCTGCATCAGCCCCTCAGCCACCACATAAGTGCTAGTCAAGCACTTTCAGCTGCCTGTAATCACAGTGCACAGAGAATAGAGATGAGATCACTGTAGCAAGCTAGCGAATTAGACGTGCTAAATTGGAGAGTCAAACAACAGACTGTACCTCAATACATAAAGTGGTAAGGAATGGAGGATGACAACCAACATCAGCTTCTGGCCTCTACATGCATGAACATATATATGCACACACACTCCAACACTCATGCCCACAAACACTTTTAAGCTTGTATATAAACACTCATACACAATACATGAGCCCACATGTGCACACACACACACACAAAAGGAACTGAATCATGTTCTCGAATCAAGTATCTAAAAGGTCATAGTTTAATTCGGCTTCACTCACCACTAAAGCATCTGTTGACACCCTCTAGGGATTCCAAAGCATGTAAGAGAGTTTCTCTCCATGAGGTGTTACTATTGAGCAAGCAAAGGCAAGTAGGTCAACCAGGACTCCAAAGAGGATGTTAAAGGGCATGCATAATGCCACCACGTAGGAAGGGGGAAGGTAGAGAAGGAGGAGATAGAGGAGAGGCAGAGACTAATTCATTCTAAGTGGGTGGGGGAGAGAGCACTCCTAGCAGAGGAGAACTCTGGAAGGTAGAACAGGAGTTGTCCATGGTTGGACAGGCTTTGCTGGATCAGGAAACATGAGGAACACCCACAGGGACTGAGTGGCCAAGGGCCAACGGGGATCTGAGGTGGCCAGAATAGTCTTCAATAATCTCTGTTTTCCTGCAGCTACAAGAGCCAAGTCCTGACCAATGACTTAGCACAGTGTCTCTGGCTCTGCTGAAATCTACTGAGTTTCAGAAGCAATTGGAGTAGGGTTTTTTTCCCCCTCACTTTTGACTTTTGGCAAGGTCACTCACGTTGAGAATTGTGGGATTTAGCCATCAGAGGCTATGAGTTAAGAACACCCAAGAAGTGCCATATAAGGACTTATTTAAAGGAGAAACGTTTCTAGCAAATAGAAGAAGTAAATTAAGCAGATATACAGAGATCCCTGGCAGCCTTGAGGAACAGGGGGTTTGCTAGCCATGCTGGCTATTTAGGAAGCTAAGGTGGGAAGATTTCTTGAATCAGCCTAGGCCACAAAGCAGGATAATTTTTTTGAATGTTGTGTAGGTTTACAATGGAATACTGTCTAAGAGCAGGAGTTTGACTTAGCGGTGGAGCTCTTGCCTAGTGTGTGAGGCCCTGACTTTGCTTCTGAGTCCACACAAGAAAACAAGATACTCTGAGCTTGCATCCTGCACACTGACAAGCACCCAGGAAGCTTCAGGCCTGGCAGGGATAAGATCAAGCCAGCAGAGATTTGAAATGAGTTTTACAAAGTTTTAGTCTTTTCTGGACTTGAGTTCCTTTGATAACCTGGTGAAGTCCACAAATTCCATAGAATATAACTTTATTAATTTTTCTTTTTTGAAATAAGATTCTACTAAGTAGCTCAAACTGGCTTGGAATTCATAATGTAGCCCAGTTTGGCCTTCAAGTCATGACCATCCTTCTGTCTCAACCTCCCAAGTACTTAGATCACAGGTGTTGGCCACCATAGTTGGCTGGTATTATTTTTAAAATGTATAAATCAAAATGCAAGATGAGTCTGGCAGCATGCTCCAACAATTCCAGCACTTAGGAGGTAGAGGCAGGAGGATTAATAATTCACGGCCAGTCTAAACTACATGAGACTCTCTGATAAGTAAAAAATACATAGAAATTAAAAGAACACAATCTGAATTACAGGTGGTAAATGCTTGTAAACCCAATACTAGGGAGGGAAAAGGGGAGGTAGAGGCAGGAAGAGTTCCTCGAGTTTGAGTCCAGCCTGGTCTATGTAGCAAGTTCCAGGCAGCGAGAGCTATATAGTAAGACATATGAAAGAAAGATATACAAAGAGCTGATACGATGGTTCAGCAGGTAAAGATACTTGCTCCCAAGCCTACCTAAATCCAACCCCCATATAAAAGAACTAGCAATTGTCTTCTGACAACCACAGGCATAATGCAGCATGCATACACATACATGCACATGTGTGTGCACATGTGTGCACACACACACAATGTAAAAAAATTTAAAGATATACAAAAATGTTGAGACACACACAATTCTTTTGAGACAATCCCACTAAGTAACCAATACTGCTCTCAAAGTCCCTATGTAGGGCAGTCTGGTCCCTGGTTCTCCATCTCTCTGTGTCAAGCTCCTGAGAGCTGGGTTACAGGCACAGGCCACCATGCCCAACTCTGAAACATTTCCTGTGATAGTAGTTCCATTATAAGTATATGAAAATCAAGCCATAGACCTAATGTAATTTCCAAGGAAGAGTAAGCAGTTTCTTGGAATAAAAGTGACTTCATTATGATTTGAGGATGTCTATCATTCCTGCTGGCGACAGGTGCAGGAATTGCTGATATGTTATGGTCTGGCACAGTCAAAGGAAATTCAATCCTTGTTTCTATGTTAACAAAAATGAAACCAAGCCTCTCTTACAGACTGTGTATATCGCGCGCGCACACACACACACACATACACACACACACACACACACACACACACATCCCAGTTTCAGATCCTCTGTTATTAAAACACCTTTGCCTACCAGAAAACAGGAAGCAGAATAGCCAGTTAGGAAGCCTCAGTGGTCCAGATAAGTCTGAGTAGAGGATTCTGTATAGCATCGGGGCAGTGGGTAGAATCAAGGGTTTGTGGGTTGGAAGACAGCTGGTGTCATGGTTTGAAGAACTGTCCTCAACTTGCTCATGAGTTGAGTCAATACCCAGGCAATGGTACTGTTTTTGAGGTGTAGGAACCATTAGGAAGCTTAGCTAGAAGTAGGTCACTGGGGGCATGCCTCTGAAGATCCTGCCTGGCCCCCACTCCCTTCTTCCTCTGCATCTTGTTTCTGCGCAGTGATTTGTTCTGCTCCACCACACCCTCCAGCCTGGCAGATGGAAACCCACAGAAGCGTGAGCAAGATCATCCTTTGCTCCACTATGATGTTGTCATGGGTATTCGGTCTCAGCAACAGGAGAGTGACTAACCCAGATGGGAGGTGGCTGGGTAAATGGCAGAGAAGAATGACTGGGATTGCTCACTGAGGTTTTTAGCTTGGGTAAGAAGCGGAAGGCAGACCAAGCCATACTAGGTCATTCAGAAACGATAGTCATAGCCTACTAACCTGCTCTTTAGGTCTGTCCTTGCTCTGCTGGAGGCTAATTTCAGCATGGCAGTTAAAATGACTTCTGCAAAATAAGTAGCTCACGTAATGTCAAAGTCATCTTACTTGTCACTGAGACCCCAGCTGATCTAGACCACTCTGTCTTCCAGACCCCCTTTCCAACTGTCCTCCACGCCTCTTCACAAAGTTTTCTTCATCATTGTTGGCCTTAGCCTTTGCCCGGGACAGTTCCTGTAGAGAATCCTGTTGTATCCTGTAACACACCAGGATGTATTCGGCTTTGACCCCCTTCAGCTCACCCCAGGGAGACACAGTCTGACAACCCCACCCTAAAAAGTCTCTTTGGGTAAATGGTGTAACTCTATGATACAGCGCATGCCCAGTATGCCTACAGTCCTCATATTCCTAAATGTAATAATTTTAAAAAAAAAACTTGCTTTTAAGAGCTGGATGATCAGAGAGTCAGGAACTAGGAATGTGAACTTGGCAACAGATCATCATGAAAAGGTTAGTGAGTTGTCTTGAACTATGTAGAGGAGGCTGATCCTGAACTCTTAATCCTCCTATCTCTACCTCTCTAGTGCTGGGATTATAGGCATTCACCACCATGACTGGCAAGAGAAAATGTATTTCTGAATTAGATTTTAAGGCAGGTGGTAGGGATTTTTCTAATATTTTGGCATTGGTGTGGTTGTAAAACAGTGATATTTTTGTGTCACTAATGGTTTATTTTGGCCTTCTCTGTGTTTCAGATTTTCTGAGTCATTTGAAATAAAGATGCAGGTCAATTTTCCATGAATCATTTGATCTCTAAGGAGAAATGCTAATACCTGCTTTAATTCTAAGCAATCTCATATCAAAGACTATCGAGGTCGGCCTTAAGAAGGCCATTCAAGGGCAGAGGGTGTGACTCAGCAAGTAGAGTCTTTGCTTAGCCCAGCGTTCCCTTACACTAAACATGGCAGTGTGCATTGCCTATAATCCTAGCACTTGAGAGGTAGAGGTAGGGGGATCAGAAGTTCAGTGTCATCTCTGGCTACATAAGGCGTTTGAGGACAGCACAGAATACATGAAGCTGTGTTTCAAAAAATAAAAACAAAGAAAGGGATGAGGAGAATTTTATAAAACAGAGGAGGAGGAGCAGTGGCCAGACACTGATACTGAGTTCTAAAATTCTATGTTGTATATTTGGGTTGGGTGCTGAGGACCTGGCTGTTTTTGTTGAGATTGTTTTGTTCTGGACACTGAATCCAAGGCTGGCCTGAAATGCTCTGTGTAGCCCAGGCTGGCTCCAAATTCACAGCGACCTGCTCCAGCTTCCTGAGCTTTGGGGATACAGACATGAGCCACCATGTTGTGTGTGTGAAGGGACTGCATCAAAATGAAAACTAGTCGGGTCATACTGTGCACTCTATTTAGAAGCTGTGCCTAATTTATCGAACTAAAGAACAATTTAAATGGTTAGGTACATGTATAATACATGTAAACCTGATTTTTTTTTTTCGAGACAGGGTTTCTCTGTAGCTTTGGAGCCTGTCCTGGAACTAGCTCTTGTAGACCAGGCTGGCCTCAAACTCACAGAGACCCTCCTGCCTCAATCCTCCTGCTTCAGCCTCCTGAGTGCTGGGATTAGTCAGGTGTACCACACTTGCCTCTACCTCATTTGATTTCATTTTATGGTTTACATTTCAATCATTCGCCTTAATTTTTGAATGTCCTTATATAAAATTATAAATAACATTTTCATAGTTAAAGTGAGCAGTCCTCATCTCTAATATTTGCGTTCTCTGTAGAACAATGCAGACGTTCAAACTGCAACCTATTTAATTAAAAGCAACAAGAGAGAGAATCCCCACAGTGCCACTGTAGCAGCCAGATTAAGTCTCATGCAACAATTAAGAGTTCTAGCATTTAGCAATTTGGGTGTTTTGGAAAGAAAGTCTGTACAGTTTTTTAATGGTAAGATATAGTTATAAACATTTGTAGTCCCTTGAAGTTCAAATAGATTAGTAGTCTGAGTAACTATGAACCACTTAACAGAGCGACCTTAGTGCTGCACCCCAAACCTCCAATGCTGCACCTCAACTCTTCAAAGCTGTATCTCAACACCCTGAGTGCTGAAACCCAACCCCCTAGGGCTACTTTATCTCCTCTGGGGAAAACATTATTAATTCTGTTGGTATAAGAAATGTAACATTTAGATTTTTGGCTTGGCCCCTTAATCACAACAGGGTCATCTTGGAATGCATCAATGTCAGATCCTGGACGTTTCAATTTCACCAAGTATCAGATCTCATTTCCTCCATCTTTTTTAATCTAGTTTAATAAATTACCCATCTCTTTATTTTCTCAGCCTGTTATCTTGGGCAATCCATGCCATTAATTTTCAGTTTATCTCCTTCTTAGGATGAGGAAGGAAGACTTATTACTCTCTGAATTCCCTTTCATTTGTCTGTGGCACTTTCCCATTGATACAAAATGCTAGCCTCGTACAAGTCATCAGCTGCTTGTAATTGATTTCTGCAAATTTCATCATATTTTATACTTCTAGTGCTACTGAGGGACCATGGTCTAGTTAATAGTTACAGGTTTACTGAGGTTGCTTTCTGCTGCTTGCTTTGTTTCAAAGTGCTAAGTTTTAAAAAGTCTGGAGCTAAATTTTGTAGTGATTGTGGAAGTATTCCAACACACGTCTTTTTTGTTTGTTTGTTTGTTTGTTTTTCGAGGCAGGGTTTCTCTGTAGCTTTGGAGCCTGTCCTGCAACTAGCTCTTGTAGACCAGGCTGGTCTCGAACTCACAGAGATCCGCCTGCCTCTGCCTCCCGAGTGCTGGGATTAAAGGCGTGCGCCACCACCGCCCGGCTAACACACAAGTCTTGATAATATGTTGTGGATATAATATTTCTAAAAGACCAAATACATTTTTTTAAAAAAAAAAAGCAGATGAGTATAGATCCCAAGCTTCTGAGCTCTGTGAAGTTAAAGTTTGTCAACAGGATGCATAGCCTATACATTCCTGCAGACTGTAGCACCAGGAGGCAGGAATCACAACTTTGTTCACTATTAAACTCCTAATTAGTACAAGTGTCTGTCACATAGTAGGCAATCAGACATATCGTTGACTGAATAACAGATGTGTATAGAGCACTAATTAGGAGTTTATTTTTAACCTTTTCACTCATGACTTTGAAGTTGTGTAAAATTGTTTTACTTATATTTACTTGCTTAGACATGGTCTCATTACAGAGCAAGAAGACCTTTAACTCATGATCCTCCTGCCTTAGTCCTTAGTCCTGGATTGCAAATGTGTACCACCATACCCGATTCAGATGCTTTTAAGTTTCAGGTATCTGAGCTATTCAGACTGCCTTTTTTTGTGGGAGTTTGGTGGAAAGATTCATAGAGCCTTAAAAGGAAGACACAAGACACTCAGTAGCTGTAGCACCCAAGCCACGGAACAATGGACCACCCGTTATTCTCACCTGGCACCTCCTGTAGCCTACAATGGAAGCTCTTAGGTTGACAGCAATCGGTTTCAAGGCTGGAGAGATGGGTCAGGGTTAAAAATACTGGCCACTCCTCCAGAGGACTTGGGTTCAATTCCTAGAACTCACATGGCTATTCATAACCATGTGTAACTCTAATTCCAGAGGATCCAAGGCTTTTTTTCTGGCCTCCATGGGCACTGCATGCACATGATGGACATATACACATGCAGGCACAAGCTCCTACACACAAAATAAAAATGAATAACTCTTTCTTTTTTTTTTCGTTTTAAAGATCACTTGGTATTCTTTGAGACGTAGGTGCTATTGCTCCCTTATCTGTTGCCTACTCTCAGAAAGAGCTCTATGTTGGGGAGTTAGCTGATACTAGCTGTGCATATCTGGATCACATCCCAGCCTCCCCCACCCCCACCATAAAGAGGAATACGTGTAGCCAGTCATTGATCAGAATAATACACATCTATCTGCCTTAACTACTCACTAACCAGTGTAGCATATTCCTTTCTGGCTTAGCAAGTCACTAACAAGTGTAACCCTTGCTTCTTTGGCTTAGCTGTCACTCATCAGCACAACACACTTCTTTCTGGATTAGCCACTCATTAACCAGCATGGTACACTCCTATCTGGCTCAAATCTCTAGCAGAGGGACACTCTGCAGGCCACTGGTGGTGCTGAGGGTTGCTTCAGGTCAGGTATTGATCCTTGGATAAATCCCGGTGGCCCGGAGTATCAGAATTCTGGCACAAAGGGAGTCCCGAGCAAGGCAGGTATTCTGAGCCATAACCAGGGTTTTATGCCTGTGTCAGTAACCCGAACAGCCATGCTGCCCTCATTGCATACCCACATCTTCACAAAATAGCTCTGCTGTGAGATGTTTCCTCGAATAGGACGTGGATGTTCAGCCATGTTTCCTGGAATCATCCTGATGTGTTCTGATGAAGAGCTAGACATGAGTCAGAATTCACTGGGAGAATAGTACATGTAGCACAATGCAGAAAATCCCACCCACAGACATCTGTGAGCGAGACTGCAAGAACCCTGTAGTGTTCACTATGTAGCGTTCCAGTGCTCCTGGAAACATCTCAGAAGTACATCACTCTCAGCAAAACACTACCTGCAAAATTTCTGGATGTTAGAATTTTTCCCCCAAAGATTTATTTTAAAGTGTGTGTGTGAGTGTGTGTGTGTGTGTGTGTGTGTGTGTGTGATGTCTATGGAGGCCAGAAGAGGTCATCTGATCCTGTAGAGCTGGAATAACAGGTTGCTGTGATGTGCTTGAGGTAAGTGTTGGGAACCAAACCCTGGTCCTTTCCAACAAGTCAGCTTTCTTAACTGCTGCACCATCTCTCCAGCCACAACATATTAGATCTTTTGTTGTTGTTTTTGGAACATTTCATCATATAATGCATAACAGAATTTCTGGAATTTAGAACAAGGGATGCTGAATTCCCAAAATATGCGCTCAAGATAAGCACATTAGCTCTTCTCAGAATTATACCACACTGACATGAGGTGAAATAACAATCATATCCACAGCAATGCATGGCAAATTTCCCAAACATGGATGACTTGCTGAATGTGTACCCAGTTCCTGTCTCTCTTTGTAAAAGCAGTTTCAAAACTGTTCCTTCCTTTACATGTGATGTGACAGTCAAATCAAAGGATGTTTTTCAGTCCTTGCCCTATCTGATGTCTTTGCCGCAGTGAGGTAAGTGAGCACCCTATTTTTTTAGATACCCCACAGGCCTGGTCATCTCTTTTTCTCTCATGGAGTCACCACCATGGTGTGCTTAGAGTGAGACCTGGGCCTCAGGTCCCAGGGCAGAATATTTTTCTATTTCTGAATGTCTGTTTAGATGCTTATGGGTATTTCAAACACAATGTGCCTAAAACACAATTCTGCTATTCTCACTTTTCCTTCTCCCTATACCTCACTAGTCAACCTGGTATTTCTCTTATATTCCACTTTTTTAAATTTTCTTTATATTTTTTAGATGCATACAAAGGAATGTAATCATATCTACTCCTATTCCCCCTCCAGCATCTCCCCTGGACACCCCTTCACAACTTCTTCTTTTTCCTCCTCCTCCTCCTCTTCCTCTTCTTCTTCTTCCTCTTCCTCTTCCTTTCCTTCTCCTCCTTCTCCTTCTTATTTATTTCAGAGAGAGCCTGAGTGTGGAGTTTATTTGGGAAGAGTGTATTGGGAGAGCATAGGGAAGAGAAGGGAGAGACACAGAGACAGAGACAGACAGAGGGAGGGAAGGAGGAGAGGGGAGCCACAACTTCATTTTTTTATAACTCCTATTTCACGTATTAAAAGTAGGCATTTAGGAGGCTAGAGAGACGGTTTAGTGATTAAGCATGTGTGCTGCTCCTGCCCAGGCCCTGAGTTAAATTCCCAGCCTTCACACGAAGCAGATGGCTGCCTCCTGTAAGTTCAGCTCTGGGCATCTGAAACCCTCTTCTGGCCTCCTTGGACCCCTGCACACACATGCACACCAGCTCCCCACCACATAGAGAGACACATTGTTAAAACTAAAATAAGCCTTTAAAAGAACATGGTTGGCACACCAAAGGAGCCTGTGCGCTACTAGAATCTCTTTAGAACCACAGCTAGGGCTGTTCTTTTCATAACAGCAAGACACCAGATAAGCCTAGAAATATATCAACTGATGAACTGGAAATGAAGATGTGGTACAATACACATGCTGAAAAGGAAAAAGAAAATGAAATTTGGAGGAAAATGGATAAAACTGGAAAAGCAAGTTTAATTATGTAATCCAAGTTTAGGAAGACAAATGCAACACATATTCATGGATGGAGGACTAGGGAATGATACCCAGGCTTTACCTCTGACCTCACATACAGGCTCACACATGCCATGGCACAGAGACCTCCCACAGCTCAGCAAACCTGCAGAATAATTAAAAGTTATGATGGTTTTAAATTTAGAAGTGTTTGCGTGTGTAGGTACTGCAGTCACTTCTGCAGGCAGGAACTGGAACCAGTTTTCACTTCCTTATACCTGTGGTCACAGAAAGTAGACAGTGTCACAAAAGGACAGAGCAGACAACCAATGGAAGGAAAGGCAAAGGATTGTTTATAGAAGCTGGTGTCTTGGCTGTAAGAAACCATTTAGAAAAGACAGCTTACACTTCAGAGAGGAAACCCACACAGTTTGGTCTGTCTGTTGTTAGTTACCGTGCAAGACTAGATTTAGCCATACATTCTAATTAACTTTGCATTTTTATTTCCACATACTTTATGATGAAAAAGCTACCAAATGCCGTACTTAAAAGAGTGTATTTCTGGGCATGGTGGCACACAACCTGTAATAACATCACTTGGGAGGTTGAGAAAGAGGATCTTGGGTTCAAGTCCAGCCTGTTACATAGCCAGACTCTGCCTCTAAGCAGGCAAGCCCAGTGCATTTGCATTAGATGATTCTTAAGTGTTCTTTTATGACTGTCCTTGAGCTATAAATGATAGAATTACTTTTAAAAATTATTTTTATTTCATGCACATGGGCTTTTGCTGAATGTATGTCCATATATCATATGAGGGCTTAGTGCTTGGCCCAGAAGAGAGTATTGGATCATCCTGGAACTGGAGCTATGGACAGCTGTAAGCAGGGTCCTTTGGAAGAACAACCAATGTTCTTAAGCATCTCTCCAGCCCACAGACTTACATTTGATATCTGAAAGATTTTCTTAACATTTGCAATTGGTTTATAATAACTTTTGTGGAATTAAAGACCTTCATATGCCGGGCAGTGGTGGCGCACGCCTTTAATCCTAGCACTCGGGAGGCAGAGGCAGACAGATCTCTATGAGTTCAAGGCCAGCCTGGTCTACAAGAGCAAGTTCCAGGACAGGCTCCAGAGCGACACAGAGAAACCCTGTCTCGGGCAGGGGTCAGGGGGGAGAACTTCGTGTTTTAGTGACCAACCTCTAGATTGCTGATCTCTTTATCACATGACCAAGTTCCAGCCTACATCTTCTTCTTCATATCTCTTCCTTGCAGTGCTGGGAGCTCATGTCAGATAAGCACTCTACCTCGGAGCACACCTCCTGCCTTTCCAAAGATGCTTTGTTTTGGTGTTTAATAGAATCTCAGTTGAATATGGTGGCACAAGCCTTTAATCCCAGCACTCTGGAGGCAGAGGCAAGCAGATCTCAGCAAGTTCAAGGCCACCCTGGTCTACAAAGTGGGTTTCAGGATAGCCAGGGCTACCCAGAGAGATTCTGTCTAAAAAAAAAATGTAGACTCTTTCTCTGTGGCCTTGGTTGACCTGGAAGTCATTGTATAGTCCATGCTAGTCCATGCCTTATCTCAAATTTACAGCAATCCTCCTGTCTCAGCCCCTGAGTATTGGGATTACAGGTGTTCTCTCAACTTTCTTTCTTCCTTCCTTCCTTCTTTCCTTTCTTCCTTTTTTCTGTTTTTTTTTTGTTTTTGTTTTTGGGTGGTTTTTTGTTTTGTTTTTTTGGGTTTTTTTTCAAGACATGGTTCCTCTGTGTAGCTCTGGCTATCTTTGAAGACCAGACTGGCCTCAAACTCATAGAGATTCACCTGCTGGGATTAAAGGTGTTCACCATCGCTGCCTGGCTACATTTTTCTATTCTTGTTTATAATTATATTTATTATTGTGGAAGGGCATATATGTATGAGTGCATGAATGGAGGTCAGAGAACAACTTGAGGGAGTCAGTTTTTTCTTCCACCATGTAGGTCCTATGACTGGGGTGATAGAACTCAGGTTGGTAGCAAACACCTTTTACTACCTAAGCGATTTTGTCAGCCCATTTTTCTGTTCTTTATACTTCTTAGAAATTAAGCAGGGGTGTTGGTGCTGAGTCACACCTTTTGCTGCCCATTCACCCATAAGCCTCCTACAAAGCTGTTATGTGACCCCAGATGTTTTATTAAATTATTTTTCATGGTCTGTAACTGTTCTGTCTGTCTCCCACTACCAGGGTTAACTGGGAAGTGATTGCAGAACACGTCAAACTTCTGTTCCCTTTTTAAAAAAATTGCACAAGACACTAATAAATAGTGTCTATGGGAAGTCTTCCAGGAGCTAACATTTGTAGTTACCACTATATCAAAGAGCTCTTTCCATTGTCCAAAGGTTCACATTTCATTGCTGGAACAGCTCATCTCTCCATGTTCTGCCCTGCACAAACCAGCTTTGGAGCTAAAGTTAGTCACGTTGGTTGTGCATGTTGTTTTATTGTACATGTCTAATCATCAACAAAATACTACTTATTCATGACAGAAATTCCATGTATTTTATCTGAAGCAAAATGATGATGATGATGATAATGTTGATGGCTGGAAAGATGGATCAGCAGTTTAAAACACTTGTAGAGCACCTGTGTTCAGTTCCTAGCTCACAATCTTCTGTAACTCTAGTTCCAGGAGAACTGACATTCTCTTCTGGCTTCTGGATGCACTGCCTGCATGTGGTACATAGACAAAAACACAAGCAAATAAATACTTATACACACATGTATTGTTTTATTTTTCCTTTGGTACTAGACATTTGAACCAGGGCCTTGTGCATGCTAGGCAAGCACCCTACCACTGAGTAGTAGCCCAAGCCCTCACTCACATACAAAAAAAATCAAACCAAATCTTCAAATAATAATACTAGTATTGCCAATTTCGTGCTTTACCAAAAACGTGGGTTAAAAATCATACCTCTAAAAGTTTAGAAATGGAAAAACTATAAAGGGAAAAAGACACAGAGTCGACCATAGAGCGCTTTAGTCCTTCCTGGTGTGATTCTCATATGCAAAAAAAAAAAAAAAAAGTTTCTTGAAAAAGTGTGGTTTTTTTCCAATGAAACTAGAGCCTTGCAATTTTGCACTTCTTCATTTGGGTTTGCCTATAATCTGAGCGGCTAATAGCTGCAGCCCTTGTTGCTTTTTTTAGCTGCAGCAGATTCTTGACATCTGTTTGTGTTTAAGTGATGACACAACATCAGAACACGCAATGTCATCGTGTCACATTGTTATAGCACAACAAGAAAATTACAGCTCCCCAACAATAACATGGTGTCAGAAGTGTCCGCTTGGTGGTGAGTCAGTGCTTTAGAAGTTGCGAGCTATTTTTAGCTCATCCAGTGCTTCTGAAGCTTGAGTCCTAGCAGATACGGAAAAATTTAGGGATGCAAAGGGCCTGATATGTATGGCTCCTATCTTCCTGTCCTGGTCACAACAAACACGGGTTCCATGGGGGAACTGCATGTATTTAGGGCTGGGTTCCAACTCTTCTGCGCCAGGCCAGCATCCCTGTGGAGGAGGAGGAACTATAATTATCTTCCCGTCTTGGGTAAACCCTGGGGTGGCATCTCCCAGGTGACCCTAGTGCACTGGGGCGCAGTTCCATAGCTGCTTAGGTGCGCAGTGCAGGTGGCCCCTGTGAGTCCCGCATCCTCTGAGACCCTGGCCCGGGAAGACAGGTCCCCAAACTCCAACTCCAGGGCGCGCGGCGGCGTTGCCATAACAACCGGCGCGCGCAGCCTCGGCGGAGGAAGTGACGAGAGTGGGTTGGCTGTTGTTGGGACACGTGACCCGGGTAGTGTTTTGACAGGGCAAACAGTGAGAGAAAGAGTGGAGAGCGAGCGAGGCGGGCAGGCAGCGAGCGAGGCCGGTGGATGCGCGGGGCGCGGCGTCTCGGCGTCTGGGCGTCTCGTCGGCCGCGGGGTCGCTGCGCGCTGCGCGCTGCGCTCGGGGAGGCGTGGCCCGGAGCACGGAGTGTGATGTGAGCGGCCCGGCGGCCGCGGAGAGCAGTGCCGGGAGGAGGAGCGAGGGGTCCCGGAGGGCGGCGAGCGGGCGGACCATGGGAGCCGCTCCCGGGTGGGCAGCGCCACGCGTGGGTTGGCGCGGCTGAGGACATGCCCGGGCTCTGCTGCTGACCGGCTCCGACTCCGGCGGGAACCCGCCTACCGAGGCCTCGGCGAGGCTAGCCAGAGGGGGAGCCCCGCAGGTGAGGCCCGGGGGGGCTGCGGGGGCTGCTGCGCCCGGGCCCCTGCGGTGGTGCCTCGGTGCCTAGAGAACACTTGACCGAGGGCTGCTTTAGCTCCCGTGGCCCGACTCTTCCTCCTCCGTGCCTGTCCCTCCAGGGCATAAATAGATCCTGCTTGTGCTTCCGAGACGCTGTGTCAGAGGAGGACACCTTGGCCTGGAGAGCGGAGGGGCGGGGAGCAGGGGTGCTAGGCCAGAGGACGCCCGGGGAGGCGGTGCACAGACTTGAGGGTTTTTTTTTTTTCCTTCAGACCTGCCCAGGGCTCTGTCACTGCAATCTGCACCAGGAAGAGGCCTAACTTAGTAGTTTTCTTGCAAGATCTAGGGGTTAAAACAAGACTCGAGTGTTTCTTTTTTATTTTCATCTCTTAGCGTTTGGTAAACGAAGCAGAAGCTGTTGAGTCAGCGGTGTGCCGGTTGGAAGAACCCACACCTGTGTTTTACAGCACTTTGGGTGGAAATTGGATGCGAAAATGAAGCCAGACCGAGGTAAATGATTTATTTAAGTAGGGCCTGCATTGTGTTTTGTTTCTCTGTCTCCTTTTAGAGGCGTTAACCTAATTTTCCACAGGATCAACTATTCCTGTTTCAGACGTGAAAGGACAGTTTCTGTGAAGACACCAGCTGCTGAGGTGATAAGATGAGCTTATGGAGTAGGTGGTTAGAGTCCGATGGGAGGACCAGTTCTAGGAGAGTGTTTGGTATGTGGCAGAATGAAGGTGGCAGAAGTAGCGTTTAATGAGTGGCCACAGGCTTAGTGTCCTTTTTAGTGGCAGTTACTCATTTTTTAGGTAAAGTCAACCCAACTTCTGAAAAGTTTCCCAACTTTTGAGACTTCAGTTTGAACTTGATGAAGAGTATTATTTTGTTATCATTACCGTTTTTCATTAGCTGTGTTTTGTTTTTGTGGGTTTGTTTGTTGTTTGTCAAGTTTTCTAGGCTGGCACAGATCTCACTGTGTAACTCAGGCTGGCCCAGAACTCACTAATCATCTTTCTGTCGTAGCCTCCACGATATTGGCATTACAGGCATTACTGTGCCTCTCCTTGGTTCATCTTAGTGCTCTTAGTGAATTCCAGTTGTTTTTTTAGACTACCCCAGCTTCAGTCCCCTATATGGACAATTAGGGCCCAATTTTCCATTCTAAACATATATTATTATTATTTGTTTTGTTTTTTTCAAGACAGGGTTTCTCTGTGGGTTTGGAGCCTATCCTGGAACTCATTTGGTAGACCAGGCTGGCTTTGAACTCACAAGAGATTCACCTGTCTCTGCCTCCCGAGCACTGGAATTAAAGGTGCGCCACCACTGCCTGGCTTATTGTTTGGTTTTTTTCTGGACAGGGTTTCTGTATAATCTTGTCTGTCTTAGAACTTGCTCTGTAGACCAGGCTGGCCTTGAATTTAGAAACTCAGAGAGCCTCTGGCCTCAGCCTCTCAAGTGCTGGAATTAACTGCAGCATTGCCAGGCTCTAAACCTACATTTTCAAGACTTAGAAAATAATGTCTATACCTTGCCCCTTCCCCAGCCCAATTTTTTGAATGAAAAAAGGGGGTGCCACAAGCATTGAAGATGGCTCAGTGGGTAAAGGTGCCACCAAACCTAATGATCTGAGTTCAAACCCTGGAACCTACAAAGTAGAAAGGAGAGAACCGACTCCTGAAAGTTGTCCTCTGACCTCAACCCATGCACGTTTGCACACACAGACCCAATAAGTGAATATTTTTAATATAACAAAAAAATACCTTCAAAAGGAAAAGTCTATCATGATGTGTCCCAGGTGGCTGTGGCTAGAGCCCGCCTGTCTCAGTCTCCTGCACGCGAGATTACAGTCCACACCACAGCAACCTTATTTTGCT
The DNA here is from genome assembly GCA_028555095.1 of Dicrostonyx torquatus. Taxonomy (NCBI): domain Eukaryota; kingdom Metazoa; phylum Chordata; class Mammalia; order Rodentia; family Cricetidae; genus Dicrostonyx; species Dicrostonyx torquatus. The sequence continues at coordinate 14,459,880 of JAQHUG010000010.1, forward strand.
TTTCAGAGACTTCAGAAGTTGTCCGCTTTCTGATTAGGGATAAGGACAGCCCTGAGGCGAGTTTGATAAAGTAGCAGTGGTTACGAGTGAAGACTTCTTTATCAGTTGTGAGTTTAATTCCAAGAAATCGTGTTGTAGGTTTCACCGTGTTTGGAAGGAAGGGCTAGACAGTAGCACTCTTTCAGATCTCAGCTTTCAGGACTGGAAAAAGTGATTTATCCTCTGAAGCAGATTTTCAAGAATCTGTGCATTAAAGTGGTTATTGTCCTATATGTATTTTCCAGAATGATTAGAAATACAAATTGCCTAGTTAAATTTATTGTCTTTTGGTAATAATGTCTATTAAAATATACTTGGAAGAAGTGGGAGTCAGCTATATTGAATTTCATGCTTTCAATTTTTGAGTGTTCTACTGTTAATTGAAATAAGTTTATAGTTATATCTGTAGACATATCTATCATCAAATGCATTGCTGCTGAGAGGGTTGCCTGTGTACCATGCTAAGTTTAGATTTTTAGATTACATCAGTGACTGTGGAAAAACTGGCACCAAGGTCAGGAGCTGCATCTCAGAATAAACAAGCAAATAAAATCAAAGTCACTGTTTGTCTTGGATTCTTGTTAAAAAGTTGCTTTAAAGCCACAGCAGTTGAAAAATAGCATTTACAACAGAAACTTTACAAAGCATGTTTACCTTAGATAAAACTGTAACTAAACAATAAAATGTTTAATTATGGACTGATACAAGTTAATAAGGAAAATAAATCCATTTATCAGGATTCCCAGAGAAGTGAGAGTGAGTTTCTTTCCCTTGAAAGCTGTTGATCTTTTTAATCATTCTCAGGTCAGAAATGAAGTAATCGTAAATCCAATGTTGTGTTTTATTCCATAAAAACATGACCTGTTGTTGGGTGGTGGTGGCACACACCTTTAATCCCAACCCTCCAGAGGCAGGGGCAGCCTGGGCTACAGATGAAGTTTCAGGACAGTCAAGGCTACACAGAGAAACCTTGTCTGGAAAAAAATAAAACCAACAAACTCTCTAGTTCATAGATTTATTTTGTTTCTTGTTTTTGTTTTTTGAGACAGGGTTTCACTGGCTGTCCTGGAACATACTTTGTAGACCAGACTGGCCTTGAACTCACAGAGATTCGCCTGCCTCTGCCTCTCAAGTGTTGGGATTAAAGATCTGCGCCACTATATTGTTTTAAAAAAACAATATTCAGAATAATTACAAATTCTTACTTAAACTACTACAGAGACACTGAAGTAAGTTTTTCATAGTTTTTTAAATTTTCAAGCAACATGCTCTTGTATGGTCTCATTTAGCCTAGGCTAGCCTTCAGCTTACTTTGTCACTGAGGCTGGCATCAAACCTGATTCTTCTGTCTCCACCACTGAAGTACTGGCCTTTGTTTTAGTACAGACAAAGAAAGGGGCTGGAGAGATGGCTCAGCAGTTAAGAGCACCTACTGCTCTTCCAAATGAACTGAGTTCAGATCCTAGCACTCACATGGTGGCTCACAATCACCAGTCACTTCAATTCCAGGGGATCTGATGCCCTCTTTGCCCCCCCCCTCTCTCTTTCTCCCTGCCTCCCTTTCTCTACAAGACACACACACACACACACAAAACACAGATGCTTTTTAAAGGAAAAAGGGTGCATACAGTCAGTATAACAGCCTTAGTTGATTGCAAATGTGACAGCGGCGGGGGATGCTGAAAATTGGGTACTATGTCAGGATCTAGAGAAGCTAGGTGAGATAGTTTCATGGTGTCTCTAACTTCAAACACTCCACTGTTTCCTTTCCTGCTTGTTATATCTGGTTTTTGGCCCCGTTTTAGCAGTCTCTGTTGCTAATGTTCTTATTCCTTTTGTTTCCGGCTTTTAGTCTGTGTCCTGGAGAACTATGTGATCCTACATGATACCAGGTTCTCTGTAAAATGAGGGTAAATAAGAGACTCTCAGGTACTCATCTAAGAACTAGTAAAGTGTGTGTTTTAATGTAGCAACTTGAAACTGTTTGCTTAAGAGGGAACAGCTGTGTCCACCCTCATTTTTGAGACAAGATTTCACTGTGTAGACCACATTGCCCTGGAACGTGCTTTATGATTGGGTGTGATATTTGGTTGGCTGACAAAAAGCAGTGGGAATCACAGAAAAATCAAAATGCTTTTCGTTTCATATCCTTTGTTTTTGTTCTTCCTTTATGTATGGGTGTTTTGCTTGCATGTATGTCTGTGTGTTGTGTGTGTTGCGCCTGCTATTTACAGGGGACATCAGATTTCCTGGAACTAGAGCTACACACAGTTTTGAGCCACCGTGAGAGGGCTGGGAACTAAACCTGGGTCCTCTGCAAGAGCAGTCTGCTCTTAACCACTGAGCCAGGTCCTCAGCCCTTCATTTCTTCTTTTTTGCAGTAGGAATTAAACCCAGGGCCTGTACGCTCAGTACCGTTGAGCCATACCCTATCTCTTTGAGCCTTTAGAGGGTGAAAGTGGTCAGTTTTTAGAGTTAGGCATACTATTTCTTGTGCAAACCAATCCGAACACAGGTGAGATCTCTAGCTCTGACTTCTGTATGGTGGAAGAAGACTATCAGAACAGTCTAAGGCTGGAATCTCACATTTTTAATAATTTCTAAGTTTTGAAAAAAAATTTTTGGTTTTTTTGAGACAGGGTTTCTCTGTAGATATAGAGCCTGTCCTGGAACTAGCTCTTGAAAACCAGGCTGGCCTTGAACTCACAGAGATCCACCTGCCTCTGCCTCCCGAGTGCTGGGATTAAAGGCGTGCGCCACCACCGCCTGGCTAATTTCTAATTTTTACAAGCCATTTTATAGTTATTTTGTATTGTATAATTTATGTTTTAGGGAGAGGGAAGTTCATCAAAGGTTATTTTGGGGATTTGAGTTACAGCTCAGTGGTACAGTTAATACACTTAAAGCTCAAACTTTCTCTGTGGAAAGATGGATGCATGAATGAGTGGATGGGTGATGAAGGGATAGATAGGTAGATGGCAGATGGATGGCGGTTATATTGATGGGTGGAGGATGAGTGGATGGATGGGTGGATGGGTGGGTGGGTGGATGGACTGACTGACTTGTTCCAAAGCATTCAGTTTGCTTTGCACAGCAATAGTTTCTGAATGCACGGTTCCTTGGTTTACTATAATGGAGAGAGTGGCACAAATGAATTTAGTAGCAAAAGACCAAAGTCTTCTAGATTTTTGTAAATTATGCATCTCTAGTGAAACAGAAGTGTGCAGGCAACCAGAAATTGCACATTATCTGCTGGTGTTGAGCGTGCACATGTGTATCAGTTCCCTTATATGGTGGGTATACTAGTCGACTCTGCCTGTTAAGTAGTAGAAGCTGGAGATTTTGTTTATGTACTCAGTTAACATGTTACTATGTAGCAAATGACTACATTCCACATAGTCTAGAACATTTTACTAGTAGGCAAAAACAATTTTTAAAGTTCCAAATAGTTTATATAACCTTTCTTGGATGACAATGGCAGCATAGGCAGCATAAGTCCTTGATGGTACTTGTCAGTGTGCACTCTGGAGTCCTTTTTTTTTTTTTTTTTGGTTTTTCGAGACAGGGTTTCTCTGTAGCCTTGGAGCCTGACCTGGAGCTTACTCTGTATACCAGACCAGCTTTGAACTCACAGAGATCCACCTGCCTCTGCCTCCTGAGTGCTGGGATTAAGGGCATGCACAACGACTGGACTAGTTTTGTTTTGTTTTTTTTTTTCAAGATAGGGTTTCTCTGTGTAGCCCTGACTTTCCCTGAACTCACTCTGTAGTTCTGAGACCAGGCTGGCCTCAAACTCAACAGAGATCTGCCTGCCTCTGCCTCCTGAGTACTGAGATTAAAGGTGTGCACCCTCACCAGCAGCCAGTAGCCTTTTAATATATAACTGTCTGGGAAAACATTCAACCTACAAAGAGACACAAGACATAACTGTATAGTTTATTTCTTTATACTGTCACCTGCTGTTAAAACTACCTTAGTATCTGTCTCTGTTAGAGTGCTCTGATTAGAATAAATTTTCCTGGATTATAGGTTTTTAAATGGTGTTACCTGCTGAGCGCTACAGATGGTGAATTGCTCTGCCTTGGACTAAGAGATGTGCAATTTGGGACCTGGTCCCAGTTATACAAATATGAGTGGTGTCTCACGGGGAGTCTTTCAAATGTGATCTTTGTGTAGAAGTTATTAAAGCATATTCCCACATGTTATAAGCACAAAGTATCTTGATTTTGTTTATTTTAAGTGGTATTTTGGCTCACAGAAACTTAATAAAGAGTAAGACAAATTTTAATTATCAATAAATCAATTACTTAAATGTACTGTTTCAAGTCATAAACATTTGCAGATCATGTCTGATGCTTGAATAAATGGAAAGTCTAATCTACAAACAAAATGTCAAATAATTTGATATTTTTTAAGTTAAAATGGAAGGATATGCTCTTATCTCTCTCCCTTTTGTTATTATTTTACAAATTTTGTCATTAACCTTTGGATTGTCATGGCTTTGAACCTGCTTATGCACACACAAGCAGTCCTGCTATCTTCTTTTTTTGTTTTGCTTTGTTTTGTTTTGTTTTGTTTTTTGAGAAAGTGTTTCTCTGTGAAACAGTCCTGGCTGTCCTAGAACTGCCTTTGTAGACCAGGATGGCCTTGAGCTCTCAGAGACCTCCTGCCTTCCTGAGTGCTGGGATCAAAGGCATGTGTTGGGATTAAAAGTGTGTGCCATCAATGCCCAGCAGTCCTGTTATCTTTTTTTTTCACTTTTAAAAAATAAATTTAATCATTTAATTGCTACCTTAAAATATAAAGAAGATACTGTTAAAACCCAGTGGCATGGGATGATCAACTCTAAACAGCAAGCCGTAACTGTGTGGGTGTGTGGGTGTCATCCAAAGGCCTGTGTTTCCAGCCATGGTACTGCCTGTAAGTGATGGAACCTTTAGGCCATGACATAGGGTGATAGGATGTTAGATTTTCATTCTCGTGGTCTGGAACAATATTAGAAGAGCCCTTTTCATTCTCTTCCTCCTCAGTCTCTCTTCACGTGATGTTCTGTCTTATCGCAGGACCCAAAGCACCAGACCGACCAACCATAGACTGAATTCTCCCTTCTTTCTACGTCCTTTTCTCAGCTGGGCAGCTTACATCCTGCTTCCTTGGTGGTCTACGCACGAATGCCAAGGGAGCTTCCTGTTTCCCAAATTCTCCTGTTCTCCCCTCTTAGTCCTGTTATCTTTAAATGATGTTCTATAGGCACCTGAAACAGAAGGAAGAAGTGATTAATTAGGTCTAGACAGTGTAGCAGGGGAATCACGGGCATTTCTTTTGTGGTGTGAATGGTTCTTTGTTGGCCAGTGTAAATCAAACAACACAAATGACAGATGCTAGGAGAACAGAAATGCTGGCTATGTTAGCTGCAATCTTTGGCTTAATTCCCAGAGAAAGGTAGTAATGGTGTTACTAACAGCCGATCCTTGGGCCTTCCATGCAGAGACCATGTTCCACGTTCTTTCCAGATGTAACTCATTTAATCTGCACAGTTACTCATGGTTATAGCTATTAGCACCTTTGTTGTATAGATAAGTGAAACTAAGAAACTGAGTCACAGAGAATTTTAGTTTCTTTTTTTTTAATTATTTTTGTTTTGTTTTGTTTTGTTTTTCAAGACAGGGTTTCTCAGTAGCTTTGGAGCCTGTCCTGGAACTAGCTCTTGTAGACCAGGCTGGTCTCGAACTCACAAAGATCAACCTGCCTCTGCCTCCCGAGTCCTGGGATTAAGGCATGTACCACCACCACCCGACTAGAATTTTAGTTTCTTACAGAAAGCATCCAGATAGTTAAAAAGGTGAGCCTGAGTTCACAGTGAGTTCAGGTATGTGCTCCCAGCTTCACTGGTGACAGTAAAGTATTATAAGATACATCTTAATTGGTAGGGGGAAGTAGGTTTGAGGGAGTCTGGCTGTCAGGCCTGACAGTCCAAGTTTCATTCCTAAGACCCACATGGTGAACGGAGACAACAGACACATGCCCCCCTCACACACAACACAAAGAAATAAATGTAGGAGCTGGTAAAACAGCAACAACTATCCCTGAGCTTCGTGACTCCAGATGCTGCTGGTCCTCATGGCTCCAGTGCCTTCACAATGGGCTTTTTAATAAATAGTACCTTGGCTCAGAGTTACCCTGCAAATGAAGTAAGTTAACATACATAATGTGCTCAGAACAGCAGCTGCCACTTAGAAAGCATGCAAATGTGCACTGCTGTTGTTGCGGTTGGACATTTTCTAAGGAAGAAGCCAGGCATTTAGAGAAAGCCGGGAGGAAGAAACAAAGGGGCTGATTCAGCTCCTGCTTCGTAGTCGAGGTGATCTGAGTTAAGAGCCGGCCACCCTGTCAGGCTGTCACACACTTACGCTGATGAGCCTTGACACATCAGGCGCTGACAAATAATTGCTAGCTTTGATGCGACTTTTGAGTCTGGGATAGTAAAGGGGTGGACAGGGAGGAACCCTATGTTTTTGCTTGTCATCCAGTGAAAAGGAAGTGATTTAGTGGACGGAGCACTGTCATTTCTCTGTCCAATAAGGAAAAAAGGATCTGAAGGTAGACTTGGAAAGCTAATGTATACGTACAGTGAATGATTTAAATGTTAAAATTTCATTTATCTTCAAACAGTGATGAGTCCATGTTTTTGAACATTATGTAAACAAGTACAGGAGAAATTTAGTTGTTTAATCAAATATCATTTACATTTATTCTTTTCCTTGTTTTTGTTTCTTGAGACTGTCTTACTCTATCTCAGGCCAACCTCAAGCTTGGAACAATCCTCCTGCTTTAGCTTCTGGAGTGTCAGAGTCACAGGTTTGCACCACACCTGGATTGCTTTATCCTTTGGTCCCTCTCATTTTTATATCTGATCATGGTAGTGTCTTCTTTGCTTCTTTTGGAAGCTGAGAACTTTTTAAAGTGAGAACACTAAGCTTAGCGTTACCTATTCCTGGTGTTAGTATGATGAAAGGGAAATTGCTATACTTGGAAAGGGTATCTTCTTTTTTTGCAGGTCATTCTCTCCTTGCTTAGCTGGGGGAAGATGCAGGACAGACCCCAGTCTGCCAATTCACACATCTCCCCGTACTCAGGAGTGTGAGGCTGGAGAATTGTCTCAAGTTCCAAGGCCTGCCTGGGCTACAGAATGAGTTCCAGGCCAGTCTTGACTTCAGAGTGTGATATTATATCCAAAAGAACAAAAGCAAACAACAAAATCAGAGTAGTTCCATATTATGTCTGAGGTTCCTGTTGGTCTGACTGGGCAAAGACTGCAGTTCTTAACCAAAACATCAGACCCAGGGCTGACTCCGATACCTGAACTCCAGGTAGACGGCTGAGGTGAGCTTCCACACATCAGATAAAACAGGCCTTGTTTATATCTTCCTTTTGTTTATACCTAGTGCCACTGGCCACATTTTTAGAGTTGGATTATTACGCTTTTCATTTTATAAAAAAAGCCCTTCTCTCCAGGATCCCATGGTGTTCCTTGTTTTTGTCTTCTAGGCTGGAATGTCATTTCCTTCAGAGGTATTTTTTCCCATGATTACTGCCCTCATGTTCTCAATTCATATTAACTGTTACTATTGATATATCTATTAAACTATATGTCTCTTGCTATTCTGTGTCAGCATTCTGTGTTCCTTTGATAACATTTACCAAATTTTGTAATTAGTTATCTTTTTTTTCTTGTTTGCTATCTGTTGATACATCAGGTCATAATTATATTCCCTGGCTCCTCAGTTTTGTAGACAGCAGGTGTATTGTCAGTGCACCTACAATACACTAATATACATTGGTCAAATGAACTAATGAATGGATGAATGGCGAGTACAATCAATGTGAAAGAAATGGGAGCAAGAGAAGGTAGATATTGACACCAACTGATAATTTTCCATTTTAGGTATTTGTCTGAGCTGTAACTTGAAGGCTATTATCACAACTTTATACCTGATTTTTTTTTCAAACCCATTTTAAAACATTTGCCCATTCCAAGACAGGAGGAAAGGGTATCATGCCCCTCTTCGGGTCTGAGATTGCAGGTTGTGGCCACTGCAGTTTTATGCAGTGCCAGGGATCAGCCCCAGGGCTTCTTGCATGCTAGCTAGGCAACCCCTCTACTACCAATTGGGCCACATCACCAGCCCAGCGCTTTCCTATTGAAAAAAGTGTGTGCATACGCGCATGTTGTAAAGTCAAGTTGAACTGAAATAAAATAAATAAAATACTATAAAATAAGTAGGCAAAGGCTGTTTGGTCAGGTGTCAGTGGTCTCTATGTTATCTGGTTCAAGTGATCCACAAAAAGTTTGGAGGAAGCTCTGATCACTGTCCCCATGCTCAGCTGGTTCCTATTGTTTCAGGAGGGAGGCAATAAATTTTTGTGATTTGGGTCAAGTCCCAAACCTGTTTCCTCATCTAGAAAATGTGCTTGGCTCAGTATTGTTTCTGAGCTCAGGTGAAATGATGCGACAAAGGACTCTGTGAGCTGTGGAATGCTATAATAACACTCTTGGTTTGCCCTGAAGGGAGAATCTTCTTGAGTAGGAGCTGAAGTGTTCCAAGGGCAGTCAGGTGCTTCACAGTTGAGGCTTCTCTCCCAATTGCAACTTACACATTTAAAATTGAATTACGGCCTGGAGGGATGGTTCAGCCGTTAAAGGCTAGGCTCAAAAAAAATATTATAAAAATGAATTACTCCTCATACCCCCACTTGTTATACCAAGTATAGAGTCATTTCGACTAATAAATGCATATTTAGTTATACTTTTTATTTTCAGAGTTTGAGACAGTATCTTATTTAGCCACCTGGGCTAGCCTTGAACTGTCTTCACAGCCTATATGGGACTTGTCCCTTGCCTTGGCCTTCTGGGTAGCTAGGGTAATGGGGCTGTACCACAGGCCCAGCTTGGTTAGATGGTTTTCCAGGAATATTAAACCATAGCCATCATTTAGTAAAGTCAGTGGGACCCCCTTAGCTGTGTGATGTAATGTAACAAGAGTTAAGGATCTGAAACCTCATGATTAAATCTGGATTGAAATTCTAACTGCAGGGGCTGGCTGGAGAGATGACTCAGTGACCAAGAGAAGTTGCTGTTCTTGCAGAGGACCTAGCTTCAGTTCTCAGCACCCACATGATGATTCAGCCATCTTTCACTTCCAGGCACTCACATGGTACATATAGAATGAATAAATAAATAAATATAATATTTACATACTATAATGCCAATATTTGCCAAACCAAAATGACCTTTAGACAGTTACATTGTGTGAGTAACAATTCTTGCTCTGAACACTGTCAACCTGGAGCCTTTTGGAAACTGAACTGAGAATTTGGCAGTGGCAGGCACCATATGCCTCACACAGGCAGGGGTATGGGTTAGCTCACTTGGCTCATGGGTTTCAGAAAGACCTAGCCCACGCATAATACAGGAAGGGATTTAGAGTTAGACCTGGTTTTTGTTTTTCCTCAGGTATTCTGAAGAACTGAGTATTTCAGAACTTTGTTATAAAAACTACTTTTAACAGGCATAAGAGGTCAACAGACTTTATGTCCCCATCAACATTGTGTACACTGTGCAGACTTGAAGTCGAAACCCACATTGAACTGTGCAGACACCACAAGAAAGGGGAAGTAGGCTAACCCAGCTGTTTCTGGGTGGTGATGACCAGTTTAGAGTAACACTAGGGCAGAGAGATTGGGGCAGTGGTGGGCACTAGGAATGTGGTGGAAAATACAGAATGATGAGCTGCTAGCCAGAACCGAAGTTTGGTAATTGACAGTATTGCCTAGGATTCCACAGGACTTGGACCAGGCTCTTCTCCAATCCCAGAATTCAGACTTGTTTCATGGTACTGTGAGTAATAGCCAATGTCAGTTAAAACCTTAGTGGGAGAGGGGTATAGAACTGGTCGTTAATGGGACTTTCTTCCTCCCTCCCTCCCTCTCTCCCTCCCTTCCTACCTTCCTTCTTACCTTCCTTCCTTTCTTTTTAGTTTTTTGAATTAATAGGAATCTCTGTATCATTTTATAATTTGTTAGCTTTGTAATGTAAAATGAAATAGTCTGGTATTGGTTTTTTTTTCTCTTCTAAATGGGGATATTTATTCCTATAATAAATATCCTATATCTGTGGGTTGAATGAAATTATATGATAAAAACTATATATGCACCAAATATAAGTAAGAATTTATTTATTCTTTTTGTTTGCTCTTAAAAAAAATAAAAAAAAACAGGGTCTTAGCATGTAGTCTAAGCCAGCCTGTTCTTACTATGTAGCCTAGGCAGACCTTGAACTCAAAGCTGTCATACTGCTTCTACTTCCAGAGTGTTGGCATTACAGGCTTCACCACCACAGCTGGCACAAGAGATTCTGTGTCTAAGCATGTGTGCTTATATGTAACTCTACACATAGAGATGATTAAGTCAAGGCAATGGGAATCAAGTGGGAAAAGGGCCAGAAGCATTGAGGCCAGCACAGTAAGTGATCTGATACAGCTGTGACCTAAGAGTGGGAGCACATGTAAATGGGACCCCACTGCTGGGGTCTTTGAGAAGTTCCCTCAGGGCCATAATAAAGAACACACACACACCTACCTTCCCTGATTGTGGAATTCAAAATTGCTGTGGAATGAATTTGGTTTTTTGTGGCATTGGTTTAATGTCATCATAGATAGCTACTTCATCTGTAAAATCCCAAATGATTAGGAATCCCTTCAGTTTTTTGAGGTCTTGCTAAGAAAAGTTGGGTTATACAGAAAGTTCCTGCAACTCTGACTTATAATTGTTTGTCTTGTAGCAGCTTATAGTCATCAGAAATGAGCTGATCACGGATGAGCATCAGAGCTGTGATTCCGTCAGAGTGCCATGGGGTGACTGATGGTAGCCAGGAAGATGGATTTAAAAGTGTACAACTAAAAAGACACAGCAGCTCTGTTGAGCCTTAACAGACACATTTTACATTGACATAGATGAACTTTTAGAATGACTCAAAGGGCATTCTAAGGAGAGCTGCAGTGTGTAAGTGTGTGGTGGTTTGAATGAAAATGATCTCCATTTGCTCATAGGGAGTGGCACTATTTGAAAAGATTGGGATTTGTGGCCTTGTTGGAGTAGGTGTGACCACGTTGGAGGAAGTGTGTCACTAGGGGTTGGCTTTGAGGTTTCCAGTGCTCAAGCCAGGCCCAGTGTCTCTCTTTCTTCCTGCTGCCTGCTGATCTGGGTGTAGAACTCCTCACAGTTACCTCTCCAGCACCATGTCTGTTTACCTGCCACCATGAAGATAATGGACTAAACCTCTGAAACTGTAAGCAAGCCCCAACTAAATGGTTTCCTTTATAAGAGTTGCTGTGGTCATGGTGTCTCTTCACAGCACTAGAAACCTTAACTAAAACAAGGTAGAAGACAGAATCTTGGATTGAGGTCTAATTTAGGAGTAGAAGAGATTCGATTTTTTTAATTAAACCAAGGATTTTGGGCTTAATCTATTTGGTGGGTACTAACTAGTAAGTACTTTGGGATGACGACAGAGAACTTTTTTTTAAATATTTATTTATTTATTATGTATACAATATTCTGTTTATGTGTATGTCTGCAGGTCAGAAGAGGGCACCAGACCTCATTACAGATGGTTGTGAGCCACCATATGGTTGCCGGGAATTGAACTCAGGACCTTTGGAAGAGCAGGCAATGCTCTTAACCACTGAGCCATCCAGTCCCGACAGAGAACTTTTTAGAAAAATCATTGGATTTTGTTTTTTTTAATTTAGCCATAAGCAAGCCTAGAGATAATACTGGCAGTCTTGAGATCATGTTTTAGATCTCAGAATTACATTGTGACTTGCACTTAGGAAAATTACTTAGCACTAACCTCTGCTCTTGGCTAAATTCTTCCTCTTCCTCATTTTTCCTCTCCTTTGCCTTTGTTCTTTGATTATGAACATGAAGGGCTAGTTTTCTCTATTCTGAGAGGTTGTGAACTACCAGTGTCGTGCACAGCACTAATCATCATGTGCTCGCTGTTTTATGATGCTCTTGTCGAGCAGTAAGCTGCAGTAGTGTTTAGCTACAGGTTCTAACATGTGAGGGAAAAACACACGGTAAGGTGGGAAGACAGAGGTTCCTTTTCCCATTCTAGACAACTGTTTGCAGTAGCTTAATAACTCCTGTGGAATTAGATGCCTTATCCTGCAGCTTCCTGTGAGCCCTGAGCATGGCGATCCCTGCAACATGGATCAGTTTTGCTGGCTGTGTTGGGGAGAAGATGGGCATGCATCTTTCCTTCCTTAACTACAACCAAGGTTTAAGGAAGGTAAGCTGGTGGACAACAGAGGGGTATTGTTTAGGATAAGAGCATGAAGCAGAAACTAGGGTCTGGGTCCTAGTTCTCTGGCTGTCTGTGTGAATAGTCACCCTCTCTTTAGCCTCTTAATCTAATGGTTGAATGAGATAACTTCCGGGCCGTTCTAGGTTCATTGTCCCTTTATTCATAACTCCTTTCTGTTTCTCTGGACATGTCTACTTAAAAGCTGGGAAGGATCTAGCCAGACCATTGAGAAAGTGTGTTCCCATCTTAGCAGTGACTGTGCAGAGTGAACACTGGTCCTGGAGGTCTGCTGTGTTCCAGCTTGTCATCATCTAACCTTGACCAGTGCCTTTCTGATAACTCAGGTTGAAGAGTTCGGGTGTCTATCAGGTACTCTGAATGGCTCAGATCAGAGGGAAAGCCTCAGATTACATACATAGTGGCACAGATTCAGCTGCTAGAAACCTGAGTGAGAAAGGCTTTTGGAGAATGTGAAGCTCTTTAACTTTTGCAGTTAAGAAAACTAGACTTTGTACCGTGTGTGGTGGCATGCACCTTTAATATCAGCAGTTGGGAGGCAGAAGCAGGCAGATCTCTGAGTTCGAGGCCAGCCTGCTCTATGGAGTGGGTTCCAGGACAGTCAAAGATACATAGAGAAACCCTGTCTCACCAAAAAAAAAAAAAAAAAAGTAAATCTTAAAAAATGGGGGCTGGAGAGAGATGGCTCAGCAATTAAGAGCATTGGCTGCTGTAAACGGACAGAAACAGCGCTTTTGTTTTCTGGCCACTCAGGCCCAAATAATCATACAAAAACTGTATTAATTACAACTCTGTTTGATCAACAGCTCAGTTGTATTTCTAGCTAGCTCTTATATCTTAAACTAACCCATGTCTACTACTACTACTACTACTACTCTTAATGGTTTTTTGAGACAAGGTTTCTCTGTAGCTTTGGAGCCTGTCCTGGAACTAGCTCTTGTAGACCAGGCTGGCCTCGAACTCACAGAGATCCGCCTGTCTCTGCCTTTTTAGTGTGTCCCACCACTGCCCAGCTGTATTATTTTTATATTTTACCATGAGGCTTCTGGTTTGTTACCTCACATCTTGTTTCTTGGGCAGCTACATGGCATTTGCCTGACTCTACCTTTTTTCCTCCTCTATCTCTGCTTGGATTTCCCACCTTGCTATATTCTGCCCTGCCATAGGACAAAGTATCTTCTTTATTTAACAATGATAATAAAACATATTCACAGCATACAGAGGGGAATCCCACATCAGGGTGATCTTCCAGAAGTCCTGAGTTCAATTCTCAGCACCCACATGGTGGCTCACAACCATCTGTAATGGGATCTGGCGCCCTCTTCTTGCCTGCAGGGATACATGCAGGCAGAACACTATATACATAATTAATAAATCTTAAAAAAATAGACTTTGGTCAGGCAGTGGTGGCACCCACCTTTAATCCCAGCACTCAGGAGGCAGAAGCAGACAGATCTCTGAGTTGAAGGCCAGTCTGGTCTACAGAATGAGTTCTAAGAAAAAAGAAGGAAGGGACAGAGGGAGGGAAGTTTGGGGGAAGACAAGGCTTGGAGAAAAGAAGTATTCATCTGTCCAGTTGTAAAAGCTGGCCTCGGGTTTCCTAGCTGCACATCGTTTGTTGTAGGACCTGTGCACGGGGCTGTTGCAGCCATCAGTGGAGATGAGCTGTGGAAAGCGTTGAGTCTACAACTTGATTCTAAACAACTTGCAGTGCTGCTTATTGCCGTGCATGTTAGCAGTTCTTCAATCCATAGGTTGAACACGTCTTCCAGGTGCTCTGACAGACATCTACAAAGGTCAAAAGAGAGGCTGAGATCAGAAAGAAAGTGGTTAAGACCTCTGAGAAAGAAAACAAGACGGAGTCAGCTGTGCAGGGATTCGGGGCAGAATGTTCCAGGGCAAGGTATCTTGTACAAAGACACTAAATTTAGGAAGAGCCTGGCCTCCTCTTGGAACTGAAGGAAGACCAGGTACTGACTACACTTTTTTTTGCTGCCTTAACCTGACTGATCACTTGTTTTTATTCTCCAAGGGAAGAGGGTGCATACAAGCCCTTCACTGTGTCTCTTCTTCCTGCCACAGAATTGGCTTTAGAGAGTGTTTATAAACCGGTATCTTGCCCATCTCTTGCTTAGTCAACAACAGCACCTTGGTGATGAGTAGACAGGGGTAGGCAGGATGCAGTAAGGAGTTTGGTTTGTCTTGGTGTGTTTTGGAAGGCTCTCACATTGCCTACCTTGGCCCTGAACTCCCTGTTAGCTGAGGATGGCCTTTGTCATAAGCCACCTGACTTACATCTGTGGGCCCTCACAGGCCTTAAACTGCTGATAGTCCTAGCCCTACCTCTTAAATCCTGGGATTACAGATACGTGTTGCTGTGCTTGGATGTTCATATGGTACCTTAAAAAATAAAATGAAAATATTAGCATACCTTCATAGAGTATATTCAAATAATTTCAAAGATAAATAGTTGACATTGCTGCCCTGAGACAACCTTCTCCCTGCTGCCAAAGTCAGTTGTCAGTCTTTCTGCATGCAGTGGTGGCTAATGTTTTCTTTTTCCTTATTTGTTCAAAAGAAGTGGAGCTAGAGAGATTTCTCAATGGCTTAATAGCAAAGGACCTGATTCTTATTCCCAGCACCTATGCCAGGCTCATAGCTGTCTATATCCAGCTCCTGGGGATCTGGCACCCTCATCGGGCCTCTGAGGGCATCCACACTATATACATAAATAAAAGAAAAATAGATTTTTTTCTTTTTTAAATGACAGTTTTGTTTCTTCGTTGTTTTTTCAACATTTTAATTTTAGTACCTGCTGTGTGTGTGTTTAATTAGTTAACTAAATAATTTAGTGCAGCACAGTGCAGTGCTGCGGGTAGAACCCAGGGCCTTGTGCATGCTAGGAAAGTCCTTTACTATTCAGTGGTGTCCCCACCCCTGTTTTTTGAGAGAGTTTTTTTGTGTAACCCAGGCAGACCTCAGGCTGCCTGCCCTATCGTCCTGTCTCAGGGTTCCTAGTGCTGGGATTCCAAGTGTGTGCCACCACACTAGGTTGACCATGTCTGTGTAACTTCGCCTTTCTCATTTTTTGCTAAACTTCTCCAAATCTGTCACTGACAACAGCCCCTGTTGATAGAGGTGACAGTAAATATATCAGTGACACTCACCAACTGCTTTAGTTTCTTTAGTCAGCCTCTTAATCTTCAAAAAATACTATTTCATAACAGAATAGGTAATTATGGGCTCTTAGCGCCATGGAAAAGCTTCCAGGAAAACATCTAGTTATCAGAATAAAATGTATTGGTTCTAGTTGACTTGAAAGTAGCACGCTTTGCAAGAACAGGGCATTAGCAAACCCAGAGTGCATCTGTGAAGAAGTAAAGGGAGATCATGTGCACCTTGACACATGCTTTATGTAATAATGCTGAAATTAGCCATGTGCTATAGGGTATTAAAATGAATTTACACCTGATCTTGATGCTTATTATATGTGACTAATGTGTGTGCAGATATTATTAGACAAAGTGTTTGCCCAGTAGCTTAGATTAAAATAACCCCTGTTCTAGCTCATTTTAAACAATGTAGTATGAATGGTGCCAAAAGAACCAGCTAGAACATTTTCTTCTCTCCAAGATCGTAGGTCTTGTAAACAAGGCTCTGGAGGTACTTTGCAAGGCTCTGCTCCTGCAGCCATCTGGGTCACCGTAACCCAGACCTCTGCACAGATGAGGATGCCAATTAGGCTCCTTTGAGTCTTATAATTTATATCAAAAATGCTTTCGACTGTTAATAACAAAGCATTTCAAGTTGCCTTTGCCACCCAAACCGTCTCAGCAAATACAAACTTCTTGTTTGGCATTCTTGGGAAAGGAAATGAATGTGGCTAACATCTTGATTTATCCCTAGGCTGTCCCACCAGCATAATACTTTTTTTAATTTTCAAAAGGGTGTAGCTGTGTCTATATCTGTTAACCATGTTTAATTTTAACTATTTTGTTATCTTTCTTGCAAGTTAATTATCGTGTTAAATGACAAGAAATGTCAAAAATAAGAATAGAGACCTTTGGCAGTGAAGATCAGTTTCATCTCTTTGTTATTTATCTGTATTGCTGTGTCTGTCTGTCTCTGTGTCTCTGTGTGTGTGTATATATGTGGGGAGGTGTTGGGAGTGCTCTGAATTTCTTTGTTATAGCCTGGACCTCATGTAAAGAAACTTAAAATACTTAGCTGGTTTTGGGAATCCAGCTGAGGGCATTGTACAATCACTGACTGCTACTGAGCTGTGTCTCCTGCCCAAGAAGAGACTTACATTCTTGAATTGCTTGAAGTACAAGTGCTGGGCTAGATGGTTTGTGGCACTGGAAAAATCTTTATTCCCACTTCATGAATAAATAAGCTCAGGGAGCTTTTGCTAGGACAGAGAACCTCTGCCCTGAGTGATCTTTGCAGTGAGGTTAGAGTTCGTGTGAATTTGCCTGTACTTCCCACCTGGGCTTTTGTCTCGGAAGTCCACCCTGGGAAGTTAGATCCTAGTGGTGGCACACCTTGAAGCCTTCACAGCTTTGTCTTATTTGGAGCATTTCAAAGCTGCACTTCATTCACAGAGCTGGCTGGAAGCCGAGTTTAAGTCTTCGGTCTGTGGCTCCCAGGTCACTGTCCATTTCCACTTGCTTCACTTCCCTTGGACTGAGCGAGTGACCTCTGTCATGAATTGACAAGGCTTTCCAGCTTGATCCTTTTGTTGTCTACCTCATGGCCTTGCCGCTTCCAGGCTTCCTGCATAACGAATGTTGCTGTTCAGATAGATGGTTTGTTTTGGTTTTGCATGTATCCTCCTAGGAGCACTCTGCTGCTGAGGTGTGTCCCAGCCTCATTGCAACTTTGGCATGTTGGGGGTTATAGTGGCAGATACTGGCTAGAAGATAGAAAACATCAAATGTTTTCTCTCAATTTAGACACTTTCTGTGTTTAAATCTTATCCTTGTGTGAGTCTGTATTTGCCTTATGGATGGAGATGGATGGATGTGTATAAGAAACATTGGTCCAGTGTGGTGGCAGAGGCCTGTAATCATAGCTGCTCATCATGCTGAGGCAGGGGAGCCCAAGTTCAAGGTCTGCCTGTGCACTACAGTGAGTTATGGGTCAAAGTAGGCAAGATTTTGAGACCCTGCCTCAATTTAAATAAGTAAAAATTGGCAAAGTAGGTATGATGGCAAGCAACTGTTATCCCAGCACTTACAGGACTGAGGCCAGAGGATCACTACAACCTCAAGGCCACCTTGGCTACACAGTGGGTTTGAGGTCAGCCAGGGTTACATAGCAAGACTCAATGAGGAGAAAAATGGACAGAAAGAAAGAAAGAAAGAAAGAAAGAAAGAAAGAAAGAAAGAAAGAAAGAAAAGTCAAGAACGCTGTAGATGTATTTCTGTGATAATGCACTTGTCCAGCGTATTCAAGGCCCTTAGTTTAGTCCCCAGTGTCTGCCTGTCTGTTTCCCCCTCACACACAGCTTCTGAGAAGGACAGCTGTGTCTGAGCTCTTACAGGAAGAACTACATTTGAACCTTAGTTTTGTCCACTTGACTCTTGGTACTTGGGCAGGTGACAAGTCAGTTTTCTCAGATGTTGGCTAACAACTGCCTGAGAGTGAGAGGAGGTGGGTATGTAGCAAGTTGGGTGGCAACTCCTATGTAGTGGCTCTCTAGTGTGTATGTATCCATGGTAGTTACTGAACATACCCACATTGCTTGACAGGTACCTTTGAAAGGCCCTTTGTGTTCAGGAAGTGTCAAAGATTGTACCTAAAGTATCTTAGCAGTTATTTCTAGTGCAAGGAAACATCGATAATCTACAACAATCTAAAAAGTTGACTTTTGCAGTTCTTCCATTTTCTATTTGGAATAAATATATTGTTTTAAAAACCAATATAAAAGATGAACTTTCCTGTCAGTTTCCTTGCATCAGGATAACAGAAGTAACTTCCTGAACTGGGCCATGTAGAGTGCATACTAAGTGTGTGTGTGGCAGGGCAGAGACTAAGGACAGCCGCCAGACCTTGTGTAGCATCTGTGTCTAGACTCGGCCTACAGATGGAGATCTGCAGAGCTGAGGCTGTGCTGCCAAGCATATCCGTCATTGCTTTGTTTACTAAGGTCAGCAACCCAGTGAAAAGCAAGACTCCTTCAAAAAGACGGAAGGTGCTTTTCAAAATACTGGAAACCAGCAGCACAGGGGGAGCATTCTACTAAACAAACTTTTCCTGGTTGGCTTTTATTTTTCAAGGTTAGGTATGCTTTAGGTTATTAATTTATAATTATATTCTGACTAAATAATCTTAATATATCTTCTGAGTTCTTTTTTTCTTGCTTAGTATATATGTATGTTTGTATTTGAAACAGAGTATCATTATATAGCCCAGACTGGTCTCAAAATCTGATTCTTCCTGCCTCTGCTTCCTGAGTGCTGGGATTATGGGTGTGCACTACACCTGGCTTGGGAATTCTTTCTTTATGGTGCTGAGCCATACACTAGTATCAGTAAGCATTCAGTAGCATAAGCCGTTAATCACAGTGCTCAACAGCGTAAATGAAAGGAAGTGTTCCCATTCTGTCTAGGAATTATTAGTATTGTGTTTATTTCCATGACAGAATCTACACTACATAACCCAAGATGACCTGGATATTGTAATCCTCCTGCCTCAGCCTCTGGAATGCTAATGTTGCAGTTGTGTTCCACCATGCTCAGCTGTGTTTTATGTAGCTCTTCTCTTTTTTGAAAGATAGGAAAAAGTTGATTTTGAAATACAAATTTATTAATCCAGATTTTTAATGTGATTCCCTTCGATGAACCAGTTTTCTTATTTGAGCAGTGGAAATAATACCCTCTATTTATTTGTGTTCTATTCATCTTCAGTAGTTTGGGAATAAAATTAAATTATGTGGGATTTAAGTTGGCGTGGTTCTGGGTGAGCAGTGGTGACATGCCAGTGTGGTCCTGCCATCTGAAGGGATGCAGGGTGGCGGAGGAGACCCCTAAAGTGGCCACTTGTCAGCAGCAGTATACTAGGTCCAGTATGTAGAAGTACCCTGAGGCTAGTCTTGCACCAGGAAAGTTTTTAGTGACTTAGTACTTCTCTCTCTTACTGTGAGTCAATAGAAGATTCATGTTTTGAACCTTTTGGTCTAACTTTAAAACTCTGCCTTCTCTGCAGTAGCATTCCTTGAATTACCTGCATCGTGTCACAGGCTCATTCTGTGTTCTCAGCATACCCCTACCCAGTCTCTCAGAAGAGTTGGGAGCTCTCCTGCTGCCTGGTGGAGCAGTCAGCAGTAGGGTTAGAGTTAACTCTTTGGTTGTGTTTTACTTGTGTGTTACAAACCCCCCAGATCTAGACGCTTCCTTGGGGTGGTAATCCTGTGGATTCTGGGGCTGTTATGAAACTGCCGTGCTGTTTGTGGCCTCTCATGTAAAAATAGCCCTGTGGTGCTCACCCGGCGCTTAGTGGCCAGTATTTCCATCGTCCTGTACCCCCCCCCAAACTAGGACACTTGAGGTAAACAGAGCTCCCAGTAACAAGTAGTTTGCTGTGGCTGCTCTACAGATCTCGCAGGGCTGCCACCAAGAACTCATAAAGGTTCCACTGCTTTAACATTCAGAGCCTGAGACAGATGTTTAGAAAAGCATTTCTGAAATAGAAACATTTGTGATCCTTCCTGTTTGTCCCTTAATATCAGAGTTGAGTCTCCCAGGCTCTTATAGGCGCTTGGGGTATGACTTAGTGACACAGAGATTGCCTGGAAAGCACAAGGCCCTAGGTTCAATAACCAATGCCACTAAAAAATTTTGAAATCCAAACAGCTTTGCAAGCTGGGGAGGTGTTTTTTTGCTGTTGATGTTCATGGAGACAATATGGGCTAGTATACATGAAACCTGAAAAATATCAATACCTTCCCATGTCTAGGTAATTTTGAAATAAAAGTAAATGAATTTAGATTATGTGCCTTGCTTCATGTAACAAGAGACCTTATGGTGGAATTCCTACACTGTAAGAGCTCAGAAAGCATCTTTTGACTTTTCCCTTTTGACTCTTACTCTGCGACCTGCTAACCTCCTAAGGCACTGGGATTTGTGCGGTCAGACAGACAGGCCCTGCCTGCCAGTTGAGTGCCTCTGTGGTGGCGTCTTTCTAGGAGTTTACTGATAGAGTTCTTACTAGGTAGATACTGCATGCAGGTCGATGCTACCGTCACATGGTTACTATTTCTGTCTTTGCATGTTGTTTGAGGGTTTCGCTTGGGTGAGAACCCGATTTACTTGGAGTGGAAG
The DNA here is from genome assembly GCA_028555095.1 of Dicrostonyx torquatus. NCBI lineage: Eukaryota > Metazoa > Chordata > Mammalia > Rodentia > Cricetidae > Dicrostonyx > Dicrostonyx torquatus. Next base: position 14,480,628 of record JAQHUG010000010.1, read on the forward strand.
GTAATAAATGTTTCCCCTCACTTCCCTGCTTTGTCCTGGGTTTCATGTGCAACAGTAACAGATCAATTTTGTCTTACACACTCCAGATCTTTTAAGAGCAATTAGAAGCACACGTGTTGGGGCCCCGTGCTGGTCATTGTCAGCTCACTGTTCTTCCCTTTCAAGTTCCTAAACACAGCTGAGTTCTTAAGAGGAGCAAAGAAAACATGACAGTGCTGCCAAGTAGACAGGAAGCCCTGTGAGCAAGCAAGCCGACCCAGAAGAGAGGTTGAGCACAGCCGCATCCAATCAGCAGAGCGCACTGTTGCTATGTGCGCCCTACTCTGCCTTTGTGAGGAGCCTGCACCGGGAAGTGCTGTGCTCCGCTCCCGTGCTTTCCACCACTGCCGACAGCTGGATCCCTCCGTGGCTGACAGTGTAGCAACTGACAGCTGGAGGCTTCCAGTATGGTTTTCAGTGGGAACAAAGGGCTCCGAAGACAAGGTGTGTAATGAGGTGTTTTCAGTGGCTTTGTTGTCAAGCGTCCAGTTTGGGGTGGTTGTTGATTGTACGGCTGCTTTATGTGGATTTTTAATAAACAGGTCCAGGGATATGATTGGACTTTGAGAGTCATGGGACATAAGGAATTGTTCTTTGCTGCAGATAGCCTGTTTTCTTTGAACTACATTGCCTGAATGATTATTAAAATGCTAATCTGAACAATGAGTGGGAAGAAAAGAAACCAGATACATACAATGAGCTCACTTTAATGAGAAAAAATGTGATAGAAATGAGAACATGGAAGAGGGAGAGCAGTTAGCTAGAAGTCCTGGCTTGCATGCACAGAATGCATTTTAAAACAAAAGCTGCCAAGGAATGTTTTGAAAATCTGTTATGTATGTTTAGTTGAATTAATTATTTCTGAGTGAGATCAAAACTGTCAGGGATTACCTTAGTGGTTTTTGACAGGAAGGGATCCATACTGCCCATCCATATGCACTTATGAAAAATGCTCCCCAGAATTAAGCAGACTCTTAATTTCTAGGGCTCTTGACCAGTTTTGTGTAGTTCAGATAGGATACGATGATGTAATTCACCGCTAAATCAGTTAAATGTCTAGAAAATAGAGTAAGATATTTTGAAACCAACCTACAAATGTTTATTTACAATACTATTTTAAGACTAAAGTTAGTCTCCTAAGTATAATTCTACACCTGATGAGCTAATTGCAAGTATTAAAAAATATTAATTAAACAACACTGATTTAGTAATTGAATAGGTTATAAGGTAATTATATCTTATAAAAATGAGGGTTTTGTTTTTTCCTTCCTCTTTCTTTCTTTCTTTCTTTCTTTTCTTTCTTTCTTTCTTTCTTTCTTTCTTTCTTTTTAACACAGGGTTTCTCTGTAGCCCTGGCTGTCCTGGAACTCACTCTGTAGACCAGGCTGGCCTCAAACTCAGAGATCCTTCTGCCTCTGCCTCCTGAGAGCTGAGCTGAGATTAAAGGCATGAGCCACCACTCCCCCACTTCAGTTTTTTAATTAAATACTGTGAAATCAGAATTTATATAATTGATACAGGTGATTATTCTTTAAGCTAATTAAAGCAAAACAGAACAATTAGCTTATTTCCTATTTATGAGCATTGTTGACCCATAACTAATACAGGTTTTGGTTGTGGTTTTGCTTTTATTTTGTGGTACCAGGGATCAGATGCAGGCCTTGTCCATACTAAGCAAGCACTGTGTCTCAGAGCTACCTTGTCAACCATCACATTTTCTTTTATGTGATTGTGTAAGTCATTCCTTTTCAATTCACTTTGAGACTTGTGTCTGAACTTTTTAATCTTTATAAACATTCTTTGGAATAGGATTGTTTTCTTTTTAAAAAGTCCTTGTAATTAGAAAGTCATAGCAACCAATGTCAGCATTTTTGATAAGTGAGGAAAAGATGTTTCTTTCCTTTGTAAACAACTTAAAATTTGGTGGTGCTTTTGTGTCCTTTGTTACTTATTTTTAACAAAACATTTATTTGTGTCAGGGTTAAATCTTTCTGGGTCTGGTGGCACACTCCAGTAATCCCAGCCCTTGAAAAGCTGAGGCAAGAGGATCACAAATTAGAGGCCAGCCTGGGCTACAGAGCCAGACCCTGTATTTAAAAAAAGAAGAAAATGAGCACATAGAGTCAATCTGGTTGTCTTCTCTTTTTGAACTCATTCTCATCAACTGCTAATTTTATTGTCTAAGTTACATAATCACAAACCCAGAGCTTTACTTAAAATGTTTTGCTCTCCAGTTCCCTTTGGTTTACTTCATAAGAATTAATTGAATTCTAGGTGCAGGCTGTTTTCATATGCTGTGAAAGATGGGAGAACACAGAGCCGCAGACAGAGCTGAGCACACAGGCTTTGCTGTGTCCAACAGGGATATTCCTGGCAGAGCCTTCCTCTGAGTCCTTGCTGAGCATCTGAAGATGTTTTCTGTATGAGAGCACTGGGAATTCCGTTGGCTGTCAGAATCTTGGGATGATGGACAGCTAGAAACCAGTGGTTAGAGTAGCGGTGCTAGCTAGTTTAACTCCTGGTTTATTGATGGTAGAAATTTTCCTGCCTTCTGTATCAGATCTGTAAATTGACTATATGCCTTTGCACTTTGCTTTATTGAAGCAAATGCAGTTCTATTTATCAGGTACAGTGTTGTAGAAATTTGCCTGTATGTTTTGAAATCCGTAAGCTGTGTTATGTAAATACATCTCATTTCCTATTCCTAAATTGTGCCCTGTGTTGGAAGGAGGAATGTTGTAGGTGGTGCTGGGGCTTAAGCCAAGTGGACAAACTAGGTAAGTGTGCTGCCACTGAGCCTCTTCTCCAGCGAGGTTCCTAACTAAGCTCTGCTGTTTAAACTTTTGGGACCAGAATGAGTATCAGTCTGGCAGCAGTGGCCTTTTAGTCTAGGCCTGTAAAATCATTTCTTTTTGGTTTTTTGTTTTTGTTTTTTCGAGACAGGGTTTCTCTGTGGCTTTGGAGCCTGCGCTGGAACTAGCTCTTGTAGACCAGGCTGGTCTCGAAAAATCATTTCTACTGTAGGTGTCACCATAGATGTTTGCTTCCTCATCCTTTAAATTTCCCCTTAAATGTTACATGAAAGAACCGTGAGCTCTCCCCTGCAGAAACTCCATGCTTGTCTGTAGCCTGAGTACAAGAAAGATTAGTTTACATAGTCAGCTAGGTGGGGCAGATGGATCATAACTTTTCTTTCTTTTGTTCAGCTATTTTGTTCTCTCTTCCTCCCCTCCCTTTCTTCTCTCTCTCTCTCTTTCCCTCTTTCCGTTTGTTTTCTTTGAGACAGTGTCTCATATCCAGTTGGATGAACTCTTGAGCTCAGGTTACCATCCTGCCTCAGCCTCCCCTAACAGGGACTAGCCTCCAGCATGGCAGCTCCCAGGCTGTTGTTGGGCAATTTCACACATCATTGTGCTGGTATATAGACTTGTGCTTTTGTAAGAACAGAGTGTGTCTTATTTTAGCCTTCCGATGTCACCGTGGAAAGTCAAAGACTGGTGATGGGAAAATCTACCTGTTAGTGATATTAATTGGGTCTGGTTATATAATTCTTTGTGCCAAGACTGTTATGAAACTGGCAGCAGAGGACTGTTGGCGGGGAAGCTGGAATTATTACCTTCTTGTTTTTGTTCAGAGATTCTGAGCCATCAGAGGAAATAATGGTGCACATTGGGACAATAAAATTACAAATTACAGGAACTAGTCAAGATAGCATACAAAAAATAACCAGTCAGACCTCAGATTTGCTAGAAGTTTCCTGTGTGGTACAAGAGGGAACCCAGGCAGCTGGTTATACATGCCCCGATCTCCAACTTGTATTGTTAAATATACTTGGCATTAAGATTGAAGTTGGAAACTGGGCATAGTGGGCCAAGCCTGGAACCTCTGTTGGCTGAAGCAGGAGGATTGTGAATTCAATCCCAGCCTGGGATACACAGTGAGACAGTGTCTCAGATAGTGATAACAATAATACTAATGATTTGGCCTGTTTTCCTGTGGAGGCTTGGGATCTGAGGTGTACCTTGGAGGACCATGAACCCTGGCTCTTCTTCAGTGTAGTGATTTCAGGGTGTGTTGAGGTCTCAATGAAAAAATGTATAGAAGTATCCAGGTTAATGACCCAGTTAAACACTCAGTGAGGGCTGATGCAAACCCCCAAATGTGAATGTGTTAAATTTTCTCGGTATTTTGTAGATTTTAAGTTGAAGTTTTTAAGACTTTGCCCCAACATTCACATTTATAGATATACATTTTTCAATTTTGTGATCTGTGTCAAGTTATGTAAAGAGACATGAGGATTGACTCAGAAAAGGGAGTCAGAGAGGATGGCTGTCAGACAGCAGCTAACTGCAGACAGTGGGCCTAGAGAGTGAGGGAAGCCAGGAAAGGAAAAGAAAGGCTGTGTTCAGAGCAGTCTTCTGTGGGCTGGGCTGCACACCCCACCCTGCTAATGCCCAACTGCTCTGACCTCTGAGTCAAGTCTCTGGGTAGTAACTTGTTTCTCGTTGGGGTTCCCCAGCAGGAACTTAGCAGGGCAACCTTATTGCTACCATTGCCAGCTGTCTAGGAGCCAGGAAGTGGATCTCACAAATGAGATGAATAAGAATTGTCCCAGAGTGCAAAAATTTCCAGAATAGAATTTCGGCTATTATGAGGCTACACTTTGAAAACTCAAACTTCAAAGTGAAAATGTTCAGAAAACATTCTTTTAAAAGGTACGTTAATTCATTCACAAATTTCTAATGATCACAGTATTTTCACTGTTTTGAGTTATGATAATTTTATTGTGTTATGAGCAAGATTTAGTCTGGATCCCATCCTGACTTTTATGTTTTCTTTTAATACTAAGGTTTGTGTGTGTGTGTGTGTGTGTGTGTGTGTGTGTGTGTTCACGTGTGTGGTGGGGATCATACCCAGGCAAACACTCCACCACTGAGCTGCACCCAGCTCTAGTTCTGAGATGATTCGGCTCCCACATAAACATCAGTTAGTCTTAAAACCTGCTGAAGACCACGTAGTTAATTGAGAGTTAAGAAGCAAGCAAATTAAAAAAGGCAGCTGGTGCCTCCTATCAGACCCCATCTTCTTGCTGTCAGCTAGTACAGTGGTTCTGCTAGTATGCTGTCTGGAACAGGCCCAGGGATTACTTTGCATTTAATAAAAAAGTAACTCAGCCTTTTAGAAGCTATGATCCCAGAATTTAAGAGTTTGGGGTAGTAGAATTACCACAAGTTCAAAGCCAGCCTGAGCTATATTGCTAGTACCAGGCCCTCTAGAGCTTCTTAACAAGACCCCATTTTAAAGAACAAAACAAAACAATAGAAGTAAGGCATGAGTGATATACAGTTATAATTTTAGCACCTAGAGGTAGAGACAGGAGTTGAAAGTCATCTTTGACTACATAGTGAATTCAAGATCAGCCTGAACAACATGAGACTCTGTCTTCAAAAACTGAAACAATGCTGAGGAAGATGGCTCAGTGAGTAAAGCCATTGACACCTGAGTCTTAGTTCTCAGAACCTGTGGAAAGCTGGGCATAGTAATGCATGTCTCCAACCCTTGTAATAAGAGGTAGATTCTTAAACCAGCTAGCAAGGCTTATGCAGCAGTAACAGACAACAAAAGGGAAACGTGGGAGCTGAGACTGACACCTGAAGTTGACCTCTGACCTCCACATGTATGCAATGGTGTCGTGCTCCTACACTCACACAAAGGTATACACATGTGCACATGCACATACATACATGCACATCATGTACACGCATGCGCACAGACACAAAATTCAGGCTTAAGACAGACAGAGTAAAGACTTTAGGACATGCATGTGAGAAAAACATTAGGTTTTGAACACCTGTGTGGATTTTGGAGCCTCTAAGGAGATGGTGACGTGTATCAGAGTGTATCCTATAAATGACTGCTTTTGAAGGTTGTCCTGATGAAGCTCAGTGTCTGCATTGACTTCTACATTCTGAATGGGCTGTGGCAAAGAATCAGGCACAGAAAGACCAGTCTGGAACACACTCTGAGCCGCAGGCTGGGATTTCTGGACACCTGAAGCTACCTAGACTCTGAAGACATGGTCCTGTTGTAAAAATGGATGTCCACTCTGACTCCATCTTTGTTTAAGACAGTCCAGCTGAGCTGCTGCTGCTTCGTCTAGCAGTTAGAAGCACGTCTGTATCCCATTATCTTTTTTTATTTCTCCAGGAGTTTTAGGTTTCACACATATAAACACACACTCAGTGGAAAATGTGAATGCTGAGAACGCTAAGGAGTGAAGGGTCACACATGTGGCAGAGGGATGAATGTTGAAAGGACTGAGTGTGTTTTTGGGGACCAGCCTGTGTTGTAACCATATTCCCATGAGGTAAAAATGCAAGACTAAATTAGGTTAGGCTTAAGGATAATTTTGGAAAGTTATGTGCCAGTTATCAGGGATTAGTAAGGCTGGAACAAAACAAAGCGGCACAAGAATAGTAGATGGCTACCTTTTTAGCACAGACTATTCTCTGAGCACTCAGCTAAATCTAGAGCATGTGGTTCTGAACAGGGGGCAGTGGCTTTCTACTGTGACAGTGTTCTCTCAGCAACTGCCTCCAAGTGCTTTCTGCGTGGGCTGTGGAATGATACCAGACAGTGCGATGTTTCCACAAAGGACAGTGGAAAGGATACCTTCTCCTGGAGACATTTAGTCTGAAAGAGCGATGTCTTAAGGCTGATGCTTTAGAAGGAACACAGAAGTGGTGTGAAGTAGGCTTAGGCAAGGAAGAAGGCAGTGAACTGGAGCTGGTAGCCCCCAGTGCAGACGTCTGGCACATGGATGAAAGCATGGTTCTGCAGCCCAAATTATGAGGCAAAACTGTATCCTTCAGGAAACCCTGAGAGTGACAGCTTCCTCTGTTTCATCATATCACAAATGAGACCCCCTTGCCATCCTTGCAAGATGGCCCTCTACTTAAAGGTGTAATGGAGTCTTGCTCTGCCCCTCCCTTGGAGGTTGTGATGGTATCTTGTTCAACCCTTCTGGAACTAGCTCTGTAGATCAGACTGGCCTCAAACTCACAGAGATTCTCCTGCCTCTGCCTCCGCAGTGCTGGGATTAAAGGAGTGTGCCACCTTTTCTGCTTTCTTAAGAGCTGAGTTTTGCTCATAGTTTTTCACACCTAAACATTAAGTTCCTTGTTTCCACTCTAATCTTTGTGCTAATTCTTCAGATTGAGTTCAGAGGGTTTTTCTAGAGACTTGCTCACCCCCAATTCCTTATGTAAGCCTTCAGTAGATTGTATGATGTTTATCTGCGGTCCTGTAAAAGATTGCCCAGGTCTAGGGATTTTCAGAACTAGGAAAAGCTCTCTCATCCCTTGTCTTTGTTTTTTGGTTTTTTTTTTTAATGGATTTGGATGTCTTTGACCCTTGTGTTAGAGACTTCATGAGTGATTGCCTAAGGCACATTGCTTATTTTAAAAATAAATGCTGCTCTTTTTCCCCATTTAAGGGAATCTATATTGATAGATTAGAAAGTAGTTGGCTATTAAACTACAAATATTATAAGGATAATAAGAATCATTATATGGAAAGGCAAATGGGAAAGTTTTTATCACTTAAATCAGAAAGAAGCTGAAAATAAGAAAACAAAGCTAGAACCAACACTGAGTTTTATTCAAGAACCTGTTCCTGCTGAACACATCTCAGCCAGCAAGTGGGATCAACAGGTAAAGGGCTCGTGACACAACCCTAAAAACCCAAGTTTGATGTTCAGAACCCAAGTAAAAATGGAAGGAGAAAACTAACTCCATAAGGTCATCCTCTGATCACCATACATGTATCATTCACATGCACATGCACTCAGGCACATTCATACACACATATATACATACATCATGTGCATGCACATACACAGCTTATTGGCCTTCTTTCCATGGAGTTCCAACTAAAGGTGTGTTTTATTCATGCTGAGTTTAGGAAGGAAAAGCACTGCAGTGGGGTCTTCCAAAGATGGAGCTGCAGAAGAGGATACAGGCTTCAGATGATGGGGAAACCCAAAGAAGGGAAGTGTTTATGAGCTGAAATGGAGATCATCTAATTGTTTTATACCCACCCTTCCTCTTTTCAGGCAGATCTCACTATGTAGTCCAAACTACCCTTAAACTAGTCATCCTCCTGTAATCACCAAAGTACTGGGATTACAGGTATGAGCTACCACACCCAGTTCATAATTTTTTTGATGTGTAGAATATGGTGGATTTTTCCCTTCAAAAAATTATGCTAGGAAATATAAAGGGAACATCTGCTTGCACCTTTTAAACCCAGCTTGATTGGAGGCTGGAGAGATGGCTCAGTGGTTAAGAGCACTGGCTGCTCTTCCAGAGGACCCAGGTTCAATTCCCAGCACTCACATGGCAGCTCTCAGCTATCTGTAACCCCAGTTCCAGGAGATCTGACACTTTCACACCAATACACATAAAATAAATAAGCTAAACCCAGCTTGATACCCTCTACCTGCTGTGAGAGCTTGACTTTAGAGTTCCGAGTGGGTGTCTTAAGAGGCTCTCACAAATGGAGAGATCTAAGCCGCCATGGCTTCTAGAAGGTGATTGTTGCTTTCATCTTTAGCTGTAGTTATAGGGACCCACTAATAAGTTCATGCCGCATCTCAAGAAAAGCAGGACGAGGGTACTGAAGAAATGGGTGTGCTCTTCTGGTGCACAAGAGGATGAATTACCTTCTGAATACCCAGGTCTCCATGGTGTAGCTCATGAGACCTTCAGGAGGTGGTACTGAAATGAACAGTTTGGTGACTGAGGTGACTGACTGAGTAAAGGAGGATAAGGCACATGTCCTGGGGCTTGGTGGTGATCCCAGCTTTCCAGAGGCAGAGGCAGGCAAATCCCAGTCTGAAGCCAACCTCATCTACATGGAGAATTCCAGGCCAGCCAGGGATACACAGATCCTGTCTCAAAACAAAACACAAAGAAAAGAATAGATTGGGGTTTAGATTTTTCACCCCATGCCCCATTACTGTGCTTCCAGCATCCAGCTGTCCTGGGAATGTTCACAGGTCAGATGTAAGGAATTGCTGGAAGTAGAGCAATCAGACTGTATAACACATGCAAACTGGGGACAAAGATGGAAATTAAGTGTATCTCATTCTTAGGTTTCAAGTCACAAAATGCAGCTGTGGTTGGGACAAGGCTTCCATCCAGCTAGCACCCCTGTGATTATTTTTAGTTTGTTGTGGTAGGATAGACTTAGGGTCAACCTGTGCCTGTGGCCAAAGTGGTTTTACAAACAACAGATGGAATGGTGCTGTTGACTGCAAAGGCCTGAAACTGGAAGATGCTCATTCAGTTTCACACACCTTTATTGTCAGCGTGGGCTGAGGGGCAGAGGGTTTGACCTTCGCTAGGGACTGGAGACTCAGTGACTGTAGAGTCTGACAAGTGGCTCTGGAGCAGTATTTCCTGTGCTGTTCCTTGACTTGAAAACCGGACAGGAGATGCTGCTTTTATTCGGCTTCTGGTTTTGGTTTGGTTTGGTTTGGTTTGGTTTTTGGTTATTTGTTTGGCTTTTATTGTTGCTTGGTTGTCTTCTAGTTTTTTTTTTTTTTT
>JAQHUG010000010.1:14490449-14536425 GCA_028555095.1 Dicrostonyx torquatus
GTTCAAGGTCATCATCTACTACACAGCAAGAGAGACTCTATCAAAAAATATCTTCTTTAATTTAGGGAGAAAGAGCCAAGTGTGGAAGTGGAGTGTGGACTTTAAGCATATTGGCACACTTATCTTCAAGATAAATTTGGGGCTAATGAGCAGTAAATAACTGCTTAGTTATAAAAAAAAAAACTGTGCACATTTGATTGGCTGGCCGCAAACCAGTTTAATCTGGCCCTAGGAAATAGTCTGTGCTTGACTGCCTGAAGTTGGTGATAATGAGCACGCGATCCAGTGAAACGTTAATTAAAAGTGTTGCTGTGGTGTCGTGTATAGCAAAAGCCCCATCTCTGGCCTTTGCCACTCTAAAGGGCTAGGGTGCTTGGAATGGCATTGGAAGATAAAAACGGAACAAAGTATGGCTTCTGTTCTTACCTGATAATAAGGTGATACTTTAAAAAAAAGAAGCTGATAGTTAAGCTGATAGTTAAGCTTAAAATGTTTGATCCTAAATGATTGATCTCTGTAGCCGTGTATAAACAGGAGTGAGTGAGTCCCTCGAGGAAGGGAGCAGCTAGTAGGTGGCATAGTCTGCCTCAGGTAGTTGAATCACTGGAGGAAGCTGTGGTTCCTCTTCCCAAATGCTGCTCTAATGTCTCATTTTCTTTTAGAAAACTTGTTCTTTTTAAATTTTTATTTTATGTGTAGGGGGAGTTTGCCTGCATGCATGTACCACATGCGTGCCTGGTGCTGATTAAGCCAGAAGAGGGCCTTGTATCCCTGGAACTTCAAGCAGTTGTGAGGCGCCATGTGGGTGCCTTGGATTGAACCTGGGTCATTTGAAAGAGCAGTCAGTGCTTTAACCACAGAACCATCTCCCAGTCCCAGAAAACTTTTCTTCCACACTTCTGACCTGTGACTCCATTGTTTTGAAATTGGTAGTTTTCCATCTTGTGGAGCACAGGTCTCTTGACTTTGGGGGGAGGGATGTTGGAAAGCAGAAGGACCCTGCAGTAATGCTGTGCTGAAGTTCCTGGTTACTCCCAACCTCAAGCCTGTCTGTGCTTATACTGAGGGGTGGCACATGTCCAGAGCAGAGACAGGCCAGCCCATCGTGATTCTGCCTCCTAGCATCTATTCTAAAATACCTTTTCATTTATGAAATTATGATGAAAGTGAAATTTAAAACACATCACTTTTTTTCTTTCTGTCTTTTTTCTGTTTGTTTGTTTCTGTTTTTTGTTTTTTGAGACGCAGTTTCTCTGTAGCTTTGGAGCCTGTCCTGGAACTAGCTCTTGTAGACCAGGCTGGCCTTGAACTCACAGAGATCTGCTTGCTTCTGCCTCCCAAGTGCTGGGATTAAAGGCGTTTGCCACTGCCCAGCCTAATACTTCTTTTTATAGTCCTATACTTTTGCTTAGGAAGTGAAATAGTAACATCTTTAGTATATAGATTCTTAATTCTGAAAATTTGCAAGCTTATGTTATTTTGATTTTTTTTACATTATCCTTAATACTACCCTTTTTCTTCATTTTTAAGATACTCTCATATAGCCTAGGCTAGCCCAAAACTCACTATGCATCTGAAGCTGGCCTTGAATTCCTGGTCTTTCCCAAGTGCTGGGATTACAGGTATGAACCACCATGCTTAACATATCTTTAGGCATTATTCAAAAAATAAGAAATATGAAATTCTATTTCTTTTTAACTGAGTGAACTTCATCATGCATTTTGCTAAATAAGATTCTTTTTAAAAATACCTTTAGCAAAATGTAAAAGTCTGTATTGTTTTAGATTTCTGTTGTTGCTATCGTAAACCTTGTCTGTGACTTTGAAAGACTTAGAGCCAGATAGGTCTGCACATGTGTTTGCTTGATTTCCACCATGCTCCAGCTTGTTAAGATTTGATTTAAGACATTACAAAAATGCTACATAATGTTTGAAACAAAAAACAAGACAGCATGTCATCAAATAGAGCTGACTCTTTTTACTTCCTCTTTTCTGTTTCTCAGGGCTAAATTGTTGGAGGAAGCCACTTGTTGGTTTCTGACTGCCTGACTAACTTCGACCGAAATAATCACACAGAAACTGTATTAATTAAATCACTGCTTGGCCCATTAGCTCTAGCTTCTTATTGTCTTATATTAATTTAACCCATTTCTGTTTATCTGTGTATATTGCCACATGGCTGTGGCTTACCAGGTAAAGTTCACAGCGTCTATCTGTCCATTTCCAGCAGCTCCATGGCTTCTCTCTGATTCCACCCTTCTTTCTCCCAGCATACAGCCTACCTTTCCCCACCTAGTTCTCTTCTTCCCTGCCACAGGCTCAAAGCAGTTCTTTATTCATTAACCAATAAAAACAATACAGAGATAGAAGTACCTCCCACACCACTAAATGGTGACAACGGTGTGACTTATGTACCTCCAATATTTCTAGCCACTTTTTAGCCACATAAACTCAAATGGTTTTGTATGCTTTATAACTCCTAAAACCAGAAAGAGGACCATCCTGTATATATGTCACCAGCTTCCTCTGTCCCTGCAGGGCAGTGGCTGTGTATCTGTAGAGATAGTGACTAGCGGTAGCATAGTTCGCTGTGTAGGAATGTACTTGTGTTGACATGCTTTTGAAGCAGTTTTGTCATTTGTCATTGTGCATGCTGAGCACATGCTATGTTTCTGAGCCACACTGCCAGCCTTGCTTATTCAGCTGCACATTGTAGGAAATAAATGCATATTCTAGGTACTTCCTTTAGTGTTGGGGCGCTGTGTAGATATATAAGATTCAGCAATCCTAGATGCTCAAACACTAGAAATAGTAATGTAGATTTGATCAGCAGTGTTGTTTTTTAAATATGGTGCCTCATTTAAATCAAAGTTTCAGATGAATGATTAATTTTGTAGTACAAGTATAGCCTGTACTGAAGTTCAAATGTAGCTGGGCAAGTTTTATTTTTGTCAAATTGAACAACCATAATTAGAATATTATATAAAGTAAATGGCCTCTCCATTGCTCTTGAGTTTAGAATGTTATTTTGTTATTATAAATAATGAAGTGGAACAAATGCACACATGTTGCATGCATTTTCAAAATGAAGGATCATGGTTTGTACTTTGCTTTTCCACTTCCTCCCCTGGATCTGTCTCAGCAGCATGTCATATTCATGTCAGAGTCACATTTAGTGTAGATGATATAGGAAAATCTTGTTTCCTTGTCTTTATTGCTAGTGAAATACTTTCAGTGGTTGTAAAGTTGCTGTCCTTTGTTAAAAAAAAATACATTTAGGATTAACCCAGTACAAAGTCCTTGAGCCTTGGAGACTGCAGCCGAAGCAACTCTGACAGAGTTGTTAAGCACAGACAATTAGTAAGTAGTGAGGTCTGCATTCACTTCTGTAGTTCTGTAGGGCCCTGGTGACTGGAGACCTGAGTACTGAAGTGGGACCGAGATGTGCTGCTGTTGGAGGCATTTCCTGTGTATTTTGAAGGAAGTTACATAACCAGTCTGGACATCCTCTGGAACTTATTTTATTTTATTTTATTTTATTTATTTATTTAGGTTTTTTGAGACAGGATTTCTCAGTAGTTCTAAAGCCTTTCCTGGAACTAGCTCTTGTAGACCAGGCTAGCCTCAAACTCACAGAGATCCACCTACCTCTGCCTCCTGAGTGCTGGAATTAAAGCATTTGCCACCCCCGTGAATTTTTTTGGAACTTCTTCAATGTTTTATCAGGAGAATTAATGAATAAAAGGAAGTTGTCTTGCTTTTAGGAACTGTCTCATTTCATCTCAGCTGCTATAACAAAATGCTCTAAACTGAGTACTTTATGATAAAGAGAAATGTGTTGCTTACAGTTCTCAGTGCTGGGAAGTACAAAGATTTAGGCACCAGAAGATTTAGGTCTGTAAAAGGCTCACCTCTGCTTCAGAGACAAGCCACCATGACGTTTTGCACATGTCACAATTTATATTTTAATTACCTCTGTCCCCCGAGCTGTTGAAATCATGCAGTTAGAGCAGTCCCTCTATAGATGCTGATCACAAGGCAGCACTTGCTTTATGGAACTGATAAGACTCAGGATGGGTTTATCATGATAGTTCTGTGTTAGTTTTTAAATGATTCATTGATATAAATCACTTTGAAATAAGTCATATTGATTTGAAGAGAAAGACCCTGTCAGTTCCCCAAGAAGTCAAATGCTCCAGTTTGAGAAATATCTTGTAGCAGTGCTTTCTTGTTGGGATCACTAGCTCACAAACAATGGCATGAAGATTTATTATTAGTATGAAAGGTCATCCTTAGTTTAAACTTGTTCCTAACTAATTCTTATAATTTAATTAATCCATATTGTTTAATCTGTGTTCTTCTGCATGACTCATTACCTCATCTCCTTCCTGCCGATCCTCCTTCCTCTGCATCTTTCTGGTGACTACCATCTTTTTCCCTGATGTGGGAGTGTTCTCCTGTATTTTGTATTACTTTCATTGGTTAATAAAGAAGCTGCCCTGGCCTGTAAGATAGGACACCACCCTTAGGTGGGCGGAGTAGACAGAACGGAAGGCGATGAGAGAGAAAGGAAGTGAGAGAGTCGCCATGATGCTCCCACCGCAGATGGATGCAGGTTAGATATTTCTGGTAAGTCACCACCTCGTGGTGACACACAGATTATTAGGAATGGGTTAGTTTATAATGTGAGGGCTAGCCAAGAAGAGGCTGGTGATGATGGGCCAGGCAGAGTTTAAATGAATATAATTGTCATGTGGTTATTTTGGGCATAAGCAAGCAACCAGCGGCTGAGCCGGCCGGCGGCTGGGGGCTGGGAGCTGGGTGCCAGGAATACAACCCGCACCTCTCCCCCCTTTAATACTACATTTCCCAGAATTCTCTCTCTGCCTGGAAGTCCCACCTCCTGCCTAGCTATTGGCCGTTCAACTTTTATTACACAAATCACTGCAATACATCTACACAGTATATGACTATCCCACAATATTCCCCCCTTTTTGTCTAAATAAAAAGAAGTTTTAACTCTAATACATTTAAAACTATATACAATAAGAACAATTGTCAAATAAGAATTACATTTGCAATGTCCAGTCCATTTGTATGTAGAAAATTTAGCGAAACTACTCTGTTATCTATCCTTGCTTGGTGAGTCCAAAGTTTTGTACCTAATTTATTTTCTATTATAACTAAGAAAAACTGTAACTATATCTGGTCTCCAAGTCTATCAGAGACTCAAGATGAATATAATATTACCTGAGTAAACAGGAAGTAAAGAGCAAGCAACTTCCAAAATTAAATGACAGAATCGGCTGGCCACCTGGACAGAGGAACCCAACATTCCTCTGCAACATTGGGGTATCCATCTTCAGCATACAAGCCTAGAATATCTGATAGACTTTTCTATGAAGCAGGAATTTTTGAAGGACTGTTCTACCTTTTCTTGGCAAAGTTTGTCAGTTGCCTTCTTTGGTATCCTGCTTGTCTAATTTGAACAGCATTGTCAGTAGTCAAGGCAAGTGCAGTTTTTTGCCCAATAGCTAACTTTGCCACATGAAGGCAATCTCCATATGGATGTTCTTCAATGCCTATCACCCTTTTTGAAGTAAATTTATGTTGCCAGGAGCAGACGTGTCTCGCTTTCATAGAAAGCCTTATGTTATTAAAACATCTCAATTTCCATATTCTGTAGGTCTCTGAAGTGTTTGAAGACCACTTATCTATCTAAAGTATACCAGTTTAACCGTGAAAATGTGACTAACTACTAACCTGTATTTCTTAATTATATATTACATTTTTAAATTAACTACATAGGTAAAATACCTTAAACAAGAGTAGAAAAATATATATATGTGTTTATTATCTATTATAACAAAATATTATATATAATTATAACAAAAATTAACCTTACATTTGTATCAATATAAAAAACCATACCAGTGTTAAATATTTGAGATTTATAGTTGCTTTTTAGTTTAATGTAGATTCAATAATCTATCCTTTTAGCCTGTCATTTCTATATCCTCCTTTTTTTCCCCAGAATGATATCCCTGAATCTAATCTCCTTTGCTCAACTTTCTGTCTGACTATAACCAACAACTTGTAACCAACCCCACTAAATGATGACAACCACTCATAATCCATTGAATAACCAAAAGTCACCCACTCCACATTTGGGAATGTGGGTATCATGTTCTCTAGACTGTTTTATGTTGTCTGTGGGTGAAGGCATCTTTAGGGTACCTGAGAAAATTGGGATAATGGTCAAATCCTTGGAAAGCTAGCTCTATTATTTTTGTTTAATCTCTGTGATGAGAAAATGTAGAGCTTATCTGAAGTCTTGACTGGAGTAGTCTGTGAGGATGGACCATCTCGGCTAACAACTGTTCTGGATGCAGAATTTTGAGGGAATTGCAACAGAGGCATTTTGAGAGGCTGGATCACCAAGGCTACTTGTTTTCATTGGCGTTTGGTCTTTTTCTTTTAAAAACACATAGACTTTTAAAGGTAAAATACATATCTGCATTAACACAAGTATGGAATGTGCAGTGTATAGTATACAAGTCAGCTAAAGATGGTTTTCTTGTTTTATATTTGGACAGGTAAAAGGCACCTGTCAACTTTATAAGTTTATTTGGACTGTATAACCAGATCTCTATCTATGCCCTATGAAAGTATAGCATGTAATTCTAACTTTTGAGAACTCTATAGCCAACAAGATTTATCATGTCTCAGGACTGTTTCCATGCTGAGGGATCATCAGCTGTCTTGTAGTCTTTCTTGCTTTTTCTTCATGTCTGTAGCCAAGATTTTCAGGTCTCCCCCATCAATCTGATCCTTATTAATTTTGAAGCAATTTATAGCTTTTTGTTTCCTGTTAGGAACAAAAGCAAGACCTCTTCCCCAGTGCAACATATTTTCTGACTTGCATTCAGAAGTTAAGACATTATTAAAATCTATAGGTTGGTTTAATTTAGCAGTTTCCATAATCCAGTGTCTCTCAGAAGCTATTGTTTCTTTGCTCATTAGCATTTAAAAATTTTAAAGTCAACAAAGCACCATACAGGATCCAGACACCCTGTGTGTTCTGTTCCCATGTTGAGGGATCAGCATATACATCACCTGTATTGTATTTTTGGTGGTTTTGTTTGTTTTTCTTCATGTTTGTAGCCAAGATTTTCAGGAGGTCTCCCCCAATCAAATCTGACCTTTATTACTTTTGAAGGAATCCATCTTTCTTGTTGGACTAACCCACAAATAATGACCCAGAGACTTATTATTAATTTTTAAAGTTTTGCTTTAGCTTAAACTTTTCCCAACTAATAATTAACCCATTTTCTTTTAATCTATATTCTGCCATGTGGCTCAGATATGTCTTCTTAGTACAGCACATCCAACTTGCTCTAAGTCTGCTGGTGAAATTGTACATCTAGATTCCTCCTTGCAATTTCTCTCTGTCTTCAAGTCCTGCCTATATCTCCTGCATAACTATTGATTGTTCATCTTTTTATTACATCAATCACAGCAGTACATCTTCACAGTGTACGAATATTCCACAACAATACCCATTCCTCACTTATGTGGTATTAGTTGATCTATGCAGTTTGTGACAACAGCTGACACAACACTCTTGCATCCAGTGAAGATGGTGCTCTCGTTATGACATAACTTCTTCTGCCCTCTCTGAGTCTCCCTTGCTTAGTGCTCACTCTCTTCTTATTACCTGGTTTCAAGGTTCTGTTGAGTAGGGAGGCTGGCAGAGGCAGGCAGATCTGAATTCAAAGGCAGCCTGGTATACAGAGTGAGTTCCGGGATAGCCAAGGCTGCACAGAAACCCTGTCTCAAAAACAAACAAACAAACAAAAAAAAAAGAGCAAGGAGTTTTTGGGGGTTGAAGAGATAGCCCAGTAGTTGAGTACTTGATTCTCTTTCAGAGGACTGAAGTTTGGTTCCTAGCATCCATGTGGGGAAGTTCATAATGACCTCTATCTTTCATTCCAGGAGATATGATGCCCTCTTCTGGCCTTTGTGGACACTGCACTCACACCACACACACACACACACACACACACACACGTTTAAAAAAAATAAAAACAGGAGTTCTGAGACGCTAAACATTATCCCAGTGGCTGCACTTTGAAATTTCCTAGGAATCTTTTCTTAAAGATACAGTTGAAAAATAGATATAATGCTTGGTCTTAAATGCAGCCGTAGTCTTATTTTGTAATTGTGTTTTTGTTTGGGTTCTCAGAATTGGATACGGGGCCTTGCATATGAATTGTAAACTATGCCACTGAGCTACATTCCCAGTCACTATTTTTTTTCAAAGATTTCCAGTTTGTTCCATGTGTAGTTAAAACTCAACACAAAATTTCAAGCTTTTGAAGTTACCTCTTAAATCTCATTAAGAATCATGTTACATAATAGCATTTATGCCATATGCATGTTCAGACAATATGCTTTACTTTTGAAGTGAACAATGCTATAAGCTATATATTGTCTTCATCTTTTTTCAGGGAAATAAGCTTTAAATAGATAAAATCTATTTTCTTATCCTACATAGCTCAAAGTATAGTCAAGACTTAGGCTATTTGTTAACTTGATCATAACCATGACATTATAATTTGTTGTCATTCTTGGTGATGACTGATATTAACTAGCAGAGTTTGCTTACTTTTGTTTTAGCCAATCATGTTATATGGCATGTAAATAAGAATCAGATAAATGCTATCACTTTATGTTTCTACATTTGGTTGGTTTTTAACAGGCATACATCTTCCACTTGCTAAATGAATACTTGATGGAGCATAATAGTTTAATTGGCAGGCTTTTTTTTCTTAAATAGAAAATAATAAATAGTTGTGTGGTAGTTTGAATGTATTTGGCTCCCATAATCTCATAGGGAGTGGCACTATTAGGAAGTGTGGCTTCATTGGATTGGATATGACCTTGTTGGAGAAAGCATGTCAATGGGGACAGGTTATGAGGTTTCCTGTGCTTAGGATACCACCCAGTGTCTCAGTAGACTTCCTGTTGCCTGCAAGATGTCGGACTCTCAGCTACATCTGCCTACATGCTGCCATGCTTCCCACCATGATGATAATGGACAAGCCTCTGAAACTGTAAGCAAGCTACCCCAATTAAATATTTCTTTATAAGAGTCACTGTGGTAAAGGTGTCTCTTCACAGCAATAAAAAACCTAACTAAGACAAGTTGTGTGTCTTAAAAATAATGATATTACAGATTTGATGAAGTACCAACTGTTATTGTACATAAAAGACTTAAATTTCGCCGGGCGGTGGTGGCGCACGCCTTTAATCCCAGCACTCGGGAGGCAGAGGCAGGTGGATCTCTGTGAGTTCGAGACCAGCCTGGTCTACAAGAGCTAGTTCCAGCACAGGCTCCAAAGCCACAGAGAAACCCTGTCTCGAAAAACCAAAAAAAAAAAAAAAAAGACTTAAATTTAATGGCCACTTCTTGGAGGTGACACACATTGACACACATGTTTTAGATTCATTTTTATCTTTAATTATATGTACATGTGTGGGTTGGTGTGTGACTTTGTGTATGTGTGAGCATAGGTGCCTGTCAAGGCTGGTGGTGTGGAATCCCAGGAACTGGGGTAGTTGAGCTAGCCAGCATGGTTTTTGGAAATAGAACTTCAATGTCTTCAAAGAGCAGATCATACTCTAATCTGGTGACCCATCTCTAGCTCTGGCTCAGATATCTTTACATTTTATTGTATTAATATCATGCTATTAAATGAGATATAATGTATACCATGGTGTCCGGCATCCAGAAGGCCATGTAGCAGTGTTAGAGCTAACAGTGCAGCAAATCCACAACCAGTGCAGAGAACAGAGCACAGGGCTCTCCAGTGTCGGCAAAAGAGATTGGCTGTTCCCACAGCTCTATGCTGCAGGCAAGTCCTTTAGCAAGCAGAAGTCTGACTGATGCTGGCTGTTGGTGTTTCCTCGACTGCTGCGTTTGTAGAATGCTGAATGGGTGTGCTGTAGAGTGGAGTGCTGCTCATTAAAGACTCTTGTTCTGACATTTTTCCAAAATACAGAAATGTAATACGCATTGTTACAATAATCCATGGAATTTTATCCAAGAAATTTGGTATTAGAGGTTATACAAAAAGAAAACCTATTCATAATAGACTCGGAGAATGCAAGTTGTTTCAGCCAGGCCCTTCCCTGGTTGCTTAACAGCTCTTTGCTTGCAATACAAGTCTAGTAATAAGTATTAAAGTTGCAAACCTTTTTTAGTTTTGTTTGTTGCTTTGTTTTGTTTTATTTTGGGACAGGGTTTCTCTCTGTAACAGCCCTTGCTGTCCTGGAACTCACTTTGTAAATCAGACTGGCCTTGAACTCACAGAGATCTGCCTGCTTCTGCCTCCCAAGTGCTGGGATTAAAGGCATTCACCATCACTGCTCAACATATATCTTTTCTTGTTTTAGATGATGAAGACCTTGGTAAGTACTGTTTGTTTAGATTTACCAGGCACTAAAATGCTGTAAGTCCTTAACTAGGATTAGAGATGCAGCTCTGTGGTAGAGCACTTAATTTACAGTCCTACAAAAATAAAAAAAAAAAAAACTTGGAAGCTGATCATGATGCATAGCTGTAATCCTGGCCCTCAGGTTGCAGAGGCAGGAGAATTCAAGGCAAGCTTGGGATACATAACCAGTTCCAAGCCCACCTTGGGTGTGTAGTGAGTCTCTGTCTCAATACAAAAGATACAAACTAGCTGGGCAGTGTGAAATAATGGATGCCATTTCTATGAGGATTCTGTTTCACATGGCACATATCAAATGGAGATAACTTTATAAACAAACCTTCTTGACCAAACAAATGATGTATATGAAAAATATTCAACTAGTTATATATTTAGTTGTGAAGTATGTAATACTGTTGCAAAGGTCAGAAATAAAATGTTCACTATTGCTACTTCTGTGCTGTGTTGTGTAACTGGCCATTGTAATATGGCACGAAAAAAAAGTTAAAACGTAAAGACTGGAAAGAGAGAAGCGAAACTCATTTGCAGTAATTATGGTTGATTACTTAGAAATCCTGTATGCACGATACAGGAACACCCTGGTGACTAGCCTTAGTAACAGTACTGTATGCCTGTATTTAGTGGTTTTAAACTCTCTCTCCCTTCCTTCCTTCCTTTTTTTTTTTGAGACACGGTTTCTCTGTATAACAGTCACTTTGTAGACAGGCTGGCCTCAGACTTACAGAAATACACCTGCTTCTGCCTCCCAAGTGCTGGAATTAAAGGGATGTGCCACCACTGCCCAGATAGACTGTTTCTTAACAGAAATTTGGACATTAAAAAGTAAATAGTGGGAACCATTGTGGAAATTTGATCCAACATAATCACTTATTACAGAGACATCTGTTGAGGGAGTTAGGAATGGGTGGAATGGAAGGAGAGTAGATGCAGAGAGCCCACCCATGGACTAATGTAGTTACCCTGGAAGAGATTACAGCCAGAGATGGCTCCTTGAGCGTGTGCAGTGTTAGAATGTAGAGAAAATGTAGAAAGAAGAACAGGTTTGGGCCTGGGAGAATAGGAGCAGGACAGGGTGGCAGATGGACTCTGGACTTAATGGATTCATTCTTGTTTCTCTGTCTCAGTCTTTATGATTTCTTTGTTCTCCCTATCTTCATCTTAATTTCATTATGTATTCTACCACAGAACAGATTCTTCTTCATTTAAGTGAGACTAATTCAATGCTTTGCATACCTCATTTCTAATCATTATAAGAAATATAGCCGGGCGGTGGTGGCGCACACCTTTAATCCCAGCACTTGGGAGGCAGAGGCAGGCGGATCTTTGTGAGTTCGGGACCAGCCTGGTCTACAAAAGCTAGTTCCAGCGCAGGCTCCAAAGCCACAGAGAAACCCTGTCTCGAAAAACCAAAAAAAAAAAAAAAAAAAGGAACTATGGGGTTGGGAGAGATGGCTCAGTGGTTAAGAGCATTGCCTGCTTTTCCAATTGAGTTCAATTCCCAGCAACCACATGGTGGCTCACAACCATCTGTAATGAGGTCTAGTGCCCTCTTCTGGCCTTCAGGCATACATGCAGACAGAATATTGTATGCATAATAAATAAATAAATATTTTTAAAAAGGAACTATACAGTAGCTGGATAGTTAACTATAATTAAAGTAACAGGGAGTCAAGGTAATTGTCTTAGTTTTGTACTATTATGACAATAATCCTAGGCATCATAATTTTAAAAAACTTACATTTATTGTGTGTTTGAATTCATGTGAATGTGTATGCAGATGCATGGGTATACTCATGTCACAGCACATGTATGAAGTCTCAGGACAGCTGTGAAAACCATCTCTCTCTTTCTACCATGTGGGTCCCAAGGAAACAGAATATTGAGCTTGCAAGCAAGAACCTGTAGCTACTGAATCATCTCATTAACCCTCAAAATTCAGAACTTTAAAAGAGCATACATTTAGCTTGACACAGGGGTGTGTACACACCTTAGTTTCAGTTATGTGAGAGCCTGAGGCAACATAGACAAAATAATGAGACCCTGTTGGAGCAGACGGGACAGATTTACTTCATGCAGGTTTGTGACTAAGAAGTTGAAGACTGAGGAGCTCTGTAACTAGCAAGAGCCTTTGTGCTGTGTCACCTCACAGTGTATATATATGTGTCTACACGTCCACAGTGTGTGTGGTGGAACAAGTACCTGTATGTGTTTGGAGTCCAAAGGACAAGCTGGGGTGTCCATGTTCCTCAAGTCCTGTCTTCTTTTTGTTTTGTTTTGTGACAAGGTCTCTCACTGGCCCAAAACTTAACAAGTAGGCTAGCCAGCCAGCAAGCCCCAAAGATTTATCCATCTCTGCCTTCCTGGCAGAAAGATTGCAAGCACATGACACCACAATGAGCCTTTTTAAAAAAAAAGTGACTATGGGTGTCTTCCCTGCATGTATGTCTGTGTACAATGTATATGCTTGGTACCCACAGAAGTCAGGAAAAGACACAAGATCCTGGAACTAGAATTAGAGATCATTGTGAGCCAACATGTAAGTGCTAAGGATTTAACCTGGGTCCTCTGGAAGAGCAGCCAGTGCTCATAGCCACTGAGCCTTGTCTCCCAATGGACATTTTTTAAAGTTTGTTTTTATTTTTTTATATTTCATGTACATGTTTGTCTGTGTATGTTTGTGCACACGAATGCAGTGTCCAGAGAACCCAGAAGAGGACCCCAGCTCTCCTGGACCTGATCCCATTTCAGCTTGCGTAGCTCAACTTACAACTGATTGTGCCATGGGCTTGCACTATCACATTGTAAGAATCCAGGTTCAAAATTAACTTAACCTTTATTGCATAGAGTTAATGTTTAAAATGCTTAAAATATTGTTTGTCTGGAGCCCACACAAGAGGGTCAATGAGATGGCTCAGCAGGTAAAGGCACTTGCCAAACAAGCCTGAGTACATGCCCAGATCCATAGTAACGTGGTAGAGGGAGAGACTGACTCCAGAAAATGCCCTCCAATCTCCACACATGTAGTGTGGAACACACAAGCTTGCACTTGGGGGCACGCGCGCGCACGCGCGCACACACACACACATATATTCAAAGAGAGAGAGGAGAGGAGAGAGATGTTTCTTAAAGGAAAAAGGGTACATAACAGCCTTAGTTGGGGGTGCTGAAAATTGTGTACCACGTCAGGATCTAGAGAAGCTAGGTAAGTTTGTGATATTTTCTTGATGTCTCTAACTTCATCTCCAGTTGAGAAGTGGAGACAGCAGACCCCCAGACCAGCTGACTAGCAACATTCCTTCAGTGGTGAGCTCCAGACTCAACCAGAGAGTCTGCCTCAGAGAAAATGGAGAATAGTTGAGGAAGACACCAGACAACAATCTCTGTCCTCCACATGCACCCTCACACACGTACAAAGATACAAAAATTAAATAAGGGGAAAACTGAATTAAATTTACCTAGCGACCATGTTGGGCCACTGACTTGTAGCCCCAACTCCAGTGGAGCCAACTTCCTCTTCTGATTTCTGAAGGTACCAGCACTCACCTGCACATTCCCACACACAGATACACAAATATGTACTTAATTTACAAATCAAATCTTTAAAGAAAAAAATCTGAAACAAATACCAAGTTAATCCATGATAGATTTGTTACTGGTATTTCTTATAAGCAATGTATTGAAGATTTAAATTTTTTAAATTTTTTAAGAAAACACTAGTTTTGTATGTATATATGTAGTGTGTATGGACGTGTGTGTGCATATATATATATAATGTGCGTCAGGAGGTTAGAGAACAACTATGGGCAGTTGGCTCTTTGTTTCACATTTCCGCAGGTTCCAGGAATGAAGTGTTAAGACTCTCACTGTGAAGAAATGGAAGATTCTGGGTGTTACAGAGCTATCAGGACAGTTATCTGAGTTCAGCTCTAGTGCCGCTTGGCTTCTTGAGCCTTCCTTTTCTCCTGGTCACATTAGTGGTTAATGCAAGTTTTGGAGAAGGTTGTCTGAAATAGTCTGTCCTTCCATGGAAAATGCATGATGTGAACCCATGTGAATGTATACCCATGTACCCATGGCTCTAGGCTGCATGCCAGCATCTTGCTACAGCCCTTCATAGTGTCAGTGGCTTATGCAGCTCTGGGCAGAGAAGGAAGTCAATAAGAGGTCAATGTAGAGAGCAGGTAGAATAGAGGCCTGTCACAGATAGGGAGGTCTCTGAAGCTGTGGTTGGTGAAAAGGAGAGGAGAAAGGCATGCTTGGTGGGTTGGAAAGAGAGTGGAAAGGACAAGAGCTCTGAAGACAGGAATTTGTCTGGGGTGGAGAGGCCAAGCAGGGAAGCCGGAAAAGCTGAGTTGACCTGGGACTCGGGCAGCATCCATATCACAGTACCTGTCACATTGTCTAGCTAGAACAGCTGGCTCTGTGACAGCTATGACCATAGTGTCAAGCTTGGGGGGTTATAAGTGGATTAATTTGGAAGCCAACCAGTGAAAAAGAGGGATAGCAAAACCTTCGTACCCTAAGGATTATCATAGAGTAGGTTTTCGCAGGACAGATCTGCACTAGGGTAGGAGATGAACAGGGAGCAGGGCCCCTTGCTTCTGTGCCCTGTGCTTGCAGTCTGTCTGGGATCTGGGGCTAGGCTGGGACTTGGGAGAGCCGTGTTCTTGAAACTCTGGACTTAAGTCAACTTCAACTAGAAAGTAAGCAACGTAGGCATAGTGAAAGCTGTAGCTGCTTGGGAAGATCCAGAGATGAAATAGGCTCCCTCACCACTAGGTGTGCAAGGACAATTGCCAGCGCAGTGTTTGAAGGCTTTCGGGAGTAGTCGAATTAGACTTCCTCAAGATTCTTTCAACCCTGAGAGTTTGTGAACCTCTGCTCTTCAGAAGCAGTGGAGCTGGGTGTGCTTCAGCATTTAAGAAGTAAAGGCAGGAAAATGAGAAGGTTAAGGATAGCCTTGACTATGTACTGAGTCTGGGGCCTGCCTGTAATAAATTAGAATTTATCTTTAAAAAAAAAAAACAGGAACTTAATGAACCAACAAGAAAATAAAGGAGAGGCAGAAGTAGCTCGGAAAAAAAAACTTGGAGAGATCGCAGCCATGCTTCCTGAGAGCAGAACCTCTGACTGCACCAATACCTGCCATGTACCCTTGAAAACCCCATATAGTTTTGCAGGGTGATAGAGGAGGAGTGTCCTTCCCAGGGCCACTAGGGCACATGCTGTTTGACTTATTTCTATAGTCTGCCAAGGTAATATTCCTTGCCACTCATACAACAGAGTAAAATTCCAAAGCTGGGATTTTAGACCTAGGCTACTATCCTTAATCAGAGACAGTATTTGTTGTTGGAGGCAGTGGTTTGGGTTTTGCATTTGGGGGATTTAGTTTTTGGTTTTTTTGAGACAGGGGTCTTGTTATAACCATTAGTAGCCTGTAGTTTACTGGGTAGTCTAGGCTGGCCACAACGCACAGAAGTCCTCCTGTCTTAGCCTTCTGAGTGCTGTGATTATAGACATGTACCATTGCACCCAGCTCACATGAGTTCCCATTGAGTACTTTAGGGTTAGAAGTGTATCTCAGTGACAGAGTAAGTTGGAGTAGCCAGGCCTGGAGCTGCACACCTGTAATCTAAGAGCCAGAGGCAGGCCAGAAAGTGGTGGTGCACACCTTTAATCCCAGCATTTAGAAGGCAGAGGCAGACAGATCTCTTTGAGTTCAAGGTCAACTGGTCTAGAGTGAGTTCCAGGACAGCCAAGGGTACACAGAGAAATCCTGTCTCAAAATAAACAAACAAAAAGAGGCAGAGGTTAGGAGTTTAAGACCAACCTCTACCACTTGTGAATTCAAGGCCACCCTGGGCTACCTGAGACCCTATCTACAATCAATTAATTAAAAACAAGGATTATAGCTCAGTTGTAGAGTACTTGTAAGCATGGCAAAACCCTGGCCTAATCTGTGTATGTTCCTGGGTTCAGTCCCACAATGATAGATAAATAAATAGTAACACTGTCCAAAAATGTGATTAATTCAAGTGATGGAATTTTTTTTCAAGTGGTGGAATTTTTAATTTAAAAATTCCTTTTTAAATGCCAGATGCCCTGGATGAGTATTTTGAATATGACACAGAGGAGTTCTTGGTCTCTCTGGCTTTGCTGATAACAGAAGGACGGACACCCGAGTGCTCTGTGAAGGGTCGTGCAGAGAGTTTCCACTGCCCTCCAGCACAGTCTCGCTTCCCAGGAACAGCCAGGCATGAATGCAGTGACAAGCTGGCCCAGGTGAGGACCGGGCTCCGTTGCTGTTGGGGTCTGTCTTTTGTGTAAACCTCTTCAATTTTTTCATCCCTATCATTCTGTCACAGTGGTGTTTGCATTCAAGTGGGTGCTTGAAAGTGCTGTAGGTGACCTCACTGAGGGGAAGGGAGGCTGACCAACCTTCATTGCCTGATTCCCTTCTCTCCTCTCAGAGAGTCTTACCAGTTCATGTTCCTAATGTTTGAATGGTTTTCGTACATGACCTATTTCCCCTGTATGTTTTTATTTTAAAAATTATTTTTATTTTACGTGCAGTGGTGCTTTGCATGTATGTCTGGGTGAGGGTTTTGGGTCCCCTGGAACTGGAGTTACAGACAGCTGTGAGTTGTCATGTGGGTGCTGGGAATTGAACCTGGCTCCTCTGGAAGGGCAGTCAGTGCTCTTAACCACTGAGTCATCTCTCCTGCTCCTCCCCTGTAATTTTCAATGGTAATAATTTTTGTTATCAATAAAATCAATAATAATTTTTGTTATCAATAAAATCAAATCAATCAAAGAAAAATGTTAAAACATTTCCATAAGTAGTACATATTTTAATTTTCCCAGTTATTTCTTAAATATATTCTTGAACTTTAAATTTGTTGTTTTAAGACAGGGTTTCTCTGGGTAGTCCTGGCTGTTCTGGAACTTACTCTGTATAGCAGGCTGGCCTCAAACTCAGAGGTCCACTTGCCTCTTGCCTTTCCAGTGCTGGAATTAAAGGCATGCACCACCACTTCCTGGCTTAAATTTCTTAAATTTTATTTAGTCAATATGAGTGTTTTGCCTGCATGTATTCTATATCACTTGAGTGCCAGATGCCCATGGAAGCCCGAAGAGAGCATCAGATCCCCTGGAACTGGAGTTACAGACAGTTGTTAGTCACCATGTGGATGCTGGGAATTGAACCTGGATCCACTGGAAGAACAGCCAGTGCTCTCAAATGCTGAGCCATCTCTCCAGCATTCTAATTTTTAAACTTAAAAATACAAACTTTTTTAAAATCATGGGTTTTTTTGATTGTTTAATGAAAATAATTTTTTACGTTTTAGTCTTTAGGTTTCAGAATCTTTTCTGTGAACTGGTAAAATTGACTAGGCACGCTGGGAACACTCAGTTACCTGTCAGACTTTGTATGTAGCTATTCTTTCCCATAAAATAGAGCAAAACTACTCTTCCCAAGAAAATGTACAGCATAAATGTTCTACAGTGAGCCCAGTGCACAGAGCAGCATTTAACAAGAACATGAGACAGCCAAACCTGAGCAAGCACTACCACATGTCATGCTTCTTATGCAGATGTCTACAATTAGAGTTTTGAAATTTAAATACAAAATTAGGACAGTTGTTGAGACATTTGTTTATTTTCATTTTCTCTTAAGTGTCGCCAAGCCAGACGAACCAGATCTGAGGTCGCACTGTTGTGGAAAAATAATCTTCCAATCATGGTGGAAGTAATGCTCCTGCCAGACTGCTGCTACAGCGACGAGGGGCCTAGCACAGAGGGGACGGATCTGAATGACCCCGCCATTAAGCAAGATGCACTGTTACTGGAGAGGTGGATCTTGGAGCCAGTTCCCCGACAGTGAGTTGTTAAACTTGGTTTCAAGTTTTCCAAGACCTCCTACACCTTACTGTGATATTGCATCATGTCTCTGAATCCCTTTTTTTATGTAGTAAAGTTGAGATACTGTGTTCACTAAGTAATTCTGACACCAAGTGACATTAGGAAGTGCATGTGTGTGCTCTTAGAGCACACATCCCAGGAGGTGCTTGCCCCCCTTTTCTCCTGTAAAAGCAGTCATTCCATACTTGCTGGCCTGTGATTGTACACTTTCTTCCTCCCCTTAGGAGTGGCGATCGCTTCGTTGAAGAGAAGACGCTTCTGCTGGCTGTCCGGTCGTTTGTATTTTTTTCTCAGTTAAGTGCTTGGTTGAGTGTTTCTCATGGTGCTATTCCACGAAATATCCTTTACAGGTACGTCTAGTGGGAGAGGACAGTGCATAGTCACTGGCCAGTTTACTGAATGGTGCCTTACCTGTCAAGAAGCTAATTTCCTTCATTTTTAAATGAAAATCAGTAAGAGTTTTTCTCAAAACAAATTAAGAGAGTAATATTATGGGTAATCTTGTTGGGTTAAGTCTCGTTAAGATGGCTTGGTGGGTTAAATTTGTATAGAATAATGTTTGGAAAGCATTCAAGCTTACTTTAGGAAGCTAATCCAGCCTTAATGTCATGATAAAGTAGAAACAGAAGCCACATGGGTTTGTTACTTCTTTTGATGAACAGAATTTTCTATCTAAAACACATAAACATTGTTGGACATAGTATTGTGTGCCCACATCACCAAGTTACTGAGGATGCTGGGGTAGAATTGTTGAGCAGTGAGTTTGAACCTGAGCAAAATAGCAAGAACTTGTCTTTAAAAAAAAAGTACATGTATATGTATGTGTGAGTTCCTGTATGCATGTGTGTGTGGTTGTGTATTTGTATGTGTGCATAAATAAACAAGCAGACTGCAAAGCAACTAATATTTTTATGCAGGTGAAATAGTTTCTAAATTATCTTGCTTAATTAAAATGAGCAGAACCCACTTAATAATAAATGCAAAGTCCTTTTTCCTTTCTATTTTGGCAAATATGATTAAATTATAATATACTTGAGCTCTTAGTGTTTAAGCTCTTAAAAAGATATCTCAGCTGGGCATGGTGCCTCATGCCTATAATCCCAAAGAAGGCTAGCGTTGGAGGATCATTGCAAGTTTGAAACCAACCTGTGCCATGTAGTAAATTCCGGGACATCCTGGGCTACAGAGTGAAACTTTGTCTTGTTTGTTTTGTTTTTATTTCTGTTTTTGGGGGCAGAGTTTCTCTGTGTAGCCCTTGCTGTCCTGGAACTCATTGTGTAGACCAGGCTGTCCTCAAACTCAGAGATCCACCTACCTCTGCCTCCCAAGTACTGGGATTAAAGGCGTGCACCGCCACGGCCCAGCTATGAAACACTGTCTTAAAGAACAAAAGAATGAGAACAGTCATTACCAAGTACTCTGTTGTGCCATGTGTGTTGGTTTTGGCAGTGACACGCATGGTAAAGTGCTGAATGTGGACCTTAGTGGGAATTAGTGCATAGCACATGGCTGCTTTTTCCCCTGAAAGTGTTGTACAGAGGCAGAGGGCTGCTTATGACTGACTTGTGGTGTTTGGCCCTAGAATCAGTGCTGCTGATGTCGACTTACAGTGGAGTTTTTCACAGACTCCAACTGAGCATGTGTTTCCTGTTCCCAACGTCTCTCACAACGTGGCCTTGAAAGTCAGCGTTCAGTCCCTGCCCAGACAAGCTCATTATCCGGTTTTGACCTGTAGTATTCACACTAACATTCTTTATGAGAAGAGAGTTCAAGAGCAGGAGCTAAAAGCCTATCAACACCGCGGCCCTGGTGACATAGAGCACCGTTGTCCCAGCAGCTCCCAGAGTCTGTGCAGCAAATACACGTGGACCATGTCACCCATGAGTGCCCTGCATGTAAGAAGTGGCATGACTCCTGAGTACACTGCAGCCATTAGAAATGTCAGGCTCTGCCCAGTCACGGGCAGCAAGTCTGACCATGGGGCATCTCAAGACAGTGTCCTGGGCTTCAGTGGCACCACGGGAGAAGTAAGGTCGTCACAGGAGGCGTCAGTGAGAACTTTGAAATCACTCTCTTTGATCGATTCCAGTGTCTCCAGCTGTCAGAGCTCCCGGCAGGCAGTGGGGGAGCCTAACCCTTTAATTGACTCCTTGATTCAGGATCGACAAGAAGTCATTGCCAGGATTGCTCAGCACCTGATTCACTGTGACCCCAGCTCCTCTCGCATGTCTGAACACCCCTTCAGTACCCAGGAGTCCACCTCACTTAGCTCCAAGCTTCACCGCATTTCCCAGGACAGTGAGAATGTGAGGAGATGCAGAGAAGGATCTTTTGGGAGCCCAGAGATTAGCACCACAGAAGATGCCAGTGAGGGGAAAGGGAGAGGGAAGTCGGAAACTATGCAAGGAGAAAGCTGCACCTCTCACAGCCCTTACCTTCGCCAGCCTACTGGGGAGGCGAACCCACTAATCGGCTCTTTGCTGCAGGAGCGACAGGACATCATAGCCAGGATCGCACAGCACTTGGAACACATCGACCCCACAGCTCACATTCCCCGGCCTGCATTCAGCAAGCATGACTCCAATTCCATTCCTTCTAAAGTGTTCAGGAGTTCATATGAAGGCAAAACCTTGTTGAAGAAGAACAGAGAGAATGCCTCTGTTTCTGCTTCTCATGCAGAAGTGTCCTTACTGGGAGACAGAGGGGATGGGAAAAGCCCAAAACCTAGTAAATGCTTCCAATCTTTCACATATGGTCCCCAAGAAAAGCCTCTGATACATGAAGTAAGAACTCAGCATCAGATGCGTCCTGATGACATCATCCACAGTGCCAGGCAGGAGGCACAGAACAAGGCTGCTGACTTACTGACTTCCTCTAATATGGCTCTCTGCAATGAAAGTAACTTGGGTTTGATTAGCAGATTGCAAAGTACACCTAGTAAATCACAATTTAAGGAACATGAAATGAGCAGTGAAACTGAGAAACAGTGTTCACATTGCAACAGTATTGACAAACAGATTTGCACAAATAAATGTACAGAGAAAATAAATAACGAGAGTTATAACCCAGGATCTCTCAGTCATCTCCAATGTGATGATTCAAATGATATTGACTCACAAATAAAAGTTACTATGTTGGAAATGTCTGACTGTTTCAGTAAGTACAAAACTAATTGTTCAAATAAAGACTCACAAAGATCAAAGACATGCGAGCAGAGCAGTCAGCTTAGCACAGAACATGACCTCAGTGATGGTACTGAAGGCTCCAGGTGTACAGCCTCAGACCAGCTGGAAACTGAGCAGGAGGAAAAAGAAGATTCTGTTGATGGAAAACCTCAAAGGAAAAGTGTGAAGCACTGTTTGTCTACAAGTGAAAGACTGAAAAATGCAGACACATTGGTAGGTAACATTTAATATTTTGAATATAATTTTCAACTACTAGCTGTTAACTGTTGGTCACATGAGATCTGGTTACAAAGGCCCCAAGGTGCTTGCTATCTGTAGAATACCCAGTCTGGTATGGCAAGCCTTCTACAGAACTATTAATATCCTCACCAGTAGCCCACTTAGATAACAGAAGTAGATCACGAATCTCATGGTTTAAAATGCAGTATGTGGTCCCTTTTTCAAAAACTGCAATTACAGGAGTCAGTTTTCCCAGGCACCGTGAGGTATGTCATTTTCACCTTTTGGCAGTTGCTCTCCCTCAACAACGTCTAAAAGCCACCCTGGCCTTTATGCTTGGCCTGTAGATGCAGGAATGAGTGCTGTTTATAAAAACAAACAAACAAACAAAAGAACCCAGTTGATTTGTGCATTCTTTACAGCCTCCTCTTGGTGATGTCACATGATTACAGAGCACTCAGTTCCTTTTGACACTTTGCCAAGGGTCATGTACAACAATGGGGGAAACTGAGGCTCCAAGTGTTGGATATGCCTGGTGCTCTATCATCCCCAGTGCACGCACTCCTTACCCCCTTTTCAGGTTTCTTGTAATCCAGGGTTCTGCTGCTCCCTCACATTAACCAAGGACAAATCTGTGGGCTGTGCAAGTTCACTTGGATTTTTCCTGTTGGCTTTTTGTTTGAGTATTGCAAATAATCGGTAGAAAATAACCAGGAATCAAGCAGACATCCCTGTCAGCTTAGTATGTTTTGCAAGTGACTCTGGCCTGGCACAGATGTTGTACAGCAATGAGTTAGGCTGTCTGCAGGAGTTCCACTAAGTGGTTAATCAGAGGACTTAGTTCCTGGTTTCCCCCCCCTCACAGTTTAGTCCTTGAGTCACATCAAATCAACCATATAATTCTGAAAGTGGTAATCGTTCTTTATAGTGCATGAACCTTTAACATACTGCTTAAGTAGGAAAAGTACACCCTAAAAGTGCAATAGTCACGAAGACTTACTGTGGCCTTAACACTAGATGTTTTGGAGAGGCACAGTGGAGCATGCCTGCAGTTCCAGGATTTTAGAGCAGGGAAGAGAGATGTGGGTTCAAGGCCGCCCTGTCAGGTGAGCAAGAGTAATTAGGATATGTTTTTTGTTTTGTCTCTAGCACTGACATGTTTGTCCCTGGGTTTATTTTTCATAAAATGGTGTCCCACTTGCCATGTGCTCCAGGGCCTCCAGCTCACTGTGTGAATGTTTGTCTGCATGAACCCTCCCTCTCCTTGGGTCAGGTGCTCTTTTCCCATAAGCCGGAAGGGCTAAATAATGTCCTGGTCACTAAGCTGGGAAATGCTAGAATTGTGGCCAACTCAATCTTTTTTAGTTTTCATTAATAAATTTTTTTGTGAATTTCTGATCTTTGGATATAAATTTTTCCAGTTTGTAAGAAGTCCCCCTGCTTTGTTAGACTCTCATGCGGTTGCCCAGGCTGGGCTCGAATGCCCTGGGCTCAGCAATCCTCTTATAAGCCACTGGATGGCAAGCATATGCCACTATTCCCACTTTACCTATTTCCTGACTCAGTAAAAAAAAAAAAAATAGTGCTGTGACTGTGTTTCTTGATTTATACTAGCTTTTAGGAAAGTTTTTTTTAACTTTTATTTTATGTATGTGGGTATTTTGCCCATATGTATGAGTACCACATGTGTGTCTGGTGTCCACAGAGGCCAGAAGAGGGCACTGGATCTCTGTAACTGGAGGTATAAATGATTGTGAGCCACCATGTGGGTACTGGGGACCACACTTGAGTCCTCTGGAAGAGCAGTAAATGCTCTTAACTGTTGAGTCATCTCTCCAGTCCGTTTTATATTTCTGAACTTATCAAACCAAATTAAATCCCCTAAAATGGCTCTTGTTATTGATATGGTTTTATACTTTACAGTCTTAACTTTGTTTTCCAGCTTTGTTTTTTATAAGTTAAAACAGTGGATGCTAGATTGTGAGTGAACATGCTGGTAAAACAGTTGCATTGGGCACACTTCAGAACTTTAGAAGCATGATACCAAAAACAAACACTGTTTTCTGTGCTGATGTGTATGTTTATACATATAAAATGGAAAGGGCTCTTCAGCTTTACACCAAGGGTGTGTACCTCAGACTACATTAGGAATGAATCTACAAATTTGCCATTATTTGGATATTCCCACTAAAATTTAGTACTTTTCCCGACAGAGGGATACATTGAAACATTCAAGCATCTGGAGAAAACATAATTTTCATTCCTTGGATGGAACATCAACCAGAGCCTTTCACCCTCAGACAGGGTTGCCTCTCCTCTCAAGTCCCGTAAGTGCCCTGAGTTCCCTCGTGTCCAGCACCTGCAGGCAGCTGGCATGCTTGCAAGCACCTCAGCTAATGTTAATTGAAATGTTTCAAAGCCTGTGAAATAAATTTTCAGTTAGAAAATTTTGTGGGTTTTGAAAGTATATTTAATAGCTATATGATAATATTGGGAAGGACTATAAATGGAACAAAAATAAAATGTATATCATTGGTATTGTAATTTTCCCAGTTCTTTTGCTGAACGTTTT
This sequence comes from Dicrostonyx torquatus, assembly GCA_028555095.1. Lineage (NCBI taxonomy): Eukaryota > Metazoa > Chordata > Mammalia > Rodentia > Cricetidae > Dicrostonyx > Dicrostonyx torquatus. Next base: position 14,514,865 of record JAQHUG010000010.1, read on the forward strand.
AATTGTTACTACATGTGAAAAAAAAAGATTTTAAAAGATACATTTTTGTTGATGGAATTTCCTACCAAAAAAAATTTTTTTAGTCTCAGCAAATATTGGTACCAGCAGCAGTATTATCTAGAAACTGGTACAAATAGTTCCATAGTTTTAAGTGCAGTGGTTAAAAGTCTTGCTTTGGAGGGTGTGGGATGTTGTTCAGAGACAGCAAACTAATGCAGGAGGCCCTGGGTTCCATCCCAGCACCAGGTGGAGGGTGAGGCTGGATGACTGCAAGTTAGGGCTATCCTGAGCTAGAAAGTGAGGCCCTGTCTCCAAAAGGTGGGGTTATGTTTGAAAGAAGACATCTGGATATGAAATTACTCTCCTTGAAGTGTTTACACACACAAACATGCATATTCACACCCATGCATGTACACCCACATGCACTCCACATGGATAACTAGTAGAGTGGAATGGGCTGAGTGGAAGTTTAGTAGGTGCAAAACAGGTATTTAGCAAGAACCTAGCGTGACAGACAGAAAGGGGGAGGGAATGGCAACCCTGAAAGGGCCATGGACGACAAAGTGACCTGCTCAGGATGTCCAGCAGAAGTTCCAGCCACACACCAGTTAGAGCATACAGAATGAAGAAGTAAAGGAAGACAGGGCTTTTCTGAAGCATGAGTCAGGCTGAGAACTGTACAGACTCGTTCTTATTTATTTGTTTTTGTTGGTTTGTTTATATGGTCTGGTTCTGGGACACATTTGAGTCAGAGATGTTTTCTGTAGTATTAAAAGGTTGAACCCATTTTAATAAGCAAATGCTAGGAAAGTGCCCTACCAATCTCTTTCTATGGTTTTTTGTGGTCTGGGATGGTTGGCTTTGAGGCAGAGTCTCCCAGAGTTTTCCGTTCTGGCCCTGAGCTTCCTGTCCTCTTGCCTCAGCAACCTATACGGTTTATTGGGTTGCCATCTCTCCTAGCCGTAGTTTCATCTGTTTCTTCTCAGACCAGTACATCAGATTTTTTTATACATATCTTATATTAATTCCAAAAACAGATAAAATTCTCATGTTGTATCTGACTGTCTTTAATTTGTCCTTAATTAGAGCTTCCATTTTTAATGTGTTTTGATAAGTGGTTTGTGAGAAATATAATCTAGTGTATGCTGGTGATTGAAAATCCAGAGCACTATTTTTTAAAGCCATTCTCTGAAAAGCATTACATTTCCTGGGACTGTTACAGTGGATAGGATGCCAGCACTCTCATTTTCCCCTTTTAATTTAAACTCTTAAGTGGTACAGGTGCGACACACGCACACACATACCTCAAGTACACAGATATATAAGGTATACAAGTAAAAGTTCTGGGATGGAGAGATTGTTCAGTAGGTAGTGTTCAGCTCACAAGCCTGAGGAGCTGAGTTATGATCCTCAGTGCCCATCAAGACTGCCCACTATAGCATGTATCTATAGTCCTGGGGATGGGAGGCTAAGACGAGGGGAGAGGAGGAGCTCTGCTGTTTGCTTAACCACCAGTCTAGTAGCATCAGTGAGCCCCAGGTTCAGTGAGAGACCATAAAAGGAGGTAAGAAATGACTGAAGAAGATGGCAATGACTTCTGACCTCAACACTTGTGCATATCTGTAAACACATGCTTGCACTTGCAACACACACACACACGAGTAAGAGTCCTTGTACAGAGACACCACATAAGCTTTAGTTTTGGGAAAAGCTTAAATTCCATTTTAAAACTTAGTCAAAGTGCTTTTATGAGTATCTGGGGTTTTTCCATATTAGTTAATAAAATGAGAATGAGAGAAAAATATATGGTAAGCCTCATTATTTGAAGTAAACTGTTAATTAGAAAAATTTTATTACTTTAAGGATATGCTTTGGGCCAGTAAGATGGCTCAGCAGATAAAGGTGCTTGCTGCCAAGTCAGATGACCTAAATTCAATCAATCTCTTGGGCCCACATGATGGAAGGAGAGAACTGACTCTGTATGTGTCCTCTGACCTCTACATGTGTGCTCTAACATGCTTGTACCCACACATATACAAAGCAGGAAATAAATGTCATTTTAAAAATACACTTTGACTGGAGAGATGGCTCAGTGGTTAAGAGCACTGGCTGCTCTTCCAGAGGTCCTGAATTTAATTCCCAGCAGCCACATGGTGGCTCACAACCATCTGTAATGAGATCTGATGCCATCTTCTGTAATGAGTTCCGGTGCCCTCTTCTGGCCTGCAGGCAGAACACTGTATACATAATAAGTGAAATCTTAAAAAAACAAAGCAATACGCTTAACTTGGATTTTCTGAGTGTTTAATTAATTTAAAAGGTTGTCCGTTAAACAATACAACTAATTATTTTGCCTTTAGGTTCCTCAAAGAAAAACACAGTCTGGTTGCTTTGATCTGGACACATCACTGCTGCATCTGAGAAGTTTGTCCTCCAGAAGGTAATGACTCAGATTGTGTGTGTGTGTGTGTGTGTGTGTGTGTGTGTGTGTGTGTGTGTGTGTGTAAAACAATGGCACAGTAGACTGGTGCAGCAGACTTGCTGACTCTCAGTCAAAGTGTAGTTTAAAAAAAAATACTTTCTTGGGACTAGAGAGACAGCACAGTAGTTAAGAGCACTGGCTGCTCTTGTAAAGACCCTGGTTCAATTCCCAGCACTCACATGGTGGCTTGCAACCATCTGTAACTCTAGTTGCAGATGTAATCTGACCTTCTTATTGCCTCCACGGACACGAGGCATATGTAGTGCACAGACGTACATACAGACAAAACATGCCCTGTACATAAACTTTATAAAAATAAAAAATTTTTAATTAAAGATAAAGGAAGTCTTGTTTTCTTCATGATGTTGCACACACAGCGAGCCTCACTGTGCACTTGTCAACGTAACCAGAAACATACCAGCTTCAGGTTTAAAGTAGATTCATTCATTGTCACTGTAACCAGAAACACACCAGTTTAAGGTCTGAAGTAGATTCATTCATTTCTGATCATTAACCTCTGACTTCTAGCCACATTGTCTCCCTCCCTTCTTCCTTCCTTGTCAGCAGTGGATCCAGCTGAGGATTTCGTCTATAGTAGTTAAGCATTCTACCGCTCACTGGGCTCTATCTCCAGCCCTGTAATTACAGTCACATAATTTTGCCTTTGAATTCTTGTTTTCAGCTGAAAGTGAGATGGATGTAAAATTCTGAATATCATACATTTCAGGTAGCTTCCACTCTGCAATGTATTATAAATTATACCTTGAAACTCTCCAGTGAATTATGTTTATATGTATGTATGTATTCTTTACCAAATATTAGCAATAGGATATTTAATATGAAATTTCACTACAAATTTTTTCTTTTAAAATTTGATAACATTAAATTTATTATAGCGGTTTGAATGAATTTCTAATTCTAATCAGCTTTTACTTCTTTTTACAGATGTAAATAAGAAAATATTGCAGTTAATGTGTTTTCTTCCTTGTTTGTTTTTTTTTTTTTTAAATAGCTCTCGACCATGTCTGAATATTGAAGAGGACCCAGATGCTAATGGAAAACCTTTTCTGAGTTCGAGCGCTCCAGCAATCACAAGTCTTAGTCTCCTAGGAAGTTTTGAGGTAATGCTGTTTTGAAACTGTTTTAGGCGTCGAAGTTCCCCAAACTAGGACTATTATTACTTCACCCTTTCTGAAAAGGGAATAAATGGTTAGACTCTTTCTCCAAAGCCTTGAAATTACTTTTGTCCTTCTCAAGTGATCACCTTAATTGAAGGGATGCTCTGCACACACCATAATGTGCTCATTATTAAAAGTTTACATAAGCTAGTGAGGGGCTTGAGAGTGCCTAGAATGCTGTCTCACTCAGAGGTGGTCCCTGGGCGTGAGCACCAAGTGGGTAGGCAGAGCTTTTCCACTCTGGTTCCTGCACTCTCATGTTTCTTTCTAGTGCATATTTTCTCATTTTTTTAGGTAAACTAAACAAAGCCCCATATATTCTACAACAGCATTTTTTAAAGAAGCAATAATTTTTCAACATGACAAATTTTTGGCTTAGCTTTCTAATGCAACTTCTGTATGTGGCCTGTTTAAGTCCTTCTAGCACCTTCTAGGGGGCTCTCTTGCCTTTCTTGCCTTCTTTTTTTTTTTTTTTTTTTTTTTGGTTTTTCGAGACAGGGTTTCTCTGTGGCTTTGGAGCCTGTCCTGGAACTAGCCCTTGTAGACCAGGCTGGTCTCGAACTCACAAAGATCCGCCTGCCTCTGCCTCCCGAGTGCTGGGATTAAAGGCGTGCGCCACCACTGCCCGGTGAGCCAAATACCTTCTGTGGTAGAGTGTTTTGTTTTGTTTCAAAATATGGCCTATTTTGAACATAGCCTAGGCTAGCCTTGAACTCATAGAAATCCTGTTGCCTCAGATACCCAAGTGCTGAGATTACAGGTGTGAGTTATTATAACAGCCATCATTTTTCTTTTAGAGACACAATCTTTCTACGTCACCCAGCCTAGCCTTGAAATTACTCTCTTGCGCAGTCTGGCTCCCAAGTGGCTACTCACAATACTCTTTCTTTAGCCTCTCAAATGGAGCAAATGCATGCTACCATGAAAACTAGAAAATATAGTCAAGTATTTTCTTAAATAGAAAATAAAGTTAAGGCTTGCCAGTGGTGGTGCATGCCTTCAATCCAGCACTCAGGAAGCAGAGGCGAGTGGACCTCTGACTTCAGGGAAGCCTGGTCTACAGAGCAAGTTTCAAGACAGCCAGGGCTACACAGAGGAACCCTGTGTTGGAAAAGAGACAAAGAAAGTGAAATTAATTACTAACTTTTCTATCTTTTTAAAACACACCTTGTTACTTTGTCTTCCAGGAATCTGTTCTGAATTACCGTTTGGACCCCCTCGGCATAGTTGATGGCTTTACTGCCGAGGTCGGAGCCAGTGGTACTTTCTGCCCCACCCACTTAACTCTGCCAGTGGAAGTGTCCTTCTACAGTGTTTCAGATGATAATGCTCCCTCTCCTTATATGGCAAGTACTTTTAATTGTCTTTTTTCTGCAAGAATCAGGGAACCGCATAGTAATTCATACCTTTGCTTCAGTCCTGTCCTTGAAAGCGTGAAACAATTCCTAAGAGAAAGTTAGAAAGTAAATACAGATCAATAAGCCAAAATACTATCCATGACCTTTTTTGCAGCTGGCTTAAATAACAACGCTTTGCATTTGAAAGAGGTGCTGAAATTTTACTCAATTTCTGCATGACTTACTGACGACTGACACAGTCTGTCCAGCTTGCTAAATTCACATAAATCCCCAATCCTACTGTACACTCTAATTCCAGATGGCTGCCTTCTCACATGGTTCCTATTTCAGTCAGACTTGTGGCTACCTGAGGCCCCCTTACTGCCCCCTTCTCCTATTTGGTTTGTTTTTGGCCCATCCTTTTTTGATCCTGGGGTTCTAGAGAGTGTGAGTGTGAGCTATTTCTGATCACACCAGTGTCTTAGTGGGGAGTAAGAGAGCTCCTGGGAGTTAGAGCACAGTCCTGAGTTTGAGGTCCTATAAATTTACCTTTCCCATTTCCTACTGCAGTGGATTCTGGGTAAAATCAGCATTACCCTGCAGAAGCTTCTGGAGTGTATATAAACACTTCTTCAAATACAGAGGCGCGGTGTGTAGTGATAGTGTTAAGCACAGAGTCACAGAAATTCTCACAGGCCTAGAGCTTTGGCTTCCTCTGTCCTGCCTTCAGTACTTTGAAGAACATTAGTGAAAATGTCTTTTGTTAAAAATAAAACCTATGAAAAGCTTTCTGTATACCTGAGGGGAGAAGACGCTATACTCTTTAGGGACTTAAATATGGCCATCTCATTGCTGACCTAGTTTGTCAAAGAGGTTAGTTTAGGCTTACTCCATTTTTAGGATGAAATTTTGGTCAGAGTTCTTCCTAGTGTTTTACACTGATAGAAATGGTCTGGGTGGGAAAGAAACCAGAATTCCAAAATACATTCAAACAGAGGACTCTTGTTTGTTCTTGGGAAAGGGCTAAGTCAGCCTATTGAATTGTTAATTCATCCTTTTAAGGATGCCTGCCTTAATATCTCAGTAGGTTTGAGGCCAACATGGGCTATGTAGTAAGTTCTAGAAGAACCTTGGCTACAGAGGAGAATCCTATCTCAAAAGCCTAAAGCAACTAAAAAGCAATGCCTGCCTGACTTTCCTGTGATAGTGGTCTTCACTCAGCTGTCTATCATATTTTCCCCAAGTCTGCCTCCTTGGTGGGTGTGGGTTCCTTTCATAGTGGCTCACTTCAAACAGTCCATCACAAATTTATCCTAAATGTTGTTCTATTTTGATAGCTTAATCCTCTTTAAAAGGACTGATCATGTTTTGCAAGATAGGACTGTGTTTTCTTAGATGATATGAATTACAAACCATCAGGGGTAATGCACCTTTATGTTACTCTAATAATTGTATGACCTTTCCTCACAGATTGGATGGTCCCCAGAGGTAAAATGTTAGGACAGAACAGTCTTTGTAGTGGGATTTTGCATCAAACAATTCTTTAAAAATTCATTCTTCATGTTGGCTTCAACGATAAGAGTGTTCTCCAGGAACTCCACTGCACCACTCAGCTGCTTGGAAGCTACCAGAGAAACCAGCCTTCACAGTGGTGAATTCAGGCTAGACCTTGCACTGTGGACTCGTGACTGGCCAGGTGCAGCTTCTGCCTGTTTGTAGTTGGTCAGGCCAAGGCTTGCAGCTCTCAGGTTTCCATCTACTGTTCCAGATCAGTTTTTGTTGCTGTTTCTTTTGGTTTTTGACATGCAGTTCATGTAGGCCAGTCTGACCTCAAAGTCTATGTAGCTGAGGCTGGCTTTGAACTCCTGCTCTTCTTGCCTCCACATCCCAAGTGCTGGGTTACTGGTATATCATCACACCCAGCAATTCATATTTTTTATTACAGAATAACGTAAAGATTATTTTTGTGTGTGCTAGGAGTCTGTCAAAGTTCGTTCATTTTAACCTTATTATTACAGAAATGCCAGAGGAGATATTTCTTTATGTTCCTAATAATTTTATATTAATAAGTATTAATAGTCTGGCCTATGAAACAAATCAAGTAATAGTAATCAAATCCTGATATTTGTATTTCCTAACTGTCCAGTGCTTCTACTGGTTTTAAATCTTTAGAGATTGTTGTTTGGCAGCTAGAGTGAAGGCTCAGCAGTTAAGAACATTAGCTACTCTTCCAGAGGACCCAAGTTTGGTTCCCAGAACCCACCTCAGGCAGCTCACAACTATCTCTGATGATAGTTTCAGGAAATCCAGTGCCCTCTTTTGCTTCCAAGTGTACTGTGCTCATATGCACAAGTACACACAATTAAAAAGAAAAAAAAGAAATGGTTGTATTGAGTGCTGCCCTAAACGTAAAAGACCTTTTAAAGATCTTCAGTCACTATCCGCTTAATCACATTATTATTATGTTCTTAAAACTTTCAGAATTGTGTATTTCTCCTTGTATGGGAAGGAAGTTGTGAGGTAGGACAGTAACTCCTGCTCTACCAGTGTGATTATAAATTAGCTATCATTTTAGTAACCTTCACCTTTTCTTTCTGGAACTAGAATGAAGAGTGTGTTTTTCATGTAACTATCCACAATGCTCATTCTTGAATGTATCAGTGTGTATGTTGAGCACACTGTGAGCAAATATTGTTGCATTGCAGAGGCAGAAGTCTAACATCCCTGCTGTCTGTGGGAAATTAGGCTCTCTCTTCCCCTTGGTCCACTCCTTTGTACTCTGGACCTAGGTCTAGTTTCCAAGCCCAACAAAGATGTCACCTAGTACAGCAGGCCTGTGTTTACCTTATGATTTTTATTTACAATACGTAATGATGGAATCGTGAACTTTGTACAGTACACACTTACTCTGCTTGCCTGCCTTAACTACTGGAAGGAAAAGAATCACCCAGAAAGTAGACAAGAGTCAGCATTCACTGTTGCCACCTGTGGTCACCCTGGTTATTGACAAGCTTTTGCACATTCTGTCTGAGCTTTGAACTTACTTTCTTTACATTGTTTGGACTTTGCAGAAAAACTGCCTGTGCTTAAGGTTAAGGTTTTCCTAAACTTGGCTTATAATGATGTCATCAGGAAAGTCCTGTTGAAAGGAAGATTGGTTTGGTCGATCTGGAGAGTAGCCAGGCAGACTGCTTTCCAGCAAGGCCGTGTGTGCCGCTGCCGCTCCTGCTGCTCTGAGCACCAGACTGTGCGGAGGACCTCGTTGTCTCCTTTTAGATTCATCTAGGGAAATGACTGCGCTTGCCCTCCATGAGTCTGGCCTCTCAGACAGTAAAGCCACTGTGCTTGAGTTTTAGAGTCAGTTTAAAATCTTATATTCCTTAACAAATAAACAGCTAAAACCCTAGGTGTTCCAGCACTCGAGAGGCTAAGGTTGGAGGAGTTTCATCAGTTCTAGCCCAGTCGTAGTTACATAGAAGGCTTTGTGTAAACAAAAAAAGTGAGCCAAAAGAAATAGAAATAAGCTGGACATGGTGACACTCACAATGCAATTCCGGCACATGGAAAGCAGAAGCAGGAGACTCTGGAGTTCAAGGCCAGCCTCACCAGCACAGTATGTTTGAGACCAGCCTGGACTACGTGAGACCCTGTTACATAAAAATGTAAAAATATAAATATTCAAAGCACCTTAGAAGATCCAGATTAAGACAGCGTGACTCAGCTACTTCTGAAGTAGCATTTCCTCTCGGAAAGGGGAGTTGTGTGGCTTTTTCACAGAACAGGCAGCCTTGTGTCGCTGGTAGACCTTCGTGTTTCACATTTGTTTGGAACATCTCTTCCTCTGGAAATTTATCAGACTGGAACCCAGCCCCCAGCCCTACTTACCTGATGTCTGCATTCTTTTCTTCTTTCTGTCATTAGAAATTCAAATGCGTAAGTTGACTCCCTGACTGAAGAATTCCTTCCGGCTAGGGCCCAAAATTATAATTTGTATACTCATTACTTTTCCATACTCCAAGACTAATAAAATCATTTCTTTGCTTCTCCATTCCCCCTCCTCTTAGACTAATCCTATAGCCTTGCTTTGTTTCCGTCTGGCTAGGAAACCTGACCCCTTAGCCTGTGTCTCAGTGGCAGTTGTCAGCAGTGGGGCCTTATGTTGCTGTATGCTGCTTGTTGCAACATGTCCAGGAAGAGCAGCAGCGGATGGTTTCTTTAGAACGGGGAGCCTCACTGTTTTATTCACAGACTGTATCTCAATGCAATTTTTATACTGAACTTGAATTAACCTGTTGTGTTCTTGCTTTTGAATTTTTTTACTGAACTTGAATTAACCTGTTGTGTTCTTGCTTTTGTCTTTTATATACCTATGCACTCAATTTGTCTTCTTTTGTTTCAAGGGTGTGATTACTTTAGAGTCCCTTGGTAAAAGGGGTTATCGAGTACCTCCTTCAGGAACGATACAAGTGGTATGTGTTTTATAGCCTACAATTGCAATAATCATTCTCTCACACACATATAGAGCTTAGCCCTTTCTCCTGCTACTGCTGCTGCAACGACCTCGGTAAGTAACAGTGGGGCTGCAGCTCTGTTTGGAGTTGCCATGCTCTGCCCCAGGAATGAACATTTGGGGAACCGCTATTAAAGAGAAAGATTAGTAAACTAATAGAGATGAATGCTTTAGACAAGAAATACGAATGATTTACATGACACCAACTGACCTGTTTCCAATATAATTAGATCCTGACCAGTGCCTTCTATTAAATATAAACCATATTGAGATTGACCTATATAAAAGGAGACCCCCAGAATAGTAGTGTCACTCTGGTAGGAAAATTTGGGAAATGAGGTGTTACTACTAGGGTAATGATTTCTAAAACTGACCCAATTCAATCTGATGATTCCAGGGCAGAGAAGGTGGCATTCCTTCATCTATATAGTCTCTAATTTGGACTCAGGATACCCCTTATAACCAGGGCAGGCCTGATGTACAGTATCTTACTGTGACCCACAAGGATAGCACCACAAGTCCTCAATCTGCTTCAGATTCTGCAGACTAGAAGAATTTGGCTCAGGCTGGCTGCTCACACTCAGCCCCTGTCTAGCCCAACAGGTTCCCTGAGTGCTGGGACCTCAGGGAGTCTGGTCACACCGTATCACATCCGTACCAGTGCTATGCCAAGGCTGTGCATTTGTCTGGCATCTCACGGGGTGAGACAGTAGTGAGCAAATGCATGTGCACCAAGAAGAATGGCTGCATATTAAAATTTTTTAAAGTTAAAGAGTGACAGGCGCCCCGTTCCCTAGCCCCTGACTGTGGAACCCATGAGAGCGTGTGGATCATTGGAGAGCTAGCTGTGAGCTACCCTAGGAATAAGACATTAACCCAGAAAAAGAAGTTGACCTCTCACTGGTCCATCTTAAGCATGATTTTATTTCTTACGTGGTTTGAAATCTGGGTCTGCTTGTGCTTGTTGAATGTATCAGCCTTGATCTTAGCACGTGCTAGGTTGTAAACTTGGATCGTAATGTTGATGTATTTCTCATTTTGATTCAGTGAGTGATGTCCAGTCCCTGGGATGAGCTTCTGAAAGCATGGCACCAAGTTACCGATTGATGTGTTGGTAATTTGGTTAAAGTCAGTTCAGCAGCTTGGGTTTTTATTTAAAAATGTGTATTTATAAAAAATGATTCATAGCCAAGAACAATTGAAATACTTCAGTCTTCTCTGAGAATACGTATTTTGGTCTGTAATGATACTGAGGGTTTGTAAAGCCTGACCGTTTGTGAATGATTCCAAGAGTGAAAATAGTGTTGCTACAGACTTTGGATCTAATGAGAATGAGCTTTATTTCCTGACTTTGAAATGTTTTCAGTAGAAAGTCTCCCCTTGAGCATTTATAGCAATTTTACAGTAAGTAGTTAAAACAGCCACTTTAAAATTCTTGTTTGCTGAGCTTGTATTTTTATTTTAAAAATTGCAATCCATTAAAATATAAGAAAAATTGAATCCACCTTGAGAATTTGTATTTAATATCCAGTGAAGCTAATATTTGAAATGATGAACCCTAGAATATTCTAATGCAAAATACACCATGAAAAGTGTGTTATGCTTAAATTAGAACAATTTCTGAAAATCTGAACAATGACAAAAATGTGTCTAATTTGCTATTAATACGAAATTTGTGACTAAAGATTTTGACTTATTACAAGGTTCTCTTATTGTGACATAAGAAATGAAGTTGAATCTTTGATTATTTTGTGAACTTTTGAAACATTAATGTTAGCCTCTGAAATGAAACTTATCCAATGGAATTAGATTACTAAACCACATGTCTAATTACTGGCATGGTGTTCTGAGTCATATAAATCTATCATCATTGTGAAGAATAACCCCTCTGTTGTTTCTTCAGACCTTATTCAATCCTAATAAGACTGTGGTGAAGATGTTTGTTGTGATGTATGACCTACGAGGCATGCCAGCCAATCACCAGACATTCCTGCGACAGAGGACGTTTTCTGTTCCTGTTAAACAAGAAATGAAGAGAAGTATTAATAAGGACAGCGTCCAGCACACAGCACAGTTATTACGCTACCTCATACATCTGAGGTAATGTTTCATATTAATAGGACAACGTAACATCATTACACTTGGTTTTTAAGGAAACAATTTGACTGAGTGGACCAGTACCGTGTAATCTGCTCATGGGGTCTTTTGACAACATGCCAATGTGGAGAACATGTGGCATTCATTCTTACCACCCTTGCTACTTATTAAAATCAGGGCTCACACTTGTAATAACTAACTGTTAAATGGGAAATACTTCAGAATGAAGCCTGATAATTCAAGCAATAAGTTTTTAAACTAGTAATGTTGATAGAAACTCAGTCTGAGCCATCAGCCTAGTTTGCAGCTAGCAGCAGGCATATAGCAAAGTGACAGAGTGGGCTATAGAGCCCCTTAGCTGTAATCACAGCAGCTGGGTGGTAGAGGCATCTGGATGCTTTTCCATCTTCTAAATCAGCAATGTATTTTACAGCAACATAGTCGTTTTGAAGTAGTTCTGTTTCAGGTGGCTGTTAGCTACATGTAGATAGTGACCATACTGCTCAGAGGGGTTCCGAAAATTGACTCAGTCTCTCCTTGGCCATTTCCTGTAGGGCTTGCTTCTAGAAATCTGGGGGTAACAGTGCTGACATGGAGGACATACTTTAGAGAGGCCTTATCCTCCGAGTTCCTGAACTATAGGTTCTATAAGGGCTTTGTTGTCTGTTGTCTTTCTGGCCCATTTTGCCAACATCTCTAAGGTACATTTTAAGCCTCACAGTCCCCGTGTAGCCCTCAGGAACATTGGGCAAAGCAAGCCAGAAGTCAGCAGCTTGTTCCTGTAACTATAGAACATTTTCAGCTATATCAGTGATTGACTCTCTAATGTCAGGAACCCTCTGGGTCTCAGGTGTCCTTCAGAGTGTGACCACCATGCTGCAACTTGGTGGGGAGGGAGTTAATTAGACATTCAAGTTCCACACCTGTAGAATGACTAACTGTTCAAGCTATCAGTATGAAAAGCTGTCTATAAAACACAAACTTGAAAATTTTTTTCTAAAGAAGACACATGAACCAGTGAGATATGCCCCACATGGTAAACCAACTCCCACAAGGTGTTCTTTGAACTTTACTTGCATGGTTCAAGTACCCCCCTCACACACACACAGATTTTTTTTTAATGTAAAGAAATTTAAATATATGTAAATGTTTCCAGACAGTTAAACCAAGCACTTGGGGAGGCAGAGGCAGGAGGACTGACTGCCATGAGTTCAAGGTCATCCCAGACTACATAGTGATTTTCACATAAGCCTGGATAATAGAGTGATATCCTGATGCAAGAAACTTAAAAAAACAAATACATAAAATGAGATGTGTAATGAAATAGCAGCAGACAAATAAAAGGAGATGTGTAATCAGATAGCATGCTATAGCAATACTTCCCAATGGTTGGCAGTGCTGCTTGCTGAGAGAGTGTCTCCCTAGTACAAGGAAGGCCCTGGATTCGATTTTCAGTGCTACAAAAAGAAATAATAATAGTAGGAATAATAACAAGTCAAACTGGGTGACATAGGCATTGATTTTAGCAGGTTGGGGACCTGAGGAAGGAGACTCCCAAGGTCAGCTCTGCCTGGGCTACAGTGCATGAATAAGACCAGCCTTGCAGCATAGTGAGACCTTGTCAGAATCAAAAGAAAAAGGAGGGCTGAAGACACAGCTTACAGCCTTTGCATGTGTAGCCAACATTTACCCCAAATCAGCTACCTCTCCTTTCAGTATTCACCCAATGACTAAATACTCAGAAGTATTTATATACAAATGTACAGAGCCTAATTGGAGAAATGGTGTCTTCCCCAAGGCTTCCCAAGGTGAAAACTTACGGGAGGAGTATGAGCCAGCCAGTGAAGTCCACCCCGGCATATGTTGTCACACAAGGCCTTTCCATTAGTTTTGGAGTAAAATCCACAAACACAGACTATTTCTGCTATGCCAAGGAAACTAGGAGAAATTAGCACTGTGTGGAGTTTGCTGGGGAAGGTTAGTGGAAGATAGAAACAGCTCCGAGCCAGCTTTTGATTTCATTTCACCAGTGACTTTTATCATTACTGCTAGTGGTGTTAGGTTTGATGATTTTGTTTAACCAGATGCTAAGAATAGCAGAACTTGAAGCTTACCTGGCATGATGCAAACATCTGTAATACTAGCAGCACTAAGGACGCTAAAGCAGGAAGATTGCTAAAATATCAAGGCCAGCATTCATTATATAGTGAGTTCCAGGGCAGCTTGAGTACTGTTGAGACCCAGAATCAAAACAAAAACTATGGGCTAAGGGATGACTCAGTAGGTAAAGCGCCTGCTGCACAGATCTGAGATCCAGAACAGACATACAGGCTGGGAAGACTGGCAGCCGTCTAGAATACTTGCTCTTGGGAGGCAGAGATGAAATTCCTGGAATGAACTGGCTGGCTAGAGATGCTGACTAGTGTTTATGTCAACTTGACATATGTTAGTCATTTCGGAAGAGGGAACCTCAACTGAGAAGATGCCTCCACCAGCTTGGCCTGTGGGCAAACCCATGATGCATTTCCTGATAGACAGTTGATGTGGGAGGACCCAGCTCACTGTGGGAAGTGCCACCCCTGGGTTGGCAGTCCTGGGTGCTACAAGAAAGCAGGAAGAGCAAGCCAGTAAGCAGTGCCCCTCTATGGCCTCTACTTCAGTTTCTGCCTCTAGGTTCCTGCCTTGAGTCCCTACCCTGACTTTCCCAGATTGATGGACTACAAGTTGTAAGATGCAGTAAATAAACCCTTTTCTTCCCCACTTTGTTTGTGTAATTGAGTTTTATCACAGCATTAGAAACTCTAGTTAGGCCGGGCAGTGGTGGCGCACGCCTTTAATCCCAGCACTTGTGAGGCAGAGGCAGGTGGATCTTTGTGAGTTCGAGACCAGCCTGATCTACAAGAGGTAGTTCCAGCGCAGGCTCCAAAGCCACAGAGAAACCCTGTCTCGAAAAAAAAAAAAAAAGAAAAGAAAAGAAACCCTAGTTAAGCTACTAGACTAGCTAGCTACTGAGTTAGTTCTGGGTTCAGCAAGAGTCCTTCCCTCATAAATGAAGTGGAGAGCAACTGAGGAAGATACACACAGGGATGCTCACATGCACAAATACACATTTAAGAAAAACTTGAATCTTTTTTGTTTTGCTTTGAGATAGAGTTTTATATTAGAATCTAGGCTTTTTTGTTACTCAGTATATAGTCCGTGGTGGCCTCAAGCACTACAGTCCTCTTGCCTCAGTCTACTGAATGGTGTGATTGCCGGCATAAGCAGTAATAACAGAAAGCTTTAGTATTCTTCAGGTATGGAATCCTTTTTAATCTATCCTGAATCATGGGCAAACACACATTTGTCTGTGTGTCTAGAATATGCCTGACCACAAAGCCCAAGGCATAATCATGTAATTGGCTGGTGTCAGAGGAAAGTGCAGATCAGCAGAGGAACAGCGGAGCTGAAACGCGGGCTCACAGAGAAAGAAGCCCTGACCCCACTACAGAACAGGAGTGCAGTTTAGGAAGCGATGAATCAGGAGTGTGTTTAAAGACTCGTTCTCTAACATTATTATTCTTTCTTTCTCTGTACTTAGGTTCCAGAGTTCTAAATCTGGAAAGATCTACCTCCATAGAGATGTTCGACTCCTGTTCTCTAGAAAGTCCATGGAGGTTGATAGTGGCGCTGCGTATGAACTCAAATCGTACACTGAATCGCCAACAAACCCTCAGTTTTCACCAAGATGTTGATGGGGGTGGAGAGGCAACTAAAAGTATTCGCTCAGTACCCAGGCTTGAACATGAGCATTCACAGAATGGAGTACATCAGATCAGAGCCAGGGGAGTGGCCCTCCTCCGTTGTCGTTGACCAGACCTTATTAAAGGACCCCCGAAGTGAAATCCATGACTCCAAGTGGACTGGAAGCATCCGTGTCTTCATCCTTTTCATACTGTTGAAACCACTTCATTGGACAGCTGCAATAGCAAAATCCCCAGTTAGATTAGTGTTTGCACATTTTATTTCTGTTATTTAATATTTAATGTTTTCCTTCATACTCAAGTGATGTTTGTCTTTAGTGTTCTAATGTAGCACAATCCTATGTAAAATCATCCTATGTATTTTTGACGTTAATGTGGAAATCTGAAATATATGCACAAGTCTTTAATTTTTGTGTGGTGTGTTTTAAGTGCTGTTCATTTAAGCTACTGAGAATGAAATGTTGGGCTTCTTTAAGATTAATGCACTATGCAAGCATGTGTGCTTTTTATATCTCTCCGGGTTAGTTTTTATAACACTCATCCAGGGGCTGTCTCTGGAGTAACATACTGTTCTCGGTGCAGTCAGAGAAAGCTGCTCTATTCCCCTGGCAAGCTCTCAGTCTCATGCCCATTCTCATTCCTTCTAAGGTCCTCGCCCCCAAATGTTCTATTTTTCCTGAATCACTATTGTAGAGGTTTTACTTAAATTGTTGTCCCATGCTAGATAATTTTCTCACACTTTTAAAAAGAATATGTACTTTTAAAAACAAATTAATATTTATATTGTAAATATATGCAGAAAACTAAAACGTGTATTTGGCTTTTCTTCTTAGATGAGACATTTATATTACTGTTGCATTAGCCATCAGACAGTTTCCATTCTACCTCTGCAGCTGCCAAGGAGAGAAGCATTTGGAAATTGGAAAGGCTACCAAGCAAGGGAGCTTGACTGGATGTAGCAGAAGCCTCCTGTCATGCTGGATAGAACACAGCAGTCTTGATATTCGTGTTGGGATGATGGGCAGCACACTAGACAACAGGGCAGGAATATTTGGAGTGCAGATCACTCTCGTAATCCCAATAGTGGGGGTGCAGAGGTTAGAGGATTGCTTCAAGTTTGAAGCCAGCCTGGTTTACGTAGTGAGCTCCAGGACAGCCAGGACTACATAGACTCTGTTTGAGAGAGTTCCTATTCGAACTACCAAGCATCTCACTTGGTTTCAGATAGTTTTCAAGTCTCCTACTATATATCTTCTTCTTTTTTTTTTTTTTTTTTTTTTTTTTTGAGACAGGGTTTCTCTGTGGCTTTGGAGCCTGTCATGGAACTAGCTCTTGTAGACCAGGCTGGCCTCGAACTCACAGAGATCCGCCTGCCTCTGCCTCCCGAGTGCTGGGATTAAAGGCGTGCGCCACCACCGCCCGGCTACTATATATCTTCTAAATTGAAAATCCGTTCTCTCCTTCGATGAACTGTAGATCAGTTATGGAGTGCTTGTCTGACAGGCATAAAGCCCTGAGTTCACCCCACAGCACAGAGTGAACCAGGCATGGTAATCCCAGCACAAGGGAGGCAGAAGCAGGAGGTTCAAGGTTATTCCTGATTCATAGTTAGTTTGAGGCCAACCTGAGCTACATATCTGTCTCAAAAACAAAGGGAGGGAGGGTGGGAAGGAAGAAAAATTCTGATCTTTTAAAAGCTTTTATGTGCTTACTAGATTCCAAATATTGTGTGCACATTCATATCAGAACCACCAGAGGGAATTTTGGTTAGCATCTGTTCTTGGACTGGCCCTAACTCTAAGAATCTGTCAAGAGTGTTTGGGTGTTTCTAATCTCGGTGGCTAGTTCTTTAAGCATTCCGTTCCTTGTACTAGCCACATTAAATGCTCAGTGGCATCTAAATGCCATTATATGATTAGTAGCTACTGTGTCCGGTAGCACAAATGTAGAATATTCACATCATCACAGAAAATATTGTGGATTGATGGCTGGTCATCCTACAAGGGTAGAAGTGATTTCTGGAAGAGGGTAAAACTGGAAGTAAGAGAATGGGATTCAAGAGAAAACATTAAAATCAGTTGTCAGGTTTGGGGTCAAGTGCCTTACCTATTAGGCCATCCCACTAGTCCCAAAATCTTGTTAAGAGGTAGGTAAATCCAGGTATAGTGGTACAGACCTGTAATCCCAACATTTGGGAGACTGTTATTAGAACCCAGCATATAGACTACACAATTAGTCTGTCTCAAGACAAAAAATAAAAATAAAAATGAAGAGCCAGGTCAAAGGTCAGGTAAAAAGGTAGGCATAGTGGCTCATATAATCCAGCATTCCAAAGCCTGAAGCAGGAGAACCATGAGTTTAAGTCTAGCTCTAAATCCATAGCAAATGTGAAGGTTAGCCTGGTTACATAGACTTACTGTGGGAATCCATTTAGCCAGTTACCTTTTGGGGGAGCAGCCCTTTGGGTGTGGTTCGAGGTGCTATGTGCCCCCACTGATAAGCTGCAAGAGAAAGCTCTCTTGCTCTGGCTCTTGTTTAGTGTGAGGGGAGCCCCTGGATGGCTGAGAGACAGCGCAGGATCACCAATGGCTTCTGCCCTATCTCTGCATTTGTGAGTTTGTGCCCTTCCATTGCAAACCCTTTATAAATCGTTTTATTTCCCCCAGTGTGATTATGAAATATCTGGTGCCCAACGTGGGCCACGAACCCACTACCCTGGGATTAAGAGTCCCATGCTGTACTGACTGAGCTACCATTGCAAATCCTTAATTAATCAGCTTTGTTTCCCTCAGTGTGATTACACAATATAGACGGTTTGTGAAAAATCAAGAAGTAGATGCATTCTAAGACTGAATTCAGGAAATTCATGATTTCAAGACCAATCTGAAGCATAGAGTGAGACCACTCATCTCGACAAAGGACAGAGCAGGGCCAGGAATGGTGGCTCATACCTTGTGATAGGGCATGTACAGGGACCCTAGGGAATAAATTTATCAGGTACAGGGACCATAGAGAATAAAAATGTTTCAGGAAATCCAATCCTGGGGTCCGGAATAGCCCAATTTCCTAAATACCAAGATTCCCCAAGCAAAGATTTCAACAATGTATAGCTACAGCTACACATACGAATTCCTTGAGGTGTGTTTGCAGGCCAGGTGGGAGACACTGAGGACTTTTCTCTATCAGTTTTGGTCCAAACTAAAAAGAGAAAATCAGCCGGGCGGTGGTGGCGCATGCCTTTAATCCCAGCACTCGGGAGGCAGAGGCAGGTGGATCTTTGTGAGTTCGAGACCAGCCTGGTCTACAAGAGCTAGTTCCAGTGCAGGCTCCAAAGCCACAGAGAAACCCTGTCTCGAAAAACCAAAAAAAAAAAAAAAAAAAAAGGAGAAAATCACCAAAACAGAAAAAAAAAATATCTCCTTTAAACACCTGTCATCTCTTGGTTTTCTCTTTGTTTCTTGGTTAAAAAAAAAAAAAAAAAAAAAAAAAAGAGGCGAACAGCTGACTTGAGATTCTGGTTACAGCAGAAATCAGTCAAAGGAGGGAGAATTATTTAATTCGAGGCCAAACTGAGCTTTGCAGCAAATTTGAGGCCAGCCTGTTGAGCTTCTTTGTAAGCCCCTGCCGTAGCAACAAACAAAAAGTGGAGGAGGTGTGGCCAATATCTAGAGATCAAAGGAGAGCATTTTGAGGAATGGGGTATTGGGAATCAATGTGCAGTTTTAAAGATTAAAGTACATGAGTAATGATGGTGCAGAATCATGTTCTAACAGGCCCTGGTAATTAAGATTTGTCAAAAGTTGCTTTTTTTTTTTTTTCAGCTCCAGCTTCCTACAGAATGTAACACACTGGGAATGAAAATGGCCTGCCCCCAAGCCCTGGCCCTTCTAGCTCCCAGTTCTTGTATCTTGGGCACAGGATTAAATCTGTGTGTAATGTGGGATTCTCTCTGTATGCTGTGAATACCATTGACTAATAAAAAAATTGTCTTGGCCCTGTACAGAGCAGAATAAGAGGTAGGCAGGGAAAACTAAACTAAATGCTAGGAGAAAGGAGGCAGAGTCAGAGAGAAGCCAGACACCGGAATTTTATCTGTAAACCACAGTCATGTGGCGATACACAGATTACTAGAAATCAGTTAAGATGTAAGAGTTAGTCAACAAGAAGCTAGAGCTAATGGGCCAAGCAGTGATTTAATTAATACAGTTTCTGTGTGGTTATTTCAGGTCTGAGCTGCCTGGCGGTGGGGAAACAAACAAGGTACCACCTACTACATGTATGTGCACATTTCCTGGCTTCTGTTTCATCTTTTCTATGTGGGAACACTGATAAGAGTAACGCAAAGAGATGAAACTCATGTAAATCAAGCTGGTTTAAACTTACTGGGTAGCTCCGGATGGCCTTGAATTCCTGCTTTGACTGCCCCTGCTTTCCATGTATTGAAATTACAGGCATGTACCACCACATCTAACGTCTTCTTTTCTCCTAATGCAGATGAGTGTTACACTGGGACCAGAGCCAGGTTTTATCCTGTTGACAGTGTTACTTGGGGAAGGATGGTTTCTTAGACATTTCCAAGACATGACATTCCCTTGAGGAATTTTTTATTTGATCACCCTGCCTCCCAGAAATTAGATTTGTTCTGACATGAATGTTACTATATATCTTTTAGGATCAGATATATATTTAGAGTCTCTGTCTTCTCCTACCCCATCTCTGTCTCTCTCTCCTCATGTGTATACATGCATGTGCGAACTGAAACTTGCAGAGTTTTTATTATCAATACATTATTTGTACAACAGTTACAGAAGATGTGTAGATAGGCATGGTATTATTAGGATCCAATGCTTAGAAGCGAACTTTTGGTACAGTGGATTATCAATCTGTCATTTTACATAGAAACTTTTTTTTTCATTGTAGGGTTTTTGGGTTTTTTTGTTGTTGGGTTTTTTTTTTTTTTTTTGAGAATGGGTTTCTCCATGTAGCCCTGGCTGTCCTGGAATTTACTCTGTAGGCCAGGCTGATTTTGAATTCAGAGACTGACCTGCCTCTGCTCCTGAGTGTTGGAATTAAAGGTGCACCACACCTCTGCCCGATTGAACAGATTCTTTGTAAGGTCAAAAATATCTTTTAATTTTTTTTCTGTTTTTCTTGTCACATCTTAACCCAAAATTACTCGAGTTTACTCATATGTCTCTGTGTGAGTTGTATTTGATTAATTAAAAGTGCTAGTTAGCCTAACTAGTACAATTTTTCTTCGATCTATAGCTCTACTCAAATGAAAAGCACTGAGAGGCTAAAGTAAAAGGTTTGCTGTGAGTTCCAAGCCTGCTTGTGCTAGAGTGAGACCCTGTCTCAAACAAACAATGCCAGGTGTGGCACATGTAGGCAGGCAGATTTCTGTGAGTTCTGGGATAGCGAGGAATACATAGAGAGGCTCTGTCTCAAAAAAAATCAGTGTGGGGAGCAAATATCAGATGGTTACTTTGTCAGTATAGAATGATAACAAACACACAAGTATTGTTTTTGTTGACGTTCTTTTTGTGCAGTTCTGGTTTTGGAGACACCTTCATGCCATGTGGGCTGGACTTGAACTCCCGCATAACTGAGACTGGCCTTGGATTGACATTCTTCCTCTCTCCACTTGCAAAGTTCTGGGATTCTAAGTGTGCACTACATTTGCTTTGTGAAGAAATCAAGCCATTCTCAAGGGATGTCTTTGTCCAAGAGTTAGTTAGTCCCTTAAGCCCTTTTATCATAAACAGGCACTTGGTTAAGTGCCTATTTAAGGCTGACTAACCTTCCCTTCCTTTTTCAGCAGGAACTCAGTATTATGACTCATTTTGCTTTTCAAACTTAAGTCTGAGGCAAATCTTCCTGTGGGAGATCCTGCACTTGTTGAGGCTCTGTGTTTCCTTGACTTTTGTTGTCTTGTTTTATTTTTGAGACAGAGACTCACGTAGCCCACGCGAGCCTCAAGGTTAAGCTGAAGATGACCTTGAACTTCTTGATCCTTCTTCCTCTACCTCCCCAGTGCTAGGACTATAGGTATCATCATCATGTTGGTTTTATGTGGTGTTGGGAGTCAAACCCATTCCAGGCAAATGATCCATCTACTACTGAGTTAAGTTCCTAACTCTCTCTCTCTCTCTCTCTCTCTCTCTCTCTCTCTCTCTCTCTCTCTCCCTCCCTCCCTCCCTCCCCCTCTGTATGT